>OY720454.1:50446953-50469453 GCA_963082715.1 Harpalus rubripes
ATCTTCCCAATCCGGCCCTGATCAGGCCACTGTAATCCTGTGTAAAAATATTACATTTATTTATAATATTCGTGACACTCTTATTATAGCCATATTTTAATGAAATTAATATAAACTTTATATGCAATTTACTCAAATAAATCGTCATGTAAGAGTATAAAAATATTATATCACTGAATTCAGAATTAAATTATCTAACGAATGAGTAAATAAAAAATATATGTTCTCATTTAAAATAAAAAAGTTAGGTCCCGTAACCACTGGTCGGAAAAAATATTTTTTCCTTTAATTACATTTGTCTTGTGAAATACAAATTGTTTGCCGATTTAACCGTCTTTGTAGCTCTTATAATTCTCGAGATAGTAATGGTGGCCCAACAATCTACAAATTTGTAAACCTGCTAAGTTTTAAGGGTGCAAAATTTTTAAGTTTCTATGGTGACCATCGCCCATTGGACTGTCCCCCAGTTTAGTTTACTTTATGTTCATTAAAACCATTTTCAAATAGATTGCATCAATATTGTTAAACAATATTACTGCACAATATTATTGAATAAAATTTATTTTTTATATTATTTTCGGAATAAACACAATTTTTGTATTATAAATAATTTTTTTATTTACATAATTCTTCCAACATTTTATAATAACAATATTTTATATCAAATTCCATATCGTACCAATAATTTACAGCAATACAACCCTGACTCTGTCTTACATGATGGAACCATAAACTCGGTAAAAATAAGCAGTCCCCCTTTTCTACTCTAACTTTGTACATATTTGCGTCTTTAAACTGCGGAAATTTTTCTAAATTTGGTTTTAGAGGGTCGATAGATATCCAAGGTAAAGTTGTCGTTTTGCTGCCATCTGCTGGGTCTAGTTGTAACTCTATTTCATAATTTGTAGAGCACACGTTCTTGAAGTTAGCTACAGGATACTTTTCATACGGAATAAGGGGTAAATCTGTGGGAGGGATTAAAATAAATTCTTTGAAACCGTCGATGACGCAATAAATATTTTCGTAAGGGTCTTTGTGCACTGAAAGATATTTATTAATATATTTTAGGATTAGATTAAATACATTCTTACTGCTAGTAATAGCTCTTTCGTCTCCCATCCAGAAATTAACTGCATCCGGTTTTTTATTGAACGCTATACTCGCCCAATTGATATCTAAATTAATATCGGGTATTAACTCGCTAAAATCTTCGGTCAAATTTGAATTTTGTCTTTGGATGTAACAAATATAATTTTCCCTAAAATTCAAATTGAGCTGAGACGATCCTGATATTTATTTTAAAAGTTAAAAGTGTGGTTATGTGTTTATAAGTTCAAAGTTAACTTTTTAAATATTTGTAATTAATTATATATAATATACCTAGGATTTTCTAAGTTATGTAAAAATTCAGTCATACGCATTTGTATTTCTTCGGGCATTACGAAATATTCTGTATTATTTTTTATTAAAATTCCATCGGCATATCCATTTGGAGTTACTGCAACTGTTACTTGTTTATTTGGAATAGTTTTTCTATAAAAAGTTATAGTTTTAAACAATTAACATTTAATATTTATCATGTACAAACTTGAAATATTCCATGTTCCATTTTTTAACTGCAGGCCAATTTCGTACCCCATTTTTTAATAAAACTGGAGTATTTTTTGATACATATTCTCTATGAAATTCTAGGGGTGAAATAATATTAGAAATTTCGGATATTTGGGTATGAAAATGCAATAATTCTAAAAAAAATTGAAATAAGGTTATGTAAGTGAATTATTTTATTTCTAGTTCTTACCTTTGGATTCAGTTTTTAATATGTTTAAGCATTTATTTATCTTGTTATTAATTTTGTTATCCATTTTTCAAAAGTTTAATGCAATATTTTTTATTACTCAATTTTTAAGTACCTACTTCATATTGAAATTGTACATTTTTGATAGATTTTTAAATTATGAATATGGAATTATTTCATAAAAATTTACATAACAATACCTGAAAGTGATACTTTACTGGGCGAGCAAATATATTCTACGCCCAAGCCCTGGATATTTGTGAGCGCGAGCGTTGTGCGCCCAGTAGACACTTTTTGAAAAAAATTGTACCCAATATGAATCATATTAGGTACAAATTTTTTTTCGTGGTCCGTAAATATAGAGTAAATAAAATTGTGTAGGTATTTATTATTTTATTTTTCATTGCGAAGAAATAAATAAATGAACAACTGGCCGCCAAAGTTATTTTCCGATCCCTAACACAATTTTCCAAGCTAGCTCAGTAAAGGATTTTCCGGTCTAAAAAGTGTTAACAAACAACCCATTTTCTTGACGGTCGCGAAAAAATTATGTACATAGCATACACTTCTTAAAGGCATGACGGTATAGAAAAAAAAATATATGTGTAAATAGACTATTTATTATATAACAGTACCAATTTATATAATTTTTGTATAAATTTGTCATCCACCTAATATTAACAATTATAATTAACAACTTATATACCTTCTACTAAAAAAAATGTCATGAATTATTGAAATATACTTTTGTTCTTTTTAAATCGATCCTCTGATTTCGTCTTGCGCAGCTTTCATAACTTCTAAGGCTCCATTTTGCAATAACTTTCCAGCCAAGTTTTTTCCTAGATGTTCAGCTTGCTCCAAGCTCCAAAGAGGAGTTCGTTTATTTGGAACCACTCCACAATATAGTTTAGGTTCTCTATAGGGACAAGTAGCAGGTACAGAACTACTACTTGCTTCAATAGAGTTAAATTCTGTAAGAGAAAATTTCCCGTCTTTCAAAAAAGGACATTTTGTGACTTTTTCTTTGTCGCCGTCTACATTTTGTATTTCGGCGTTTACAGGACATTTTCCCTGTTCATGGGCATCGAGGTAAGGACATTTTCCCATGAAATCCATCCCAACTGGGATAGTTACTGGGCAGTTTTTGTGCGGGTCATCTAAAGATAATATATTTTCAGAAGTACTTGATACTTCTTCGTTTAGTTTCTGTTTTTTGCAGGAGGGTTCATACGGACAACTCTTGGTAGAATTTTCCGGACAGTCTTCACAATTTTCTCTAGTAAAACCTAGAGGACATATCTTCGTATCTATTTTAGCATCGTTGTTAATTGTTTTAATTTCTACTGTACACTTATCTTTGTCTTTTAGTTCAGTTTGTCCGTCTAAACTCCAAACACCTCCAGTAAGTTGTAAAGTAAATTTGTCGTCTAATGGCACGAGTTTCGATGAGACTGCAACTGGTGCACTACAACCGCCTCCAAGAGTTTTTAGAAAACTTCTTTCCGCGATGATTCTCAAAAGAGTTCCAGGACAATGTAGAGGACTTAACAGTTCGAGAATTTCTAAATTATTTTCTCTGCACTCAACAGCTAAGGCTCCTTGACCAACAGCATATAACATTTCGTTGCATGTAAGAATTTTTGTTATGCGATCATGCCACCCCATTCTACAAAGCCCGGCTTGAGCGAGAATTATAGCCGAGAATTTATCCAATTCATCTAGTTTTCTTATTCTAGTGTTAAGATTTCCTCGTATACTTTCCACGTTTAGTTTGGGGAAAGATCTAGCTAACTGAGCTGTTCTACGTAAACTAGAAGTTCCTATTATTGAACCTTCTTTTAAATCTGTCAAGTTTTTTTCGGGGCAGTCCTTCTTAACGACTAAAGCATCCCTGGGATCTTCTCTGCAAAATAAAATATAAATTATTGACTAGAATGTACATAATGTATCACAACTTCGGGTACAAACTTTAAGGACATATAGTACTGACCAAAATGAGTAAAAAAAGGTTAATCAACATAGGTCTGACTTCAACTGTTTACGAGAAAGAGGCCATTTTGTACACAGTATAGAGAATATTCTCTATACTATGTTTTGTATTATATTGAAAATTGAACAAAATTTAATCTATGCCAGTAAACAGACTATAAAAAAGAAATAAAATTTTATGTGAAACATTTTTCTCAATTGCTAATAGAAAAAAAGTTATTTGAAAATTAAATATTGGCCAAGGGCGCCGCAACATTTAACGTAGCATAATTATTTGATATTTTTGAAAAACAAAATCACATCTAAGTTGACCTCTCAAACGTAAACAAAAAGTCTCATTTAATCGAACTCTGGGCCAGTTGCATAAAACGTTGTTAGCTGATCATGTGTTTAACTGCACATTGTAACCATGGTTACGTATCAAAAATACATTGGAAAATAAGTCTTGTCAAAGTTAACAATGTTTTATGCAACTGACCTTCGAGATAACAGAGGAAAACTCCGTAAAAACTCATTTTTCACTCACTGCCTTATATCTCGGACTCATGTTGATAAAGCTTTTTACCTCCCGCTATAGGCCAGGGAGGTAATGTTTTCGGTCCAAAAATTCGAGTGAGTTTCCACAACAGGTTTTTAATATTTTTACAATGATGTCTGTCTGTGTATGTGTGACGATTTTTTCCTCCACAATAACATATCAAACTACCAAAAATTTCTATTTTCCGTATTTAAGCTTTCTGCATTCATATCAAGAGATTTTGGGTAAAAATGGACAACCGGAAGTAGTACTTTACTAGAAACCCATAATAAGTTTTAATGAAAAACTATCTATATTAAACTATAATCCAAAAGTTTTCAATTTTAGTATTTAAAACTCTAATGTGATTGGAAACTACATATTAGATTTTGACTATGTAGAATAAAACGGATGTGCTACTTACCTTGGAGCTCTTAGCAGATTTTCGAGGATAAATAAAAAATAATACAAAATTTCGTATTAGACTTTTCTATCTATTGGAACAACAAATTAGATTTTGTAAACAAACGATCAACCAGAAGTGATACTTCACTTAAAGCTCATTGCTATTTTAAACAAGGAGTTGGCGGGACGTCATGTGCTGGCCACATCAGATTTTTTTTACTCATTTTGATCAGAACTATATGCCCTTAATGTTTGTACCCGAAGTTGTGATACATTCTGTACTTTAAAAATATTTATTACCTTTCTAAAACTGCACCAATTGCCATACCATCTGGTAAAGCTGTAGGTAAATCTTTTAAACTATGAACTACAAAATCTACACAACCCGTAGCTAAGGCAGTTTCTAGTTCCTTTGTAAATAAAGATTTCTCGCCTATTTTTGGAAGTGGAATATCTAGGACCTTGTCACCTAATGTGCTCATAGTTACTGCAAGAAAGTTAATTCATAAATAAACTAATTATTAAAATTTATGTGGTATGCATCTTTATACCTATTTCGAACTCTTTTTCTGGATACATTTTCGATAGTAATGCAATTACATGTCGAGTTTGAATTAAAGCAAGCTGAAATATGAAAAATATTCTATTTAAATGAATATTTATGTTACAAAATAAGTAAAAGGAATAAAATAAATACCCGTACCTCACTTTTTCGCGATCCAACTCTTATTTTTTTATCTCCACTCATTTTGTATATGTTGCAAATTTAAATCTTAATAACTATGATATAATAATGTAGTGTAGTGGATTCAAAATTTATATAAACTGCAATTCATCTTCGTAATGATAGTATGTATGTCCTATGTCCACATGGCACACGAAAAGGAAAAACTTATGAGGAAAAAGGATAGATAGACCGGATGAGAAAGTAGTTAATAGTTTGGTTATGTAAAAGTAAGATTATAGAAGTGATTATAAATTTATTGAATGATACATATATACATAACTACACAAGTTTCTTTTTGTATTATATATAAAAATAATTATATAAAAGATATATTTTAACTTATAAATATAATTTAAATTATGTTCTAAGTCCTGGAGTTTTTCTATAATAACTAAACTGTTCCAAATATTGATGTACTGTATCCATCGGTGTGTAAACTTCTTGCATTTTGTTTTGTAAATACTGAGGTGGCGTATTTTGCACTGCGCTTCCAAGAAATCCTTGCAGAAATTCTCGCATTAACTCCCAACAATTTGCCGGTATAACACAAGGTCTGTACTCAACTTCAACTAATATTCCTTTAAAGTTTTGGCTAACACTCACACTCCCGAGTTTAACGCAAAAGTCTCCGATTTCATATCTGGGCCCTTTCGATTCAGCTTTAGTTTGTTTCTTCGAGGTATATATTGAAGTCATTTTCATCATAAGCAAGTCGAATAAGCCATCAGCTGCAAGAGATATTTGTTTGGTGCCTGTATCTAAAATGCTGAAAACACTAGCAGGTTGTTCAGAATTGTGAAGAACGTGAACTGTTCTTTGCGTTCCTAACTGAGGAACTGATGTATAAGTTTCACAGTCTACGAGAAATTGTCCAGATTGCAAGGCTCCTAAAGCGACGACTCTCTTAGTTAAAAATTCTATTGTTTGAGGCCCTGTGCGATTTTCGCCGACTGGAAATTGTTGTAATATTGTTACACCCATTTTTATTTACAAAAGTTCGTTTTATTTGTTGCACTTTAACCAAAATTAAATTGAAGTGTCTGCGCACCGCGTAACAGCGAACTTACCGATTAATTTCACAATTGTGTTTTACGTCGCGCAAGGCAAGATGTCGCCACGATGTCGCTAGGGAACGTTTCATCATGACTGGTAAACTGGTCGTATTTACTCAAAATTTTGTAAGAGTAAAACCGTAAATACTACCGGTTATTATAGTTATTTATATTTGAATTTTCGTTCAACAACAATTTAAGACTACTACGCATGTCCAATATTATTGATTTTTTAACTCCCACAATCCCATCATCCATGACCGTCGGTACAATTTTTTTGTCCTGTATAAACTATGACTTGCAGGGGCACATCATGTCCCTAAACAAGGCGTCTGCACTGGAATTTGACTGGAATAAATGAACATTTCGTTGATCCACGCCACGTTCCGATTGGCTTCTCGTCATGACGCCATGTTTGACCACGTTTTGTTTCGTTTAAGTGTAAATGCTGAAGTTAAAGTTAAGATTTTTTTCTAACATTGTATCTGTTTCCTCTTATAATAAAAAGTTTTTTGTTTGTTACAGATAATTGGGCGGTGTGCTGTGTTGTGTGGATTTTGAACTATTGGAGCAGCTAAGAAGGATTACAAATTGGGCACGGAAGATCACGTGACCTATCATATGTTTTGTCCCTTTCTCGCTTCAGACTCGATCTTCAGCTCTGTCCCATGCTAACTTCAGACTCTACTTTCGACGCAGTGCGCATGCGCCATTTTGAATAGCTGTCACATTTCTAGCAAGATATCAAATGAGAATAAAATAAAGACAATAAGAAACAAATAGGTTTTTATTGAGTTCTTCAATAATATAATATAATGGCAGATAACAATGTGATCATATGTATATTCATAAGTATTACGATCAGGATGCTCTTCGTTTTCATTCTTGCTTAAAAAGCAAATATTACCAACAGTAATTGACAATTGAGAAAGGGACAAAACATATGTTAGGTCACGTGATCTTCCGTGCCCTATAAGAATTTTTGCTGAGACACGTACAACAATCAACAACGGCTTACGATTATTATGAACAGAGAAAAGCATTGTTGCTGAAAACAATGTAAAATATACCCGGCGAAAGACTTTCTTCTCGAAATGTAAGTACATATACAATTTTGATATTAATTATTTTGCGTAAGATTATTTTTATTAAATTTATTATGTTTTGTCTCTAATTAGCTATTTAGGTACGTAACCGATGCTGTTGGATAAGAGCTACATTTAATGATACTGGTATTCACGTATTTTATTTCAGTTTATTTCTAGATTTCAGTGTGAGAACATCGATATCGTAGTGATTGATTTGTGTAGTGATTCAGGTGAGAGAGCTAATCTAGCATGTGTATGATTGTGGGTTGAGTCTTACACACACTTTTGTTCCACGATAGCAAGAGTAAATGCAGATACGGATTTGTATGATTATTCTCTTACTTTACTGCGTTGTCCTTTATCCTAATCCTTGTTGATCGGTCGTGCCCGGTAGAGCCTCCAGGCGTGATGAGAGAGGGGTAACCAGGAATGCGATCTATGTGCCCACGATTGCTAGCCTCGTGGGTTTTCGCTGATTGACCGCGTGGTAACGGCAGGGATGATTTTATCCTGGTTTTGTAACTATGCCCCTAAGGCCGAAGTAAAGCCACTGGGGTTGATCAGCACCTGAGCGGAATTCGGGTTAGGGTAGCTCCCTATTCCCAAGGGTGGTAATGGCAAGGTTGGTTGTGTAACCATATCTCGGTGCCGGTGTAAACCACACCGCTCAGAGGTGGTAATGGCAGGTACAGTTGAGTATATGTACGCGTAAGTCCGGGGCCACACTGCTATTGAGTAGCAGGTATGCGTTTCGCATACGGTGACATTCCATTTTCCTTGTTCTATTGGACTTTGTTGCATACGTGTGTTATTTCTCTTGTGATTTTGCAATACATTCCTTTGTGTTGGATGCGCGTGTATTTTGTGAATGATTGACTCCTCACTGAGTATTTCTCATGTGTTAATTCTTTTGCAGAAATAATCACGGCGTGGAGGAGCATTCCGCGTGACCGGGTTCGGCCAGGCGACGGTTATCTAGATTTGCTATTTTTTTTGTATTAATCCTGTATATACTGGTTTGGGAGAGAAATGTGTTTTAATATGCTTATTTTCAGCGCTAACACTTAATCGTCATTTATAATATGTGTGAGATTGAAAAAATAATTTGTCATAATATTTTGTACAATCACTTTATTCTTGGAACAAACACAAATCTCATGAGTATGGGACCCAGAACCCAGCCCAAGGAATCATACAGCAGTTGAAAGAACGGACAGACCTGTAGGATCAGCTCTTGTGTATAAGGTATGATAAGTTTCATTTTTATTAATTTTCATCGTTCTATAACTTCGGATTGTACTTGCGGAGCTTCTGGCAAAAACAATCTTCCACCATTATTTTGAATCTGAAACAAAAAAGAAAAATACAGTAAAGCGTGGGTAATCCGAACGCCCAAATACAAAAAAAAATCTGATGTAGCCAGCACATAACCTCCCATCAATTCCATGTTTAAAATAGCAATGAGCTTTAAAGTAAAGTATCACTTCCGATTGATCGTTTGTAAATCTAATTTGTTGTTCCAATGAATAAAAAAGTCTGTAATACGAAATTTTTGATTATATTTTATTATGTTTTTTCTCGAAAATCTGTTAAGAGCTCTAAATTAGGTACCACTTCCGGTTTATCGTATAAGTATTTGATTTTTACTTTAATAAAATACTTATTTTTATTCTTTTTCTCTTAATATATGACTGTTTATCTCACGTTGTTGGAAATAAAATATTCATATATTTACATTATACTAACTGGGTGGCCTTCCATGCACTATTTTTTTTTAATCAAATGGGCTTTCGAAATATCAAATTAAAGCAAATTTCAAATATATTTGAAACAATACCCCCTATTGTTACAGCTCAATCGAATTAAGAGAAATTAGTAAAAAATTGTAAAAGTAGATGCTTAATAATGTATTTCAATAAAGAAATAAAATGATATAATTGAAATACTTCGGAAATAAGGGGGTTTTTGTTTTAGCAGCTCGTCACTCATACGAATTCCATATATATTATTTTGATTGGCGACTCAAAGACCACCTATAATTATATAACGAATACCGAGTTAGGGGGTGGAGTCTGTTACCAATGGAAGTAGACAAATTCAAATAGAGGACACGTGGCTACCAGTCCAGCACTGCAATTCTCAAACAGTTTTTATTTGAATATAAATTTCTTGCATTAATCCTAATAATTTTGATACACTTGCAATTATAAAGCATGTAGACTTGTATTACAGTGTTATTATATTAATTTGTTTTTTATAAATAAAACTTAAAATAGCATATATTTCAAGAACATTTTAGATCCACGAAGAAAACAGTTTTATATAAAAACTTATATTCGTGATGTCACATCTATATTTTCAAACTTCAGCGGACCATAACTCGCTTATTAATACGAATTTTTTCAACTGGATTTTCACCGATAGTCTTAGTTTTACTTATACTTTCTGTTGAAATTAAATAAAAAAAATGGTGGAATCCCCTATTTAAAATATCTCATGGTACACGTGTATTCGCTATATAAATCTCGTTAGAAGAGCGATACTTTTCTGAAATGTCTTGTGTAATTAATACACGTTTCTCATACGAAATTTTATCCAACAGTATTTTTAAATGGTTTATTTAAAGAGTACCACAAACTATAATTACTATTTAATAGGCGGACATTTGGTTGGTCTGAGACGTCAAGAGACGAGAATTTGGATGGAGCTTTCGGTTCATCACTGTAGATATTGTAAAGATAGACATTACAGTAAGCCACCACATCTCTATGGACTGCCAAAAATCCAAAAACAAAAGCATACCGTTACGGCCAATCATCAGTTCACGGAACTCTCCAGTACATCAGCTCGCCAAAGTACCTATCACGAATTTTCCGATTTCTTAAAGGCATCACAGAGTCCTGTGAAGAACTCTTCACACATTATGGAAACGATGCGCTCTATTGATTTCAATTAGAAGAACAAACTGGTTAGGTTCGTGAGAAGAGGTACTTAATATGGAAATAAGGAACATAAGGAGGGATCTACGGCAGAATGGATTTGACGATACCATCACGGACCGTCTGAAAGGGGCCCAGAACAAGGAAAGAAGCAATAACAAAGAATCCATTCTAGTAATTCCATATATTACAGAAACATCAGAGAAGATAAGCCGGATATCAAGAAGATACAACATTAAGATGATTTTCAAAACAATTGAAACTGGGAGAAATAGAAAAATTTAGGTATTATGCTCTGTTCCACTTAAGCCATTCAGTAGATGGAGCTGGCAACAGCGCAAACTTGAAGTAGCCGAAATTACATTGGGTAAACTTGTCTCTTCTCTCCAATTTCATCCAATCAGAGAGGTCAAAACTATTCCCTATGCTCTGCAATACTGAATGGCTTAAATGGAACAAGGTATACACCATCATACGTGAACAACACTTCATCATATTAAATAGGACAATGCTCGGAATATTGATAGGGAAGAAAAGGAATGAAAACAATATATCATCAACATCTGGGCAGGACATCAACAGGATCATCTTCAAAATACAACAGGGTTGCATTTCTTTTTACCTTCCGTCACCTTTAGGTAAGGAAGGTATTGTCTTTGGTCAAAAAAATCGGTGGTGAGTTTTTGATGAATAAGCACGTTTTAGGGTCCCCAGAATACGATTTTACTATTTTTACGATGATGTCTGTGTGTGTGTGTGTGTGTGTGTGTGTGTGTGTGTGTTGTGTGTGTGTGGGTGTGTGGGGGTGTGTGTGTGTGTGTGTGCGTGTCTGTGTGTGACAAAATTTTCTAATGTGATAACTCTAATACTACAATTCCAAAAATTATAATTCTTTCGTATTTCTTTTCGTTACATCCATGTGAAGAGCTGATTAGATTTTGGTTAGAATTGGACAACCGGAAGTACCCTCATTTGAAGATTTTAACAGTTTTTCTTGAAAAAACTATGTTAAATATCATTTTTTCACATTTAATGTTATTATAAATATTAAAGAATATTTTATTCTCTATACGATTTGACTGCATTTTATACTTAATATTAAATGGATACAGAGTTAAAAAATCTGATGTGGCCAGCACATTACCTTCCGTCAATTGTATGTATTTTGTATAAATTTCATACGGAAAGTTCCTTGCTAAATTAAATATTCTATTTCTTGTACATTACCTTCCGGCAGTTTCATGTATTTTATGCAAATTTCATACAGAAAATTATTATTTTGTGACGTTTTCTATATACAGTGTAATGTATCTGCAGAAATAAAAGATTTATTATTATTATTATTTCTTGTACATTACCTTAAAGCAGTTGTATGTATTTTATACAAATTCCATACAGAAAGATCCTATACCTATCTCCAGTAAATTATAAGACAAACACACTATGTCAATTTCACTTGACACTGACATCTTTCAATCAAAATTTTCTCAATATAGTAGCTGTTTCCACAGCTATGGCTACTTTATGAAATTTAATTTCTTTATAATTTTTACCTTCCGTCACCTTTAGGTAAGGAAGGTATTGTCTTTGGTCAAAAAATTCGATGATGAGTTTTTACTCAATAAGCACGTTTTAGGGTCCCTAGAATACGAATTTACTATTTTTACGATGATGTCTGTATGTGTGTGTGTGTGGATGTGTGTGTGTGTGGATGTGTGTGTGTGTGTAACAAAATTTTCGTCTGCGATAACTCTAATACTACAGTTACAAAAATTATAATTTTTTCGTATACTTCTTCGTTACATCGATAGGAAGAGCTGATTAGATTTTGGTTACAATTGGTCAACCGGAAGTACCATCATTTGAAGATTTTAACAGTTTTTCTTGAAAAAACTATGTTAAATATAATTTTTTCGCATTTGATGTTATTATAAATATTAAAGAATATTTTATTCTCTATACGAGTTGACTGCATTTTATACTTAATATTAAATGGATATAGAGTTAAAAAATTATAAAGAAATTAAATTTCATAATGTAGCCATAGCTGTGGAAACAGCTACTATATTAAGAAAATTCTGATTGAAAGATGTCAGTGTCAAGTGAAATTGACATAGTGTGTCTGTCTTATAATTTTACTGGAAATGTAGGATCTTTTGCTTTCTGTATGGAATTTGTATAAAATACATACAACTGCTTTAAGGTAATGTACAAGAAATAATAATAATAATAATAATAATAAATCTTTTATTTCTGCAGATACATTACACTGTATATAGAAAACGTCACAAAATAATAATTTTCTGTATGAAATTTGCATAAAATACATGCAACTGCCGGAAGATAATGTACAAGAAATAGAATATGTGTTTAATTTAGCAAGGAACTTTCCGTATGAAATTTGTACAAAATACATAGAACTGACGGAAGGTAATGTGCTGGCCACATCAGATTTTTTAACTCTATATCCATTTAATATTAGGTATAAAATTCAATCAAATCGTATAGAAAATATAATATTCTTTAATATTTATAATAACATTAAATGTGAAAAAATGATATTTAACATAGTTTTTTCAAGAAAAACTGTTAAAATCTTCAAATGAGGGTACTTCCGGTTGTCCAATTCTAACCAAAATCTAATCAGCTCTTCGCATGGATGTAACGAAGAGAAATACGAAAGAATTATAATTTTTAGAATTGTAGTATGGAAGTTATCGCAGACGAAAATTTTGTTACACACACACACACACACACACGGACACACATACATACATACACACACACACACATACAGACATCATCGTAAAAATAGTAAAATCGTATTCTAGGGACCCTAAAACGTGCTTATTCATCAAAAACTCACCACCGAATTTTTTGACCAAAGACAATACCTTCCTTACCTAAAGGTGACGGAAGGTAAAAATTATAAAGAAATTAAATTTCATAAAGTAGCCATAGCTATGGAAACAGCTACTATATTAAGAAAATTTTGATTGAAAGATGTCAGTGTCAAGTGAAATTGACATAAGGTACGTTCTATCCTGGTTCTATCGGTGTCAGAAATATTCCTACTAGAATAAGAATATTCTTAAAGCAATAGAACGCGCAGTGGCAAATAACTGTCAAGTAAAAAATAAATACGATAGAACAGTGGGAGTGTTTATGTGTTATTGTTAGTTAACAACTAAAGCTAACTTTGTATGTTTATTTTAGATCTTCAAAATGTTGTTATTACAGAGATTATAATTATATAAAAATATATTAAATAATAAAAATGTAAAGGAGGTATTTCTTTGAGCAAAAATATACCAATCATCTAAGCAAAAGCTTAAAATAAAACTTTTGTCAGCAATTTATTATTCACGTACAACTGAAAATAAATGGAAGCAACAATATATCATCAGCATCTGGACTGGAACATTTATTGGTCATATTTAAAATAATTCAACAGGCAGATTGCTTTTCTTTTTTCATATTATAACCAGAAGCTTATAGCTACAGGAATAGAATTGCTGTCTCGAAAGAAATTGAAATAACAATTTATCATCTGCATATGGACCGGACATCAGGATTCATTCTACATAATAACTTGGTGGAATAAATATAGAGGAAAATAAGTTTAACATCAGCGCCTAGCCATGGGATACAATCCCCATTAATAAGTGTAGTTGCGACCCATTAGCTGATTAGTGTTAGGTAGGAAATTTAGGTTAGATCGCGGAAATCGTATCAATTGGTGACGCGGGGTGGCCCTGTCTGACTGTGTTTGGGTCGCGGGCAATCTTAGACAGGGTTCCCTGCCCATGTGAAGAGACCTTGACGTGGTGGCAGGGCTTAACCATATTAAAAAAATGGGAACCAACGTCTCCACAACAAGCTATTTTATCTGTGACCGGCTAGAAAATATAACTATCACTTTACCGGACTAGTCCAAAAAATTCTACTTCTCAGTAAGTAAATAAGTACTCAGTTAATTATTCCATTTTTGAGAATATTGTCGGTAGCAGATAAAATAGCTTAAGCCGAGTCCACATTGAAACTATTATTTTTTGTTCAACATTGTTCAGTATCATATTTGGGAATAATTGTTGCTGTAGGGAAATATATAGTTAACTTAGGATATCTGTTGTTATTGTAGGGAAATATATAGTTAACTTAGGATATCTGTTGTTATTATATTATTATTATGTTTTTATATTTGACATGTATAGAGTTGACATTTAATAAAGAATTCTAATTCTACATGGTGTCAGGTGTAAAAAATTGATATAATGGCAGAAAATAGAGTGGAAGAATTGGAACAATTGGTTCACAATTTACAAACACTTGTTGTAAATATGCAAGTGCAGGGTCAGATGGGGACTTCACTACAATCACAGACAGTTTCGGCACCAATTCCTGAGAGATTTTCTTTCGAAAGAGAAGATTGGAGAGGGTGGATAACGGGATATGAAAGATATAGGAAAGCTGTGAAGTTAGAGAAACATGAACAAAATATACAAATTAATAATCTTTTACTGCATATGGGTAGTAAACATTATCACATGGTTTAAGAGAACTTTTAAAAAAGAATCAAGATTGGAATTGGAATGAACAACATCAGAAATGTTTTAATTCAATGAAGAAAACATTGACGAGTATCCCAGTATTAGTTTCATATGATGTGAAAAAACAATTAAGAATTTCAGCAGATGCATCGTCTTTCGGTATTGGTGGATACTTAGAACAACTTCAAGAGGATGGAATTTGGAGACCAGTTCTTTATTGTTCAAAATCCCTCAGTAATACAGAAAGAATGTATGCTCAAATCGAAAAAGAAACTTTAGCGATCGTATGGGTATGTGAAAGATTAAGGCAATATTTAATTGGTAAAAAATTTCAAATTCGAACAGATCATTTGCCACTAATCAAAATCCTTCAGAATAAACCAATTGAAGAACTCAGCGCAAGGTTACAAAGGTTTCGCATGCGTATGTTATGTTTTGATTATGAAATTATACATGTACCAGGAAAAGAATTTTATGTAGCAGACGCATTAAGCAGAGCGCCAATGAATATTGGAATTAATGATGAGGATGTCCTGTATCACCAAATTAATGTAAGTGAAATATACAAATCAATTTATCAAGACAAAGATGACACATTTCAAATCCTAAGACAATATATAAAATTTGGCTGGCCAGAAAAGCAAAAATGTTCGGAGATAGTTTATCCTTATTTTAAATATAAAGATTATATAAGTGAAATAGATGGAATAATTTGTTATAAAGACAAAATTATTATACCTCAGCATGACAGAAGAACTGTTTTGGAAAAAATACATACTGGTCATCAAGGCATTACAAAATCTAGAGTTAGAGCGAATGAATGTGTTTGGTGGCCTAATATAAATTTACATATCGAAGAAATGATAAAAAATTGTGAAACTTGTATAAAAAATTCGAAAATAAATGTTGAGCCATTGTTACCAAGTCCTATACCATCTCGACCATGGGAAATAGTTGCTACAGATATTTTTGAATTTGAAGGAGAGACATACTTATTAATTACTGATTACTATTCCAGCTATCCAGAAATATTTAAAATAAGTAGAAAAAGAAGTAGTGACATTATATTTAAAATGAAAGAAACATTTGCCCGACATGGAATACCGGAACAAATCAGATGTGACAATGGACCACAGTACAACTGCGCAGAATTTAAGAAATTTTGTAAAAGTTACGACATAACGTTGACAACTAGTAGTCCATTTCATTCACAATCAAATGGAAAAATCGAAAACAATGTAGCTGTAATGAAAAACTTATTAAAGAAGAATAGACAAAATTTTTATGCAGCCTTATTAATTTACAGAAATACACCTTTAAGAACAGGTGATTCCCCAGCCAAAAGGTTAATGGGAAGAAATTTAAGGGATATTTTACCTTCGACAAGAGCCCACTTGAAGCCAAAATTACCTAATCACGACGAAATACGCCAAAATATCCAAGAAGATCAAAATAAACAAAAAAGAAATTATGACAAAAGGCATGGAACTAAGTATTTACCTGAATTAATAAAAGGGGAAAGAGTTTGGATTGTTGATAAAAGAAAGGAGGGAACAATAATAAAGAAAACAGAAGAACCTCGGTCGTATCTAATAGAAACTGACAAACAAGTAATTAGAAGAAACAGAAGATTCCTGAAAAAATTACCCTGTCAAACTGAAGAGAATCCAGAGCTCTATGGCTTGAAATAGAAAGAGGGATGTAGGGAAATATATAGTTAACTTAGGATATCTGTTGTTATTGTAGGGAAATATATAGTTAACTTAGGATATCTGTTGTTATTATATTATTATTATGTTTTTATATTTGACATGTATAGAGTTGACATTTAATAAAGAATTCTAATTCTACAGTTGCCACAGTTTTGAGAAAAGGAAGAGAAGTTTTCCTGTTATATTTGCAAATCGAAGACGGCAGTCACTGAAGTTTTTATGAAAATGTCACGATCAAATTTTTAATAATTAATCAATTTAATTGGATTCAAAACTTCCTCGCTAGAGAAAAGTATTTCTGTTATTGTAAATACTTACATTTTATGCTTACAAAATCTACATCTACAATTTTGAATGTAGTAATAACATTTATTTCTTTAAAGTTTACCGTAGCGAACATTGTTATTAGGTCGCAAAATGTTAGTACTAACGTACCAATTCTACTTCTGCTAACAAATGTTAGCGAACATGTTAGCAAGCATTGTTAGCTAACATGTTAGCAAGCATTGTTAGCTAACAATGTTCGTTTCAATGTGGATCCGGCTTTACCGCCAAGTCAAAAAAATTATGTTTTTATTTCTTGATATCAATTCAAATTTAAAATACCCGGCCAAAAACAATTTTTATCAATTTTAGATAAATATTAATTCATAAATCATTTATTTTCCAAATATTTTCATGCAAATTAATACACATACTATTTGAAATACGGACAGTTCACAATTTTGACATGTTTTTAAGATATTCTGGAATATTTACTATTTCCGGGCTATAAGGTACATTGATTTTGTCTTTATTTTTAATATATTTTTGATATTTATTGAGTCATCATAGCTAGTATTTCATTTAATATTTTTTATTGTTCGAAAAAAAAATTACATAATTTAATTCAATTAAGAAACGAAGCAACGTAACATCTCAAGCATTCAGTGTACGTATTTCAGCGAGAGGAACAATAATAAAAATTGAACTGTAACTAAAATAGTAAATAATTAAATTAATCCAAAGAACATTTTCCCAGTTTTGTTAAATTTCAACAACCTTCTCATTGACGGGTTAATATACTTTAATGTATAAATTTTAAATTACGTATGCAAAAAAGAAATCCTCAAGAGAGAAGACCAACAGGGAGAACAGAAGATAACCGAGCAACATTTTCCGTTACAAGTTCTGCACAATTCACAAGAAATCAAATTTGACTTGGCGATATTTCAAAACTTGTTTCAAGATTTCGCATAGATGCTGTTCCATCTACAAAGGCAATACAGCGGCGTGAACATTGGTTTTCTTATCTGAAATCGTATGAAAAATGTAAGTTAAACATCAGTTTTGTTGTTTATTCTTAAATGTTATCAACTTTTACGTTATTTGTAATTATTTTTAAAAATGTACAAATGATAACTATTTATGTAATGCACGAGCAAAATTAATGTATCATTGAAGTAAAACATTTCTCTTTTATTTCAGATTGGCATGACGGCTTCGAATATCAGAAAAGGTCAGAGCACTTTTAGGAGAAACAAGAGACAACGGAGTTGATGCACTGGGCCCCACAACCCCAAGTTTAACATGAGAACTTCGGAAACATGGAAATGGTAGCAGAAGTGGGCACAGCACCTTTTAGGATAAACAGAAGACAACGGAGTCCCCACAACTTCGAAATTCAAGCTTGCTATCTGTATGTATAAGGTAAGAATCTTACTAGATTTCATATTATTTGCTTTACAATTCTGAGCTTTAAGGCAAAAGCACATATGTCCCATTTCGAATATTTGTAAATTTTGTCTAGTAATTATAAATAATTTACTTTGTAAAGCCTTTAAATTGGCATATCTACTATGGATGGCTTTTCTCTACACTATTTTCTATCAAATCTGCCTCGAAATATCAAAGCAAATTTCAAGTACATTTGAAACCGTTTAAAAATTGTTGGATAAAATTTCGCATGGTACGCGATATCCCCATAAAAAATCACATGGCATTAGATCGGGCAAGCGCGCCGCCCACGGGATGGCACCTCGAATCGAGATGAGCCGTCAAGGGCACATTGCCTTCACAACTCTGTTTGATTTTTTATGGGAATATCTCAAGACAGAAGTTTACAAACACCGCCCGAAAACTTTACCTTAGCTAACGAATCTCATTCAGCAGGAAATAGCCCAAATATTGTAATGTGTAGAGAGGAGCTTCAGAAATCCGTTGCATCAGTGCATAGAAAACAGTGGTCACATCTTCAAGATGTTTTGTTTAAAACTGCATTATTTAAAACTTGAAATTATGTTCTTTCATTATTTAAAAATAATTTTTGTCTATCAACAATACTTTTTATTTTATTCACTTTAAAAAAAGGGAAGTTACTAAGCATCACCTTGTATAATATATTGTATGAAGCTTACACCCGTGTAAAATCTACAGAAGCGCTTAAATTTTAAATTATTCTTGTATATAAACAAATATATACTCGTAACTTGTAATAAGAATTTCAGGACAACTGAAACATTAAAATCGATCATTTTCATCATAAACTTTACAAACTATGCTCTGTTCCATTTAAGCCATTCAGTAGATGGCACTGGCAACAGCGCAAATCTGAAGTAGCCGAAATTACATTGGGTAAACTTGTCTCCTGTCTCTAATTTCAGCCAATCAGAGAGGTCAAAACTATTCCCTATGCTCCGCAATACTGAATGGCTTAAATGGAACAAGGTATACGTACTCAATTTCAGAGTATACACTCTATACTTAAATTAAGAAATTAGTACACTATTTTGAAGAATTCTATGCTCTTAAAATATAGTGGCACGCAGCCAATTTTGCGAGACATCTATCCACAAAGTGGAAAACTAAAACTACAACGTGTTCTCTCCCCGCTCCTATCAATCCTATCATTGGCAAATGAACCTCGTGATTGCATGTTTCTATGTTTGCTCCAAGGAAAATTCATTTTATATGCGGAAAAACTTGGAAAACTGATGAAAATTTATGGAGAAAAGCAAGATATAGTGTTTGTGCAACATTTGTGATAATAGTTTTTACGAGGACCTATTGTTTAGTTTGTAAAAATATTTAGTTTAGTGCTTGGTTGAAGATGAAATTATTGTAAGTCAATTTTAGTTATTTATTTATTTAAATATACTTCAAACTACTAGAAATATAGTTTTTCCATTAATTCTAATAATATTTTTATGTATTTTGTTTTGGATTCGTATTTTGAGGTATTTTTCTGAACATTCAATCTTTTATTTTATTCACAAAATGGTGGAATTTATATGGGAAACATATAAAAATGTCTATATTTTACGTTTAAATACATATATTTGCTTTAGTATTGATTTTCTACATATATTCCACGTTTTATTTCGTAAAAATCGGTCTAACTTGCTCGTTCATTGTTTTGTTGAAAGCCCGCGAACTTGGTAAAAACTTGTCCGGTTTCGCAAAGATTCGAATTAGTGTATTTGTATTTTATTTCATTTAAATGGGTGATAGTTATTTAAAAGAATAAAATATAATTTCATTTTTATATTTAATTATCCATTTAACAGCGTAACCAATTAGTAACGAATTAATTATCTAATAATCACGCCACTGCCGGCAAGCTGGTCTTCTGTTTATTGTCAACGAAATAATTGTAATATTTTTTTAGCTTTTTAAAGTATCGTTTACATTTGTATTGTTTTGATAGTGAAATATTGTTGTATTTTGTTGCATATTAGCAACAATGGTAAGTTTAAACAATAGTTAAACTGTTTTAATTGTTATTTTTGCTGATAAATTAATTTGTTTAATGAATCGCATAATGATTATAAAGAAAACTTAATTTGAAATTTGTTCTACAAAAATAAATACATCAAAATAGATTCTGATGTGTGTTAATATTTTAATTGTTTGAATAGTGAAATATTGTTAACCATTGTTGCACATTAGCAACAATAGTAAGTTTAAATAATAGTTTGACTGCTTTAATAGTTATTTTTGATGATAACATGTTTTATTATTGAAATACTTTTATTTTAAAATAAATTTTTGTGTTCCAGAGTTCCAGTGAATGAAAAAATGTTTCTTGGAGGATCGATCCATATTGGGTGTTGCTGTTTCAAGGAGCTGTCCTGGAGTACCTGAGCCGTGCAGCCGTGATGGGGATAAGTGATTCGTCTTGCTGGTAGCTGAGCTGTGTTTATCAATGTAAGTCGTTATATGTGCCTTCCCTTCACTGTCCCTTTTTTGCTATTTTTTTCAGCTTAACACAAAAGTAAATTCATTTTTCTCCTGAAAATATGGTTTATGTTGTTGAATTTAATTCAAATAATCATATTTTCTTCTGTACTTCATTTCCGAGGCACATTGTGAATGTCTATCTATGTTATTAACATCGGGCGTCGTTTGAATCGTTACTATATCGTAAACAAATCTGCGAAACTTAGTTTTTTAAATTATTGAGTAAGTTTAAATAAATATCCGTTCGTTCAGTGATAGGTTTTTTCCCTAAAAAATTGTATTTGTTTAAATTAATATTTAAACAAGTACGGTTTACGTTATAGGTTTCCAGCGAAGTTTCCAAGGAGTGTAAAGGCTGATTTAAGCCTTTGGTCAACAACAGGCCTCGTCTAAAACTTTGTCGAAGGTTTTAAGATTTTTAAGGCCAATCTACAACCACAAAAAGGCATCAATAGTTAAGAATTATTTTAGTTATTAAAGTCGCGATTAATTTTTTACTATTATTACATAAAAATTAAATTAATTTACGTTTTAAAGTTGGAGTAAAATATAATTAAAGTTTCGCACATACATTTCGGGTTCAGGTCGGCTTCCGCGTTATTTAAGGCTAGGGTAGCGAAGTTTTTATTTGGAGTGTCTACCCTATTATTATTTAATTTAATACTACACGGGATTTGTTGTTTAAATAAATTGCTAGAAATGTAAAATACTCGGGTTCAAACCCATATAATAAATTTGAAATTCTTATTTTTAAAATATTCGAGTTTTTAATGCCATTAACATATACGTCACACAGACAGGGTGTAACAGCTAAACGAGCTACCTCAAATAATTTCTATATTATTAAAGATACAATAAAATACTATAAGAAAATCTCGTAAAAGTTCAAGGGGGACATACGAATACAGAAGGAAATATATTTTTTTAAACCAGTGGTTCTCAAGTTACAACACAAAGTTATATACATATTTTTTAAATGGGATGGTATTTATTTTTTAGGCCCATTCGATAGAGTATCTTTTCTTTAATCATTTTATATCCTAACGTAAACAAAAATATTGAAAGAAATTCAATTGAAATTTAAATAAATTTGATTTTTTATAGTTATGTGTTTCAGTAGGCAATCAAAACTTGAAGTATTGTATAATATAGGCACTTAGTTTTTTTATTATTTTTAATGAAATTCTTGACAAAAAATGTATTTAATTTTGATTCAATAATTTTATTAATTTGGTAGAAAAATAAATAAAAAATAGACACTTCATATAGAAACGAAACTACATGTATCAATGATCTACAGCACCGGCTGAAGATCTTATTAGATTTTTCGCGATTTCAGGATTTCAGGTGAAGAAAACATCAGATGAAGAAAAGAACAGCCCTCCACCCCTGCATGCTTTTGCTTTTTTTTCAGTTTTCCTCTTGTCTATCCAAGCAGCTCTTTCTAGTATATGCCCCCTTTTAAAGATTAGAGTCAATTTCCCAAGGGCGACTGGGACCCA
>OY720454.1:50474453-50849453 GCA_963082715.1 Harpalus rubripes
GTATGTATGTATGTATTTATTCGAGTAAAAATCACTTACCTTATGGTATATACAGATTTATATATGTATACAGATCAAAGTTATAAACATTATTTAGTGTAAAAAAGCCAGGTATTTGTGACTGACGAGAGTATTTTTTATTTTGATTTTCAATAAAAAAAGCTCCAATGTTATTTAAACCATTATATAGGGAATCGGTTGCATGTTCGTTGGTTTTGAAGGTGGTTGCTGCAAATCATCCTCCATCATATCACTTCCGCTATCATCTATATTGTCGAGCTCTACAGATTCGGACTCAGATTTGATTTGTAGAGCTCCACAATATCTTCATGTGTGAGAAACTCCGAAGTAACAGTATCATCATCCACATAAATAAAATCATTTAAGGTGACAGCTTCTGGTGTAATTTTGACATTTTTCCAAGCTTCATATTTCAATTGCAATTGAATTTCTTCCTCACGTTTTTCATTTATACACTCACTTATGAAAATCAAAGGAATTTCATCCTCTTCGTCCCACTCAGAATACTGACCAAAGCTGGCTTTTTTAAAACAATTAGACATTGTCTCAGGCTTAACGTCGATATTCCATGTATTGGTTATATCATCAACTGTAATGTTTGTTTGTTTTTTCAAAACATTTAATACGTTTTTTCAAAATTCTGCGGCGATAATGACATTTTACATTTTGTATGACACCTTGATCAAGTGGTTGCAAGTTAGATGTCATATTAGAGGAAAAAAAGCAAGTTTGATAAATTTGAATTTTTGTTGGATGTCTTTAATTAACAAAGCATATGTTTAAACTTCAGTAGTGCAGAAACCGAACTGTCTCCATCATCATGTTATAAAAACACCTGTTACAAAATCTCGTAATTAGGGGATTTCCCCCAGAATTCGACTTATTGAAGCTGGCGCCAAATATTCTATTCGAATTATAAAGATATTCGAGTAATCGAAGTTCGAGTTATCAAGTAAAAATTACCCATAATTCTCACTCTTGGCGCTATTGCCAAGCAGTTTGATTCTAGTTATCCAAAATACGAGTTATCGAAGTTCGACTGGATTATATTTTTCACGAAAATCTGTTCAGAGCTTCAAGCAAAGTATCACTTCCGGTTTATCAATTTTGACCAAAATCTAGTATGTTAATTCCGCTTCATATAAAGGTCTTCAATAATAAATTTTAAAAGTTTTGGAATATATCATAATATATAGCATGTTCATTTTAAATGGGCCACCATGCTATCTCGAGAACTATAAGAGCTACAAAGACGGTTAATGTGTAAACAATTTCTATTTCACAAGACAAATTTGTAGAAAAGATAAATTATTTTTTTGTACCAGTGGTTCACAAAATACGGAATCTAACTTTTTATTTTTAAATGAGAACATATATTTTTTATTTGTTCATTCGTTAGAGAATTTAATTATGAATTTAGTGATATAATATTTTTATTCCCTTACATAACGATTTTTTTTGTAGAAAAATGCATGTAAAGTATTACATTATCTATACAAAGTATTATTCACGAAAGATGACTTTTCAAGGTCATTTATAATAATATTACAGATAACTTCACTGCATTTCGTGCCCATAGGCGTGCAAAACTAAATATTTATGGATACATTTTAACTAAAAAATAAAACTTTTCAAGGTCATTTATAATAATATTACAGATAACTTCACTGCATTTCGTGCCCATAGGCGTGCAAAACTAAATATTTATGGATACATTTTAACTAAAAAATAAATTTATTAGATTTTTTTTGTTTTAAATATTACTTTTCTGAAAGTTTTATCTTCTTCAACTATGTGCTTGCATAAAACAAACAAAAATATGGACTTGACGTAAACCATATAATAATAATTTGACTTAAATGTCATCGGTACTGGACAATCATTACTCCAGAGGGCAGTGAAGTAGATAATTACATGTCTGGAACTCTACGACATACGTCACTGCTATTTGTAGTTCGTTAGAAAGTAATGCCACAATTTACGTATATCTGTCACATCACATAAATTAAAGAGACATACGTCAAATAATCGGGGCTATTCTGTAACTCAATCATTATCATTTATCGATCATTATCGAGGTAATGATCGATTGCAATTCAAGTTGGGATTCTGTAAGTCACTTGATCATTAAAATTGGTTAATGATAGTCGATAACACACCGAAATTTATCGACCAGTAAAATGTTGTCGTTATCATATTAATGATCGATAACAAATGTCAAAATCAGATAAGAGTATCAGTTAGAATGATATATCGCCTGTACTTTCAAAGCAGTATACATATTTGAAAGAATATACAAGTAAGCATTTTATATCATATAATATAATTCGTAGTATTTACATTTTTATATTGTTTATAGATTTAGGTTATGTATTCACAACAAGGCACTAAGAAATGCAAGTGACCTTTTATCCTTACGCTATGAAAATTTTAAACAAATCTTTTAAGTTATCCAAGAAATCGCCCAATATATAATCATAACACTCAAGCCTCATCTGCGAAATGGTAGAAATAACATTCGGGGGCCGCTACTATTAGAAACCGCGAGGCCCAGAGCAATCATTATGACATGCGAGGCCCCTTCGAAACAATACATTTTTAATTTCCACCACAATTTTATTGTATTTTTTTCTTCGCAAATTGCTATTATTAAAATATTGATGAAATTTCCTTTGTTGGATTCATTCTTGTAATCAATAAAATATTCTTTGTTGTAATCAATCATTTTACAGTTATAGTTTTCAATATAACAATGCCAGAAAAATATGCGTTTGGAAGGATATTTCTTTTACTTTTGTCTACTAAAATCAGGGGAATATCGGTGGAAAAGGATAAAAAAACAAAATCACTCAGCTTTCACAATTCCACCGTAGTTTTTAAATAAATAAAATATATATGATAGTAAATCATAATTATTCTTCGCTAAATAAAACATAATTCTTTTGTAGGATTAATTTGTGCAATGAGTAGTCTTAAGCAATAATTGTAATCAATAAAAAATAATAGTATTCAGGGGCTCAATAGAACAATGTGCCTATATAATTATTTAAAACTAAAAAATATCTTATATTACTTTTCTTAAATTAGGTAGGTACTATTCTTCTTTTTTGGAAAATTTCGGATACGTAGATTTTATATTGTTAAAACTTTTTTTTTGCAATTCTGTGAGTGAATAATTAAAGAATTGAAATATTTATTGGTAAATGACTGCTAAGTTCACATGAGCGCGAAATGCGTAAAATTGTCAAATAAATGACAAAGAAATGATTGTAGTTATAGAATACAAAAATTGAGACAATCGATATCTTGATCATTAAAAATAAACGATTGTCATTCATTTAACGATCAATAACATATAATGATAAAGTTACAGAATAGCACCGAATGTTTCTCTTTCTAATACAAAATGTTGCTAAAGTACTGCTATATAAAGTGCTGTGTATTCTTTCTTCGAACAAGTGACCTTGAATAGACCTCAATTTAACGGCTATCTCTTTCTATCGCTGCAAATAGTAAGAAAATGGCGCCAGCAACTGCCAGTTGGGCTGTCAAACGAAACGTCAAAATTATTGCAGTCATTAAAATACCAGTATTTTTGAATACTTTCTATTATGAACAATAAATTTTCGTCTAGCTCATTTTCTCTATTTTTCGTCTGTAGCTTTTAAACCATTAAAGCTAGTAACTTGTACGTTGAAAATTTGGAATTACATGAAATTCTCTATAATATACATCAGCACTGATGTTTCTGTATAGGCTGTTCCAAAAGTTACAGGCAGTTAAAAGTACACATATTTTTAAGTACTTTCTATTATGAACAATGAATTTTTGTCTAGCTCATTTTCTCTACTAATATGTTCTTCGGCTTCATATAAAAGTAAAGTATCACTTGTGTATCAATTTTAGCAAAATTCTAATATGTCGTTCTCATTAATCTAAAAGTCTTATATAACAAATTTGAAAAGTTTTGGAATATATCTTAATATTATTTTCACGAAAATCTGTTCAGAGTTTTAAGTAAAGTATCACTTCCGGTTTATCAATTTTAGCAAAAATCTAATATGTCGTTCTCATTAATCGAAAAGTCTTAAATACCAAATTTGAAAAGTTTTGGAATATATCTTAATATGTTATTCCCCTTGGTATAAAATTCTTAAATACTAAAATGTAGGCATGTGGTAAAACCGTTATGGGTTATGTTCCTTCAAAAATCACATCTGCCTTAACTACCAGTATAAAATACATCTTATTGGGCCGAATTCAGCACTCTTCACTAGTGTAGTGACCGTCTCTAGTAACTATGGAAACAACTTGCATCTTTTTCTTATTAATGCATCGATGCATAGGTCTCTCTTTATTTTGTTATTTTGAGATAAGCTTCTTTCGTTAAGGTCCCCGTCCAATTGGGCTTGACAAACTATTCCGCCAGAGGCGCAGCCATCGAATTGTTTATTTCTCGTATATCAAAGCTACTTTCTTTTTCATTCACTCAGGGACACACTAAATCGCCTTTCCCCGTACCTCATTTAGTCTATCGTTACAATTTGGTATCCGCACGGATCCCTGTGTTCTGAAAAATTACCGAGCATAGACAGTATTTGAATTTTTATATAATCTGAAATCTGACTTATTGACTGTCAGTCAAATATTGTAATTGTAACAAATAATTTAATGACAAATATTATTATAAATTAGTTGCAACAAAATTGTAATTTAATAATGAAAATAATTTTTATTATAGTTGGTATATTTTTACTTAATTAGTTTATTATATTTCTACATTCAACTGCATTTGAGTTGCATTTAAAAGGTGTATAAGATTTACATCTATCTCAAAGAAAAGAATTGATCGTGCTAAAAATCGCATATCGAGATTTTGAAAAATGACCACGTTTTAGTCCCTAGAATCCAATTTTAACATTTTCACGATGATGTACGTGTGTGTAGATCCTCCACTCTAACTCAAATACTATTATTTAGAAAATATTGAAACCTTGTATTTCGAACTTTTTCTGTAATGGAAAGAGCCCATTAGATTTTGGTGAAAATCGGATAACCGGAAATGGCACTTTACTAGAAGGTCACAATAGTTTTTCTACGAAAAATACCTTTAAATGTTATTTTTTTAAAATTTTCTATAGATTTGCATTAATACTTTTTCTATATATTTTATGGATAAATTTATAAAATTATATATAATTTAAATCCCAAAGTCTACGCTTTAAACAAACAAAACGCAGTTATTCAAATGTATGTAACTGACAGATAAATGTCACTATCAAAGATCTAATCATTTCAAAATAATATTAGTAATGTTTTAAAAAGAAAAAAGTAAATAGAACAATAGAAAAGGAATTCAATATAGTTTCCAACATAACTAAATATGTAGGCATGTATTTAGATTAATAAAAATTAACGATTCACAAAAATGTTTAAGCTCATCCTCATTTTTGGATTTGTGAGTTCTAATCTATCCCGTTATTTAAAATTTAATCTTCATTTTATTATAGCTCCGGTGGCTCAATAGTTAGAGCAAAGCCTCATGTCATGAGTGCCCTCGGGGCTCTGGGTTCGAATCCCACTAAGGCATGAATGTGTGTGAATGTGAACCCTGTTGAGAGGTTTAAAAAAAGGTAGTTACTTAGATCAGATTATACTATATTTTAAGAAATAAACTGTCAAAATTAGAGTAAAATTCGCTAATTCAAAAATAAGGGTTAACTCAATTTTTTTGTGACACGGGCTGTAAATGGCGGGAGGTATTGTGTTGGCCACATCAGATTTTTTCGCCTAAGAATAGCTCTTTTTGATGTTTTCCAATTTTTGTAGGCCATCTAGATGTATTACATTTGGTTTTCGGCATTTTATCGAAGATTTAAATCGTGAGACCAACCGAAGAATTGGACTGTAGATATATAAAAATATAAATATTGTGTATTTCAGAATTACATAGTTTTCGGAGCCCAGTTCGCACTAGACGGCAATAGTTCTCCATATAAATATTGTGCACTTCAGAGTGGCGTATTGTTCAGCAGAACACAGTTGGCTTATTGTACTTTCGGTAATAGTTATCCATATAAATATTGTTTACTTCAGCTTAACGTATTGTTCAGAGCACAGTTGGCCTACTGTATAGGGAAAGTAGTTTAACGAATAATATTGTAGGCCCCTTTTGGCGAATCGCTGAACTAAATTAACATTGCGTCTTATGAGAAAATACTAGTTCTTATCCCATTTAAAAACGGCAAAAAAATTATACAAAATGTTTATTTTATTGAATTTGTAATTTTTTTTCCTATGGACAGACATATTTCATTTTATACTATTTTTTCAAATGATCATTTTCATATAAGTTTTCGGCTACAATATATAATTTAAAAACATATTAAATACATCTGCCCCTAGACACAAGTATTTAATATTAAAAAAGTATAAATTTATTGAATTTTGTTCACTGGTTCGCAAATGCAATAAGAATTACGAAAATACTACTTCAGACGGCAGCCTTAAAGAAGAGTGATGAATTCGACCCATTGTCTTTAACTGAAATATGCATGGACTTAACACCATATTTCCCAACAAACACTACAGTAAGAAGAGTTCGTTAAAATGAAATAGTTATATATTCCTCTCTCTGTCTTAGAAAAATTAATTTTGAAAGTGAGTGCCCACTCCTGTTTGTATTACTCTATGATCACCGAGATATGTTACGGACCTAACACTATGTTTCACAAAAAATAATACAGTAAGAAGAAAAGTTTATTAGAATGAAATAGTTACATATTCTCTCTGTCTAAAAATTCAATATTTGAAAGTGAATGTTCACTCCTGTCTTTATTATTCTATGTCGTGATGTCTCTGTCTTGCTATATACCTTTCTCCGTCACACAAAAATCAATATGCACGCCGTCTAGTATTTAACGTGAGGAACATTTAACATAATGACATAAAACTTGAAGATTTAAATTTTTTGATGTTTTATGATGGAACAATGAATGGCTCCCGTAAATTATACATACTGGGGGAATAACTTTTAATAAAATAAAACAACCAAAGTCTGACTAAGGTGGTCAATCAACACCACCTCCCATCGATTGAAAATGAGAATAGAGTACCAGTACCTCTCGCCCTAGATCAACAGTACCTCCCGTCAATTGAAAATGGAAATAGAGCCTCAGTACTTCCCGCAAACTAATCTAAGTGAAGTTTTATGACGAAACAATGGCTCCCGGAAATTATATGTTTGTTCCAACATATATATCTAGTATTAAACGTGAGGAACATTTGACATAAAACATGAGATTTAAATTTTTTTGTTGATGAAACAATGGCCCCCCGTAAATTATACTTTTAAATTAAATAAAACAACCAAAGTCTGGCTAAGGTGACTTCATATTTTTTACCTCCCGTCAACTAAATCAAGGTGTAAAGGTGACATATTTTTAATCAACAATACCTCTCGCTAATTACAAATGGGGATAGATTGACAGCACCTCCCGTCAATTGAAAATAGAGCCCCAATATTTCCCGCAATCTAATCTAAGTGATGTTTTATGACGAAACAATGGCTCCCGGAAATTATAGGTTTGTTCCAACATATATGTTGGATGGAAGGGAATACTTTTAAATAAATTAAAACAACCAATCAAACTCTGGCTAACATGACACTTCATACAGGGTGGGGCAGAAAAACCTATCCGATTTCAAATCCCTTTTTCCCAGAAGAGGGAGCAGGTAGAGTAGTGGGGTAAAAACCGTTAGAAAGCCGGTTTTATGCCATTTGTCAGTAGTCAACATGCCTTGGTCTGGTGAACATCGTGCTTTTGTTATTGAGCGGTTTATCGAATGCGGCGGTTCGATAATTGCTACTGCTTTTCGAATTCATTTCGGACTCGGGCGTCATGATCCTGTTCCACATCACGCTACGATTAAAGTGTGGGTGTCAAATTTTAGACAGACGAGTTCAGCATTGAAAAAGAAGTCGCCTGGACGTCCCAGGACAGCAACAGGACCTGAAAACGTGGCCAATGTGAGAGCCGCGATTGAACGTTCCCCGCGTCGTTCGGCGCGAAAACATTCGCTCGCTTTGGCGATTTCCAACCGCAGTATTCGGCGCATTTTGCACCGGGACCTCAAAATGCATCCCTACAAAATGGTTGTTGCACAGGAATTAAGTGAAAGGGATTTTGAAACCCGTACGAACCTGTGTCGCGATCTCCGAGAACTCCCAAACGACGATGTTGTGCTCTTCACGGACGAAGCCCATTTTCACCTTTGTGGTGCCGTTAACAGGCAGAATTTTCGATATTGGAGTGACGAAAATCCTCGAGAAATCCATCAGGAACCCCTCCATAGCCCAAAAGTGACTGTGTGGTGTGCTCTTTCCCGCCTAGGCGTCTGGGGGCCTTACTTTTTTGAAGAAAATGGGCAAACCGTAACGGTCAACAGCGAGCGCTATTGTTTCATGCTGGAAAAATTTCTTAGACCCAAAATGGAAGAAAATGGCGTGGAAAATGTGTGGTTTCAACAGGATGGTGCAACCGCCCACACATCGCGACGATCAATGGACATTCTCAGGGAACTGTTTCCCGGTCGCCTCATTTCCCTGAGAGGTGATCTTGGCTGGCCGCCGCGCTCACCGGATCTGACTCCATGTGACTTCTTCCTTTGGGGTTACCTCAAATCGAAGGTTTACCAGCATCGACCAAGGACCCTTCTTGCTTTACGAAGGGAAATTGCTCGGGCAATTGAAGAAATTCCTGTGGAAATGACGGTGAAAGTCATGGAAAGCTACCGCGAGCGCCTAAATCAGTGTATCCGCTCCCAAGGACGACATTTGAGTGATGTGCTTTTCAAAACTTAAATTTAAAAATGGCATAAAATTTGCGATATGTTAATAAAAATTTTTTTTGACAAGTTGAGTGGTTTTAATTTTATAACGTTTTGAAATCGGATAGGTTATTCTGCCCCACCCTGTATTTTTTACAATACCTCCCGCTAGCTAATCAATGTGTAAAGGTGACATATATTTTAATCAACAATACCTCTTGCTAATTACAAATGGAGCTAGAGCAACAGTATCTCCCGTCAATTGAAAATGATACGACAACGTACCTCCTGCCAACTACATTCACAATCATATTTGACCTTAGTACAATTTCATGTTGGCTTAAAATTGTAAGATGAGCAGAGGCATTTCAAGGTAGCAATTTACAGTAGTGATTTTGATCAGGCGGATTGCACATGCTATTCGCTGAGACGAGAGAAAGTGAGATCTACATATAATCGTTAACGAATTTTGCCTATTGCTTCTTATTCCTTGTCATCTTCCTAGCGTCTTGAACCGTCGTGTTTTTCTTCTCCAAGATCTTCAGTATTACGCTATCCCAGTTGTCTTAAGGTCTTCCTTCGTTTCTTTTTTTCTACTACGTTTATCACCCATAACTAATAAGTTATAATTATTGTATTTGTGAATTGAACATTTTATTTACAGAAAACTGATACATCTTTCACAGCTTTAGGAAGATATTCAAAATTGGTGGTTCTAGAATACGACCAATTTAATATAAATGGGGGGTAAAGCTGTTCGCGTCCGTGGTAGAATACCACACGTGCCCCCCGGTTAACACGAAATGAACAGCAAACGCCCGCCGCCAAACAATGCGACAGAACCGTGGTAGAATACCACATGTGCTCTCCGGTTAACACGAAATAAACAGTTAACGTCCGCCGCCAAACAATGCGAAAGAAATTCGATTTAAGCTAATTACAAGATACATCGAATCGAATTTAAAGTTTTTGTCGCTGATATCTTCATAATATGAACAATTATTTTAAAAATATAACACTTACAGACGCAGTATTTAAACGTAGAATTCGAATATTGTAGAATAATCAACGGAGCAACAGTTTTCTTTACAATTTCTGCACAATTCACAAGAAATCAAATTTGACTTGGCGATATTTGTTCCACGGATTCGCATAGCTGCTCCATCTACAAAGACAATACAGCGGCATGGACAGTGGTTTTCTCAACTGATATCATATGGAAAATGTAAGTTAAACATCAATTTTGTTATATATTTTTAAATGTAAAAACTTTTGCGTTATTTATAATGATTTTTAAAAATGTACCAACGATAATAATTATGTAATGAACGAGCAAAATGAAAGCTGTAAAAGTAGCTCAAAGTAACTCATTTATTTCTCTTACTATTTCAGATTGCATGCAAGACAATGCGGGCTTCGGAAACATGAAAGTGGCAGCAGAAAAGGACAGAGCACCATTAGGAGAAACAGGAGACAACTGAGTTGCTGCATTTGGAGCCACATGCCCCAAAATTCAACATGACGACGTGGAAATGGTAGTAGAAAAGGGCAGAGCACCTTTAAGAGAAACAGAAGACAACGGAGTTCCACAACCCATAAATTCACACGTGCTGTCTGTATGTATAAGGTAAGCATCTTACTAGATTTCATATTATTTGCTTTACAATTATGTAGCTTTACGGCAATAACAGATATGTCCCATTTAGAATATCTGCAAATTTTTATCATTTTTGAAATTGTTTAAAGAATACCATAAACTAATCATTATTATTTAATAGGTGGACTCTTTGGTTGGTCTAAGACTTCAAGGAACTTGGAGAATTTCGATGCAGCGTTCGAGCTTTGGATTTCAACACTGCAGATCTTCTAAGGCAGCTTTTCTAAAGGATTGCTGAGCTCCAGATAAATCTTCTGTAGCGTAGACGACCAGCGATAGATGAACTGGTAAGAAACTTTGATTTTTTTTATTAAAATATTTGGTCTCATGTTCAATCATGAGAACTTATAGTCAAAGGAATATGACTATAATATATGTCTAAATATTATCTTCTATTCTATTTATCAATAAAATCAATATCTGGGAACATATGATTAACTTATATCTTTCAGGAATCGGACATCAAGAAGACTAGATTAATATAGTAGATTTTAAGTTAGTTTTAAGTTCTTTTAAATGTATTTTCAGATCTTAATTAAACTTTGGCTCATCGCGCCGTTGAGCAAACACGCGTTTTCTTTAAAAATGAAAATAAATTGATTAATTTGATGTGCATTCCTTGGCGATTCATCATAAAATCGTGCGTCTACGTTTGCCACCGTGGTACGCGTACTGCGCGGGTTATCCAGACGATACCTAGGGAGAGTGTATGTGAAAAGAAAAATATATGTATCGGGGCATGAATGATGCGAATGGGTGAGAGAATCAGTGAGAGGGTCAGGAAGGTGGGAGAGATTCGAAACTTGATGTGGGTTCGGGTTTCCTTATTTAACATCACGGTTAGTGGGATAGGTAGGCAGGGTTCGTGCGCGATTTTCCATAATTGAGTGGACTGATATGGTTAGCCATGCTATGTGAAACCAGTTGTTTATTCTGGGGGATCGCTTCGCACTTGTGCGAATGTTTCTAGGGACAGTTTAATTCTTTCGTAAAATTGCTTGCTGACCATCGTATTGGTCTACGCTCTAGATTGCTAGACTCGAATGAGAAAAGATTAAACGAACCTGAATGCTATCACAGGAAACTCTCTTATGGCGTCTATGTGCTCTCCTCATCCGGAGGCAACGTATGTAATCATCATTTAATGTTAATGGCAACGAATAATTAAAGACAAAGTAAAGTTTTTGTTTGATTTAACTTTGTTTGAGCACACGGGTTGATCGCGTTCGGGATAGGTATCGCGTATAAGACCGGGCGATGTCTTCGGGAGTAGCTGTCTCAGGCATCCAAGCCGAGTAGATTACATGTAACTGTCTATCTTGTCCTTAGGGAGCTCGCGTTGGCAGGCCGTACATGCAGTGCATCGTGTGGGGTCGGCTTAACCCCCTCGTAAACTACATGTGAGAACCACCCCGGCGTTCTCACTTTTTGTCTTAGCTCGTATATCTCTCTCTCAAACTTCGCGTTTAGCTTAGTATAGTCTAGATATAAGATAGCTTGCGTAGACATAAGTTAGCTTAGATATAAGATAGGCAAGGGTTGTTTTTGCTTTTTGAGAGAGAAAAAAATTAACGTAACTTCACACTTTTAGATTTACTATTCTTTGAACGAGATATTAACGTAAGATAGGCTTAGATTTGCTATTGTTTGAACGAGATATTAACGTAAGATAGGCTATTTTGCGCACTTCACCAACTTAATTTGGGGGGGGGGTTGTACAATAGTTTAAGTTAGATTATAAAATATTATTATACACGAAATTGTATTTATTTAATAAATGGTATATATGGGGAGCGTGGGTTTGGCATTTGAGGGCGGTTGCTCCCTATATATACAATTTATTAAATAAAGAGTATAGTTTTAAGGTAGTTCTAAGTTGGAAGAACTTCCTGTCACTGTCGTCGAGATTGCAGTGCCGATTGATGACCATGGCTTCCTCTTCATAAAGACCTGTTTAGAATGTATGTACACAATAAAACAATCTTTTATGTTCTTTTTATTTTCATTTAAACCTGTCACATTAGTCGTACAGTAGGTAGTTTTAGTAAAAATTGTAATTATTATTAAGCATTTAGACGCGGTCAGGGTAAAGATAGATTTTAAGTATTTATTGTAAACGTAGCTTTGTATTCATAAATATTATATATTTTCGTAAACGGGCGGTTGGGTAATAACACCAAAGAAATATATAATATAATTTATGTAAAGGTTCGCAATCGGTCTTAAACTAAATAAGAAATCTTGTGCCTTTAACAATGGGAAACAAGAAATCTTATTTAAGGACCCCAAGATTTAATTTTTTAAATAGTGTAAACGGAACTCTATTTAATATATATTGGGTAGTAGCTACTCTAAAAATATATAACTAGAGTTTTGGATCAGTTATAAAACTAAAATGTTTGTTACTAATTGAAATTATTACGGTTGTATTATTTGTTAATTATTTTGCATCTTTATTCTGTAATTAAAAGTTTTATCTTCAGATAAACTTTATTTACAGGATAAAGATACACAATAACTAATAACAAATAAATATAACCATGATAATGGTAATTTTATTTGGTAACAAACGTTTAAATTTTATAACTAAACCATGTTTGACACTGTCATGAATTGTTGTTCGATTTGTTAACAAATTTAGTAACATTTATGAACAGAATTATTGCACAAATTAAACGTAAAAGACATTTGTGTTTAAAATTTCTGTCCATAATTATTTCTTACTAAGTTTGTTATCAAATTTGATAACAATTTTTTATCGTTCCAAAGAGCTTTAGTTATAAAACTAAAATGTTGGTTACCAAATAAAATTACCATTATTTGACTTGTATTTTTTATTAATCATTTTGCATCTTTATTTTGTTATAAATTAAACTTTTATTGCAAAATAATCCAAAATTTTTAATAAAATTTACAACCAAAATAATGGTAATTTTATTTGGTAACTAAACATTTTAGTTTTATAGCTAAAGCCTGTTTGGCACGTTAGAAATTTTTTTTCAAATTTGGTAACAGTGAGAAATAATTGTGAACATAAATTTTAGTACGAAACTTCTCGGAATACGGTTTGACTGGGCCGTAATCAGTCGCTGATATTCAAAATCTTGCTACGTGCTGTAACAACCTTAAGGGTTTTACCATGAGAAAGGCAAGTGTAACGCACCCAAGTTCTTCAGGAATGCGGCCGCCAGCTTTTAGACAGTGGAGACGGGAGTGGGTTAGTGCGATTCCCAAATACGCAATTAAAATCAAACTAAACACTTGAAATATAAAAAGGGCGCCACGATGGTTGTTTATTCTTAAAATGGTACACAACCTCGAAAATACCAATATGTGGAGGATAAGCAATAGTACTAGGTGTGATTCGATATTCAATAAACAGATAAGCTCCGTTTGAACTTGAAATGAAACATATATTAAAAGTTTTACTTAATAGAGTTATAAGAACGAAGTAAATTGTAAAGGTAAATAATTGATAACAGTAAAAAAAAATTAAGGCAATAATATAACTCATGCGAGATATTAGTAACCCAAAAAAAAAAGATTAATTCGGAATACAAAGTGCACCAGATAGGGGATGCGTGGTACGCGAATGAGCGAGGACCGTAGACGTCGAAAGAACGTATAATATATGAAATATAAAACGCAACAATAGGCGCAATACGTGTGTTTGGTCGACCAAGCAGGGTAGTGCGTGCGCAACATACGTTAAAATAAAATAAACTTAGTCCTAACCCTTCCTAAACCGAAACAAACCCTAAATGAAAATTCCTCACAATAAAAATTATAAGACTCGCGTGAGCTAGTACATAACAATATAAAACAATAATCAGTAAGATTCAAAATTATGACAAACGATGTAATCAAAATACAAATATCAAATATAGTACGATTATTAAACTCAATGAACTTTAAATTCAAACAAATAAATAAAGAAAACAAAATGGAGCTTAGCTGCATGTATTTGGAGAGGCGTCGGCGGTAGTGACGTAATAGTGTGGTAGGGATGTGGCGTGACGTTTCCAAAATGGCGTAACCAACTTCCGCTTCAAACACGAGGTGTCAATCTCATCCAATTTTCCATAAAATCCTCCAGCAAGGTGTTATCCACAAAAATCAGAACTCGAAATCCCGATCCAACAATATGTTTCCCACACAATGTATTCCCAAAATCAATGGGTTACAAAGTAAAACCAAAATAACAACGAAGGAGAAACCATAAAATAAAAGCCTAAAAGGGAGAACTCAATTAGCATTCCCAATTTGACAGGTCGACAAATACAAGTTAAATGTTACTTTTACTAATTTATACTTCACAAAAATCAAAATATTAATACAAAAATACTATATAAATATTTCTACAACCGGGCTAAACATTATTAACAAATATAAATACCTTAGATCTTGAGTGGCTTAAAGTATATCAGTGATCGAAGTGCCAAAAATCCGTAGCAATTTTCCGCGGGAACAATAGTTCCCTCAGCTACTTTTCTCAGTTAAATCCCCAAATAACGGGCACGTTAAAATTCTTCCAACAATACGAAATCAACGAGTGAAAAATAATAACCAACACTGAGATGCAGCTACAACGACGATCATAGACAGAATGTCTCTCTACGCTCAAGTCTGCGAAGCGGCTCAAACTTGCAAATTCTCAAAAGTATAAAATATATAAATTTAATAACCCTGAAGACATTCGACCAGCAATGCTAAAGAGTGACAATTATTGCTTGTGACAAGGGCAATAACTACTGAACAGAATAAATTAATAATAAAAGAAACAGATTGCAAAAATAGGACGTAACAAAATGTCTTGTTTCATTTGTGTTATAAATCTGTTCATAATTGTCACTAAATTTGTTAATAAATCTAATAACAATGTATGATAGTGACAAACATTTTGCTGTAATACAAATAAAATTTGTACATATTTATTTAAAAAGTCTTGTATGTTTTTATAATATATATTTTATTTGGTAATAAATCTACAATGTGTAATGGTGACAAACATTCTGCTGTATTATTTAAATATTGTAATAAAATGTTAATGTATATTTTAAGTATATTTGTAATTATATATTGCTAATAAACTGTAAAATTGATTTAAAAATTACTTAGTTTCTAATCTTTAGTTTTAATTTTTATAATACATCCCTCAAATACACGTAAGTATATAGTTTCCAAGAGTCGTGATCGTATTAAGTATATAGTTCTACAGCCGCCAGGGGGCAGCACCTGTCGGAAACAGCGTATACCTACTGGGAATTTAAACTCGGTAAATCGTGCCTGGATGCTTCTTTGATATACCTATTGGGAATTTTATACAAGTAAAAAAGAAGCATCTTTGCACCGAATTTTCTAAAAAATCGTGCATAGATGCTACTTCGAGGTAGCATCTATGCACCAAATTTTGTAAAAAATCGTGCATAGATTCTACCTAGAAGTAGCATCTATGCACCAAATTTTGTAAAAAAATCGAGTATAGATGCTACCAATTGAAATAATGGTTGCCTATATTTTAGGCGCAAAGATATCCAGTTTTATTTGAATTGCAACGTTTATCGACAACTGCTGCACCCTTGCGGCCGTTCTAAAAACTACATACGTGTAAGGAGTAAGGAATAGACAAATTATATTTTAATTTATATTTTATTCTATAAAATATTGTACATTAAGGGTAATTGCACGAAATACAACAATGTAAAATACAAATAAATAATTAAAAATTTTGCATTATTTTGTAATAAAAGTTTATTTTATTTACAAAAAAAAATACTACTCAAACAATGGTAATTTTATTTGGTAACAAAGTTTTATAACTAAAGCCTGTTTGGCATGATAAAAAATTGATATCATATGTCTTTTACGTTTGAAGTTATAATTCAGTTCATAAATGTTACTAAATTTGTTAACAAATATAATAACAATTTATGACAGTGTCAGATATGGTTTAGATATAAAATTAAAACATTTGTTATCAAATAAAATTACCATTATCATGGATATATTCATTTGTTATTATTTTGTATCTTTATTCTGTAAATAGTTTATCTGAAGATAAAACTTTTATTTACAGAATAGACGCAAAATAATAACAAATAATATAACCGTAATAATTTCAATTGGTAACAAATATTTTAGTTTTATAACTGATCCAAAACTCTACTTATATATTTTTAGGGTATCTACTACCCAATATATATATTAAAAAGAGTTCCGTTTACAATACTTATAGACTATTTAACAAATTAAATCTTGGGGTCCCTAAATAAGATTTCTTGTTCCCAAAGTTAAAGGTACAACATTTCTTATTCAGTTTAAGACAGTTTACGAACCTTTGCATTAATTATTATTTTTATGTTACCACCCAACCGCCCACTTATCAAAATATATATTTATTAATACAAAGCTTCGTTTACAATAAATACTTAAAATCTAACTTTATCCTGACCGCGTCTAAATGCTTAATAATAAATACAATTTTTACTAAAACTACCTACTGTATTATTAATGTGACAGGTTTAAATTAAACAGAGCATAAATTAAAAGATTGTTTTTATTGTGTACATACATTTTAAACACAGTCTTTGTGAAGAGGAAGCCATGGTCTGAGTCACCAATCGGCACTGCAATCTCGACGACAGTGACAGGGCAGGTAGGGAATTCTTCCAACTTAGAACTACTTTAAAACTATACTCTTTATTTAATAAATTGTATATATAGGGAGCTACCGTCCTCAAATGCCAAACCCACTCTCCCCATATACCGTGTGTCTATCTTAAAGGTGTACATAGGAGATTAACATGGGAAATCAGTTTTTTGCAATTTCCTGCTCGCCTAATTATTTTAAGCAAAAACGCGTCAAATAAAAGTTTTAGGGCATAAAATTCTGCATCTAAATCAATAAACATAATTACCTTTACATGCTTTGTAACGACAGAAATTAATTATGAAAATGTCGAAAATTAGGTTGAAAATATCGACAGCCATGGAATTGAACAAAAAATAAATAAATGCTTGACTTTTTATCTGTCACAACGAAAGTTAACTTATTTGACGTTTCTGATAATTTGATAAAACGTCAAGCATTTATTTATTTTTTGTTCAATTCCATGGCTGTCGATATTTTCAACGTAATTTTCGACATTTTCATAATTAATTTCTGTCTTTACAAAGCAAGGATAGGTAATTCTGTTTATTGATTTAGATGCAGAATTTTATGCCCTAAAACTTTTATTTGACGCGTTTTTGCTTAAAATAATTAGGCGAGCAGGAAATTGCAAAAAACTGATTTCCCATGTTAATCTCCTATGTACACCTTTAAGACAGACACACGGTATACCATTTACTAAATAAATACAATTTCGTGTACAATATTTTATAATCAAACTTAAGCTATTATAGAGCCCCCCATATTAAGTTGGTGAAGTGCGCAAAATAGCCTATCTTACGTTAATATCTCGTTCAAACAATAGCAAATCTAAGCCTATCTTACGTTAATATCTCGTTCAAAGAATAACAAATCTAAAAGTGTGAAGTTACGTTAATTTTTTTCTCTCTCTCAAAAAGCAAAAACAACCCTTGCCTATCTTATATATAAGCTATCTTAAGTCTACGCAAGCTATCTTATATCTAGACTATACTAAGCTAAACGCGAAGTTTGAGAGAGAGATATACGAGCTAAGATAAAAAGTGAGAACGCCGGGGTGGTTCTCACATGTAGTTTACGAGGGGGTTAAGCCGACCCCACACGATGCACTGCATGTACGGCCTGCCAACGCGAGCTCCCTAAGGACAAGATAGACAGTTACATGTAATCTACTCGGCTTGGATGCCTGAGACAGCTACTCCCGAAGACATCGCCCGGTCTTATACGCGATACCTATCCCGAACGCGATCAACCCGTGTGCTCAAACAAAGTTAAATCAAACAAAAACTTTACTTTGTCTTTAATTATTCGTTGCCATTAACATTAAATGATGATTACATACGTTGCCTCCGGATGAGGAGAGCACATAGACGCCATAAGAGAGTTTCCTATGATAGCATTCAGGTTTGTTTAATCTTTTCTCATTCGAGTCTAGCAATCTAGAGCGTAGACCAATACGATGGTCAGCAAGCAATTTTACGAAAGAATTAAACTGTCCCTAGAAACATTCGCACAAGTGCGAAGCGATCCCCCAGAATAAACAACTGGTTTCACATAGCATGGCTAACCATATCAGTCCACTCAATTATGGAAAATCGCGCACGAACCCTGCCTACCTATCCCACTAACCGTGATGTTAAATAAGGAAACCCGAACCCACGTCAAGTTTCGAATCTCTCCCACCTTCCTGACCCTCTCACTGATTCTCTCACCCATTCGCATCATTCATGCCCCGATACATATATTTTTCTTTTCACATACACTCTCCCTAGGTATCGTCTGGATAACCCGCGCAGTACGCGTACCACGGTGGCAAACGTAGACGCACGATTTTATGATGAATCGCCAAGGAATGCACTTCAAATTAATCAATTTATTTTCATTTTTAAAGAAAACGCGTGTTTGCTCAACGGCGCGATGAGCCAAAGTTTAATTAAGATCTGAAAATACATTTAAAAGAACTTAAAACTAACTTAAAATCTACTATATTAATCTAGTCTTCTTGATGTCCGATTCCTGAAAGATATAAGTTAATCATATGTTCCCAGATATTGATTTTATTGATAAATAGAATAGAAGATAATATTTAGACATATATTATAGTCATATTCCTTTGACTATAAGTTCTCATGATTGAACATGAGACCAAATATTTTAATAAAAAAAATCAAAGTTTCTTACCAGTTCATCTATCGCTGGTCGTCTACGCTACAGAAGATTTATCTGGAGCTCAGCAATCCTTTAGAAAAGCTGCCTTAGAAGATCTGCAGTGTTGAAATCCAAAGCTCGAACGCTGCATCGAAATTCTCCAAGTTCCTTGAAGTCTTAGACCAACCAAAGAGTCCACCTATTAAATAATAATGATTAGTTTATGGTATTCTTTAAACAATTTCAAAAATGATAAAAATTTGCAGATATTCTAAATGGGACATATCTGTTATTGCCGTAAAGCTACATAATTGTAAAGCAAATAATATGAAATCTAGTAAGATGCTTACCTTATACATACAGACAGCACGTGTGAATTTATGGGTTGTGGAACTCCGTTGTCTTCTGTTTCTCTTAAAGGTGCTCTGCCCTTTTCTACTACCATTTCCACGTCGTCATGTTGAATTTTGGGGCATGTGGCTCCAAATGCAGCAACTCAGTTGTCTCCTGTTTCTCCTAATGGTGCTCTGTCCTTTTCTGCTGCCACTTTCATGTTTCCGAAGCCCGCATTGTCTTGCATGCAATCTGAAATAGTAAGAGAAATAAATGAGTTACTTTGAGCTACTTTTACAGCTTTCATTTTGCTCGTTCATTACATAATTATTATCGTTGGTACATTTTTAAAAATCATTATAAATAACGCAAAAGTTTTTACATTTAAAAATATATAACAAAATTGATGTTTAACTTACATTTTCCATATGATATCAGTTGAGAAAACCGCTGTCCATGCCGCTGTATTGTCTTTGTAGATGGAGCAGCTATGCGAATCCGTGGAACAAATATCGCCAAGTCAAATTTGATTTCTTGTGAATTGTGCAGAAATTGTAAAGAAACTGTTGCTCCGTTGGTTATTCTACAATATTCGAATTCTACGTTTAAATACTGCGTCTGTAAGTGTTATATTTTTAAAATAATTGTTCATATTATGAAGATATCAGCGACAAAAACTTTAAATTCGATTCGATGTATCTTGTAATTAGCTTAAATCGAATTTCTTTCGCATTGTTTGGCGGCGGACGTTAACTGTTTATTTCGTGTTAACCGGAGAGCACATGTGGTATTCTACCACGGTTCTGTCGCATTGTTTGACGGCGGACGTTTGCTGTTCATTTCGTGTTAACCGGGGGGCACGTGTGGTATTCTACCACGGACGCGAACAGCTTTACCCCCCATTTATATTAAATTGGTTGTATTCTAGAACCACCAATTTTGAATATCTTCCTAAAGCTGTGAAAGATGTATCAGTTTTCTGTAAATAAAATGTTCAATTCACAAATACAATAATTATAACTTATTAGTTATGGGTGATAAACGTAGTAGAAAAAAAGAAACGAATCTTGGAGAAGAAAAACACGACGGTTCAAGACGCTAGGAAGATGACAAGGAATAAGAAGCAATGGGCAAAATTCGTACACGATTATATGTACATCTCACCTTCTCTCGTCTCAGCGAATAGCACGTACAATCCGCCTGGTCAAAATCACTACTGTAAATTGCTACCTTGAAATGCCTCTGCTTAGCTTACAATTTTAAGCCAACATGAAATTGTACTAAGGTCAAATTTGATTGTGAATGTAGTTGGCGGGAGAAACGTTGTGATATCATTTTCAATTGACGGGAGATACTGTTGCTCTAGCTCCATTTGTAATTAGCAGGAAGTATTGTCGATTAAAAAATGTCACCTTTACACATTGATTAGTTGGCAGGAGGTATTGTAAAATATATGAAGGGTCATCTTAGCCAGAGTTTGATTGGTTGTTTTAATTTATTTAAAAGTATTCCCATCAAATATATATGTTGGAACAAACCTATAATTTCCGGGAGCCATTGTTTTGTCATAAAACATCACCTAGATTAGTTTGCGGGAGGTACCGGGGCTCTAATTTCATTTTCAATTGACGGGAGGTGCTGTTAATTTATCTCCATTTGTAATTAGCGGGAGATATTACTGTAAAAAAATTCACCTTTACACATTAATTTAGTTGACCGGAGGCAAAAAATATGAGGTCACCTTAGCCAGACTTTGGTTGTTTTATTTAATTTAAAAGTATTCCCTTCCAACATGTATAATTTACGGGAGCCATTGTTTCGTCATAAAACATGACTTAAATTAGTTTGCAGGAGATACTGGTGCTCTATTCCCATTTTCAATTGACGTGAGGTACTATTGATCTATCGCCATTTGTAATTAGCGAGAGATATTGTTGATTAAAAATATGTCATCTTTACACATTAATTTAGTTGACCGGAGGCAAAAAATATGAAGTTACCTTAGCCAGACTGGTTGTTTTATTTAATTTAAAAGTATTTCCTTTCAACATGTATAATTTCCGGGAGCCATTGTTTCGTCATAAAACATGACTTAAATAAGTTTGCGGGAGGTACTGGTGCTCTATTCCCATTTTCAATTGACGTGAGGTACTATTGATCTATCGCCATTTGTAATTAGCGAGAGGTACTGTTGGTTAAAAATATGTCATCTTTACACATTAATTTAGTTGACCGCAGACAAAAAATATGAAGTTACCTTAGCCAGACTTTGGTTGTTTTATTTAATTTAAAAGTATTCCCTTCCAACATGTATAATTTACGGAAGCCATTGTTTCGTCATAAAACATGACTTAAATTAGTTTGCGGGAGGTACTGGTGCTCTATTCCCATTTTCAATTGACGTGAAGTACTATTGATCTATCGCCATTTGTAATTAGCGAGAGGTATTGTTGGTTAAAAATATGTCATTTTTACACATTAATTTAGTTGACCGGAGGCAAAAAATATGAAGTTACCTTGGCCAGACTTTGGTTGTTTTATTTTATTAAAAGTTATTCCCCCAGTATGTATAATTTACGGGAGCCATTCATTGTTCCATCATAAAACATCAAAAAATTTAAATCTTCAAGTTTTATGTCATTATGTTAAATGTTCCTCACGTTAAATACTAGACGGCGCGTGCATATTGATTTTTGTGTGACGGAGAAAGGTATATAGCAAGACAGAGACATCACGACATAGAATAATAAAGACAGGAGTGAACACTCACTTTTAAATATTGTTTTAGACAGAGCGGGGAATATGTAACTATTTCATTCTAATAAACTCTTCTTCTTTCTGTATTATTTTTTGTAAAACATAGTGTTACGTCCGTAACATATCTCGGAGATCATAGAGTAATACAAACAGGAGTGGACACTCACTTTCAAAATTAATTTTTCTAAGACAGAGACTGGAATATATAACAATTTCATTCTAATGAACTCTTCTTCTTACTGGAATATTTGTTGGGAATATGGTGTTAAGTCCATACATATCTCAGTTATAGACAATACAATGTATTATACTGGTAGTTAGGTTCATTTTATATGCCTACATACCTGACAACCGTAACGAGAAAAATTATATTCAAATAAAAAAGAAAATTTTTCAATTTTAGTATTTAAGAAATTAATATCAAGGGGAATAACATATTAGATTTTTGCTAAAATTGATAACCCGGAAGTGATACTTTACTTGAAGCTCTGAACAGATTTTCGTGAAATATATATTGATATATTCCAAAACTTTTCAAATTTAGTATTTAAGACTTTCCTATAAAGAGGAACAACATATTGGATTTTGGCTAAAATTTATAAACCGGAAGTGATACTTTACTTGAAGCTCTGAACAGATTTTCGTGAAAAATATATTAAGATATATTCCAAAACTTTTCAAATTTGGTATTTACGACTTTTCTATAAAGGGGAACAACATACTGGATTTTGGCAAAAATTGAGAAACCGGAAGTGATACTTTACTTGAAGCTCTAAACAGATTTTCGTGAAAAATATCTTAATATATTCCAAAACTTTTCAAATTTGGTATTTACGACTTATAGATTAATGAGAACGACATATTAGATGTTTGCTAAAATTGATAAACCGGAAGTGATACTTTACTTGAAGCTCTGAACAGATTTTCGTGAAAAATATATTAAGATATATTCCAAAACTTATCAAATTTGGTATTTACGACTTTTAGATTAATGAGAACGACATATTAGATTTTTGCTAAAATTGATAAACCGGAAGTGATACTTTACTTGAAGTTCTGAACAGATTTTCGTGAGAATATATTAAGATATATAAAATAGAGAAAATGAGCCAGACAAAAATTCATTGTTCATAATAAAAAGTATTCAAAAATATGTGTACTTTTAACTGCCTGTAACTTTTGGAACACCTATATAAAAACATCAGTGCTGATGTATATTATAGAGAATTTCATGTAGATTCCATATTTTCAGCGTACAAGTTGCTAGCTTTAATGGTTTAAAAGCTACGGGCAAAAATAGAGAAAATGAGCTGCTGATTTATATATTTTTTTTATGCTTTTAATAGATGCCTACATAGAATAGAATATGAGGTGGGTACAGCGCCGAATTTTTTGTTTTTTTTTTAAATAAATTTGAAAGTTTCGTATGTTGTTGAATATTTCGGCTATGTTTAAGGGTACTTTACAAACTCCCTACTTGAAGGCAAACTGTTACTTATCGTCAACCAAACAATAACATGTTTTCGTAACAGGTATAACGAAAAATCTGTTCTTGCTAATTTTTTGCCCTATAAAAACGTCCTTAATAATAATTGTCTTTAACTTAATATGAAGATGTAGAAATCCTGAAAGAAAAACTTATATGATTGTTTCCAAGTTTATCTGAAATTTTTGACCTTTTCGACGCAGTTTTGTTATATTTTACCGCAATTAGAACATTTATTATCAATCACTACTATTTTTAGACATCCTACCTAACAGTTTAGCTAAGAAATACCCAAATACATATAAAACATAAATAAATAAATGATGATGTGGGGCTCTTGATAAAACTGAAAACAAAACATACATAAAAATAAAATAGCGGAACCTAACGTGTGTGTACTCAACGACGGTGTTGAGTTTGTGTAAAGTGTGTACGTCCCTAGGGTCTTCCTGCGCCCCGGATGCTTCCACCACAAGAGCTACAGGTTCGCACCATCGCGAGTGTGGCAGATCAGGCCCTGAACTTGAGTGCTAGCGATGCAATGCCGCCCCAAGCTAGTCCCAGGGCTAAGCTGCCTCACACTCAAGCCCAGTTATGCTCTTTCACGCCCAACCTGCGTTGCAGCGAGAAAGAAAAAGGGCACAACATGCAAATACCGCTAGTCGCCCAACCATACCTAGCGGCTGTGCACCTGAAAGGGAAAAGTTAGCTCAAGAGCCCCCGTTGAAACTGCTCACGCCCTAATCACAATATACATACATAATATACATGCATAAATACATAATATACATACATATATAAATACATAAGAAATCAACAATATATACGGACGAAATCGCGGCGACGAACGGATAATATTTCAAAAGCTATGGTGAATACAAAAAACACATTTTGTTCATATGTTTATTATTTATTTTTACATAATACATTATATATGACGGGTGTGTATGTGTATTTGCAAAATTAATACAAAAGCAAGTGTGTGTAACTACAATTTAAAAAGTTAAAACTGAATGTAGAAACTGCAAAATGCAAATAAACAAATTATATTATTTAAAAATGTAAACTATATTTTTAAAATACAAGTAAACTAATTGTATTCACTTAAAACTTCAAATTAATACTTTAAAATGCAAGTAAACCAATTGTAATTATTTAAAACTAAATTAAAAACTAAAACGAAAATAAACTAACTGTAATCATTTCAAACTGTAAACTTGTACTTTAAAATTCAAATAAGCTAATTTAAATGTGTTATCTGTTTCAATGCCTCCTGGGGTGAACTCTCTATGCCAGCGATGAGTGCCCGTGAGGCGAAGCCTTGTAGACGCCCGCACGGTATGAATATGCCATCACCCAGCAATGGGTAATATTCCGTGATGATATATTTATTTATTTATTTCAAAAACTGGGAATCAGTACAGGGAGTTACTCAGTCCGGCGGACTCTAGTTTGGGTAGAGCGACCTTCCCAGAGGCAACCCTGCCCTATCCCAGAGGGGAGCAGCAAAAGGACGACTAAGTTTGCCACAATGGGTCCCAGTCGCTCTTGGGAAATTGACTCTAATCTTTAAAAGGGGGCATATACTAGAAAGAGCTGCTTGGATAGACAAGAGGAAAACTGAAAAAAAAGCAAAAGCATGCAGGGGTGGAGGGCTGTTCTTTTCTTCATCTGATGTTTTCTTCACCTGAAATCCTGAAATCGCGAAAAATCTGATAAGATCTACAGCCGGTGCTGTAGATCATTGATACATGTAGTTTCGTTTCTATATGAAGTGTCTATTTTTTATTTATTTTCCCATTTAAAAAATATGTATATAACTTTGTGTTGTAACTTGAGAACCACTGGTTTAAAAAAATATATTTCCTTCTGTATTCGTATGTCCCCCCTTGAACTTTTACGAGATTTTCTTATAGTATTTTATTGTATCTTTAATAATATAGAAATTATTTGAGGTAGCTCGTTTAGCTGTTACACCCTGTCTGTGTGACGTATATGTTAATGGCATTCAAAACTCGAATATTTAAAAATAATAATAATTTCAAATTTATTATATGGGTTTGAACCCGAGTATTTTACATTTCTAGCAATTTATTTAAACAACAAATCCCGTGTAGTATTAAATTAAATAATAATAGGGTAGACACTCCAAATAAAAACTTCGCTACCCTAGCCTTAAATAACGCGGAAGCCGACCCGAACCCGAAATGTATCTGCGAAACTTTAATTATACTTTACTCCAACTTGAAAATGTAAATTAATTTAATTTTAATGTAATAATAGTAAAAAGGTAATCGCGACTTTAATAACTAAAATAATTCTTAACTATTGGTGCCTTTTTGTGGTTGTGGATTGGCCTTAAAAATCTTAAAACCTTAGACAAAGTTTTAGACGAGGCCTGTTGTTGACCAAAGGCTTAAATCAGCCTTTACACTCCTTGGAAACTTCGCTGGAAACCTATAACGTAAACCGTACTTGTTTAAATATTAATTTAAACAAATACAATTTTTTAGGGAAAAAACCTATCACTGAACGAACGGATATTTATTTAAACTAACTCAATAATTTAAAAAACTAAGTTTCGCAGATTTGTTTACGATATAGTAACGATTTAAACGACGCCCGATGTTAATAACATAGATAGACATTCACAATGTGCCTCGGAAATGAAGTACAGAAGAAAATATGATATTTGAATTAAGTTCAACAACATAAACCATATTTTCAGGAGAAAAATGAATTTACTTTTGTGTTAAGCTGAAAAAATAGCAAAAAAGGGACAGTGAAGGGAAGGCACATATAACGACTTACATTGATAAACACAGCTCAGCTACCAGCAAAACGAATCACTTATCCCCATCACGGCTGCACGGCTCAGGTACTCCAGGACAGCTCCTTGAAACAGCAACACCCAACATGGATCGATCCTCCAAGAAACATTTTTTCATTCACTAGAACTCTGTAACACAAAAATTTATTTTAAAATAAAAATATTTCAATAATAAAACATGTTATCATCAAAAATAACTATTAAAGCAGTCAAACTATTATTTAAACTTACTATTGTTGCTAATGTGCAACAATGGTTAACAATATTTCACTATTCAAACAATTAAAATATTAACACACATCAGAATCTATTTTGATGTATTTATTTTTGTAGAACAAATTTCAAATTAAGTTTTCTTTATAATCATTATGCGATTCATTAAACAAATTAATTTATTAGCAAAAATAATAATTAAAACAGTTTAACTATTGTTTAAACTTACCATTGTTGCTAATATGCAACAAAATACAACAATATTTCACTATCAAAACAATACAAATGTAAACGATACTTTAAAAAGCTAAAAAAATATTACAATTATTTCGTTGACAATAAACAGAAGACCAGCTTGCTGGCAGTGGCGTGATTATTAGATAATTAATTCGTTACTAATTGGTTACGCTGTTAAATGGATAATTAAATATAAAAATAAAATTATATTTTATTTTTTAAAATAACTATCACCCATTTAAATGAAATAAAATACAAATACACTAATTCGAATCTTTGCGAAACCGGACAAGTTTTTACCAAGTTCGCGGGCTTTCAACAAAACAATGAACGAGCAAGTTAGACCGATTTTTACGAAATAAAACGTGGAATATATGTAGAAAATCAATAATGAAGCAAATATATGTATTTAAACGTCAAATATAGACATTTTTATGTTTCCCATATAAATTCCACCATTTTGTGAATAAAATAAAGGATTGAATGTTCAGAAAAATACCTCAAAATACGAATCCAAAACAAAATACATATAGTATATTATGTTATTAGGAGTAGAAAGCGGTCTTTTTGTGTTGAACCCAGCTATTGCGGCCGAGGCGCCAGCCGAGGCTAGGCAAGCTGGGTAAAACACAAAAAGGGCGTTCTACTCCGAATGACATATACTATTTTTTCTTCAAGTGTTTCAAAGAATTTTTTGGCATTTTTTTTTTTTGGAATTTTTTAATTGTAGTATTTGCAATTTCAGTTAAAGCTGGCTGTGTACACTACAAAACAAAAACGATACAACTGTCAAATAACAATTTTCAACATAATCTGTGTTACTGTGACAACTGCCGCCGCCAGCGGTGAAGTAAGACACTAACATTTTTTTACTAGTACAACAATAACAACATTTTTGTACTAGTAAGACAATGAACAACTTCTATAGTGTGTGTACAGTAGCATAATATGAATATTATAATACACTTGAGGAAAAAAAATATTATTAGAATTAATGGAAAAACTATATTTCTAGTAGTTTGAAGTATATTTAAATAAATAAATAACTAAAATTGACTTACAATAATTTCATCTTCAACCAAGCACTAAACTAAATATTTTTACAAACTAAACAATAGGTCCCCGTAAAAATTATTATCACAAATGTTGCACAAACACTTTATCTTGCTTTTCTCCATAAATTTTCATCAGTTTTCCAAGTTTTTCCGCATATAAAATGAATTTTCCTTGGAGCAAACATAGAAACATACAATTACGAGGTTCATTTGCCAATGATCACAGCCAATGATAGGAAGGAATGATAGGAGCGGGGAGAGAACACGTTGTAGCTTTAGTTTTCTACTTTGTGGTTAGATGTCTCGCAAAATTGGCTGCGTTCCACTATATTTTAAGAGCATAGAATTCTTCAAAATAGTGTATTAATTTCTTAATTTAAGTATAGAGTGTATACTCTGAAATTGAGTACGTAGTTTGTAAAGTTTATGAAGAAAATGATCGATTTTAATATGTTTCAGCTGTCCCGAAATTCTTATTACAAGTTACGAGTATATATTTGTTTATATACAAGAATAATTTAAAATTTAAGCGCTTCTGTAGATTTTACACGGGTGTAAGCTTTATACAATATATTATACAAGGTGATGCTTAGTAACTTCCCTTTTTTTAAAGTGAATAAAATAAAAAGTATTGTTGATAGACAAAAATTATCTTTAAATAATGAAAGAACATAATTTCAAGTTTTAAATAATGCAGTTTTAAACAAAACATCTTGAAGATGGTGACCACTGTTTTCTATGCACTGATGCAACGAGTTTCTGAAGCTCCTCTCTACACATTACAATATTTGGGCTATTTCCTGCTGAATGAGATTCGTTAGCTAAGGTAAAGTTTTCGGGCGGTGTTTGTAAACTTCTGTCTTGAGATATTCCCATAAAAAATCAAACAGAGTTGTGAAGGCAATGTGCCCTTGACGGCTCATCTCGATTCGAGGTGCCATCCCGTGGGCGGCGCGCTTGCCTGATCTAATGCCATGTGATTTTTTATGGGGATATCGCGTACCATGCGAAATTTTATCCAACAATTTTTATACGGTTTCAAATGTACTTGAAATTTGCTTTGATATTTCGAGGCAGATTTGATAGAAAATAGTGTAGAGAAAAGCCATTCATAGTAGATATGCCAATTTAAAGGCTTTACAAAGTAAATTATTTATAATTACTAGACAAAATTTACAAATATTCTAAATGGGACATATGTGCTTTTGCCTTAAAGCCACAGAATTGTAAAGCAAATAATATGAAATGTAGTAAGATTCTTACCTTATACATACAGATAGCAAGCTTGAATTTCGAAGTTGTGGGGACTCCGTTGTCTTCTGTTTATCCTAAAAGGTGCTGTGCCCACTTCTGCTGCCATTTCCATGTTTCCGAAGTTCTCATGTTAAACTTGGGGTTGTGGGACCCAGTGCATCAACTCCGTTGTCTCTTGTTTGTCCTAAAGGTTCTCTGACCTTTTCTATTGCCATTTCCATGTTTCCAAAGTCCTCATGTTGAATATCTGGGTTGTGGGGCCCTAACGCATTAACTCCGTTGTCTCTTGTTTCTCCTAAAGGTGCTCTGACCTTTTCTGATATTCGAAGCCGTCATTTTTTAATTTATTTTATTGTGTAAAATATTGAACATACAAAGTAAGATTCAAAGAAACAATAAATACAATCAAAATTTATGCAGACATTTATTTAAACATCTCTATTTTTAATTTCTTAGGACAAGAGTTATGTTTATAAATAAAATACAAAGAATAAAAATAACTAAACAATGTTTGACACTATCACTAATTTTTATTAAATTATTTAGTAAGTTATGAACAGAATTATAACACAAATGAAACATAAAAGACATTAGTATTTAAATTGTTGTAAAATGCCATATTAAAAATAAATAAATACTATAAAAAAATAAACTGAGACGTCTTGAAAACTACCAGTTAAACTAATTTTATTAAAAATGACATCAACATTTTTAATTCTATACAACTAAAACATGTAAAAAATAAGAATTTATTCGTCTAAAAACTATTTGATCCCGCGCTTTCCATTGGTTTGTACAAAATTGTTGAAAACCCTTTAGTTTACAATATATTTGCCCTTTAATTTTGTGACGAAGTGTCTGCGTTAATTTCTGAACTAAAAAGGTCGGACAAGAACGTCTTATGAAATTTCCATCTGCATAATAGGGTATTTTCTCATATTTTATTTATTTTTCTTAAAGAACAGTTATATCTAAAAGTATCTGCGAAAATCCGAGTAAAAAATTCCTTTTAATAAGCGAGATATTAATTTTTAAAATTTGATTTTCTTGCGTCACGTGATAGTGACGTACTAGTTGTACAGTACCAGCGGTGTGTTATCAGTGATTCGTGCGGCGTCTTTTCACATTCGAACATGGAGTAGGGATTTCAACTGGTCTCCCATTGGAAGGTCATCTAGTACATCAGCAAAATTTAAATGCTTTATATCTTTTGTAACAATCAATTTATATTGATTTTTTGTTTTTTCCCTGTTGTTTACCTATCAACACTAATATTTTTAATAAATTTTTGATATTGGTAATCCTCAGAGAATACCCTATTGTGGTCAGACTCAAATAAGCTCTGTAAACGGGCGGATGGTTACTTTCGTACCTAGAGAACTTCGGAAAAATCCTTGCATAGGAAAGGTAAATAAACAAAACTTTTATTATTTATTCTTATAAAAAACCATCTATTAAATTCATCCAGTTGTTGCAGTTACCGTATCTTATCGTTGGATGTAGTACGGCCCTTCGCGGAACCTGAAAGTAGCAAACATTGTTTATTACGACAGAACAAATATTATGTACAGCACTTTTTTGCAACATTCGTATCCTGAAGAAGACCCATGTGGGGTCGAAAGTGTCGAGATATGCAATAAATGTGGATGAATCCTAGAAACTTTTCATTTAATATTAGTTTATTATTAATACCTTTTTAAAAATCATTAAAATAGTTTAAACGAAGTCTTCATTGAATTAGAATAATTATGTAATACTGTGCGGTAGTTTTAAATTTAACTATTTTATGAATTTCTTCTTAGCGAGTGATATTATTCACCGCATAGTTAAATGTTTAAAAACTAAAAACAAGTATAAATTTTATTATTAACATCTATTATTGCACTTATAATTATCTGAAATGGTAAACTTATATAGTGAATGAAAATTCTTTGTTTGTTAATAACAAATATTTTGAAAACATACAACTGAGTTGTACATATATAGATACATTTAAATAAATGACACATACTAACAATTGTAGGAAAATATCTTGCACATAATTTGTATTGTAATACACAATAAAGAAACATGAACTGGTATAATTCTGGATAATCGGAATGCCGGGTTTCTAACTCTATTTTAAATTGGTGTTTCGTAGGTTAAGGCTTGGGCCTCGTGCACTTACAAAAATATGCGATATGTGCGAGAAACGGTATGATGATTACTCATACCAACATAAAAGTCATTGCAAGCATATACTCTCCAAAAAAGATATCCTTTTATATTATATTCTTATGAGGCAAAACGTTACTTTTAACTATTATATTAAGCTATAAAAGTGGATTCGAAACACGGCCCAATAAGTTTGAAAGTGAAAAATCATATCAAATAAATGTTTCTTTTGTAACATTGATATATTTTTTAAAGATTTTTTCCCCAAATAGATTTTCCCTTTTGCAGAGTATGTGTTTGCTAGATGACTATAGTAACAACATATATTAACTTTTTTTTAAATATATATCATATATACAACTAAACAATTTACATTATGGCTTCGAACTAACACAAAGAGTACTAGAAAACTATACATTTTACTTCTTTCATTCCCGTAGTAAATGCTTAAGACACTCTGTCATCAAACTCATATTTGAAAATTTTAAATAAATAAATATATCATCACACAGAACCCATAAAATTGGCGAAGTCACTCAAAATTTAATTATATTCAAATATATTTTTTATTAAAATTTAAAATAAATAGCTGTATCATCACGGCGTTTTTGTACTATTCAAAAATGATGAGCTTGTATATGTCGCACGATCCTACATATTATTTAGAGACTCGAATATTGTAATCGTGTCAGTATAATGCAATATTTGAAATCACTCACAGCGCAGTTCAAATATTTATCATAAAAATGAATATAAATTATTTATTAGTTATACCTTGTTCCATTTAAGCCTTTCAGTATTGCGGAGCATAGGGAATAGTTTTGACCTCTCTGACTGGTTGAAATTAGAAACAAGAGACAAGTTTACCCAATGTAATTTCGGATTCTTCAGATTTGCGCTGTTGCCAGTGCTATCTACTGAATGGCTTAAATGGAACAGAGCATAAGTGCCTCTGCTATAAATGCATTATTATACGAGATTTCAATTAAATTTTACGAGACTTTTATATTATAATTTAAAAAGACACGCAGAATCTAAATCTACTAATAACTTAAGTTCGCTAAAATAGCGACGTAAAATCCAAATATAGGGCACGGAAGATCACGAGACCTATCATATGTTTTGTCCCTTTCTCACTTCATACTCGATCTTCAACTCTGTCCCATGCTAACTTCAGACTGTACTTTCAACGCAGTGCGCATGCGTCAGTTTGAATAGATGTCATATTTTTCTAGCGGTAAATTTTAAGAATGAGTTTGCGCAAGCGTGGAATTTGTTGCCATTTTGTTATTTGGCGGTTCTTGTGCATATAACGATTGATTGTGTTATTGTTATTCATTGTACTGTTTTATTATTTGTTTCTTTTTGTTATCTTTTGTTGTTATTTCTTTTATTGTTATTTTCTGTTGTTTGTGAGTGTTGTCATTCTTTTTCAAACGATGCCAGTGCGTTGTTGGATGCAAGTTTGTCGTCGGACTACAATATAAAACTGTTTGCTATCCCGTCAAGCACCGAATATCGAGGTAATATTTAAAACCTAATCATATTTGAACATAAGTAACAAGTGACAATTTGTATAGGTAGGGTAGATGTGGTAAGTAGGTTACATGTGAAAAACAAGAGAGAGGTCGTCTGTGGCTCGTGGCCGTTTATATTTATGAGAATATCACTTGCTGACATTATCGAACACTCAGATTTGATAGTAGGTCGTTGATGAAGCCCTAAATTTATAAATTGTCAATTACTGTTGATAATATTTGCTTTTTAAGCAAGAATGAAGACGAAGAGCATCCTGATCGTAATACTTATGCTACATATGATCACATTGCTATCTTCTATTATATTATATTATTGAAGAATTCAATAAAAACTTATTTGATTCTTATTGTCTTCATTTTATTCTCATTTGATATCTTGCTAGAAATGTGACAGCTATTCAAATTGACGCATGCGCACTGCGTCGAAAGTACAGTCTGAAGTAAGCATGGGACAGAGCTGAAGATCGAGTCTGAAGTGAGAAAGGGACAAAACATATGATAGGTCACGTGATCTTCCGTGCCCTATACTATTTTCGCTGAACAAGACAGATAGGAGGTATTGCCAGGTCACCTGCGATATGACAATATTAATTTGTTGTGCTTTCCACAACTAAAAAATATTTTTTTCTATGATACAAATTATTCATTTATGTTTTGAAATATTTCATTATTTTTGCGCTTTGTTGTTGACGATTAAAATATACAAAATACACCTAATTTATGTCACAAATATATACAAATTAAATATATAACTGGTAATATGTGATGATGTATTTATCCTGCGCAAACCGAATAAAACAATTAAATAAAAATAATTTAAAATAAAAACGCCTGTTCCTTCCTAATACTCTGTTTGATATACCCTAAGTGCCAGTCTTCCTATCACAGTGTTTTGATACACGGATGAGTATTCTACTATGTTATGGTTATGTACAGTGGGGTGTGGGTGTTACTGGTCGGCGGACCGGGTGAAGTGCAGAGCTCGGCCGAGGCGCAGGCTGTGGCGCAGAGAGGACGTGAGCAGCTTCCCCAATGACCCGGAGCTCTCTAGGGGTCAGGGTAGAACCTCCACGTAGTTCTCGGGCACCAGGCCTGTCTTACCGTTTAGAGTGCCTTCCAGCCAACCTGGCTCCTGAGAGGTCCTTACTAAAACAAGAAAAATTCAAGTAAATACGAACCCCGTTGCACATACGTTCGCTCATAAATATTATAGACGTTCTAATGACTCAGCAAGATAATGTGTTCTTGAAATATGTTTTTGTTTTAATGTGAAATGAATTAATACTAATAATCCAAGAAAAATTGAGAAAAGTTAAACGAATTTAAGTCGGAAGATAGTGAGATTTTATTAAATAAAGTGCCTAAAAGTATTATAGTAGTAATTTACAATAAGGAGCGATGTTAGGTACCTGTTATTGATAAATAATATGAAATTAATATATCGCCATTAAATTTTTAATCTTCCTAAAAATTTACTTTCAAAATACGTTATAATTTTGAAAAATCTTTTTAAAGAAAAAGTAAAGATTTATTCAATTATTCTCCTTTACAACAAATGTTTACGTTTTATAATAATATTGAAAATTTATCGATTTTTTTTTTTTGATTCTTTAAGTATTTACAAACATGTTTTATAATATAATTAAATTAAATTAAAGGTGCATTCACAAATGAAAATTAGGTTTATGGTTTTTGATTAGGTTTAAGTAAGTCATTCATAAATGTAAGTTTAAATTAGCTGAAAATTGGTTTTGACATGTACAGACATCTATGTAAATACTTCAAAAACAAGATTAAACTGTCGGTAGAGCAGTACTCAACAAGACACCTGTGCGCCGTGAAACTGTCATTCGCTTGACATTATTGGTTATATTTCAGCAATGGACCTTTCCAATTTAAGGGATATCTCTTTCTATCGCTGCAAATAGTAAGAAAATGGCGCGAACAACTGCCAGTTGTCAAACGAAACGTCAAAAATATTGCAGTCATTAAAATACCTGTATTCTCAGTGAAAATTTGCATCGTTAGACATTTTACCTTCAATAAAAGCTTTTGTAACTTATTTCGATAAGATTTTTTAAAGTTATCTTACATTTTACGTCTAATTTTTTTAGAATCAAACGTCATAGATCTCAGTTGTTCTTACTATGCGCAGATCCCCATTGCGCATATCTTCTATCTCTTTAAATTGGAAAGGTCCATTAAGTTATGACAGTTTCCATTTTCTTCTCGCATTTGTTTAAAAAGCCGAATCCACCATTTTAGACTCGTTTTCATTGGCGAAGTTTGTGACGTCAAACTAAATCATAAACCTAAAGTTTGGACCTTGCAATGTTTAGCTATATGATTTGTATTTAGAGACCCTAAATTCTGAAGTGTGAATGGAGGCATTACATAATATGCGGCCAAAGTCTTTAAATCTAAAGTATAAACCATAAATCTAAACCTAATTTTCATTTGTGAATGCACCTTAAATTCTGAAGTGTGAATGGAGTCATAACATAATATGCGGCCAAGGTCTTTAAATCTAAAATATAAAACATAAATCTAAACCTAATTTTTATTTGTGAATGCACCTTAAATTCAATCAAACAAATGTAGTACATCTAAGTTAACTTCTATTTCTAGTTTGTAATCTTTTTTGTATAATTTGCTATTGTACTTCTATTTTCATATAGTTGTAATTTGTTCCTGTCCATTTTTTGGGTTTGCCTATTAGGGCAGTGTACTGTTTAAATAAATAAATAAATAAATTATTACAAATTTCATTAGTTAAGATATGACAAATGAATTTTTAACAAATGGACGAACTGTTGTGCGACGGGGCTCGTATATTTAAATACATAAAATTTATTATAATTTTTATTTTTGAAACAGTGGTGAAAAATTTAAACAGGATGTTAAAATTAATTTGACCAGATTCAGAATACACCCGATGTTCTTTAATTTATTTATTATATTATATCAATCAAGGACTCTTCTACTTTCTGAAATTTCTGTTACAATTTTTGAATCCAATTAGAAAAGTACAGCAATGTACCATCATGAACCGATAACTTTTTGTTTGCTTGCGAAGCGAGTTTTTTTTAACAAGAAAGAATGCACTCACCGTTTGTGATGATTTGATTGGGCTCGAATGATAACTCCCCGTCATTTTCTCCTAGACACGCGTACAGAGTCCGCACCCGTCTAAAAACAATACTATATTCACATTGTAACTTCATTAATAATTTTATAAAGAATGTGTAAGTTTAGCATGCAATATTAAGCTTCCCAGTAAGCAAAGTTAAAGCAGAGAGTAAGCTCCCTCACCTTACACCGGATATGGAAGGACTTGCACGGCCACTAGATGTGGTAGGAGAGAAAGATCGCCTACAAAAAGTAGTCCACACTTAGTCAGTTACAGTTAGTCTCATGCCAGAAACGAAATCGAAATAAAATCCTAATAAAATCGATTAAAAAAAATCAAATTCTATTTAAGAATGGGCCATCGAACACTATACATGAAAATTTGTATTAATGAGATTTATTTATTTTTAAATTCCAAATAGTGAACTGGTGAACTCTATTAAATTTGATCGAATTTATTTTATTTAAAGGGATATAATTATTTTTATCAGAAACTTTAAATTTAAGGATGTGCCGTAGATTTCCCTAATGACATTTATAAATGCTTACAGCGCTATCTATGGTTTAAACAGGTAAACATAATTGCAACTGATTGTTGTGTGAGAAGAGCGGAAACGGGAATGATGATGAATAATGTTGAGAATGACTGGTTCTACCGCATGCCTTGTTTTAAAACGCTGTGTTGAAAATGCCAAATTTCAATATTTAATTTTACGATAATTTCTAGTATTATATGTACTGATAATTTAGTTACAATAATTTTATTTCTATTCTATAGTGTGTTTCTCATTTATCTGTTTATACATATTTTTCAATATTTACTATACTCTGTTCCATTTAAGCCATTCAGTAGACGGAGCTGGCAACAGCGCAAACTTGAAGTAGCCGAAATTACATTGGGTAAACTTGCCTCTTGTCTCCAATTCCAGCCAATCAGAGATGTCAAAACTATTCCCTATGCTCTGCAATACTGAATAGCTTAAATGGAACAAGGTATAGATTTCATAATTAACACATTTATAAGAATGATTTTTCTACGTTTATTATAATGTTTAACCATTAATGATGATGTTTTTACATTACATATTTTGTTGTAGGCGCATCGCTTGATAATAGTTATTAAGTAACAGAAACCGGTCGCATTCAATAATTTAGAACAGTGTGAATAAGACTTTGATGGTTTTTAAACCTTTTACATTTCCTGATTTAATTTTACCCTTATGTTTAAAGAAAGATTTTTTCAAATATTAGTTTAAAGCACAACATAGTTTGTATTAAAATAAATATTTTGAAAAAATCGATGGATGAAATTAAATATTGAAATTTGGCATTTTCAAAACGTTTTCAAAACAAGTCTTCTGGTACCAAATGAAAAAAAATTTGTTTATTTTGATTCTAAGATATTAAATGTTCTCAAAATTAATTTTTACTCAATTGTTTTCGGGTAATGATTATTTATCGACGTTGAATGAAAATGAGTAAAACTGAAACCAGTAATATTACAAATAAACAAATGATTATCTGTAAATGATTTTTTCATCGGTTTTTAAATTATTTAATTTTCTTCATATCAATAAATTAACAATTCTTCTTTTATTTGTTTAAACAAAAGAATGTAGACTTGTTATATATCATTTAAAAGCTTATAAAATAAGACTGTTTTTAACATAGGTTTCCAGTTAAAAAATCATAAGTTTGTGTTACATCTCAAGAATTATTAAGTTTAAAAAAACACCAATTTAATCTACCTAAAAACGGTACAAAATTTGTTACATCAATTTCTAACTATCATAATAAATAAGATATGAGATATTTTCGAAATTAGCGAAAAAAGAGTTTTGCCAGAAACAAAAGATCGAAAATTCCTGTGGGGACTATTAAAATTTCTCGAAAAGTAATGTGCAAACGGTTTTGCTCTATCGTTAATATTACCAGAGACCCCTTAAAAAAAACATGGATAACGAGACACCCAGTACATCCATGTACAAAATTTATGAAAAACGTCAGGAGGAAGCTACGTCACATGTTTTATGTGTTGAACTATTGTAGAAAAAAATAATATGTTAAATGAACAATTCTGATTATTTTTGGCATTATTGTTATTTTTTAGTGTTATGTATAATACATAATAAGTATTTTTTTTATTTTGAATTCCATTCCCCTTTCAGGATGACATTGTTCTTTATTATTAAAAACAAAGTAATTTTTCATAATTATTCATTAATAAACCTATTGTCTAAAAACCTTTCCTTTATATTAAGAATGATATAGTAGCCCATTTTATGTAGTACCTATATTGAATATAAACCAAAACTCAGTTAAGATATAGTTAACTTTATTACAGTTAATAATAGAGTAAATAAAAAATAAGTACATCATGCAATACAGACATTAAAACAAAAAAAGTGAAATTTTCCCTAACATTCATGCACAGAAGAATCCAACACCTCACAAACAATTTAGGTAATTTAGGATTGTCGCTTACACATTGCCCTGATGAGATCTGTACCCAGAGGCATAGTGAATAGGGTTGGCGCGCTTGGATTTCTCTGGAGAGAAGGGAGTGTACGGTCCTGAGTGATTGTGGTTCAATCCCAGGTCTGTTACTGATGAGACTGACTCATTTGAACTGCTCGTACTGTTGGAGATGTCGTTCCGAAATAAAGCTAAACACGAAAAAAAATTATTATTAGAAATAGTGGTTGCTTTTGCAGAAGCAATAGCTAATGCTGCAAGAACGTAAGTTTAAAAAAAATCATTTTGCACGGGTTTCGTGCAATATATTTTCTATAAGAGTATACTATTTAAATATATATATATATATATATATATATATATATATATATATATATATATATATATATATATATATATATATATATATATACAGGGTGTAAATGAAATAAGTGCATTAATTTTAATCAGTAATGTAACTCGATGAGAGCAACAATATTTCTTAATAACTTTTTTTCTAAGTCTTTTAGATTTTGAGTTAAATTTTTTTAAAGATTTGCTGCTTATTTCGTTACCCGCTCATGGAGAACAGCTGCCATTCAAGTGGGATACAAACAGCTCAAAAATTGTCGGTTATCGGTTACACTTACAGTCACAGTAATTAATAAACGAATCAAGGGAAATAACATTATTATTAATTAATATGTAATAATACAATTTTTAAAATAAATAAATTTAAATTTTGGATAACAAAATTATAAAGTTGTTTATTGAAACAGGCTTTTTATCACCGTTGAATAGTGTGAATAGAGGAAGACAAGGAGGGACGGGGTAACTAGAGGAAGAGAAAAAGCATAGTTCTTAGGTTATGAGATAATTATTTATCGTCGACAAATCATAATAGTTTAAATTCGTTATTCAAAAAATGTAAGTACAAACTTTTGTCCATTTAAAAGAAGTACATGAGTACCAATAATTAGTCGTCCATTTATTGTTCCCCAAACATTTTTTAATGAAAATTTTTACAGCATTTTCGTCTGTCAAGATGTGTATTGTGCATAATAAATACACCTTCCCAAATAAATTCAGTCTCATAAATGAACATTATGAGCCATTCCCAAAATTGAAGTCTGTTATGTGCTGAAAACATTGAACTTTTTGCACAAAGTATGGGGATACAACTGTTGCTTTTTTAAAAATTGTCATATGTGACACTCCGTATTGTGATAAAGATGTACAAGATTAACAAATGTGCGAATATTAAGAATAGAATGATTTGGTGATGATTTGGAACGCTCCGTGTAAATGCGTTGGCAACTCCATGACAATGTCTTTATGTGAACCGTGATGTCAAGTAAAATGTAGTACAGATACGAGTAAAAAAATAAATAAATAAACCATAGGTAAGTAATTACAATGTCTGTGTACTCGCATTTTGACAGAATTTTACCTTATAAACAAGTTTATTACTAATGTCAAAATTTAATTGCAACAATTGACAGGACTGTCAATTGCTAAAACAAAATTTTTCATAGCTATTGCTGCTGCATTCAATTATCACAAAAATATTTGGAACGACTCGTCAATTTACGGGGTGGTAAAAATGCTAAAAAAATATGCGATTTCGAGAAAAAGTTATTAAGAAATATTGTTGCTCTCGATGAGTTATACTACTGGTCAAATTTAATGCACTTATTTCATTTACACCCTGTATATATATATATATATATATATACAGGGTAATTCATCGGTCTGTCCTCTCTTTATAACTCTTTTATTTTAAGTCAGACAGAAAAACTCTTCAAATATAATTTATGTGATATATTGTTATCTATCTACGTACCATATGCATTTGTATACAGGATGCTCCGTTTAAGCGCAACAATATGTAACTTTATATTTCTTAATGGAACACCCTATATTTATTTATTTATTTATTTTGATGGTAAATTAGATTCCCTTTAAAAAAGTATTAAGTAATATGGGGTCTACAATTATAAAATAAGAAGTTATTTACCTTTATTCGTTGAATGATATGTTTATATCATGTTATTATTAACAAAGTAAGCTATGGATAATTTGATCAATTGTTTCGTATTTAAATAGACAAGTTGTCAAAATACTCTTAGTTTATCATTGTTGTTGTTGATGTGAAAATGAATAATACAAATTTTAGTAAAGATGAAATGGTTAATATGATATTTATAATAGAAAAATCTGTTGAAGTTGACGGACAAGTTTTCGAGCATTTATTATAATTTTGTATTATTTAGTCCGTCACTAAATTTTAATAGCCTCTTTGTAATTAGTGTAATGTTTAAAATAAGTATTAATAAAAAAGTATCAAAATTTTGTATAATATTATGGTTTTTCCACTCTGAACTACTATTTTTTATGAACGTAAATAACTTCTTAATTTATAATTTTAGACCCCTTATTACTTAATACTTTTTTATAGAGAATCTAATTTACTATCAAAATAAATAAATAAATATAGGGTGTTCCATTAAGAAATATAAAGTTACATATTGTTTCGCTTAAACGGAGCACCCTGTATACAATGCAAAAAGTATCAAAATTTTGTATTATATTATGGTTTTTCCACTCTGAACTACTATTTTTTATGAACGTAAATAACTTCTTAATTTATAATTTTAGACCCCTTATTATTTAATACTTTTTTATAGGGAATCTAATTTACTATCAAAATAAATAAATAAATATAGGGTGTTCCATTAAGAAATATAAAGTTACATATTGTTGCGCTTAAACGGAGCACCCTGTATACAAATGCATATGGTACGTAGGTAGACAATAATATATCATATCAATCATATTTGAAGAGTTTTTCTATCTGGCTTAAAATAAAAGAGTTATAAAGAGAGGACAGACCGATGAATCACCCTGTATATATATATATATATATATATATATATATATATATATATATATATATATATATATATATATATATATACACTATTATTCACGAAAGATGACTATTCAAGGTCATTCTTTCAAAGAAAGAATACACATCACTGTATAGCAGTAGCTTAGCAACATTTTGTACTAGAAAGAGAAAGATTATTTGACCTATGTCTATTTAATTTATGTGGTGTGACAGATATACGTAAACAGTGGCATTACTTTCTAACACACTATAAATAATAATGATGTATATCGTAGAATTACAGATACCTAATTATCTACTACACTGCCCTCTGTGCCAATTTTTACCCAGTGGCGTTGACGTTTAAATTAAATTATTATTCCTTGGTTTACAAGTTTAGTCTATGTTTTTGTATTTTGCAAAAATATAAGTGAAGAACATAAATCTTTCAGAACGGCATTATTTAGAAGGAAACATAATTTTCAGATGAATTACTCTTATTTTTTCAGTTAAAATGTGTCCATAAATATTTCATGTTGCACGTATATGCACACGAAATGTAGTGAAATTATCTGCAAGTAATATTATATCAGACGGCTAGTCATCTTTCGTGAAAAATAGTTTATACAGAGTGTCCCATTTAAGGTACGAATGCATTGGGATCTCGAGAACCGTAAGAGCTACGAGGTTAGTTAAATTAGACAAAAGTTGTCCCATTAGGAGACCATTTTAATAGTATTTTGTTATTTGCGAAAAAATGCATAGGTCACTAGATATAGGCGAAAATGTAAATTTTGCATTTTTTTATTGTTGCAAATAATTTCGAAGTGTGAAATTATACTGGATTTTGGTTTGCACATCTTTAGGGCACTTTTTTATGTTCTTTCGACTGGCGATGCTCAATTTTTTTTTGTCAATGTTGGTTTTCGAGGATTGATGTCAAAGTTTTAATTTTTATATGGACGCCATATTGAAAAGTTACGCCATTGAAAAGAGATTTTTTTTAGCTTTACAATGATATAAAATAGTAATAATTTATTTTTATAATTATCAGAGAAATTAACAAAAAATATTATTAATACTAAAATTTACAGTACAATATTTAAATATTAGATTTGGAGGACAATGAATAGGGACTAACAGCGAAATCAAGTGGCCTGCTAGATCTCCAGATTTAACACCTTTAGATTTTTTTTTATGGGGATACTTAAAAAATAATCTTTTTATTCGAGAATATCAGAATGAAAATGAATTAAGAAATGCTGTATTTTTAACATTATTTAATTATTAAATAGTTATTTTCTTAAACAGCAGCCTTCGATTTACTTTTTTCAATTAAATTTTAGTATTAATAACATTTTTTGTTAATTTCTCTGTTAATTATAAAAATAAATTATTACTATTTTATATCATTGTAAAGCTAAAAAAATTCTCTTTTCAATGGCGTAACTTTCCAATATGGCGTCCATATAAAAATTAAAACTTTGACATCAATCCTCGAAAACCAACATTGATAAAAAAATTTGAGCATCGCCAGTCGAAAGAACATAAAAAAGTGCCCTAAAGATGTGCAAACCAAAATCCAGTATAATTTCACACTTCGAAGTTATTTGCAAAAATAAAAAACTGCAAAATTTACATTTTCGCCTATATCTAGTGACCTATGCATTTTTTCGCAAATAACAAAATACCATTAAAATGGTCTCCTAATGGGGCAACTTTTGTCTAATTTAACCAACCTCGTAGCTCTTACGGTTCTCGAGATCCCAATGCATTCGTACCTTAAATGGGACACTCTGTATATATATATATATATATATATATATATATATATATATATATATATATATATATATATATATATATATATATATATATATATATACCGTGTGTCTGTCTTAAATGTGTACATAGGAGATTAACATGGGAAATCAGTTTTTTGCAATTTCCTGCTCGACTAAATATTTTAAGCAAAAACGCGTCAAATAAAAGTTTTAGGGCATAAAATTCTGCATCCAAATCAATATACAGAATTACCTTTACATGCTTTGTAACGACAGAAATGAATTATGAAATTATTGAAAATTACGTTGAAAATATCGACAGCCATGGAATTGAACAAAAAATAAATAAATGCTTGACGTTTTATCTGTCAGAACGTAAGTTAACTTGTTTGACGTTTCTGACAATTTGATAAAACGTCAAGCATTTATTTATTTTTTGTTCAATTCCATGGCTGTCGATATTTTCAACGTAATTTTTTAAATTTTCAATTTTAATTTCTGTCGTTGCAAAGCATGTAAAGGTAATTCTGTTTATTGATTTAGATGCAGAATTTTATGCCCTAAAACTTTTATTTGACGCGTTTTTGCTTAAAATAATTAGGCGAGCAGGAAATTGCAAAAAACTGATTTCCCATGTTAATCTCCTATGTACACCTTTAAGACAGACACACGGTATATATATATATATATATATATATATATATATATATATATATATATATATATATATATATATATATATATATATATATATATATATATATATATATAAGTAATAATTTTAGTAGTCTATTAGCCGTTCTGAAACTGATTTGCTGAAAGTTATATTGACGAATTATTTGGAAACAAAATAAATTACAAATTCGCCTACGATTCCTAAATATCAAATTTTATTACTATTCTGTATCTGGTTTAAGATTGCAGTGGTGCGAAGATACGAGCAGTTTGATCTTGTTGTTTGACTGGATAATATCAGGGTATTATCCAATCAGAAAACAAAATCAAACTTAAATTTAAAATTGTAAACATTTGTGTTTTAGAAAATGCATTTATTTAAATGTTTCTGATTATAAACATTGCAGTACTGTAGCAAGTTCTGAAGAAAATATGGCAGTTCGCACTTTGTGAGTTGTTTCGAACAAATAAATGACCACATGAAACAATATCTGATTGAACAAATGACTCAAGTGGCCTTTCAATCTCACTTGAGTCGTCGTATATAAAATTATGTACAGCCACAGAAACAAACGCCATTTTCTTTTATAACCTCAGATTAAAACGTTAAAATATTATACAGATCTGGAGCGTTCGTAAAAGCTTCGATCATGCATCGATAATTGCAAGGATCTGACTACAAAACGCCTATAATATCTTCAAAGAAAACTTTCTCTTTAAAAAATATATTAGAGATTACGTAAATTAACTTTCACACTTAAATAAAACAACAAGGTTTTTTTTTAGACCTTTTTGAATGTATGACATATATTTGTAATTTGTAGTAGATTAATTTATTTTCTGATTTGTGATTTAAAAACAACAATTTCTTTTTCACCTAACCCGTTGTCTAACATTGATTTCTCAACTTAGTTATTCCAAAAGTAAGTAATTCATTATAGGCTAAAGTATAGAATTTTATTTGGAAGCTTATATTATAGTTGTAAAACCATTTAAAAGCACTAAATTCCAGAAAAATTAGGGCGAGGAAAGCAATATTTATAGTAATTTTGGTATATTTCTGAAACAAAACCACCAAAGTTTCGTCAAATTGAGTTCTTTGCTTAGGAAACGTTACGTTAAAGTATTTTATGAAAATTTGCAAGCGGAGAACTCGTAATTAAGTACAGCATTTAGAATAGGTAAATTCTGAATTTATTTGTACGATAAATATATAAATATCCGCTTCCGCGCTATAATTGTGTTTCTTTGTTATATTTTGCCTAAAAGAAGACATTGCAACAAAAAAATTGGAATTTCAAGGGTGGTAGGTATTCTAAAATCCAGCCCAATATAATACTGTTTTATATAGAAATTAAAATATTCATGGTATATTTAAACCAAATTTAAACGCAGCACAATTTCATGATAGCTTCAAATTATTGAGAAAATATAGTCAAACCACTTTAAAAGTAAAATTAAACAAGTTCTAAGTTATAATTGAATTTTCGTTACAAGTAAATCAATGAAATGTCCCTCACCTTTGTCTGTGAAATTAGGTACCCCTGGAACTTTGGGTTTATAGTGCATGACACTCAAGTTCCCCTCGCTGTGCGTGGCCATGACAGAGTTGGGTAGTCGGTGCAAGTAGCGTGACGGCAGAGCGTGAGTCTGGTGGGAATGTTCTGAACGGGACATGACGCTGTATAGAGACCCACCATTTTCACGTTCACGATCACGTTCTCGATCCCGCTCCCTTTCTCTATCCCGGTCAGAGAATGTCACGTTGTGGAGGCTTGAAGACATCGGCTGGTGGATTGGGTTCGGACCATCGTTATACTGAAAATGGAGAGAATAATGTACATTTATACAGGATGGGGCCTAGAAATTTCCTTTTTTTTAAAGTAAATAAAACAACATATCAATTTTAAAAAATCTGATGTGGCCAACACATAACCTCTCGCCAGATATTTTACCTGGTTGTACGCCTAAAACGAAAAATATTTTTAAATACAAATACACATATTCATGTCTGACTACAAAATAATTATTTTAATATAAATTATGTACAATACATACATTTTCTTTATATTCAATATCCTGAAATTTTCTTTTTCTACTTTCCTTTTCGTTTTCTTTATATTCGTCATTTTTTTGCAAATTCCTTTTATATTCTTTTTTACGTATATTCTTTTGCGTTGTTGACTTATTTTTATTTTCATAATATTCATAATAATGTACAAATATTTTTGACAGAGGCATACAAATATTTTTGACAGTGACATTTATGTGTCAATTACAAACATTTGAATTTCTTGCCTTGTAGTAGTTTGATCTGAGATTTTTTACATCAAATTATTTTATATGCTTTTCTTTATCTCTAAATCTATAGAAGATATAATAATGAATTTATATTTATCGAATAAAGAATTTAACGTTCTTTAATATAAGTATTTACATAAATTTTCGATAAATAATATTTAGATAATTTTTTTCTTCTAACTACTACTTCCGGTTGTCCAATTGTTACCAAAACTGACTGGCCTCTTCCGATTATTGTTAGATTGAGGAATCAGTAGTTAAAAATGTCTTAAGTCTTATAGTATTTGAGATAAAGTGAATCCAACATCCACACACACATCCCCACACACACACACACACACACACACACACACACACACACACACACACACACACACACATACACACACACACACACACACACATACGGACATCATCGTAAAAATGTTATAATCGGATTCTAGGGACCTTAAAACGTGCTTATTCATTAAAATCTGGATATGCGATTTTTAGCATGAATACAATACCTCTCTTAGCGAGAGGTAATTATGCAGTTTTAAACAAAACATCTTGAAGGAGGTGGCCATCGTTCTCTATGCACTGATGTAACCGATTAGCTCCTCTCTACACGGTCTAACATTCGGGCTTCATTTTTTAAAGGCGAATAAAATAAAAAGTATTACTGGAAGACAAAATATATTTTTGGGCAATGAAAGAACATAATTTCAAATTTTAAATCATGTAGTTTTAAACAAAATATCTTGAATGGTGGCCACTGTTCTCTATGCACTTGAAACCGATTTCTGCAGCTGCTCTCCACATGCTCCACATTCGGCCTATTTCCTACCGAATAAGATTCTTCAGCTGAAGCGGGGTTGTAGGGCGGTGTTTGTAAACCTATGCCTTGAGATATCCCCATAAATTGTGAGAGCAATGTTCCCCTGACGGCTCATCTCGATTCAAGGTAATATCCCGTGTGCGGCGCGCTCGCCCAATCTAGCGCCATATGATTTTTACCTCCCGCTACCCTTGGTAAGGGATTCTGGTAAATGACCACGTTTTAAGGTCCCTAGAATCCAATTTTAACATTTTCACGATGATGTCTGTGTGTATGTGTGTGTGGATCTTCCTCTCTAACTCAAATACTATCATTCAGAAAATTTTGAAACCTTGTATTTCGAACTTTTTCTGTAATGGAAAGAGCCCATTAGATTTTGGTGAAAATCGGATAACCGGAAATGGCCATTACTAGAAGCTCAAAATAGTTTTTCTTCGAAAAATACCTTTAAATGTTATTTTTCGAGATTAATGCTATTATAAAAATTAAAGATTATTAAATTTTCTATAGATTTGCATTCATACTTTTTCTATATATTTTATGGATAAATTTATAAAATTATCTATAATTTAAATCCCAGAGCCTACGCTTTAAACAAACAAAACGCAGTTATTCAAATGTGTGTAACTGACAGATAAATGTCACTATCAAAGAACTAATCATTTCAAAATAATATTAGTAACGTTTTAAAAAGAAAAAAGTAAATAGAACAATAGAAAAGGAATTCAATACAGTTTCCAGCATAAGTAAATATGTAGATATATATTTAGATTAATAAAAATTAACGATTCAAAAAAATGTTTAAGCTAATCCTCATTTTTGGATTAGTGATTTCTATTCTATCCCGGTATTTAAAATTTAATCTTCATTTTATTATTGCTCCGATGGCTCAATGGTTAGAGCAACGCCTCATGTCATGAGTGCCCTGGGGACTCTGGGTTCGAATCCCACTAAGGCATGGATGTGTGTGAATGTGAACCCACTCTGTAATTGGGATTTAATCCTGTTGAGGGGTTTAAAAAAAGGTAGTAACTTGGATTAGATCAGACTATATTTTAAGATATAAACTGTAGAAATTAGAGTAAAATTCGCTAATTCAAAAATAAGAATTGACTAATCTTTTTTGTAACTCGGGCTGTAATGGCGGAAGGTATTGTGTTGGCCACACCAGATATTTTTATATCTCCAGGCAGGGGTTTAAAAACACCGCCCTACAACCCTGCTTCAGTTGAAGAATCTTATTCGCAGGAAATAAACTCGTCGTTTTATTTGAAAGCGCAGCTTACTCGCCGACTAATGTCTGCAGAAAGATCGTACAAAATCTCAAAAGTTGTGGCGGTAAATTAATAATTGCTCTGAGGGTAGAACACTAATGCATATATAAATTATAAAAATTTCACTTACATAGTGTACGTTGACCTGCTGATGTGGCATATACCCATACCGATTGCTGGGTTGTGGGTGGCTTAAACTCGCATTGCGAAGACTTGCTAACGGCGGGGTCTGCGACCTGTGCGTGACCATCTCTTGCTGTGTATGTACCCCCTGTGAAGTTACAGCTGTAACCGATACTGGCGCCAAGTCTGGAGGTTTGCTCCTGAAGATAGTTTCGTAATTTTCGATCAGGATTTCGACAACAACATTGTAAAATTTGAGATCCATGATACTAGCGACAGTTTCTTCTTCAGGGCGTAATAAAGTGGGACCGAAACAGACGCCGAGGTTGCCGATTGTCATGAGGTTTTTGTCACATTTTCCCGCTACCCTGAAAAAGGAAATATTACATAATGAATAATTCTATAAAAATGATCGATATCTTAAATAATGTTTATATTTATTTAAATAGTTTGGAAGTATTCTATTGATCTGGGTTTAAAAAAAACTGTTTCTACAAACAATATAAAATTAAAATTGTTTGCTTTAAGTTTAATCTAATACGAAAATTTTAAATTAGTGTTTGCAACATTCGCTCTATTAATATCTCTTTTATAAGTAAAATGCTAGAATTAAAAAAATCACTCGCTAGTGATTCGTACACAGTCGTCTCCAAATCAACACTGATCGACTCATGTTAATTGAAGTCTTTCATTATAGTTACGTCACACCCCAAGTCGGTAATTAATACAACAAAACATGAACAAATATCACGCTAGTTGAATGAGAAAAACAACAGCTCATACGTCCCCAATATTAAATTCGTACTAAACTACTTAGATGATCTAGTTCGTAATCTACATCTTCATCCATATTTGGAATTTTATGTAAATCATAGATCTAGATCTTAATCTTCTCCAAATTTTAACGCAGTACATGATTCGAATTATAAAATTCATTACTAAGTCAACATCTACTTTTGGCATCGTGCAGAAAATAAAGAATTAATTGCTTACTTGGTGAGATGCTTGACGAGTATATCCAGCACTTCGAAATTCTGTTTGGGAAGCCTATGTACTAATGTATGTACATCATTCACTCTTACGTGCCTGCTGTCTTGTTTTGCTGCCGCTATGAATCCATTATGATATCTGCAATTATAAACAAATATATTAACACATATTTTTATGTATTAAATTTCAAACACAAAAATTCAGTTATTTCTGAGTCAAATTTTAATCATCTTAGACAAAAATGTGAAAATATATGTAAATTAATGAGTATTAGTAACAGAACTTTGTTTAAATATTAATTAGTTCGCAAACTACAAGCGATTGAAGTCAATTAATAATTATGATGTTGAAGGGTTGCCTGATTTTAAAAGCGAGACTTGAGACCTACGCGTCTTGTAGCCCCGCTTACCGTGAATTCATCACTGGACAAACATTAGAACCATCCGCCGCCATAGTTTGTATCTTAATATAGGGTAGTTCAGAAATTACATCATATGCGGCGCGCTTCATTTAATTTAATAGGAATGGAACCCCTGCGTACTAGATATGAAGCGAAAATTCAAATAAATTGTTCCTATACTAGAACTATTAACATTTCCAAAAATTCAACATTAGAGGAACACACTTCTGATGAAACTGCATTTTAAAAGAAGTTTTATTGAAATCTATTAGAATTTGACTTTGATATTATGAGGAAAACGGCATTTCTCGTTTTTCTTACAAAATCAAGATCAAATACTAATAGATTTCAATAATACTCTTTTTAAAATGTAGGTTCATATTAGAAGTATGTTCGTCTAATGTTGAATTTTTAAAAATATTAATAGTTCTATCACAGGAACAATTTATTTGAATTTTCGCTTCATATCTAGTACGCAGCGGTTCCATTCCTCTTAAGCTATCATTCAGTTAAGCTTGAATAACACCCTTTCAATTAAACCAAACATATTATCCTAATTTGTAATAACAATTATTCTATTTGTTTTAAAAAACTTTGCATGGAACTACAAATTCGTTCAATCTCGAACATGTTCGTGAAACATCGCGTGAAGCGACCGGAAGAGCCCGTTTGAAAGACAGCGAACCATTTTTAGATTACAGTACCCTAAGAACGCGACATATTATTAATATATTAATGTGGATAGACAGAGTTATTTACGTACCTTAAACTTAAAAAGAAAAAATCTAAAGTTCTGAAAAGAATTGATTTGAAATGCGGAAAAATGCCAACAAACAAAATTTCAGTCGGTATGTCGGTAAACTCTCGGATTGCTTGAATCTGCGCAAACTTGATACTCTGTAGTTCAGAATGTGCGGGTTGATTTCAAAATGAAATAAAACCTTTGTTATTTATTAATGTGTATATATTGTATTACGAAGTAATAGAAATATGTTTACAATTTGATGTTATTAATATCTCAAAGTTAACTTCTTCATAATAACAAGAATATCAGCATCAAATTACAAGCCTTTAAATTCTGGCCCTTATGTGTTCTGTCAATTTGCCACTTTATTTGTAGTTTTATTTTCAATTATATCTTTCTCCTTTTCTATCAGTTGTATCAATCATAATTGGTCTTCAGCACTTAGAGATCCACATTTTCGCTTTTTTGCGTGAATTTCCATTGTAAATGTCAAATTCAAAATTTGTCACTTTGAATTTTTGACACAAAAGGCGCTGTTTCAGTTTTGCCAACCAACGAATAATTGATTAAAGGACACTCTAGCAGATCCTTTACAAACTTATGGAACAGAAACAAATAAAGTCGACTTTGAAAGTCGACTTTTCAAAAAAGTAAGCTTTAAAAAAAGGAGACTTTCATGTGATATTATGGAACCGGGTGTAAGAGTTTACTTTGAAAGTATCGTTTTTGTTTAGGATAGGACAATGCTTTATATTCGCGCTATACTCTGACGTCACAATAATGTACCCCATTGTCAAACAATGGTCAATCTGTTTCAATTTTCTATAAATTATTAATAAAAAAGTTTATTATTTATGTTATTTATGCTTAATGATAATTTCTGCATGAATATAACGTATAAATTTACATATAAAAATATTTTAGCTATGTGAACATGAAAAATTTATACCCTCTAGAATTAATAGTTTGTCGACTACTGGTGAGGACCAGCCATGTTATACGCAAAATTCTTAACTTTATATACGTGAAAATTTTAAGTCGCATCTACAATGAAATTCTTAGTTAGTTCCTGGTCTTCCAGAAAAAAAAAATGGTATAGGACCATGAAATTAAAATCTCCAAATTGTTTATAAATCTTTTCGATATTTTTAACAATACGAATTGTTTACACATGAAATTTTTATTTTTTAAATAAATATTAGAATTCGTGAAAATCTGCATTAAAAACATTTGTTATGTCTCCGCTGAGGAATAATACAACCAACTAGAGCGAAAGAAATGGGTCGTCCATTCAAAATTTCAAATAAAAATTATTTCTTCTTACCTGTATGTCATAATGGGCTCAGGCAGATTCCTCAGATAATTCTTCAGCGCACTTGTAATAGTCTTCGTCTCCCATTCTTGTGGATCGTCTAGCGTGGCCAGCCGATCAGGTTTTCTTCTATCGAGGCCCATGGTGAGGAGTTTATTGACTTTACTCGCCACGCCAACAACGCGGTAAAGTCCTTGCTCTTCCAGAGAGCGTAATTCGAGGACTTCTATGCACTTGTTGAGGAAGGCAATGCCGACTTCGTCCAGGAAGCGCTCTTCACTCTTTAGGACATTATGGGAGTTGACGTATGTGGGTTCTTTGCCGTCCATTATGTCCATCCAGGCTTTGCGGTCGTCTTCGCTTAGCGCTTGGAAAGTGTACACTATACCTAGAAAAAAATTACACCTCCAATATTTTAAATTATTTACATATTTTTGTCGGATTTTAAACACTAATGTGTTACAGCCCTATTAAAATACTTTGTTATTTTATTATATTGTATTCTTATAAATTTATCTGAAAACACTCACAAACACGCAAGTCCCCGGCGGGAATCGAACCCACGACCCAGGATCCAAGCGGTGAAGGTCGCGGTGAAGGTCGCGTTGAGCGCTGTTAAACACACTGCCTCAATACGCTCGGCCACCGATGCGACTATTTTACTTGATTTACAAAAAATATATTTGTGCAGTTTTAGTAATTTCAGGATATTTAATTTTTTTGCCTGATTAAACCTGCGCAGGTTGGGTTTCAACTTTTAAACATGGTTTTAAAAGATATAAAATAAATCCTTTTTTATATTGCAACTCATTCATAGAATTTTGACAATATGTAAATTACATGGTCTGACTTGGTAATGACCTTAATCAAGCTCGAAACTTCGTCAAATATGTATCCACAACAATAAATTGTTTAAAACTACATTGAAGCTTGAATCTAATAGTATGTTCCGTAATGCAACCGGTTCGACCAGATTTACGGTTTTGTGTTCCGTAAGTCCTGAAATTATTTACCGGTTTCTATTTGGAACGCGGTTCCTGAAAAAAGTTGGTAAAAAGTCGGACCACGGCAACCACGAAATACTCCTGGTTCATAACAAAATCAAACGATATCCGTCAGTGTCAAATTTCTAAACCGCATTTTTAGTGGTATTACTAATAATTATTATAAACTATTATTCACGAAAGATAACTATTCAAGGTCATTTGTAAGCCGTCTGATATAATATTACTTGCAGATAACTTCATTGCATTTCATATGCATAGGCGCGCAGCATGAAATATTTATGGACACATTTTAACTGAAAAACTAAAAGTAATTCATTTGAAAATTGTTTTTTTCTAAATAATGCCTTTCTGAAAGATTTATGTTCTTCACTTATGTTTTTACAAAATACAAAAACATTGACTTAACTTATAAACCAAGGAATTATAATTTGATTTAAACGTCAACGCCACTGGGTAATTATTAGCACAGATGGCAGTGTAATAGATAATTAGGTATCTGTAATTCTACGACATATGTCATTATTATTTATAGTGTGTTAGAAAGTAATGCCACTATTTACGTATATCTGTCACACCACATAAATTAAATAGACATAGGTCAAATAATCTTTCTCTTTCTAATACAAAATGTTGCTAAGCTACTGCTATAAAGTGATGTGTATTCTTTCTTCGAACAAATCACCTTGAATAGTCATCTTTCGTGAATAATAGTATAGATGTAAATATGAAAACATTATTTATATTTGAGATATTGGTGATTGCGTTATTTTTATTGGCATTATTCAACGTTATCATTCATTTAGTTAATTTGTATTTTTGTTAGGTTGTGTCAATTTTAAATGTCATATGAATTAATGTCAATCTGTTCCGAAATAGATGAAAATATTCAGGAACCATGGTGTACCACCAATCAAGATACAGGTTTTCTGGTTGACTTACGGAACATAGTATAAAAAATACTCCTATAAAACAAACTCCACAGCTTCGGAAACATTTCATTTATAATAAAAATTAATTTTAAATTTAATAATAATTAATTCTGATTTTCTTTCTAGTAGTGCGCTTCTCTTGTTTCTAAAGTGACAGAAAAACTTTAGTAAATAAACGAAAACCAATAAATTACTGTCAATTTTGCAGTTTTGGTGCGTGCGTTTCTGTTCATTTATAATGTCTTTCGAAGCGAATAATTGCGACAAAAAATTTTTTGCCATTCTGGAATTAATATGTCCAATGTACAAAACATAATTATAAATATGAATATTCAATAAAATTTTAAATCAATCGTTTAAATGTTTTCGTGACTAGTCAGGGAAATACAACTTTCGCTCCGGTTTCAGAAAAATATTTTACATATTCTTCATTTAAAATCAATAACACTTATCTTTTACACACTTATAATAATTAAAAATCCTACTGTTTATTCAACAAAAAAACCAACATTATTTTATTAAATAAAACGTTTGTTTCGTCTACATCCATAAAATTTTATATTATTTGGTATATTTTTATTTACCTGGACGTTCTACGACTTGTATATCGAAACAGAAACGTTTTTCTATTGATTCAGACATCCGGCGAATGCAAGAATTCAAAACCAATTTGTCCGCATTTGGAACCTACAAACAGAACAACTATTGATTTTAATAAATCTTACACTAATAATTAATTTATTTATACTCATAAATACAAGTTTATATACACATTTGAATAATAATAATATATTTTTATTTCAGACATGTTACACATGTATGGAAATCGCCAGTACATAGAAAACATAGTAGATTTGCATGAAAAAATTCTACATTTAAAAACAATAAGTGGAAAAAAATATAAATCAGGACAGAGACAGGTGTGAGAAAAACAAAAATTTTAAATGTTATAAATTAAAAACTCGGACACCGTGTAAAAGCACTTATTTATTAGAAAATCAGATAATTTGCTAAGAAACATTTTACTATTTATGCAAAATTTAATTTCCTCTGGAAGTTTATTGAAAATATGAAGACCCTGATTGTGGGGTGCATTTTTTACTTTATCGTATTTCGTGTTAGGAATGTGGAAGTTATCTTTTGATCGAGTATTATGATTATGCACGTCAGAATTTGTTTGGAAAGTAGATTTATTTAAATAAACAAATTTACATGCATAAGGACATGCAAGTGTAAAATTTTAAATTTCTGAAAGAGCGGTTTACAAGAAGAATGGACCTTCTACATTTTTATTGCACCCTGACGTCATTTTTCAATGCGCCACGTAGTGAAATTCTTACGAATTAGAGATGAGAAGGCACCATGTTGTCAAGTAAAATGATTAAAAGAATAAGCATTTATTTTCGATAAAAAATTATTTAATCAACACAAAAACTTTTGTCTTTAACTATAAAGAAATAATTAATAATGAAAAAAATATATTTAAAAGAAAAAGCAACAATTTTATTCTTGTTTATTACTCTACTAATATCAAACTGGCAACTACGTAATTATCTGTCACTTTATGTGGTGTTTATTTCGCATCTTGTGGAACAAAAAACCTCTTCTTCTGATTCCATCTCTTCTTTCTCTTGTTTTAAAATATTCTTCACAAACGCTTTGTGTGAATTTATTTAAGAAAGTTAAGTTTTTGCCAGAGTTTTTACTTTCCGCCATTTGTAATTTTATTTGAAATGTAACTGGCCTCCTGAAAGCGCAAACAACCTACTGCGCACTACATATATGTCATTTTTGTCTATCTCTGTCTTTTGGTGTATTGACCATTTCAGAAATTTGAGCGACCACTACATTTACTTTTTGAACTAAAAAGTTAGTGCCGTTAAGTAGCGGTATTTCAAATTTATACGTAACCAGGGCATATAGTTTTAAATTTTAAAACTACCCAGGAGTTGTTAATATGAATTTGAATATAAGGTATAGTTTAAACTCTTATTTTACAAATAAAAACTTATTTTAGTATGTAAAAAAGTGTAGTGTATTCAGCAATCAATTATAAAATATTGTATTAACCTACTTAACCCCACTTTTTATTTTCCAAACCAGACAAAATATTTCAAATAGCAATATTTTGGGGGCTAGAAGTTTAGTACCCATCATAATTATTTGAAAAACGACACCAACAAAATAAAAAAGACTGTGAAATACACAGAACTGTCATGTAAACAAGGATGGATATACGGAAAACGGCACTAATTTTTTGTCGCAGTCTAACACTTGGCACATGCGCTTTGAATTTCTGAAACGGTCTATTGAATATAAAGTACGAAGATGATTCAATAAAAGCAAAATGATAACTCCCAAAGAAACAAAAGACTTTTTTGCAGGTGTTAAATGGAAAATATGGAGTTGTATATATTGATGACAGAAGTAAGTAGTCACTTAAGTATACAAGTGGACGAATCATGATGTACTCATGACGGAAGAGGCAAAACTTTTTTTTTGTCTAATAAAGATGCCTGTGTAACAAAAGGAAAAGTAAATGAATTATATATTGTACAGTAAGATGAAATTTCTATTACTTATTGAATCACACTTGCATATTTAGTTCAATACAAAAATAGGAGAATATAATAAAATTAATATTTGAATGCATAATTGTAGAAATTCACTTTTATAAATTGTATTCATATTATAGGGCATAATAAAATAGTATTTTAATATTGCTTACCACTTTTGATGTAAGCTGATTATACGGTAACATTGTAAATTCCTTTTTACTTTTGTCATATGTACAATAGTGTTTGATCCATGTTGTACCGAAGGCTTCTGTAATTTTTAAAATAGAATAAATAATAATTCATATTAAATTAATTAATTCTTTATACAAGATCTCTAGGATAACGTGTCCAACATGGATATCTCAAGGACTGAAAAAAATACAAAGTAGGTTAATTTAGATATCATTATTTACAAAAATAAAAACTACAAAATTTATATTTTCGCCTATTTCTAGGGACCTATAAATTTTTCCTGATAAACAAAACACCGCTACAATATTCTCTTATAGCCAATTACATCGCTTAGAGCCAGCTTTACACCGATTTTAACTATAATTTAAATTAACAATATTGAATCGGATTATTCACAGCAATAATCAATTTCTCATTTGACAGTTCATTTCATTTTAATTTTGTTTATTTAACTGACAGTTAAAATTTTAACCAGAGATTGTAAAACAGGCCCTTATAGTTAAAGTCTTAACTACAGTGCGTATCGATATTTTTACAGTAATATTTAATAACACATTTGACATTTCGTTTCGATACGATATTCTCAATTTAACAAACAGTTCAAACTTTTACCTAATTTTAACTAATATCTTTTATAGTTCTCGATATTCCCATATTGTACACGTCCTAGAATTTCTGTACATTTTTATTTTGGAATTGCAGAACTTACTTTTCTCTTGTAAAAATAAATATCCCTCTCTAGTATTTCCTTTAGTTGATCGACCAGGTTCATCGTGAGCCTACAAAGACACTAATATTAAATTCTTACAACAATATGTAAATAAACATGTGCAATATGGATTATGAATTCCACTTGTTTAGTGATAAGTGATAATTTTCCACACATTAACCTTTAATAGGCGGACTTCAAAAAATTACACAAGACGTACTGAGGCTAAACGGACCCCAATTTGCTTTTATGTACTACAGGCTTTATTTTTAATTTATCTTTTTTGTGAAAATAAAATAAAAACTGGCTTAATTTAATCTAAAAAAACAAAATTACATAAAAACATCACATTTATTAGAAGTTATTGCTTCTACTTCTACGAAGTGAACATACTGTAGTCCACTATTTGCGTGCGTACCTGTTGTCGAATCTCTAACATCTTCTTCTTGAGGGCGTCCGTTTGGTTCCTGGTTTCGTCGAAGTTCTCGCGGGTTTTCTGTATGCGAAATTGTAGGTCCTGCATGTACCTGCGGTTGTCCTCGGCGACCTCGTGGCCCTGATGATAGAATGTCAGCCAGCCGAACATGAAGCTCAGCAGCGTCTCCACGAACTCAAACTTCTTCCTTTCCTGCACCTCTTGCAGGAGGAATACGTACTCCATGCTGGCTTGATAGAAGTGCCGTTCGGCCATGTCCACAGATGCATCCGCCTACATAAAATTATTCATTACAATCAAATAACAGTAAAACATCTTATATTATGTAAAAATACTCCACAGGGCGTGAGAAGACTTTTGACTTGAGCGAGGTTGAAACTTGAAATGGTTGAGATAGTCACTTTGACAGACAAAAGAAATGCAAAACATTAAAGCATTTTTGCCCAGCTGCGTCGCTTGTAGTTAATTTTTAACTACTTGTTAAATTGACAATATCGCATCGAAATAAAATAGCAAATGGCTTATTAAGTATTACTGTCACAATTTCGATATGCACTTTTTTATTAACCTTTATAATCCATTCACGATAGTGAGAGAATTTTGAACTAATTCGCGAACAAAGACAAATCATACTATTGATTGATCGACAGTAATTTTCGAGCCGAATCAACAGATTGACTTCGCTTTATATAAACTGGGGTCTGATTTTGGAACTTTAAAATCGACTGTAGATTGAAATCTATCAGATTTCGATTAATAAACAAATAAGAGAATACAGTGAACTTAGCGAGAAACGTTCGAAATCTATCTCAACCGCAGTCGATTTCAGATCTGCACGCACCTAATGGTGGCTATAGAATGGGAGGTGAAATCTGATAGATTTCAATCTAGAGTAGATTTCAAAGTTATAAAATCAGACCCCAATATCTGGTTCAGACAACATCTCACAGCATGTGATTGGTGCAAACGCGAGAGAGTTTAAAACTGTCAATATTGTGTAAGTATTTCAACTTTTTTTTCTGAATTTGTATACTCGTACAATAAATTAGGCTAGCTAAATTGAATGTAAGTGAAATAAACAATATTATTATAATTGTAAATAACTTATTGGGATATTCAAGTCTCAAGAGATTGCGCTGATCGCATTTAACAATGGTACACTTTTTGTTGACATTTTCTTGTAAGCATAGCATTGCTGTCAACTGTGTTTCTTTATTTTTCGTACTATTTTCTCATTTATTAGAGTTTTTTATTTATAATTTAAGTATGTATAATAAAGTTTTTGTAGTTATATAGTTGTAGTTTTATGTAAATGTCAAATGTGTACCACTGTTTGCAGTTCTAATATTCGCCGCTAGTTAGTGTGTTCTTATTTGAAGATCCCACATCACCCGTGAATAATTGTCAAAAATATTTTATTATTTATGCAATTTCACACGTCTGATCAAAATGGTCCTCAAATGGATGATATTGATGATGTTCCACCTCCAAATGATGTGTCTGAATGATTCAATTATTGCAATATTGTTATTGTATCGAAATAATACTTTAGAATTGTATTTAACCTTAAAATTTGCTGCGTAAACCGCTCTCCGCCCACCACTGTAATCTTGTACCAGATACAATATATGCAGGCAAATGAGGATTAATATCATGTACTGTATTGGCTGATATGTGGAAAATAACAACTTTTTAGCAGTTCAAAATGAAAATAGTTAAGCGCACTCATTTTGGCTGATTTGAAACACTTCATTGGAGTCACATGTCTGCTCGCGCCCGATAGTACTTGTCACTTGTCTAAAATAATATTTCCCCAATTACATGTGTTCTATTTACAATATAAACTGCAACTACAGATACCGGGTATCTACTTTTTTCCCGAACATAGGAAATTCAATGTTAAAATTTTAATTCGGCGATATCTCTTTACCTATTAATTTTAGAATAAAAGTGTTCAGAATGAAAATGTGCATTGATTTGTTAATTTGTTTCTTATACAGGGAATTTATTTTAATGTGCAACATATGGTCAATCACTTCCATGGTTACTACACACTACTGTCAAAAAATGACAGCAATGTAATATTTGTCCATTTTAAAATGCAACATACAAAAATTTGTAGCTATATGTTTTCAATACTAATATCTAATAAATTAGCCTACACACTATTAACAAAAAATCAAAACTTTAATGTACCACACCTTAAAAAACTTCGGCTTACAAAAATTCATAATTTTAATGTAATAAATTTTCTAAAATACCTCCATTCACACTGAGGCAATATCCTAGTCGCTCGTAGAAAGAATTGACACCATTTGTGATGTGTTCTGGAGGTATCTCCTGTGCTGCAATACTATTTATAATGTTGCATTTTAAAATGGACATATATTACATTGCTGTCATTTTTTGACGGTAGTGTGTAACCATGGAAGTGATAAACTGTATGTTGCTTTTTAAAATAAATTCTCTGTATACAAGTTAGAAGTAAAAGAAAATACTCTATTTAAGGAAATTATCCAAGTGCCATGAAAAATAAAACAATAATTTATGTTTGATGTTTCTGACAGATTTGACATTTCATTTGATTTAATTATTATTATTATTATTATTAGAATTTGTAATAATTTTTTTACTTCTAGATTTGATTTGAAAGGAAACTGACCCTTATGTATTCCGTTTGTGAAGATTAGAATTGTACTCAATACTACTCGAATACTAGGAGTTGCGTTTAAAAATTTAATACCCCAAATTCTGGTTCGTTTGTCTCAGGTGTAAGCAACCCTCGAGTCGGAATTTCTGTTAGAATTAGTAGTACCTAATCCTATTTCATAGAATTGCAAACCTAAATAGTTTAAAGGTCAAAATATTTTGTTATCAAAATAAACGAAAAATGTTTAAAATATTTTAAATGCATCCCTGTTTTGTTATTCAGGTAGGTACCGTAGTCGCCTAGCACGACATAGTAATATATTACTGTGATTTCCTAGTCCAGTATTTAGGTGGATAAATGCAAAAATCCTCATTCCTGTATATATCGTACAATCCTATTCTTCTCTAGGTTTTCAAAATAAATCTATTAAATAATTTAAACGTCAACTTCCATTCGCTAGTCATACTTCAAAGTTATTTTTAAAATATTTTTCAAATGGTTTACTAATGGGGCAAACATTGTTCCAATATAATTGATTTCGTATCTATTGAGATATCCGAGATTGCAATGGTAAGCCTCGAAAAACGGGCATCCTTCATATATTATAGGCTGTGTCTAGCCCCCCGCGCCAAATTGTAAAATTAGCCAGTTTATAAAACGTGTTTTATAAAACGACGAATAGCTTACAGCCACATTGTAATATGGAAATAATCTTCGCTTTCAATTTCTCTAAATATAACAACAATAACCTCAACTAACGCACAAAAGCCACTCTTTGAAAACGCGCGAGGTTTGGGCGGTGAGGTTATTGTTGTTACCTGTCACCTCTAGTTATCTCTAACCAAAGGTGGTAGGAGCGGGCCTGAAGTATTCAATACTATTATAAATATTATAAGCTATTTCTAATGTTTTTGAAATGGGGTAGTAAGTGATTAAATTTTGTTTTTTACATATATAACTAGATAAAAAATGAAATACCCGCATTTTTAATTATTTGTAGTTTACGAGAAATAGAATACTAAAGTTTTGGAGAAGGAGTATCGTGACGTTATAGTGTACCGAGCGCGACAGACAGTCTCATAACGGTAGATGTACATCTCCAAACACGTTTAATTTTTATTCTTATAATTAGAAACCAGTGGTTTTATTATTTTTGATCCATATAGAGAAATAGGAGGAGCCTAGATAGAAGATCGATAACATAGTACAGCGCGAGGGAGGTAGGCGACGCGAGATGGGCAGTCATGTAAACAAGGGGGAGATAAGTGTAATTACCCGCGCATTGTTATGTAGTTAGAGACTATTGGAACAACTATATAAGCGACGTACATGAATAGACAATCGGACAATTGAATGTGATATATTATAAATAGTCGTGTTAATTCTTTAAAATAAATAAATAGTGTTAGTTAATTATTAGTCTGAATTAATGTTTAATATTTGTTTAACCATAGCAATCGTTAAGTTTATCATCTTTTTAATATTTATATATCGTTTAATAAACATTTATTTTAATTAATAATAATTCTTTGATTTTACACTTAACCCATATAAATAAAAACGTTACACTATTGACATTTTTTATGAAAATTTTAGATGGTTTTATTTTTACTTGAACAATCTTTAATAAGTAAATCTATTTCTTTAACTCCCCATTTTTTCATTTTTCGATTACTCTTCTCCATATTTAAAAAATGCCCTTGAATACCATCTGATAAGTTGATATCCAATATCAAATGTTTACATGAACATAATTATTTAAAAAAAATTAAATAAAAGTAAATAAATATTAAAGATACATAAGATATCATCACATGTTTTGTCCATATTTTCGTATTTGACATTTCTGTTCATAGAATAATCTTATATAGTGATTTAATATCAGCTGATTTCCAAGGCCGTATAAATTAAAGTTACAGAAACACGACATTTATGTACCTACCTATTGTTTTATACATAATCCAACCAATTGAAATAATGTTTTTCAATCAAGTTAAAAGTAGGGCAAATTATATGTTTTTCGCCATATTTATTACTTTAATAGCCAAGTATTATTATTGTATGTATTCCTAGTATTTTTAACACGATTGTAGGTGCACGAGTACGAATAAAAATGTTTTATTACTTGTTAGGAAATTCGTCTCACGTATAGACAGTTGACTAATAAAATTTGACCAAATTTTACGTCATACTGACCTAAAAGAATACCTACAAGTAGTTTATTTAATAGTTAAAATTTATTAGCAATTAATTTTTTGTAAACTAATTTTTATTGTAAAACGATTTATGGACAATTAATTAACTATTATACAAAACAGATAAACAATGTAGGTAATAAAAATGCACAATAGATATATAAATAATAAAAAACACGAATATTAGTAAAATCCGCCATTTAAATTTTTTATTAGCATTCATTGTTAAACTAACAATGAATGAATGTGAGTTGCGTCATATAACAAAATGTCAACGTAAAGTTCAACAATTGTCAAATGTATAATCTAAAAACTCTAACAATGTACAATACAACTTTTAAATAGCAAAATATTCCACTAAATAGTGAACAATAGTCCGTTCTATTGTCTACTTATAGAAAAATAAGTACATACTCATTCTAGTTGTCTTCTACTTTAATTTTTTCATCCTTGATATGAAACACATGGAAAACTCCGTCACATACATTCACATACAATTATCCAGCCATTAACCGAATATAAAGTAATGAAAACGCTAAAAAATCTGTCTAACGTCAATCAAATGTAAACTAGAGCAGTGGAGTGAAATTTATAACGCGCAAACGCACCGAATATGTTGTCAAATCAATATGAAAACACTCCCACATGTTCAAATATCAATGTCGCTTCATTCTGTCGTTAATGAAAAGCATTGATGGAATAGGAGGTTAAATGAATGGGAGTGTGAGTGAAGTTAGCTGGAGAACATCTGTGTATAAAATGGAGGGAAGAATGAATTAATTGAAGAGAATTGAGCATTCTTTCGATCATTAAACACTGTTTACAACAACTTGAAACTGTTTTAAGTGTTTGAAATAGTTTACATACTTCAAATATAATATAAACAAACATTTTAAAATATAAAGAAGTTTTTGAGTATCTGTTTTTGTATTCGACTTTTGAATTATTTTACATTATTTAAATATACAGGTGTCCATAAATAGATGGTTTCTATTTGATAGGCATAATCTACACATTATAAAAGAAGAAAAAAATATAAGCATCAGAAATTTTATTTTAAAGTTACTGCACTTTTTAGCTCCCGCTACCCTTGGTAAGGAAGGTATAGGGATCGTGCTAAAAATCGCATATCGAGATTTTGGTAAATGACCACGTTTTAAAATCCCTAGAATCCAATTTTAACATTCTTACGATGATGTCTGTGTGTATGTGTGGATCCTTCACTCCAACTCAAATACTATCATTCAGAAAATTTTGAAACCTTGTATTTCTAACTTTTTCTGTAATGGAAAGAGCTCAATAGATTTTGGTAAAAATCGGATAACCGGAAATGGCAATTTATTAGAAGCTCAAAATAGTTTTTCTTCAAAAAATACCTTTAAATGTTATTTTTTCGAGACTAATGTTATTATAAAAATTAAAGATTATTAAATTTTCTATAGATTTGCATTAATACTTTTTCTATATATTTTATGGGTAAATTTATAAAATTATCTATAATTTAAATCCCAGAGCCTACGCTTTAAACAAACAAAACGCAGTTATACAAATGTATGTAACTGACAGATAAATGTCACTATCAAAGAACTAATCATTTCAAAATAATATTAGTAACGTTTTAAAAAGAAAAAAGTAAATAGAACAATAGAAGAGGAATTCAATACAGTTTCCAGCATAAGTAAATATGTAGGTATGTATTTAGAATAATAAAAATTACCGATTCACAAAAATGTTTAAGCTAATCCTCATTTATGGATTAGTGAATTCTATTCTATCCCGGTATTTAAAATTTAATCTTCATTTTATTATAGCTCCGGTGGCTCAATGGTTAGAGCAACGCCTCATGTCATGAGTATGAGTGCCCTCGGGGCACTGGGTTCGAATCCCACTAAGGCATAGACGTGTGAATGTGAACCCACTCTGTAAGTGGGATTTAATCCTGTTGAGGGGTTAAAAAAAGGGTAATTACTTGGATTAGATTAGACTATATTTTAAAAAATAAACTTGTTGAAATTAGAGTAAAATTCGCTAATCCAAAAATAAGGATTAACTTAATCTTTTTTGTGATACGGGCTGTAAATGGCGGGAGGTAATGTGTTGGCCACACCAGATTTTTTGTTTCAATGATCATTCATTTTCTTTATATTAGTTTAGGTTCAATATATCTTTGACACTTGGGGAATTAAAAAATTCGTATTAATAAATTTAATAGCGCTATTTCATCTTTAAAGGCACAAAATTGACTATAAAGATTTGGAGAATATATGTACCATGTTTTTGAGTAGAATCGACCCTTAAAAATTTTATGTTGATAAATTCCAACGACTAGTTTTTAACCAATCATGATGCAAAACACTTGAAAATTCAACCAGTGGGAACAGTATTATAGTATACTGATAAAACTCCGTTACCCTAATAAATTTCCGCTGCAAAGTAAATAAACAGTTGTTATTGTTTATAACTATCAGTGTGACAGTTAATTAATGTTTCAAGTTTAAAAATAAAATAATAATTAAATTATTTTATTTTGAGTTGTCTTTGGATTCTTTGGAATTTATCTCTCCAAATACCACACGACCTCTCTGATTATCTTAGATAAACTTTTATTTTTAAGCACTCATTCTTTTTGCTTTTAAGCAAAATCACTCAAGCAAACTGACATTAGGTAAAACCCCTCCACCTTCGGACTCGGAATTTACCATGCAGTTTGTTGCTAAGCAAAAAAATGCGTGCAAAACAAAAATTTATCGATAAAATCAGGAGGTCTTGTGATATTACTTCTAATAATCTGGGGAACCGGGTTCGATCCAGACCGACGCCAAATATTCGATTTTTAAATGGCATAAAATTGAACTCTGTGGCGCACTCTCCACGCCAGCAATGAGTGCCCGTGAGGTGACGCCTGGTAAACGCCCGCACGGTACAAATATGTCATCATCATTACTGATATCTGCGTACAAAGCAGATTGGCACACCCAGCAATAGGTAATATGCCGGATGATATATTTATTTATTTATAATTTTTTTATCCATGATAAATGTGTGATCGCCAAAAGTACGGGAAACTCACCTCTTGTAGAATAGTGTCCTGTTTTTTCGTAGATAAATTCAAATATCTCTCTTGGCTTTGACAAAATTTGGCGGTTTGTTTGTCAAATTTCTTTTTTCCTTCTTTAACACCCCCTATGTGCTTTTTCCTGAATAATTCCAGCGGCACTACCACTTGATCGTATGCCGTTTTTAGCTGCAACAAAAAATATATTCAATGTTCATTAAAAAAAAACTTAATAGTAAAAAGGGGTGACAAATAACCAAGGTTTAAAATACAGGAGTTTTTTGGGTTTCATTGCGCTTTTTTTGTTGGGTAATTTGAGTTCTTCAATTTTATTGAATTTAAATTATTATTCTTTAAATTGATTATATTGTAAAATTAATTTTAAGTGTGTTAACAAAATATTGGCTTTTGTGTAACAAGGAAACTCGAGTCATAGACGTTGAACATGGGAAAATAGTTTTTCATTGCCCAAAAGTGGCCTATTAATTTTGGGCAATAATGCTTCAAATAAATGTTTTAGAGAATTAAATTCTGCATCTAATTCATTATTTTGCATGTTTCGCAACCGAGCAAATTGAATTAAAATTTTTATAAAAGTTACTTTTTATGGTGTTAGCCATGGTATTAAATTAAAATCTTACCAATGACGTAATCGTCGCGGCGAATAAACAGTTCAGTGGCGTGATCGATGTTTTTATTGCGAAAAATGTTCTAGTAATTTCTCGAATAAAGACACCGGAGTATATAAACCCATACGTTACCATTAATAATGGTAATATAAGTAAATAAAATTAATAATTTTTACTCGTTTTCATAATCTGATTAATCATTCGCTTTAATTAATGTGACTTTAAGACTTTCGTTAATAAAATATTACAGGTTATTATACTCACCAAATGTCTTTATTATAATTAAAATAGTATTTAAACTATTTTCTATTTATAATTAAATACAACAATGACACAGTATTGATTACAATAATCAAAGCATAATTGATAATAAAAAGTAATCCAACATTTACATTTCTATTTACTAAATGATTACAACAATGACAAGTATTGAGATTACAATAATTAAAACATAAAATTATAATTTTATTTATTTATTAAGTAAATTTTCTTTTGATCTTAATATAAAATTACTCGGATATATTAAATATGTGCGTGTTAGAGTATGTGTAAAGCCAATTGCGAATTTATGAGCAAAATATGCATGGTCCACTGTACAGTGACATTTTCACAAGGTAACTGGACGACTGTAATGACGCTGACGTCACAACATGGCGGTCGTTTTACGCTAAAAACTTTAATTACATTATTACAGGTATAAAAATACAAAATATATAGCAATTTTTATTTCGTTTTCATTTATTTATATTCAAAATTCATATGCGATATGAATTTTCTAAAAAGTCGAAGACTTGGACGGCCCCATTAACTTTTTAATATTTATTCATCATTTATTAAACTTTTATTTTAATAATTAATAGTTCTTTGATTTTGACACTTCACACAAATAAATAAAACGTTACAATATGATTACTACATTAGATGCAGAATTTAATTATCTAAAATAATTATTTGAAGCATTATTGTCTAAAATTAATAGCCCACTTTTGAGCAACGAAAAAATGTTTTCATACCTACATCCTGTATAGTTGGTATTGGAAACCTCAGTGTTTATTAGCTTTTTAGTTCATATTTAATAAATTGTGTTTATTTTGCACGGAGTTTTTATAGGTTTATTAAACACGGATGTTTTTTTTTTCATGAATTTTTGTAAGTAGATTTTTTTTGGGGTTGGGGAAAATTAGATCATCCCTGATAATATACATTTTTATTATTATTTTAACGTTTGTGAGATCCATTATTATAAATATAAAGATAAATTTTCTTCTGTGTAAAAAGTACACAATTTAAAAACTTCTATTATGTGCATAACTGTATCACATAAATTCATACTCACATATACAGATACACATATACTGTATACTGTATAGTGTAGAATGTTAATGTGATATGAACTTGTGACCCCAAAACAAAAGAATACACTGTCATAGCACACTTTACACTGAGTGTAGACTACACTATATTATTTATTTCATCAAAGTTTCTACTCTTGAAATAAGAGATAAATTTGTTAGTGTGACATTTATAGTTCTGAGAGGGTTGAAAGGACTTTGTCCTTTTAGGAAGGGTTCTGTATAAGAGCTAAACTTGGTAAATGGTCCCTGGGCTGCCCTTAAAAGATTCCCAGGATAAGACGAGAATTAAATAATCCCTTTTGTGTCATATGGGTGTCCCAAAAGTTTCAAATAAATTGTTATTTATACAACTGATGTGCAAAATAAGTCAGTTAGCTTTAGCATCATTTATAGAGGTAGAAAAACCAACAAATCTGTTTCGTGATTTAGGTGTAGAATTGAATTATATATAACTTTTATTTGACATTGATATCCCATGTTAAACGCCTATGGCCCGCTTTTTAAATAAAACCATGTATATAATTTTTTTAAATAAAATCTGATATCAACCAATAAATGTTTAATACTATTGCAAAATTTATATTTAGCATCGAGTCATAATATAAATTTCAAACTTAATTATATCATTTATTATCAATTATTTGTACACAGTGATAAAAATCTTGTATTAAGCTTAAAGTAAGCTTTCGAATGGAACCAGTACTTTTATCCATTCTATTTTTTTTTTTTTTTTAATAATTGCATATACATTTGAATATATATTATCCTGTTATCTACTGACTAAATTTAAAAATCAGATTGAAAATAATATTTATAAAAAATAGCCATAACAATGATACAACTGTCATTTGATTTTGTCAGAAATTCAGAATTTACTTTTCTTAATTTAAAAAAGGAACTGTACTTGGTCGAAAAACGAAAACTATTATTATTATCTCTTACTCTACTGCACCGTTAAAATGAAGCATTGCGCAAGATGCCGTAGACGTAGACTATACTATATTTCAGATAAGAATTAAGAATAAACTTAGGGGTAAGATAGAGCTTACGATTCCAGCTTTCTGATTGGTCTAAACATAAACCAAGTTTACAATAGCAATATGTATTATTTATTTCATTTTGACTTTATAATCTATTTAACAGTAATTTCTTATTTACCAAAGAATTTAAAATTATCAAATTTTGATGTTTCGAGTTGTCAAGTATATCATACACGAAACAAAACTAATTCATAAATTTTATGTGTGTAAAACAGGCTGGTTCCGCAGCGCCAACAAGTCTATTCTTATCTAAAATACAGTATAGTTGTGTAGTATTTTCGCGTCTATTGTTGGCTGATTGTTGGGATAGATTAACACTGTTTTACCTATAATTTAACAAATGACAGGTAAACTTCGTGGTTTGTAGTTTGTTGTATTTACACACACTGCTAAAAGTATTATCATTTTACGTTTTACGTGTTTTTAATACGGTACAGTACAAAAAAAAAAACATATTTCGCGACATTGATTCTGCCAATCGGCAGTAGATGGCAGCACTATTCATTCCTATGAGAGAACAAGGTATGTAACAAAATGTTTCAAAAGTGATGCCCGTGATTTTAATATTTGATACAGGGGGCTAAAAAATCGAAAACTAGGAGTGGAAAATTTTCTGATTGTCCTAATTAGTTATGTAATATAACTTAATTAGGTGCCTATGGCGATATTCGTATTCACACATTTCACACTGACACTGCTATGGTGTTAATAAACAAAAACATTCTACACAGAGAGCATCTATGCTTCTATGATAATTGTTTTCTAATATGAATCTTATTTAATAAAATTTAAATTAATTGATAACATTTGTTTTTTAATCAATAGCATGATAAAGGACAATTAATTTTTTTCCAATCTCAATTTTTGATGTGTTTTAGCCCCTTGAATCAAATTTCAAAAGCACGGCCGTCACTTCTAAGGCATTTTATTTATACATACAGAATGTTGATGGTCCGTTGCGAACATAGGGGTTTTACGATTTTAGTTTTACGCAATTTAAATTTTAAGGCAAAACTTGTAAGAGTGCAAAGTTGTTTAGAATAAAAAGTTACATTTAAAATTGTTTTCGCGTTTTTTATTATTTATTTAGTTTCTTCACAATTTTAAAAGGAATTTCAAAATTTCTATTACTTCGTAGCAATAGCCTTGACATTTGCTTCTTTTTTCTGGTTTTCAGAAATTATTTATAAACGTCAACCGACAATCTGACTTATGGAAAATAAATCCCTTGTTTGATAACTATTTCCATTATAATAATTCTTTACAAAGATATGTTTCGTATTCGAATAAACATTAATTATGTATTTAATTTAGTTTATACAATTTTTTTAAGTCATGGCTATTGATACTAAAAGACCTTTTCAATTTAAAGAGATAGAAGATATGCGCAATGGGGATCTGCGCATAGTAAGAACAACAGATATCTACGGCGTTTGTTTCTAAAAAAAATGTGAGAAAAATCCTTGACAACTTTAAAAAATTTCTCCAGAGAAGTTACAAAAGTTTTTTTTGGAGCTAAAATGTCTAACGATGCAAATTTTCACCGAGAATACAGGTATTTTAATGACTGCAATATTTTTGACGTTTCGTTTGGCAGCCCAACTGGCAGGTGTTGGCGCCATTTTCTTACAATTTGCAGCGATAGAAAGAGATAGTCGTTAAATTGCAAAGGTCTATTGACGGAATTTTTAAAATTTATTTTCAAAATGGGGTCCTGTATTAAAAAAAAGTTGCATATATTTCGTCATATTATGAAAATATGACTAATTTTAAATGATTTTGTAACAAAATGTTTTTAAAATATAAAACTTTTCATTAATAATTTTAATAAAAACTATTAGCGCTATAACGATATGATGTCACAACTTTTATTACAGTCTACCAAGCGAAAAGAATAAATTTTATATTATTCAAAACTTGTGAAAATAAAGTCCATATATATACAGGGTGTAAATGAAATAAGTGCATTAAATTTAACCAGTAATGTAACTCGACGAGAGCAACAATATTTCTTAATAACTTTTTTTTAAGTCTTTTAGATTTTGAGTTAAAATTCTTTAAAGATTTGCTGCATATTTCGGCGCGCGCCCATGGAGAACAAATGACAGCTGTCGTATTCAAGTGGGATACAAACAGCTCAAAAATCGTCGGGGTGGTAAAAATGCTAAAAAAATATGCGATTTCGAGAAAAAGTTATTAAGAAATATTGTTGCTCTCGCCGTTATATTACTGGTTAAATTTAATGCACTTATTTCATTTACACCCTGTATATATATATATATATATATATATATATATATATATATATATATATATATATATATATGAGTTGTATTTTATTTGAAAATGTATAAAACACGTCATTTTTATTAAAATAAAACATATTTATTCAAAATCTTTATAACAACAGATTTTTCCTTTGACAAGGTACAACTATAGTTTTCTGAAACTGACAGCTGTCACTAGTTAACCCACCTTGACATCAATTTTGGCAGAATTAATGACATTGACAAATGTAACCAACTTTAATCAGTAGGCAAAGTAAAATTAAAGGTATGACGTCACACAAAATTAATTAAATTTAAAAAAATATATATTTAATAAACTATACACATTTGGATAGTGTAACAAAGGCTAAATTTCATCATTTTATTTAATCTTTCAGAGAAAAAAAATTGAAAAATGAGTACCGGACCCCATTCGGAAGAAACCAAAAACATAATAAGAAATTTAAAAAGAGTTTTGTATACAACTTTTAATTCTGTACAACTTTATACTGCACAGACTTTTCCGTGAACTGAACAGGGGAGCAGGAAATAGCGTAAAACTAAAATCTCATGTTAATCCCTATGTTCGCACCATATTGTCAACACCCTGTATATTATTTTACTTCAAGATATTGTATAACTCCAAAAGTAAAATAAGTGGTATATCATGAATATAACATCTGTATTTAAATAGACAATGAATACGTGATGATATATGAACAAGTCATCAACCTTTTTATAGAAAGAGAAATCCTGTTTCAATACCAATAAATTTTATCTGTTTAATTATATTTTTATTGTTTGAAAGTTGGTCAGTTGGCCGGTTGAATCACACATTGGTATATAACAGTTTTGTGTTAATTTGTTTCGTGTGGGAGTTTCTTATAATGATGATGAACATACAACTGCTCTTGAGGTCTCGAGAGTTGAGACTGACTCACATACACTTCACTGAGATAAAGATTAATGCACGAATGACGTCAGAGATGCAGACAGCATCGCCTTACACTGATAAAAAGAGAAATACTTTCTATATAACACATACGCACAAACAAATAAAAATATTAAGGCCTAAAAATTATGAAATAAATATGTAGAATTATAATAACAAATATATCATAACTTTTCTATAATGTGTAATACAGTGTTGTGACTGATCCAGATCATTTGATCTAAATAAGTGATCTAGTTCATTTAGTATGGTTTTTGATCTGATCCTTTTATGTATTCAGATCTTGATCTGGATTTAGATCTAAAAACTAGGATCTATGATCTTTTTAACAATTGTAATGTTTAAAATTATTATTTTTGTTTCTGTTTCCACTTTATTCATTAAATTAGTACTAATAAAACTAAGTAGTTATGTATCTATCTAATTTTTCTTCCCATGTCTAAGGCATAAGGCTAGGTATATTCTTTGTAATAAATTTACTTCTTGTATTCCCATTTAATTAATAAGAAATAAAAGGCGTGAAAATCGTTACTGATCTTTTTTATGATCCAAGAAAAACAGATCATAAATTTCTGATCTGATCTGAATAAAAAGATCCGATCGCAGAAATTGACCTATGATCTGATCTAGAACATAATGACCCGTATTCTCATCTCTTTAAGTAGCGTTACTTGCGAAAAATCGCTACTTCAACTGTCAAATGTCAACTTTAATATTAAAAATTAGAAAAAGAAAAATAAATTAAATTGTAAATAGCATTTATTTCAAATATTATAGGTTTGATTTACAAAAATATGAAACCTATTCTTCTCTATTAATAAAATAGAATAAAATTTAAAAAATCGAAATCGCGCTACTTGAGGAGGTGAGAATGCGGGCCATATTAATTGTAAAGATCTTGATCTTGGTCTAGATCCTTTATAAATTGATCTATCACAACACTTTACCGGAAGACGGTAGTACTATATAAGTAAATAAATAAATATAACATAATATGTATATTTACGTACATTCTCTTCTCTCTCTATACATTTAAAATATGTTCGTAATTCCCTGCTTCCATAATTATTTCAGGTAAAAAAGCTTCAAATAAAAGTTGTACGGAATCAATAAGAAAAATTAATTTTTATTTAAATCACCCCAAGAATAGCGATTGGGACCCGCAGAATAGCATGCGACATTAGCGGAATTTTTGGGAAATAAATTAATGGCGGCTAGAATGACATGTCAAATATGTAAACGTCAAAAATGATCGTTTCATTTAAAATAAAAAGATGTTCTCACGTTTAGATTTTATAATTTCATTTGTAAAATGTGTGCAATACCAGAAAGTGCTTTGATAAAAGGTGTACGAGTAAAACAAAAACTGAAGATATATTCCGTAATTTTTGCCAAAGAAGATAAAGTCAATCGACTAAACAATATACAAAAGAAATTTAAATATATCGCAAAACTTTAATTTGATAATAAATATATCTTCTCTTTGCATTTTACAATGAGAGATTATAATAAAATTTTACAGGTAGGTATGTAGTTTTAATACAGCTATTGACAGTACTGATAAATAAAATTTATAGATTAATTGATTTTACTTATATTTGTCCCCGTAGACTGCAGTTCCAAGTCAAAATTGCCATGTCAAGTTACGCCACAACCCACAAGTAATTAAACCCGAATTTACGAATTGTTGCCGCACAACTATGATTCTTGATAAAGGATTCGACTGAACAAACTTAAAAATCGTGTTGAATTGAACTGTTAATAATATTTTGGGCCAGAAAACTTTCATTCAGAATGTGAACAAATTTGACATGTCCTATTGGCCACCATGACAGGTGCTCTTACAGCGCCATCAACGAATTCTGCGGGTCCCAATAACCACAGAATTGAAAGAGACAAATGTTTGACGTTTTACATGTCAAGTTAGGTTAATATATTATTAGGTATTATTTGTAATATCTGTTCAAGTGAATAACAATAATTGAAATAATTTTTCACTTTAACAAAAATTAGAAATAATAAAAATAAATTAATCTAGCTTGACAGATACATCGCAGTTTGTTAATTTTTAGTTTTAATTCCATGCATATCGGTATTTTTCGATGATTTTCGACATTTTCATACCTAATGAGCCGGTTTCACATTTTTTAAAAAGTATTTTAAATAATAGTTTATGCAATATTTTTCATAGTAATATAAAATAATATATTAATTTATTGTTATTTTCGTAAATAATTAATAATACATACAGTACGTCATTCATAGCCAATAAGAAAACAGTTTACTTTATTTATACAGGCTGTTTCAAAAATACTGTAAAAAAATTAAGGGCATATAGTACTGACCAAAATACGTAAAAAAGTTTAATCAAGATAGGACTGATCTTCAACTGTTTCCGAGAAAAGCGGAAAATCGGAAAAAACTGACAAAGAGAGATCGAACAAAATTTTATCTATGTCAGTAAATAGACTATAAAAAAACAATATAATTTTATATGAAACGTTTTCGTTTTTCTTAATTTCTAATAGTTACGAAGTTATTTGAAAATTAAATATTGGTCAAGGTCGCCACAACATTTAACATAGTACAATTATTTGATATTTTTTAAAAAAACAAAAGCACATATAAGATGTCCTCTTAAAAGTAAACCCCGTAAAAACTCATTTTTCACTACCTCAAATCTCGGAAACTATGGAAGATCGGACCCATGATGAGTAAGCTTTTTTACTCATTTTGGTTAGTACTATATGCCCTTAAATTTTTTTACAGTATTTTTGAAACACCCTGTATAAATAAAAGTAGGCGATAGTTTGTCATATGTTAAACTGTATGAGCTCTGACGTCAGATTCTGTTTCAGATCACGTGATTTTTTCAAAATATTACACAATTTTCTTTAAAGAACAATACCTATCTTTTAAAATTTAGTACTCAGAACTCATAAAAATTCGTGCAATAGCCCTATTTCTGGCGTTGTTATAGATTATTCAAAATTAATATTATTTATTGATTATGATGTAGAATTGTATGCTTTACAACTTTTATTTGAAGTTTTTTTACCTAATAATTAGGGAAGCAGGAAGTTACGAATGTATGATTATACATGTTAAAGTCCTATGTTCCGGTGTCGCGGTCAACACCCTGTATGTCATACGATATCATAAATAGAAAATAATTCAGTAATTTCTAATAACAAAAAAAAAAAAATAATACGTTAATAGTCACTTACAAGAGTAAAATGTGTTTAACGAATAGGAAAATTTAATATCCGTTATCGGGTAAACGGGTGCGTAAATGGTAGATAAAAACGTGAAAAATAGCAATCCTTTTTAATTTTTTTTATTTACAATAAAAAGAATGAAATACGAGTTTTTATAGTAATCACAGAAAAAATGAATATTTACGACTTTACGTTAATAAAACTATATTTGACACAGAATGGAACAAGACAATGAATCACATTATATTCATGCTCATTTTTTTCCTATCAAGATCATGCTCGTTATTGTCATCTGTTGCATTAGATACTTGTAGTTAAGTGTCCTAGACATACATAAATAAATGAAAAAGTTTATACTTGTAATATTGTGTACCGTGTTATATACTAAAACAATTGTTTTTATTCACAATCGGTTAGTAATATGACGATTTCTGACTTTTAAAAAGTTGGGAAGTTAGTTATTGTTAATCTCATTTTCCAACCTCGAGGCGGAAAATAGCTGCGCCCCGCTTTGAGAGATCAATGCGTGTCAGTGATGGGTATAGTATTTACATATAAACAAAGCTTCATAAGCGTCACAAGTAGACGGCAGGTGTGATATTAACCTCACTTTTGATTAAAAAAAAATATTTAATTGTATATACTAATTTTATGGAAATCGAGAAATTTTGATTCATAAATTAAATTATTTATATATTTTCATGGCTCCATCATTGAGTAAAATATGTATGCAATTTATTTCTGATAGCTGCCCCCCACTAAATTAATTTGTTATGGACTGATCTATGGAATGAAATCAATATTTAAGGTTAGAAATCAAAATGACAGTTCATGTATTATTTTATTAAAACTGGTACTTTTATTTATATCCCTTAACTTCTTAAATAATGTAATAAAAATATTTTTACCTTTTACATGTGAAGAAACGAATGAATTTTTAAATAATATAAATAAGTGTGGATAAATTTGAAATCAAAATTTAAGGTTAAAAATCAAACTGACAATTCAATTCAACTCAGAGAGCATGTTTAAACAAGTCAAGTCATTGTAAAACACGAATAAATAGATGGAGGCTTCAACTATAGAATTGCAAATTCAAAAAATATTCCGAATTTTGACTTCGAAATTCGTAATTCGAAAAAGTATAGATCTTATTTTTCGAATTTCGAAATATTTGAAATTCGAATTTTGCCAATAGCAATACTGTCTTCGCCCTCTACAATAAACACTTTCCACCTCGGTTAGTAAAAAATAAATAAAATAAATATATCATCATGGCATATTACCCATTGCTGGGTGTACCAATCTGCTTTGTACGCAGATATCGGTAATGATGATGACATATTTGTACCGTGCGGGCGTTTACAAGGCGTCACCTCACGGGCACTCATTGCTGGCGTGGAGAGAGCACCACAGGGGTCAATTTTGTGCCATTTAAAATTTGAAATATTTGGCGTCGGTCAGGATCGAACCCGGTTCCCCAGATTCGCGACCAGACACTCATTCTTTAAGATTGATTTGTCAAAAAATACTGATCAACACAGAAAAATGTTTGTTTTCTTTAAATATCTGATCCGTAAAACTTTATGGGGTGCATTATCATTATATAATGAATTTTTTTTAGAGCATAATAGCTATTTGTGTATTAAGAGCGCATAATGGGACATTGTCGATTGAGCGAGGCATTCTCTCGAAATCGACAATGTCCATTTGCGCTCGAAACACACAAGATTTTTTCTACAGTCGCCACAATGTGGGGTCCTCCAGCATAACAAAAATTTATTTTTTATTTATTTTTACTTATCGGTATTTTCCATTCTTCTTGAGCTATTGCTTCAATCTAATCTAAACATTTTATACTTTCGTTTTTGTAAATGAATGCCCTATTTTATTTTCACAGCAGTGCGGCATTTTGTTTGGTTATGCAAGTGGGTAATGTGTAACTACAGTGTCATTAATTCCTGACTAAACGTTTCCATTAAGAATATAGCCAAGTAACATTTCTCAACATTGTATAGTTAGAAATTTGAGGAGCGAGCGTTTTTTCTACTTTGTCGCTCTAGAGCGGCAAAGTGACATTTGCGTTGACAAGAGAGAGCGCAAATGGCTACTTTGTATATAGACTGTAGAAAAATGGATTTTTTGCGATAAAATTCTTGAATTCATACCTTTGGTAACTATGTAATTTTAAAAATATATTAAAAAATGAACGTCGGATGAACTGTTAAACTGGTTAACAAAACAAGGTACTATTTGACAGGCAATCGAACAGTTTTTGAAATATCACATACTAGATCTACTTTTAATACGTCTTTAAATTAAGTTTACTCAGTTATCAAAGGCGTAAATTCAGAATTTTGAAAGCAAAAAACCCTCTACATAGTTTTATGGAACAAACAATATTTGGAAAAAAATGTTTTTCTATGTTAAAAGTTATATCACGGATTACCTACGCTCTGCATATTCCGATTCTATGTATAAAAATATTAGTATGGGTACATCTAAATCTAAATAATGGCTTAGTCAAACAATACGTTTAAAAAACAAATAGATTTTCAAATTAACATCGCGAAAATAAATTACATCTTGTACTATGTCTATGTATTATATAATTATATGATACATTGTATGCATGTCGTAAGTAAATAAAACTTATTATGTATCTACCTATATATGGGAAAATTTATGTACGTATGTAATAAGTTTTTATGTGTAAACATTATTTTCTAACCGTCGTTTACTAATTTAACGACCGTATAAACAGCATAAAATGACTAAAAATGAAAGTAGTATCGTATATTAAACATGAATAAAATACACAATTAGTAAAATAAGAAAGTTAATGAACACTCTCAGTTTCTATTTTGCGTACTACAATTTTTTCTACTCTTACTTTCATTTGTCTGCATGTTGTCAAATTTGGGAGACAGTTGAATAGCTTCACAAATTTCTATTTGCGATGTTCAGATTTTTCATTTGAAGATCTATAAAGATATGGTTTTATTGCTAAGACGTATGAGCTGTATATTTTTATATGAAGTGAATTTATTTATAGTAGTTTGATAACAAATGAAATCTATGTTCGAAACATGTGACTAACGTATAGAAGAAGGTCAGAAACATTTGTTCTGAACAAGTGAAAGTCAAAATTGTAAATTCAAATAGACATATGAAGGGAAGATATTAATAATTGGTTATTAAATTTTCCCACATTTCAAAAGTAAAATTAATCAAATACGTCAAGATAAACATATGTAGATCGTAATCTAGATCATATAGTTCATACTGATTTATTAATTTTCTTGACCTACAGTTCAATTCCATTGTTTTACAAAAAAAACTGTTGCAATATCAATTAAACTGAATATGTGAAATCCTAGAATCAATTTAGTAGGCGTTTGAAACAAATGCCACCAATTACATAGGCGTTGAAATCATCAAAACAAATGCCAGTAGCCTGGCTTGTTAGATTCGCATTGATTTATAGACAATTGACGCGTGGTTAACATTTTAACGACTTGTTTCGAAAGGGTCAACTTCTATTTTTACATTAACGAAACCTTAAAAATTTGTATTCGTTCAATAAAGATTACACCCGAATTTTTTTAAAATAATTGATCTACATTTTTGTGATATGCATTTTTCATTTCGAATAATCTATTTATATAAGACAAATAGTTAATTCAATATACAATGTTATTTTTCTTTATTTTGCTGTAATTATTTAACTATTAATTTTAGAGAAAAGTTGTTCAGAATAGGGGATTACAGCTCAATCGAATTAAGATAAATTAGTAAAAAATAGTGAAAGTATAAGCTTAATAATGAATATTAGTAAAGAAATAAAATGACATAATTGAAATACTTCGGAAATAAGGGGTTTTTTTGTTTTAGCAGCTCGTCACTCATATAAATTCCATATGTATTATTTTGATTGGCGACTCAAGGACCACCTATAAATATATAACGAATACCGAGTTAGGGGGTGGAGTCTACTACCAATGGAAGTAGATAAATAAGTAGATAAATTCAAATAGCGGACACGTGGCTATCAGTCCAGTACTGCAATTCTCAAACAGTTTTTATTTGAATATAAATTTCTTGCATTAAATTTAATAATTTTGATACACTTGCAATTATAAAGCATGTAGACTTGTACAGTGTTATAATATGAATTTGTTTTTTTATAAATATAATTTAAAAATAGCATACATTTCAAGCACATTTTAGATCCACGAAGAAAACAGTTTTATATAAAAACTTATATTCGTGACGTCACATCTATATTTTCAAACTTCGGAGGACCGTAACTCGCTTATTAATAGGAATATTTTTTACCGGATTTTCACCTATAGTCTTAGTTTTACTTATACTTTCTGATGAAATTATACAAAAAAAATGGTGGAATCCCCTATTAAAAAGTGCAGAAATTCACAGTGCCATGGAACATGTAGTGATGTTTTGTTGGTTATTTATAAGAACTTTCAAACACAGGACATAAGAATGACTAGTTGCACAGCACTATGAAATTTTATTTATCTAGTGTTTTTTTTTTATTAAGTAATTGGTATCTGCAGCAAAATAAATAAATAACATTATATTTATTTATTTATTTATTTATTTATTTATTTACAACCTCCCAACAGAATACAAAGTATCCCAATATCAGGGGGGTTGGATACACCAATCATCACAATAACAACATGAATAGACACACATTATACAAAAATATACATTCTATACAATAAGAAAACAACCCAGTACAACGACGAATATTACAATAAATTATTTTTACATAAAATATTTTTTAATTGACAGTAGCTAAGACTGAAAATATCCATTTTATCATTCATAATACTTTCGACTTCATTATATATTAGACATATATATTCTCTATATTCTCCCGGTATGTGTATGCTGCAACTCTTTCGGACAAATTACAATACTCGCCTGCGGCTCGTGGTGCAAACTTCGTCCTCCTGAGTTACAGCCATCTTTACACGCTTGTTGAATAATATTCTATTTTCGTAAGGAAATATTCGCTAATCTCACATACTGAACTAAATAAAAAAAATATATTGTCTTGTTATTCGTTCAATATCAATTTGCCAATTATTATTTTCATAACAATTGCTATTTACCCGAAGGCATATACAGGGTGTAAATGAAATAAGTGCATTAAATTTAACCAGTAATGTAACTCGACGAGAGCAACAATATTTCTTAATAACTTTTTTTTCTAAGTCTTTTAGATTTTGAGTTAAAATTCTTTAAAGATTTGCTGCATATTTCGTTACCCGCCCATGGAGAATAAATGGCTGCTGCCGTATTCAAGTGGGATACAAACAGCTCAAAAATTGTCGGTTATCGGTTACACTTGCAGCCACAGTAATTAATAAACGAATCAACGGAAATAAGATTTATTATTAATTAATTCGTAATAGTACAATTTTTAAAATAAAGAAATTTAAATTTTGTATAACAAAATTATAAAGCTGTGTATCACGCTTTTAATCACCTGTGAATAGAGAAAGACAAGGAGGAATGAGGTAACGAGGGAGGAAGAGCAAAAGCTTAGTTATTAGGTTATGAGATGATTATTTATCGTCGACAAATCATAATAGTTTAAATACGTTATTCAAAAAATGTAAGTACAAACTTTTGTCCATTTAAACGAGATACATGAGTACCAATAATTAGTCCTCCATTTATAGTTCCCGCCCAAACATTTTTTAATGAAAATTTTTACAGTATTTTCATCTGTCGAGATGTGTATTGTGCATAATAAATACACCTTCCCAAGTAAATTCAGTCTCATTAATGAACATTATGAGCCATTCCCAAAATTGAAGTCTGTTATGTGCTGAAAACATTGAACTTTTTGCACATGATTTGGATGCAACTGTTGCTTTTTTAAAAATTGTCATATGTAACACTCCGTATTGCGATAAAGATGTACAAGATTAACAAATGTGCGAATATTAGGAACGTATGATTTGGAAACGCTCCGTCTAAATGCGTTGGCAACTCTATAACACTGTCTTTATATCAACCACAAATTAAAATGTAGTAAAGACACGAATAAATAAATAAATAAATAAATAAACCAGAGGTAAGTTATTACAATGTCTGTGTACTCGTTATTTGCAAATGTAAGCATTTTGACACAATTTTAACAAGTTTATTACTAATGTCAAAATTTGATTGCAACAACAGACAGGACTGTCAATTGCTAAAACAAAATTTTTCAGAGCTATTGCTACTGCATTCAATTATTAGAAAAATACTTGGAACGACTCGTCAATTTACGGGGTTGTAAAAATGCTAAAAAAAATGTGCGATTTCGAGAAAAAGTTATTAAGAAATATTGTTGCTTTCGACGAGTTATATTACTGGTTAAATTTAATGTATTTATTTCATTTATAAGCTGTATAAATTTTTAGTCCTAAAATGTTTTGTTTGACCGCATCTAAGGTTAAAGGGATGTAAATTTGAGTAGATATGTTCCATCTTGAAAAATTGTGTACCACTATTAAATATTAATGGAGTAAAGAACAGATATTCTCAATAATTATAACAATTTGATTTTTTAATATTGGCCAGTAATTTCTTATAACATTATAATAATCAGAATATCAAAAACTAATATAGTAATCATGATAGGTACGTGCGTACACATAATCTTGACCAGCTGTTGGATCGAGCTTCTGATTAACCGATCAAATCGATTGATTGATCAAAATGATCACAAACAACATTTAATCGATTTCTGATCATGCAGATCGATCACTTCGATGTTTTTTCGCAGCCCTAAATTTGAGAATATCTTTGCAATATTTTGTGCTATGTATTAATCCCGAACTAAAATATTTTATTTATAAAATTTGTGTATGAACAGAAAACCCACAAAAATGTATAGATAAAGAAGTATGACGATATGTTTGTTTATCAAACTATATAAATTCCTAAAGTTTCCTTTGATAAATAAACTATTTCCATTGAGATAATTATTGAAAAATTAGTTTGTTGTACTTGTGTACTTTAATCATACTTTACTAATACACTAATCTATTTATCATTATCAATACCACTATATTTTATCACATGTATGACTATAATACGCATATATTCATCTGTTGAAATGTGTCTGTTTTTAATCTCAATTTCAGCTACAGGTCATCTATATCTCTGACGTCACCAATGTCACATGAAAATAGAATAATTACTTATTGATTTGCGCATCCGGAAAGATTAAATCTCCAATCAACACACCTTTGCAAGATAGGCAATTGTTTCAATGCAATTGTTATCATAGAATACTAGATTTTGAAGAGACCTTTTATATTACTAGATTACTACTTAACAGTATATTGTAGTTTTACGGTTGTTCAAGTTTTAAGGTGTACTTAATTGAACAATTATTAATTAGTACCTACTGTAGGTTGCTATTAATTAAATTTAATATACATTTCATATATTGAATTTCCTAATTAAATTTGAAGCAAATATTTCTAGAGTGACTGAATAAACTTAATGAATGGGTAATATTATTTAATTATCTCGATAAAATTTATGTAACAAGTGTGTAAAGTAGTACTTTTTTGGTCGAGAGCCGAATGCGGAAATTGTAGCACGAGACAAAAAATACTATTTTATACACGTGTTGCATACAACATTTTTCCTACAACCGAAATGGTATTGATGTTTCTCATAATACTGAGTGTACAGGTATCTAGCTGCTTCAAATACTGTTCGTACTCTTTCTCATAACACTGTACAAAATGTAACTTGGAAGAATCTCAGACAGACGATGATTAGTCTTTTATATAATGTACAAATTGTACATTGAATATTAATATTAATAATTAGGTTAGGTTAGAATACATGTCAAAAAAATGTCATTGTTCTTAAAAAATAGATTAGTACTGAATCTGTTAAAAAAATATTAGACTTGTTTCATTTACAGTGTATATATTCATATTTCTTAATAAATTTTATTACTTTCATTATTATTTACTACCTAATTATATACCTGACAGGTAAATTAACTGAATTTTAATGTTGCCTAGCAACGCTTATTTACTTTTCAAGCACTAGTGCTTAAAAAGTGACACTTTACACACTGTAATTGGTGCGTGAAAAGTACTTTTCACGCACGGTTGTAGGAAATAGTTATTTACATTATACGTGCGGTAGGTGTTATTTTACAACGCGAGGTTTTATATTGAAGCACGACGCGCAGCGGAGTGCTGCAATAAAACCGAGCGTTGTACAAATACCTAACACACACATTATGTATTAAATTTTTTGGCCGAGATATCTACTAAAATATGTATTTTCTATAAATTTTGCTTGTTAACCTTAAACCATTGTTGTTATCAAGCGAGCTGCTATCAAAACAATTTATTGTAGGCTCAGCATCAAGGCGCTTTGAAAACCAACGAAACGTCAAAATAATCAAAAAATTGTATTTCTTGTTATATTTGTAATCATATCTATAAAAGAGAAAAATGTCAGAGAGTGACGAATCTATAACATCTACTCCGCCAGAGTTACGTGAACAAGCAAAAAATGTTTCATCGGAATTACTCCCTGAAAAATCAAATGCCCGTTACAAGAGATATTATCAAGTTTTCATACGGTGATGTGACGAAAAAAAGTCAACAATTGAGAGGTTGGGTTGGGACAAGACCAAGAATTTGCACTTTGATTATTTTATTTATTAGGGATGTCTATTGTCTATGCTGCTATGCTGGAAGGAAATTAAGGTTAGGTAGATTAGCTTCTACATACATACGTAGTTCCTACAGACTACATGAATGATTCTAATGTTACCTACCCTTTTCGACATTCTTCATTAAAATTAATTTCAAACATTTGAAATAAAATGAATAATTCTCATCAATCATCCCACTTATTTTATAATTTGACAATTTTGACATATTGACATTGCCGACTGAGACTTATGCCAAAAGATGGCGCTGGCGGATTAAATTAAAAGAAATTCAGTTTTATTTATTTATTTATTTATTTACTATTATTGTACGAAAATTGCGGTAGCTAACGTTTTTGTAGGCACTCTTCATTATTACAAAGTAGATTTCTTTATTAGTGGCCTATTAAAACTTAAAAATATGGGTGTGTATTACTTTATTCGGTGCGGTAAAGTCATGGCATGTGTAAAATCGCAACTACCATGGACGCCAACGATGTGTGATTGTTATGTTTACACTTTAGGAGGCCAAAAAGATATTTTTTACAGAAATACTCTGGATACTCCAAATATAAAAAAAATTATACGATTTTCAATTATCACATGTGTCCCAAAAATTTAAAAAATGTGTTTTAAATTTAATGATAATGTACATACACTATTGTGTTCTAAGTAGCATTTTTGTTCTAAAATCGAATTATTAATTGACAATTTTTTGTTATTTCTTAAGATGATGTAATCAAGGTTATCTGTATCATAAACTAATTAACTAATGGGGTATGTGACCAAATTTTTATTTTTACGTAATACAACAAAAAAATAAAATACCCGTATTTTTTTACATCGATTAATTATTTGTACTTTACGAGAAAATAATTATTAAAAATTTGGGGAAGGGATTTGTGACGTGACAATGGTAGAAGCGTAAAAAAGACCGTGAGACTGGGAGGGACAGAGATAGTTATAGCCAGATGTGACCATGCCACACCTACCACAACATAAACGCGACGCTCATAGGCTGATTTATAACTGTCTTTCCTTCCCGCAGTCTATCTGTATTCGTCCACGGTTATAACATACTTACGGCATATATCCCTTCTCCAAAACATTAAATTGGTTATAACAAGATTATCACAAATTAATATTTAGTTTTTATTATTATAATGAGAAGTTACAGTGGTTAGTTTTTATATTTTATGACATATATTATATTGAAATTCGAATATGGTCACATACCCCATTGGCATAGGTACATCTCTCTCATAGTTGCATTGATAAGAAGGGCGTGAAATAAGGATGGATATGATATAATACGCTTCTTTCAAAAATTCATATTGTTTCGACTAAATTACAATGCTCGTTGTTGACAATACTGAAGCTGTAATGTAAGTTCATTTATATTATTTCGGATATACATACATTATGAACTTGATTCACAGTGGCACGGACACTGTTTCGTTTTCTTTTTTTTTTCAAATATTTGGTTTCACATTTGCTAATAAACTTACCAGATTGAACTTTGAGTGCTTTTTCCGACACTTATAATTTTATGATAACAAAATAACAGTAGAAGGAATGTTATGTACCCCCAAAAAACTGAACGACACTACTGAATTTGACAGAATGTGCCGAGCTAAAATCTCAGGTCATACAATTCGAAGATGATCTTTATAAAAATTAACTTAAGACGTAGGTATGATATGACTAGCAAATGAAAGTTGACGTTTAAATTATTTTATAGATGTGGTTTCTTTTGAAACCCTAGAGAAGAATAGAATTGTTCGAAATATTCAGGTACGAAATTTTTGCGTGAACCCATTTAAATACTGGACTAGGAAAGCACAGAAATACATTGCTATGCCTGGCTGAAAATAGTTGGCCGACTAGGGTAAATGAATATCAAAACAGGGATGCGTTTAAAATATTTTAAACATTTTTTCGTTTATGTTGATTATAACAAAATATTTTGATCTTTAAACTATTTAGTTTGGCAATTCTATGAAATAGAATTATTTTTAATTTCCTTTAACAGTAATTCAGACTTGAGGGTTGCTTGCACCTGAGACGAACGAACTAGAATTTGCAATATTAAATTTTTTAAATACATCCCTGAATCCTGTTGCTAAGGTCAAGGTCATTTTAAATGCCTCCTGGTCATTAATTCCTGACTAAACGTTTCCATTAAGAGGCATATTTACCCCTGTGCTGAAATATAAAGCGAAAAACTATTTTTTCTACAGTCTATATAGAAAGTAGCCATTTGCGCTCTCTTTTGTCAACGCAAAATGTCACTTTGCCGCTCTAGAGCGACAAAGTAGAAAAAACGCTCGCTCCTCAAATTTCTAACTATACAATGTTGAGAAATGTTACTTGGCCACATTCATAATGGAAACGTTTAGTCAGGAATTAATGACACTGTAGTTACACATTACCCACAAGTCAATCTGACATATAACTGCTCTGTCGGTATGTTACATAACCAAACAAAATGCCGCACTGCTGTGAAAATAAAATAGGGCATTCATTTACAAAAACGAAAGTATAAAATGCTTAGATTAGATTGAAGCAATAGCTCAAGAAGAATGGAAAATACCGATAAATAAAAATAAATAAAAAATAAATTTTTGTTATGGTGGAGGACCCCATTGTGGCGACTGTAGAAAAAATCTTGTGTGTGTTTCGAGCGCAAATGGGCATTGTCGATTTCGAGAGAATGCCGCGCTCCTGCGTCGCGCGGCAACAACCTCTCAATCGACAATGTCCCATTTTGCGCTCTTAATACACAAATAGCTATTGTGCTTCAAGTAAAGTGCCATTTTTGGTTATCTGATTTACACCAAAATCTAATGGCTTCTTTCTATATTAGAAGGTAGAATACAAGGTTTCAAAATTTATGAATGATAGGATTTGAATTGGAGCGGAGGTTCCACACACACATACACACATATATACACAGAGGCATCTTCTTGAAAATGTTAAAATTGGATTCTAGGAACTTTAAAACGTGGTCATTTACCAAAATCTCGATATGTGAATTTTAGCACGATCCCTATACCTCCCTTACCAAGGGTAGCGGGAGGTAAAAAATGTCCATTTATAACGATTTTTTTCCAATTACTCTTTGTTTAAAACATTGAAATACCATTATTAATTAATAGTGTGGGTTGTTATTATTTAATTAAATTTAATATGCATTTCATGTATCGAATTTCCAAATTAAATTTGGAACAGGCAAATATTTCTACACGTAACGTACAAATACAATATATATCAGACAGAATATATGAATACTCTCGTGAATACTAAATATTTTACGCTTGTGACGCACTCTGCAAAACAGTTTTAAGTGTCCATGAGGTGACTTCTAAGTCAAGACCTTATAATTAAATTAGCATACCCAGTATGATTAAAAAGTCGTGATGATATAAGTACTATTTTCTGTTACTATACAGGATGTTAATAAATAGTTGATCGCTGCTTTACGGGTTGACTCAACACATCAAAAGAATACAAATGTTTATGCAAACATATCTTTTCCAAAGCAGTGCAGAGTTACTACATATACGTAGGTATTTATCAATTTGGAGAAGTAAATTTCATCCCTTAAAAATAAATAACATGCACCTTGCTGAGTGTGCTATCCATCTTTTATCAGGAGTTTTCGATATGACGATATGTGTTCAGCATTTAGAAAACTGTAATTATTAATCGGACAGATAATTTTACTCTTTATAATTTTATTGGTTGCCTTGAAAGTAATATACAGACTGGTCATAAGTGTGATATTACAATTATCTTTTTCTACTCCTACTCCGAAAATACCATTTTGTTGTTGTATACAATATTTGTTGTTGTGATAGACTACGTTTATCTCGACGTTTCAAGCCGCTTGAATTTAGTAAATCCCGTTTCAATCATCGAAATAAACGATCGAGATTAATATTTCAAGCCGCTTGAAAATGTCAAGTCAAGCCTAAGTGGCTTGGCTTCTGTCGAAATAAACCGGGATGCTTCAAATAATGTAACTACGCATGCGCAAATCCGCAATATGTTGCAGTGTTACTAAATTCATATCATTTGTTGGTTATTTGCATTTTACCATATTTTATAAAAGTCGCGACATAAAACTTAGTAAAATTGTCCAAAAGCGAAATATTTGGAGTGTTGATGAAACAAATATTTTTTTGTTTTTAAAAGAGAAGACAAATAACAACATGACAATTTTTAGATTTTGAGGTAATATATCCAGCATGAAATTAGATCATATTCCTCTCTCTGTCTGTCTGTCTGCATAATCTACTATTTAACTATCTTTGTTTATGTTTAGTCGATTTGAATTTAAAGAAGATTGAAAATAACTCAATCCTATTTTCAATTCGCTGAGATAAACCAATAGGATTTTTCAAGTCATAATATACTTGAAGAAAATAATTCTTTATTTCCTTATTTTTCTTTTTTCTTATCTTGCAGGAGTAGAAAAAATAGTGTGTATAACACGTGTTGAAAGTCTTGTCAGATTAATAGATACTAATAAAGTATTCATGTATACGGTAATCAAAATCAATGACAATACGGTAGACTAGAGAGCTTTTACCACACGCAGATATTTTTAATAATGAAACATCTATATCTATACCGTACAGTAAATGACTATTACAAGCAGGCATTCAAAGCTGCCATGAAGAGTGTACCGCAGGGTTCACCTATTGATAATAATTTTAATTAATACCTGCAAAATGATGAAATTTATAACTACAATTTATTAATAAAAATAGATATGAGTGAGCAACGAAAGAAAAAAAAATAAGTGAAGCAGTTCTTTGAAAAAAATATGTTTATTTGAACTTTTTTATCCTTTGATGTTTGCTTGAAATATAACGGTTATTTATTTATTAATTCTTCTATAACAACTTACGTTACGGTTCTATATGTATATTTCTGTAAAGAATAAATGAAAATTATGAAGACTCATCACATGTTACGAGTGTGTGTTGTATATCACTTTATTTATTCTTTTACTAAAAAAGTGTTCACCATATGACTGCAAGACTAATGAACTTGCCTAAATGCTCTGTAAAAATCTATCTATTTTAGTCTAGATTCTCGCTGTGCAAGAACAAGTTTCTAAATACAGCGCTACAACACGGCGTAAAACATTTGCAAAAGAGGCAGCGAAATCATGGATTTAAATCTAAGATAAGTATAATAATTATATATCAAGTAAAACACACCTCTACAGAAAAAAATTGTAGATGCAAGTAAAATTATATAGAAAAAATAATAATTCTTTTACAAGTCCAACCCCAATTGAATACATTATGAAGTATACGCACAATATCAGCGTTAATACTTCCCGTAAAATAAATTCAATATACTCGATAAACAATAGATATTTTATCGAGAGGCGAAGCCTCGAGGTCCGATATAGGGCGAGGCTGTGATGGAACTCCCACCGGGGTATATATACTATTTTTCATGATCATCCACTTTTTTAATCAATAATTTTCAAAATAAATCATTTAGTTATAACCTATAATTTTATTAATATTTTTTAACAGCTCTATTAAAATTAGTTTAGGCTACTTTATTATAAAGATTTATAACAATGTTGCTAAGCAACCCTACACAACATTTCTAATCTATGGGATGGAAGCGTGATTGCCCACCCAAGAAATTGTCATTGCAGTTAGGATTAGGAATGACGTATTTTCCAACCTCTATCTAAAATGTTAATCGACATATTACTATAATGATTAAATGCGGGAACATATTTCCCAAATGAACGATGTTTTAAAGTACAAACAAAGCAAGTGCTAATGGGGTCCGGTACTAAAAAAAAGTTGCATATATTTTGTCATATTATGAAAATATGACTAATTTTCAATGATTTTATATCAACATATTTTTTAAATATAAAACTTTTCATTCATAATTTTAATATAAACTATTAGCACTATAACGATATGACGTCACAGCTTCAATTTAAAGTATACCAAGAGAAACGATCATAATTTTATCTTATCAAAACTTATGAAATAAAATCCATATATTTATATGTAGTTGTATGTTACAATAAAATGTATAAAACACACAATCTTTGTTAAAATAAAACATTTATTTAAAATCATTATAACAACAGATTTTTCCTTTGACAAGGTACAACTATAATTTTCTGAAAGTGACAGCTGTCACTAGTTACCCAAACTCAACATCAATTTTTGGCAGAATTAATGACATTGACAGATTTAAACAACTTTAGTCAGTAGGCGAAGAAAAACTGAAGGTATGACGTCACATAATAGTTATTTATGTACCTAGGACAAAAATTGCATATTATAGCAGAGCTTGAGTTTGCTTACCGAGGCGAAGGGTAGTAGACACAATTACAGTAATATTAAATCGTAGTAGGCTTAGCGGATGAAAAATGTTTGCGGACGAAAAATGATGGCTTAGCGTACGAAAAAAGTTTTGCGGACGAAAAAGGTTTGCAGACGAAAAAGGTTTGCGCACGAAAAGTGATAACCTTCTGAAAAGTGTCATTTTTCGTCCGAAAATAAGTACGTAAAAATTCATTTTTCGTTTGGTAGACAGAAAAATTCATTAAATTAAACTTCCCATTTAATTTTAGACAAAAATGTTTCAAATAAATATTGTAGAGTTTTAAATTTTGCACCTATATATCACTATTCAGATTTTATTTTACATATTTAATAAGATGTAAAGTCCAATTAGAAATTTTATAAATAGGGAATTTAAACAAAATTGCAAAGAAATGCATATAGTTTGAATTTTCAGAATTTCGATTTTTCAGGTTACAAAATAAAAATAAATAAATTCTGGGCAGTGATCTAGATGTAGATTAAAACACAATAGCGATTTGTGTATTAAGAGCGCAAAATAGGACATTGTCGACTGAGAGGTTGTTGGCATTTTCTTGAAATCGACAATGTCCATTTGCGGTCGAAACCCAGACAAGATTTTTTTTCTACAGTCCTCCACCATAACAAAAATAATAAAATGAACACTTTGTACTTACAGTACTATTCAATAGTTTGCAGTGAATATAGCAACGTATTCAAATATGACTTCAAGATATTGTTTTGGCTTTCGTTTTTACAAAAAAATTAATGCCAATTTTGTAATGAATATTATAAATTTTTGTATAATTTATTTGTTTCAAGCAAGTACATTAAACTAGTGCAATGGAAAAGTGGATGTCCATTGAGAGCGTACACGCCAAACTTTTGCAGGTGGCAGCACAACTGTTCACACAATTTATTTTATATTTCATTTTAATTTAACGTTATTTTCCATTCTTCTTGAGCTATTGCTTCAATCTAATCTAATCATTTTATACTTTCGTTTTTGTAAATAAATGCCCTATTTTATTTTCCCAGTAGTGAGGCATTTTGTTTGGTTATATAATATACCGACAGAGCAGTTATGTCAGATTGACTTTTGAAGGTGGTAAATGTGTAACTACAGTGCCATTAGTTCCTGACTAAACGTTTCTATTAACAATGTAGGCAAGTGACATTTCTCAACATTGTATAGTTAGAAATTTGGACAGAGGGCGTTTTCTTTACTTTGTCGCGCATGAGCGGCAAAGTGACATTTTGCGTTGACAAAAGAGGCGCAAATGGCTACTTTGTATATAGACTGTAGAAAAAATATTTTTGGGGACTTAGGTGTAGAATATAATTATGTTATTTTATTTTAAAATCGAATTTCTGACAGCTCGAACGATATGCTTTCTTTGTAATTTTGTTTAAATTCCATGGCTATCACTACAACCGAGCAATATTTATAAAATTTCAAATTGGATTTAACAGCTTACTAAACATGGAAAATAAAATCTGATTAGTCATTTAGGTGTAGAATTTAATTCATTGCATTTATTTGAAACGTTTTTGTCTAAAATTAAATGGGAAGTTTGGCCCAAGGAAAACTGATTTTCCATGTTAAACTATACACATTTGGAAAGTGTAACAAACGCTAAAATTCATTGTTTTATCCAATCTTTCAGAAAAATAATAAATTGAAAAAGTAGTACCGGAACCCATTACGAAAATGCTGAGATGACGTCTCGCAAGAAATTTGAACAATATTATTTGAATGAACAAAATTATAAGCACAATACACAATAAAATTTTTGTTGAAATAAATTCTTGTAATTATTAAATTATACTTATAATAAATTTTGTTATATTTTATTGTAGAAAGCAAGCGCTTTTTGCAAATCTTCCGATTACTTGTCGGGAAATTGATATATCCGGTTGTCAATAACCTGAGTACATTTCCAAAATTGCGAGTACAAAAAATATTTGATTTGCTAATAAGACTGAGTGATAATATAACCTTTATCTCAACTGTTTATTAGTAACAGTGAATTATGAATGACATTTATTATTTAGAAACGAACATAGGACAGTGAGGGTATAATTCTAAAAAAATATATATATTTTTTTTTCACTATTAGTCTTTAAACATATCTTTATTGACTCATTATTGTTCCGAGAATATGTTTTTTTATACTTGGTGATAAATTATAAACCAAGGTTCATGTAATATTTTTTTTCTAAATAATAAATAATAAAGGAAAATTATTGCCTTGTAATATTTTTCCTAAATAATAATAAAGGAAAATTATTGCCTTTCATGAAATGCTGAAGAGCTGAAGCAAGCTTAATATCATTTTTACATATCATATTGTTGTACTGTAAGTATTTTTCTTTACCGGTTTCAGGATATTAAGCTTATGTTCAAAAGTAGGCTGATAACTAGGTATAGGTAATAACTGAATCTGGGCGTGGGGTCTATTCTGTATCACAGTTGTTAATATTTAACCACTGGTTAAATTTTGTAACCAATCAAGTACGTAGACGTATAACAAAAAATCTGATGTGGCCAGCACATAACCTCTCGCCAGATATTTTACCTGGTTGTACGCATAAAACAAAAAATATTTTTAAATACAAATAGGGGTGAGGGGGGGAATTGGAGCCTATTAAGGAAAAAATTAAAAAAAGGTAACGAATTGTCATAATAATTTATTTTTATCACTTTAAATCAGTCTTTTGGTTATAAAGCTATAATAGTATTAGAATTTTAACTTTAAAAAATTATTGTAAGTAATAAAAAAACACGTTTTTCTAAAAAATGTCTTTCGCTCCAATTACCCCACGAGTCGGGCAATAAGAGCCTAAAATTTTCCCACATGCTATGAATCTTATTTTAACTAATTTCCAATAATTTCAGTGAAATTATAACAAAAAAATGTTAAACAGGTTATAAATCAAGAAAAAGTAAAATAACAAAAATGTGCTTTAGCAATTGCTGCTCTATATCGTTTCTTCAAAGTACTATAAGGTGTTCCGGATTCCTCTGCCACTTTGCGTACAGGTTTTCCTTCATTTTTTATAACTTTTATAGCATTTTCTAAGGAAATAGACGTCCAACTAGCTTTTAGTGTTGTTCTTTTTCTATTTCTGGGCATCGATTGAAATCGTGTATTTTAGAATATGGGATATAAAATCAACAAAGGGGTAATTAGAGCCGTAGTGGGTTAATGAGAGCCTCCTAGGCTCTAATTACCCGAAATTCCACCATATTGATATTCATATAAATTAAGTAAATAAACTATTTTACTCTTCTGTCTCAATAAATATATCAAAAATACATACATCTGGCAACGAAATGAACACAAGATATAATAAAATAAATAAAAATGAAATTACCTACCGTGATTTATAAACTATAAACTCCTATAACCTACTAGGCGAAAACACACTTTCAACTGTCATGTGCGTATGCGCACAACTAGGCGACGGGTAAGGACTAACGTACTTTGACGAACATGTACGAGTAGTTTTCGAAAGATTTAAAAGTTGGTATGTATTTATTTTGCAGGGGCTCTCATTGCCCTCCGGCTCTCATTACCCCACGCTCCCCTACATATATTCATGTCTCACAGCAAAATAATTCTCAAATATATTTGCAAAATCTATGGGATATTTTAATATAAATTATGTACAATACATACATTTTCTTTATATTTAATATCCTGAAATTTTCTTTTTCTACTTTCCTTTTCTTTATATTCGTCATTTTTTCGCAAATTCCTTTTATATTCTTTTTTACGTAGGTATATTCTTTTGCGTTGTTGAACTTTTTTTTAATCTTCATAATGATGTACAAATATTTTTGAGAGTAGCATACAAATATATTTGACAGTGACATTTATGTGTCAATTACAAATATTTGATTATTTGATTTCTTGCCTTGAAGTAGTTTGATCTGAGATTTTTTACATCAAATTATTTTATATACATTTCTTATCTCTAAATCTATAGAAGATATAATAATGAATTTATATTTATTGAATAAAGAATTTAACGATCTTTAATATAAGTATTTACAGACATTTTCGATAAACAATATTTAGATGATTTTTTTCTTGTAACTACTACTTCCGGTTGTCCAATTGTTACCAAAACTAAATCAACTCTTCCCATTATCATCGTAAAAATGTTATAATCGGATTCTAGGGACCTTAAAACGTGCTTATTCACTAAAATCAAGATATGCGTTTTTTAGCATGAATTCAATACCTCTCTTAGCGAGAGATAAAAAAGGGATTTTATTGACAAATCAATAACTATTGGATAAAAAATTTAAACAGTGGTTAAAAATTAACCACCGAGTTACAGAATAGGGCCCTCTGTACGCTAATATATTATTAATTACCATACTGACAAAGTGTCTACAAAATGAAAATAAAATGAAAGTATAATGTTCTTGATTAATACATACAGATAATGTTAGTGTATCATTCTTAACACGTTTTATTTTATTTTAAAATAATAAACGAGGAATAAAGCAGATAATTTGAACATTTGTCATATTGACATATATCAAAATAATTGTACTGTTTATCATAGCAATCTTAAAAGAACGTTATGATTGAATAAATTTTATAAATAATTATGTACTAATAGTGAAAAGATAATATAACGTGTGAGCCCCGCTTCTACGCTGAACAAGCGTCTAAGTATAGCGATGACGTAATCGCGTTAGCAGCCGGGCTACATAAACAAACAAGCCGCGACGTGGTTAATTACTTCTGGTCGCCTAAACCTTTTGTGTTCATTGTTATTATGCGGTCGAACATTCTAGAGCTCTCTGAAAGTTAAGGGTATTTGTATAAAAGGGACGAAGCTATGCTCGATAGTTAAGTTAGTTACATGGGGAGAGTCATATAGAGCCATTCACATGGAGTGTTAGAGAGTAAAGTGTTAGGACAAGCACAGCAGTATCGTGGTGAGCGTATGCAGTTTGTGTCGAGTAGGTACTCGGGAAGTTACTGGTAAACTGGGATAGCTGTGGATGTGAGTACTCGATAGAGTTGATGAGCTATAGTATACGAGGACAGTAACGGCAAGTCGGAAAGTTACTGGTATGCCGGGATAGTTGTGACAGAGAATACTCGGTAGTGTTAAAGATTATTGGGTAGCTAGGTATACGAGGACAGTAACGGCAAGTGGAAGTGGATACTCAGCAGAAGTGGTGAAGAATTGTGGCTTACGGAGAGTCGGTGATACTGAAGCTGTGGAAGTTAGACAGTTAGTTACATAAATAGACAGATAGTAAGGTGAAAAGTGTGACTTCTGCCCGAGCAGTTGAATATATAGACGCTGTTGAGACGGTTGAGTATATAGACGCTGTAGAAGTTGGTAGGCGGACAGTTGAACGTGATATAAATAAACAGTGACATAAATAGTCGAAATAAATAATTAGCAAGATCGTATAAATAGTCGTGTTAATTGTTAAATAAATAATTGTCTAATATTTACACTTTACCCAAATAAATAAATTCGTTACAATAATATATACAACACGGGTATGAAGAGTATTGTTGTCTTTTCGCTCGGTCAATAATGCTACTCTTCATAATGTACTAATATAGCCACTCTGTCCCTGAGGTATTGAAATTTAATATAAAGTTTGCTTTTCTCATGCATACACTCTAAGAAATATCGTCCGTGTAAAGTAACCAAATCGATTGGTGAAGTAATTTGGTGTTAATTTTAACACATAAATAAGTACATTTTTCGTTCGTGTTATAAATACGGTTTAGTTAAATTTTGTCCGTGTTATTTTAATAAATTTCAAATATGTTAACCATATATGGAGTAAATGAGATATATTACTCAAAAATATGGTTACTCTTAATTACCAACAATTTTTTGAGTTACTTATGCTCAACTTAGTGTACATTTGCACAATACGGTGCTGGAACTACACTATATTTTGTTAAATGTAAAATAACACTCAACGCTGTTAATATGACGTGTATTTACTACAAGCAGCGATCAAATAAGCACTAAAGTGTGGATTGTGCAACTGTGATATATGATATACATATTCTTGGTTTGATCTGTAAGATGTACGAACGTATTCATTGCTACAAAAGTGTTATTATATACTTCAAAATGGATACACCATGTGATATAAAAATGAATAGTTCTAAATGAATTTCATGTGGTTTTTTATACCAACTAACTTCCTCGTGGCAGAAATTATTGAGTCTTTGGATACAATATATTTTGTTTAAACTCTATAGTCACTAAAATTGCAAAATTAGATGTGTCTGAAATGACTTTAATATTTTAAAATATTTGTTTGTACAAAGAACCATATGAAAGCTTTCGCATGTTCCGAGTTCTGATGGAAATTATATTATTAACATATTTTTGTACAACACAGATATTAGCCAAATATAAGATTTATTTACTTATGTATTTTTTGATATAATAAAATTATATTATTTATATTTCAATGATATCCTTATTTACCTTATTTAACACATATTCTGTAAAAAATTACTCAAATACAAGTAAATGAATACACCAAGAGGTGCTACTGAAACGCGTACTTTACACTATTTAGTGTAGAATGTAATTAACTCGTACATTTAGTTATAATACGAATTTCAGTGTAAATTTTAACACGCACTCATATTTTTAACTAGAAATTTAGTGTTAAATATTAAACCAGTTTCCAGTGTACTTTTTAACCAAACAGATACTTTGTTAAAATTACACGTAATCTGGTGGATCTCCTGGAACCAATTTTAGTGTTAAAATTGGTTAAAAATTTCTTACAGTGTACGCATAATCAACAAATAAGAAATTAATTCTGTGGATCTATTGGCAAAAGTAGACACGTACGTACATATATCGCTTTTTCAAATATTTTAGGAAATCAAATAAATATGACAACTTATAGATATTAAGACCTTGAAATATCTTTGAGAAGTATGAATTGACATATTGATAAAAAATAATAAATCTGCATTGTTCGATTGATACGTTTTCTTTTCCATCAAAGTTTGCAGAAAATTACATACCTATTCTTACTTTTGCCATAAAACTGCAGAATTATTCATGACTTGTATTGGTTAATAACTCGACTACACTATGTATCATCATGTTTCGACAAATAATTTCATCAAACCGCACGTAAATACAAAAAAAATATATTTTACTGAGAGAATATGTCATAATACATAAATATAAGGTTTCCCTGGTATTTTCTATTAATATTTATTTTCTAATATACTGAATAATTATCATATATTTCGTATTGTTTTTCTGTCTGTGTTTGTATGAGTCATGATTGTGCGCAGATTTCGAATGCATCGGAGTTTTCCTTTTTTATAAAGTCACACCCACCCACACATATTATGTAAAACAAGTCAAGTGTGTCTGTATGTATATGCATGTATTATGGATACAGGTTACAAACACAAGGTCGTGCAGCCGTTATACCGGAATTCGTACATGACATTTCATATATAAGTAGGAAGAATCAAAATTTATAAGGAAAACACATATGAAAAGATTTACAAACATCAGTTTCCATGAGCAGTGGCGGAGCAAACTATTTTTGCCTAGGGGGCAAACGCGCCCGTTATTTAATTGCGAAAAAGTATAATTTATTTAAGGGGATCGTCTAGTCCTCAGTCTACTCTTTTCCAAATGATCGAAAAGAGGTTCTAAATTATTGTTAATTATGCAAAATCTGTTACGAACATGTAACTTATTTTTGTCGTTATTAAAAAAATTGTAATATTATGTCTGTAAGTTTTTATTTATACTTTAGCGTTGAAAATACACAAAACACGTCTCAGCTTTTTACTAATTATGGCTGTATTTGTCATTTATTTGTAATAAAATTTAAACACACGCTCATAGAAAACATGAAATTAGGTTCGTACCGTTTTAAAATTTTAAAATATTTATTCTTTATTCAAATAATTAACTTAAAAATTAACCAAAACTCAACAATTTTAGAGCTTTGCCACAGATATAAGAACAATAATATTGCAAAAATAAAACGTTACAGACGTAATATCAAGTTTTCTTAATAAATATGTTAAAAATGAGTAACAAATTCCTAACAGATTTCGCATAATTGGTAGAATTGTAGAGCCTCTTTTCGTTCATTTGAAAGAGTCTAGACGATCCCCTTAATATACTTGATAACTCGCTACTACTGTGATAAAAGGTCATAATCGATTTTTAAATTTGGTACCTAAAAAGTCCAACTAGACCCTTTTAATCGTATTTACGCATGGCCATAAACTTCCAAGACTTAGATCCTTTCTCAGACAAAATTAGTCCAGGCAGTAGTGAATTTTGCAAAGTAAAATCTGGTGTATATGATCTGCAATCGGCTGGGCAAAGATTTTTTTTTTCAACATTTGTTTTAATGCCAAAATAATACTTTATTTTATTTTGAAATCATAAACTTGTTTATTCGCCCTCAAAAGCGGGCGCAATTTAGCTTTTATTGCCCGAGGGTCTATAAAGTTGCCTGGCAACAGCTATTCAAACATATCAAAATTGTGATTAATCACATTTTATGAACACCGCCACTCGCAAAATTTTCGTATACTTTCTCGGATATGTATTTTAACTTCTGTGGAACCAACTTGTCTTGTGCAGCTTCAAATTCATCCGATATTTGATATTTCTTTGAAATAACCGATATCTGTCATTTGACACTAAATTAAAAACTGATTAAAATAAACAAAGCAACATCAACACAGCAGCCTTAAAATTTATAACACCAGCAATGTAATGCGCTGGCCACATCAAATTTTTAAATGTAAGTATTAAGTAAAAAAAAAAATATTTATGAAGAAAAAGTAAAAATAAATTCAATTTTTTAGTTGTTTTTATGTTGTAAATCTGACTTTTGAATTTACTCTTCATGGGTTAATAATTGAGTAGTCCCCATAATTTTTGAACTAGTTCTGCAAAATGATAAAAAAACAATATGCACTGTTGTGGTAACGAGTCAATAAAATGCACTGTTTCTGACGTTTCAATTGTATTCTTGCATGTTCCATATCAGTAATTATTCCATTTTTGATTATATTTTCGGTGGCGGATAAAATAGCGTGTACAACAACCAGAAAATAATACCACTGGATTTGAAGGTTTTCAAAGTTCATTTATGGCTCATTCTAAAAATTGTCTGTACCTCATTCAATAAAATGGTACTTCCAGACTTGGTACGTAACATATTATTTAGTGTATATTTGATAAAAAAAAAGAGGAAATTGAATTAAAACACGTTCACTGCCCATCACGCACCAACGCGTGATCAATTCCATTTAATTTTTCTAAAGACAGTAAATGTGTTAAGGACCGTTTTTCAACAGATAATGGGCTACTTGCGTGCCATAAAAGCATGCTATCCATATTTTTCTTTTGGCAAAATTTTCATTAATTGGCCAGAAAAAAATTAATGAAATTTTAATATTTAAATTACCGCCATGTATGACGCAGAATTACGCCGAACCAATGAATGGCCGTAAAGCAATAACATCGGTACGTCCAATGGCAACGGCATGTGCGGATAATTTAAACATGATAGATCATCTGTTTGACGTTTGAATAATAGTTTGAGGTTAATATTTTCGTTTGTCATTTTAATCTTGTACGAGTATAAGCTAAGTTAAAATCCTTCATAATCCTGCTTAACAAATCGAAATAAGTAATAAAAGTAACAGAAACCACGCAAATTGTAAATAATAAAGAAGAAAAACAGTGACAGAAAAATGAATTATTGTCAAAATCAAATTAAAACTCGCACTCGCTCGTCATCTACAGGTTATATTCTTAAATATGCATCCCTTTCTCCAGTTCAAAATAATGAATCAAAGAAAATCTTCTTTCTTAATTTATTAAAAAACATATTTTTTAAAAAATAAAATTTATATTTTTACATACGTTTTCAACTTTACTTTAGGTATTTAGTAATAGATATCAGATTTTCAGTACCAAGCAAGTAGCATATTTCTATAACAACAGTATCAGATGAAAAATTCAAAAATAATGGCCCGGATTCCGAGCGCACTTTTATAATAAAAGCGCTTTTTTGGAGCACACTCCTCATACGAATATAATGTAAAAGTGCGCTCCATAAATGCATTTTACCTTCCGTCACCTTCAGGTAAGGAAGGTATTGTCTTTAGTCAAAAAATTCGATGATGAGTTTTTAATCAATAAGCACGTTTTAGGGTCCCTAGAATACGAATTTACTATTTTTACGATGATGTCTGTGTGTGTACCATCATTTGAAGAATTTAACAGTTTTTCTTGAAAAAACTATGTTAAATATTATTTTTTCACATTTAATGTTATTATAAATATTAAAGAATATTTTATTCTCTATACTCTATACTCTATACGATTTGACTGCATTTTATACTTAATATTAAATGAATATACAGTTAAAAAATTATAAAGAAATTAAATTTCATAAAGTAGCCATAGCTATGAAAACAGTTACTATATGAAGAAAATTCTGATTGAAAGATGTCAGTGTCAAGTGAAATTGACATAGTGTGTTTGCTTGTCTTATAATTTTACTAGAAATATAGGATCTTCTGCTAGTAATTTTCTGTATGAAATTTGCATAAAATACATGCAACTGCCGGAAGGTAATGTATAAGAAATAGAATCTTTAGCAAGGAACTTTCTGTATGAAATTTGTACAAAATACATAGAACTGACGGAAGGTAATGTGCTGGCCACATCAGATTTTTTATTATACTGTACGGGCCTTTTATTCATGAGTTGCTTGTTGTACATCACAATAAAAAGTTTTATGGGTATGTTAACGTATTGTACTCGATGTTCTCTTCATTAGATTCACATTATGATTTCTAATGTAATGCTAGATTATAAGTATGTATTGAGACATGTTCATTTTTAATAATCTTCGACATTTATAAAGAGAAAATTAAAAAAATCTTTGATTGGCTTTCTATACGTTATTTCACTAACCCTTTTTTCCGATAAAACTAAAAAACTTGCTGAAGCTTTTTGTGTGTCCTCTAATACATCGTGAACTTATTTTCAGTTTTTGCTAAAATATATCACCAAACTTTCCAAACATTTTGACAACATAACGTTTTCTAATGCGTAGAAAACCTTAAAAATCAATGAATTTCTAAAACTCCTAAAAAAATCGATTGTAATATTCCGGAAATGTTATAGCAGATAACCGGAGTTTTTGTAAATTCTGGTGTGAAACCGGCGTCACAGCTATGTGGACAGATGTATTTAAATTTGTTACAATTTAGAATTAGTATACAACAGGGTGTTACAATGTGAAATAGAGTAGTAAATATGTATGAAAACTCTGCATTTCACAAAACTATCAGAGCGGATCAAATGACATCAATTGACAATATTTTACTAGAGTTTTTTAGTATTCCATAGCTTATTTTTCCTGAGTTATTAGTAATAGTATGAAATATAAACAAATAAATATATCATTACTACTTACATATATCGATATTTCTGAATAGAAACAAAAGCATTGCAAGAACTATATAAGAAATACGAGCAGATTTAGATTGACGATATTAAATAATTGAATATTATGGAATCTAGGTTAATATAAATAATAATAAAATTTAAAATTAATCCTAACCTTAATTAATAAATACCAAATACGTTTCAATAGTAAATTACAGCTCAATCGAATTAAGAGAAATTAGTAAAAAAATAATGAAAGTATAGATGCTTAATAATGAATATTAATAAAGAAATAAATTGATATAATTGAAATACTTCGGACGTAAGGGTTTTTTTTTTTAGTAATTCGTCACCTATAAAGATATAACGAATACCAAGTTAGGGGGTCAAGTCTACGACCAATGGAAGTAGACAAATTCAAATAGCGGCAGGGTTGTTATAAAACCCGGGTTTTTTTGAAAATGCCCAGCCCACCGGGGTTTTTTGAAAAAACCCAGCCCAGATATGGGTTTTTTCAAATAAAGTTAAATTTATATATTTTCATCCCAATTTATTATATATAGACGTCGAAAAAGAAACTAAACCGTGTTTCAAAATATCGTACAAAAAAATGTAATTTTTTCAGATGCTGTTGAAATTTGGTTGGATTTAATTGAAAATCCAAGTTTGGTACAATATAAGGATATATTTCTTAGGCGTTTTAGTGATGCAATTACTTAGTCCTGCACATTTAGTGGCAAATATTACAGACCCAAAATATTTGGGAAAAAATTGTCTTCGGAATTGGACGACGAAGCAGAATCTTTTTTGATATATTACAATCAAGATTTTTTAGCTCCATTTATGACATTTAAAATTAAAGACAATAATATTTATCCCAAATCACTATTTTTGGACTCCGTAATAAATGAATTATCAACCACTCAGTGGTGGCAAGTAATGAAAGTTAAAGTAAAAAAACAGTCATCACTTAAGTATATTGAAGAATTCTGCGATTTTGTTACTAAGTTACACAACTGTCCTGCAAGTTCTGCGGGAATTGAAAGAATATTTAGTTCTTACGGACATATCTGGTCCAAAACAAGGAACAAACTTGGTGTGGAAAAGGCTACTAAGTTGGTCAAAGTATACAAGTACTATAGATCATATGATTGCAGTAAATAACTTACAGATAAAGGTTATAGTTTTCTGATATTATATATCTACATTTTCTGCATTAAGTGGGTTTTTTCAGGGTTTTATCAGGGTTTTTTCAGGTGGGGTTTTTTTTAAAAACCCACTGGGTTTTTTCGGGTTGGGCAAAATCACAACAACCCTGAATAGCGGACACGTGGCTACCAGTACCAGTCCAGTACTGCAATTTTAAAACAGTTTTTATTTGAATATAAATTTCTTGCATTAAACTTAATAATTTTGATGCACTTGCAATTATAAAGCATGTAGAATTGTACAGTGTTACAATATTAATTTGTTTTTTAAAAATATAATTTAAAAATAACATACATTTCAAGAACATTTTAAATCCACAAAGAAAACAGTTTTATATAAAAACTTATATTCGTGACGTCACATCTATATTTTCAAACTTCGGGGGACCATAACTCGCTTATTAATAGGAATTTTTTCACCGGATTTTTACCAATAGTCTTAGTTTTAATTATACTTTCTGATGAAATTATAAAAGAAAATGGTGGAATCCCCTATTACTCAACATGTCGATGTCAACCATGCCAGAGGTTCTAAACAACCCTTTTCTCAGAGAATGGGTAAGATTACTCAACATATAAACATGCCAGAGATCTTGTCTTAACAACTCTCTCTAAACACATTTTTCTATTTTCACTTAATTTTAAGTTTTATGGGGTAATTTTTAATTTTATAATCAATGGTGACACTACAATTATATTTTTATATGACCATCATAATAGGCAGTGATTATCACTGTAAACAGATTATTTTGTTTTTAACGATATACAATACTATAACCTTTTGTTTTGTACAGTAAAAATAAATCAATTATTAAATTAACATGATAAAAGCATCAATAGTATCTAGAAAACAATAAATTGTAGATGTCATTTGTTTATTTACTAATTTTTTCAATGGTGTTACTACCTACGACAACGCCCATATATAAAAGTTATAAATATAATATCATAAATCATAATCTAAGAGTAACAAAAATCGTAAGTCAAAAGAAAAGATATGTAAAATTGTAAAATTTACCAAATTCAAAATTTCAATATTTACTCGTAATTGTGACCTCTGCATTCTATCGGAAAGTCGAAGTAAAAATTGAATAGTATCAGTGAAAATAATCTAAAATAAAAATTATTATATGTGAAATATTATTTTTTTAAATTTGAATTAGTTGCATGACTTAGATCCATCCCGCAAAATATCAGCGGTATGTACATAAGTATGTTTTCAAAGGTTAATGAGTTTACAGAAAATAAAATATATCTAAATTGTGATCTTACTTACATACAATGTTAAGAAACTTACAAGAAAAGAGTTGTACATAATTTATTAAATACTTTTCTTGTATAAAAGAAACATATTTTTTCTACAGTCTATATACAAAGTAGCCATTTGCGCTCTCATTTGTCAACGCAAAATGTCACTTTGCCGCTCTAGAGCGACAAAGTAGAAAAAACGCTCGCTGTCCAAATTTCTAACTATACAATGGTGAGAAATGTCACTTTTCTACATTCTTAATGAAAACCAAATAAAATGTCGTTTTGAGTTTCGTGGAAAATTGAAATCTACTCTTCGGACGTCGACTTGTGAGCGTGTCCCGAGTCGCCAACGCTGATCCGCGTCGCGACGCCGGGCGTCGTTTTGAGTTACGTGGGAAACTGAAATCTACTCTTCGGAAGTCGACTTGTGAGCGTGTCCCGAGTCGCCAACGCTGATTCGCGTCGCGACGACGGGCGTCGTTTTTGAGTTACGTGGGAAATTGAAATCTACTCTTCCGAAGTCGACTTGTGGGCGTGTCCCGAGTCGCCAACGCTGATTCGCGTCGCGACGCCGGGCGTCGTTTTTGAGTTACGTACGTGAACAGTTGTACTGCCACCAGCAAAAGTTTGGCGTGAACGCTTCCAATGGACATCCACTTTTCCATTGCACTAGTTTAATGTACTTGAAACAAATAATTTTTTGTTATGGTGGAGGACCCCATTGTGACGACTGTAGAAAAAATCTTGTGTGTGTTTCGAGCGCAAATGGACATTGTCGATTTCGAGAGAATGCCGCGTTCCTGCGTCGCGCGTCAACAACCTCTCAATCGACAATGTCCCATTTTGCGCTCTTAATACACAAATAGCTATTGCATGCCGTTCGTTGTTACATAAAGTATGGATACAGGATTTACCATTATCATTTTTTGCAAGATATATGCACAAATTAAAATTCTTTATACCTTTTGCACAAAAATAACTTATAACCTTATTAATTACACAATATGTTTTTTTTATTTTTTCCGCACAATTGGGGTAAAAACGCAACACAAATAAAATTTGTATATAAAATGTACCGACTAAATATATCATTACAAATTAGGTACGTTGTATCTGAATGTCGAAGTTTCTATTTTTAGTTTTAAGCAAGTAAAGTACCTTTAATTTTAGAAACATAAAAAAAGTTAACAGGTTAGGAATGATTCGACTATAGAAAGTATTAATAAAGGGAAAATAACGGAGCTGCAGTCACTTCTTGTTGAAATTTTATTGAAATTTAAAACATATAACTAACGTTTCGATCACAATTTGATCATAACGTTTTAAGGATAAATTTAGAAAAACATGAAAATGAAAAGTTTTAAGGTCGAAACTTTCGTCAAAATTACAATAAATAAATAAAAAACGTGCGTACATAACAACATTGCATATAAAACTATAGTTTTTTATTTTCATGTTTTTCTAAATTTATCCTTAAAACGTTACCCTGATGATGATCAAATTGTGATCGAAACGTTGGTTATGTTTTAAATTTCAATAAAATTTCAACAAGAAGTGACTGCAGCTCCGTTATTTTCCCTTTATTAATAAAAAAAGTTGTTTAGAATTTAAATTAAAGGCTAAATTAAAAATGTACAAAATCGTTACTTTGAGCATTTACAAAGAATTAAAAGCTTAGTTTAAATATAAAATATTATGTACCTATAGATTGTCATTTTATTATTAGCTCAATTTATCTCCATATGTAAGCAATGTGTCACTTTTACCCAAATTCATGTTTCGCGTTTACACCGTAAATTTAAACTACTTGATTTCAATAAAAATTAAAGATCTAATCAATGATATAATGTTTATGTATAAATTAGTATAAATTTCCATATTTTTTTACAATTTGAAATAAGGGGAAACTTACAAAGCAAAATGAAATTTAATTCACACTATAGCTATTTGTGTATTAAGAGCGCAAAATTGAGAGGTTGTTGTCCATTTGCGCTCGAAACACACACAAGATTTTTTCTACAGTCGCCACAATGGGGTCCTCCACCATAACAAAAAATAATAAAATGTACACTTTGTACTTACAGTACTACTCAATAGTTTTGCAGTGAAGATAGGACCGTATTCATATATGGCTTCCAGATACTGTTTTGTCTTTCGTTTTTTCAAAAAATTAATGCCAATTTTGTAATGAATATTATGTTTTTTTGTATAATTTATTTGTTTCAAGTACATTAAAATAGTGCAGTGAAAAAGCGGATGTCCATTGGGAGCGTTCAAGTCAAACTGTTCACGCAATTTATTTCATATTTAATTTTAATTTATCGTTATTTTCCATTCTTCTTGAGTTATTGCTTCAATATAATCTAAGCATTTTATACTTTCGTTTTTGTAAATGAATGCCCTATTTTATTTTTACAGTAGTGCGGCATTTTGTTTGGTTATGTAATATATACCGACAGAGTATTATGTCAGATTGACTTGTGAATTACAGTGCCATTAGTTCCTAACTAAACGTTTCTATTAAGAATGTAAACAAGGACATTTCTCAACATTATATAGTTAGAAATTTGGACAGCGAGCGTTTTTTCTTTGTCGCGCATGAGCGGCAAAGTGACATTTTGCGTTGAAAAGAGAGCGCAAATAGCAACTTTGTATATAGACTGCAGAAAAAATAATTTTTAGTATTATTATAGTACGAAATGCCAAATTATTTACGAATATGCAAAGAACTTTGTCCTTTATTATTCAAATTTACCTTACCCTTATTGTTTATCAATATGTCTCAAGTAAAATTTTCGACATTTTTTAACTTAAAAATTTCAAAAGATTCGGCAAATACAAATAAATAACTTATTTTAGCTAAAAATAGATGATATGAGCATTTCTAACAGGAAACTTTTAAATTATAATATAAATGGCGACGCAAAATCTAAATTTACTAATAATTTATTATCGCTGAATATGGCAGACAGCAGGTATTACCAGGTCAACCGCGATATTATGTTATTTGGCAAACCTGCATAACTTATACAAATTTGTATTGATTAAACATTTTAAATAGAGTAATATCAGGCGATATCTTAAGTATATTTACACCACTTTTGAAATAAAATAATAAAATATAAGAGATTATTTGAGTTTTATTTATTTACTTATTATTTATTTAATTATTTATGTATGTATATATTTATATACAATTATTTCGGTACTACACCAAGAAGAAGGCAATAAACATTTTAATATATACCTAAATTTTTACATGAGATTATGTTTGTATTTTAAATAATAATCATAGTCCAATGTTGCAATTTGGTCGAATGAGTCACAAGTGCGTAGAATGCCTACTATATTTTATCTACGTCTTTTCCAAAGGAAGTTGCATATTTCGATTTGAATATGTAGATTAAGGAATTTTTACATTTCTAAATAATATTACAAGAAACATTAATATCATCATAGTTACTATGTCTAACATAAGCGACTCGTCATTTTTTACTAATCACAAAAGATAGTTGCTTTAGTAACAAATTTATGACTGGCTATACTTGTCGTCAAATAAGTATGAACTAGAAAATTCTACACTAGTGCCAATTCATATCAGGGCTGGCCTGATTTAAATCATTTGATTTCAATCGTGATTTAAATCATGATATAAGTCCATTGATTTAAAAAAAAATCATTGATTTAAATCAAATTTTATAAAATAATACATTTTTTGTCAGAAAATCAATTTAAAATTATTTTAGATACCTACAGAGTTAACAAAAAGAAAATTCTACTACATACATACCGGGTGTCTTCTTTTTATGGACTATAGGAAATACAATGATATTTTTTTTATATATTTGTAAATTCTGCCCTATTAATTTTTGAACTAAAGTGTAAATACAAAAAAATGTTCATAATTAAATACTGCATCAAATGAGCTTAAATTTATTGATATAATAGGTTCTTGTAATGAGATAAACGTAAAATAATATATTCGTTTTAAGCTTTTTACTGAGTGCTATGCAAGACATATTGTGACTTGTTTTATTTAGGTAGGCATGGTTTAATTGTAAAGTTTAAACAGGCGCGCGTGGACGCCTTAGGTATATACTACGTACAAGCAAAAATTCAAATGCATTCTTTGGGGTTTTATTGCAGATATCGTTTTCGTTTACGAAATCAAATATTTATATTGCTTTAAAACAACAAATCATCATTTATTTAATTTTTTTAAATCACTGATTTTTAATTTTTTTAAATAAATCAGGAATTTCGCCAACCCAAATTCATATGGGCAATGTTGAAAATGCTAAGTTATGATGAAGCGGCAACACCGCAGGGCAAGGGACAGAGTGCGGAAAGGGGAAAAAGTTGAGCATCAGTTCATACTCATTTGACGATGAGTATAATTACTTGTGAGATACCATAACTCAAAAGTTTTATTTATTGTAATATGTTACGGAAAACATTAATTATCAAGAAATGAATAAATAATGAATGGTAGGTATTATTCAACGGGAATAGATATTATTTTGTAAATATTATTTTTTTAAATATGCTTCAATTTCAAATCTCAATAGCCTGATGTCAGCGCATATGTACGTCTCTCATTAGAACGATTCAATTCAACTCACCCTAGCAGACAAAATGTAATTTAAATTTGTTTTTGATTGCAAGTTTATGTATATGCGTTTCAAAGCGCGAGAAGTAAGGTTAGACTTTTATTTGTAGATTTGTAGTGCAAATTTTATAATTAACCATGAAATCAGGTTTTGTCGGCTCCGGTGGCTCAATGGTTAGAGCAACGGCTCGTGTAACTAAGGCATGGATGTTTGTATATGTAAACCTCTCTGTAATTGGGATTTAATCCTGTTGAGAGGTTTTTTTTTTTAAAAAAACCAAATTCTAATAATCTGCCAAAAGACGATGTTGGTATGGCTTATGACTTAGGTTAGAATACGAATACTCTGAAGCTTGACCTTGCGTTTGACGTTCTTGACGTACATGTACAGGATGGGGCCTAGAAACTTCCATTTTTTAAAGGTGAATAAACATCCAGAAGGTGGGTGCCAACGTTCTCTTTCTGAAGCTTCTCTCTACACGTTCCAACATTCGGGCTATTTCCTTCCGAATAAGATTCTCCAGCTCATGCAGAGTTGAGGGGCGGTGTTTGTAAGCCTCTGCCTTGAGATATCTCCATTTAAAAAAATCACGTGGCGTTAGATCCGGCGAGCATGCCGCCCACGGGGTGTCATCTCGAATCGAGATAAGTTGTCAAAGAACATTGCCTTCATAACTCTAACGCCATGTGATTTTTTATGGGGATATCTCAAGTTTTACAAACACAGCCCTACAATCCTGCTTCAAGTGGAGAATCTTATTCGACAAGAGTTTAGTCGTCAGAGCACCGAGGACCCCGTAGATACACGATGTCTTCCGATTGGAAAATTAGATTCATTTTTAATTTTTTTTTTCAAGAATCCTAACAAAAACATTACCTGACGCACACAACTCGAGTCCCTATACTTGTTTTTTAAACTTATTTTAAAAACTAATATAACGGCCCCCGTGTTTTGCGGGCGCTTGAAACATTGTGCTGCTTCGGGGCTCTGACGACTAGACTATTCTTCTTATTCGGCAGAAAATGCAGAGGAGCTTCAGTGCATAGACAACGGTGACCACCACCTTCAAATTATGTTCTTTCATTATCCAATTTTTTTTTTCTGAAACCGGAGCGAAAGTACTTATTATGTCGTACTAAAGTATTAAGAACTGTTTATTGCTAGGATACGGTGTATATAAACATATCTATATAACAACCGGGACATAATTTGAGGGCATAATGGTTCATTATTATTATTATTGTATAATCCGATCATCGTTTATGGACTTTAAATTAGAAATAATATGAACGGTATATAATGAAAATTATTTTCATTTTAATTCATTACAATAATAATAAGGATTGATTACAACAATTAATACATTAATTGATTACAACAATTAATATAATAAGAACACACCTTTGAAAGCACAACACAGAAACATTATTATTTAATTATAATATATATATATATATAATTGATTAGAAAAAAAGCCTTAAAAGGCAATTTACTTTCAACACACATGTAAATAGTACTTAAATACGTCGAATTGCAGACTGCAATGTTTCGCATTGATTTTTGACGGATGACGGATCACTAATTTTTTGGGAACGATATTTATCCAACTTTGAATTCATTTTTGATATTATTTACCATTACATGTGACACATCCAAAGCAGTACAAACTCTCTAAAATGTATTAATATTCAGAAATAAATGCATAAGAAATAAAGAACTGAGATCTGTCATGTGAAAACGAACCTCAAAATATATACTTACATCTTCTACAGACGAGAATAGAATAATTAGGGGAACATTTATGAGTTTATCTAATGTTGATAATAAACAAAACAATTAAACAACATCCTTAGCAACGCGAAAGCTTAAGCATTATTGTAATCAAAATTATTATAAATGAAAACTTATTTCACATACTCTAGTGAGACAAAATCTTGTATGCACCACGAGCGTTATTAGATGATAATGCATTATTATCATTGTAACGCCCTTGGTACATAAAATACTATTCCACGCAAAAAATGCGGCGCGAAAGTTGCATTTCCCTGACAAGTCACGAAATCATTTAAACGTTTAATTTAATATTAATATTTATACATAGTTGTGTTTTGTATATTGGATATATTTTTTTCTGTCACCTTAGAAACGAGAGAAGCGCAGTACGAGTATTTCAATATGGCTCCTTGTCAGTAATGTATCATTTTTCTGACTCTTATGTAAATAACTATTCACCTTAAAAAAAAAGAAGTTTTTAAGCCCTACCCTGTACCCATTTGTGAGTAGCGAATAAGTGACGTCACAAAAAATCCTAGCGGGAATATATTTTAATCTTTATGGTAAAAGAGTAAAAGTCATAGATTTCATTTCTGCAAAACATCAATAATTTTTTTGGGATGACCCCATTTACTTACCATTCTGTCTCTCTCTTCTTCTATAGCAGCTATAAGCTTCCCAAATTCTCTTAAGGAGGTAGAAATAATAACTTCATCGTCTGTTTGTGAATCTCCTATGCATTCGAAGCTAAACCCCTGCAGACTTTTTGAGAACGTCCTCTGCGCGTTAGATAACTCTGAAAAGAACAAACTATAAATTTTCTTCCATACAAGTATTGATCTATCATGGTAATGGCCCTTTCTGATATAAAATTATATGGTAAAGGCAAAAGATAAATTTAGTTGATAAGTTGGCAAGGGTTGTACAAATGTACAGTTTATAATGTGGTGAAAATGTAGACGCAAAGGAGTAATCTCATAAATTTAAGGGTTGTTTCAGAGAGTTGATTATGTACACGCTATTTTTAATCTACCTACATATAGTTATAAGTATTTAGAATTCAGACATGACTTTAGTGTGGCACTTCTATTCATAAACCTAGTTTATCAGATGATTTTATTGTTGATATTTAAATAATATTTAAATTTGAAGGAATACGGACATTTAAAACCCCAACATAAAATTTTAAGACGGGAAATAAGTTTCTTCGCCTATATTTCTGTAGTGTTTAGTGAGTAGTATCTATTAAAGACATTTTTAAAATGAACACGAATTTATTTCGTTAAAAAAAATAGTGTGACATTTTCGAAAAATTTCGGGCAAGTTCAATTATTGATTTTTTTGTTTTCTGATAATTGGTAAAAGTAATTGACGAGCTTTTGGCAAATACAACATTAGTCCATTTTTTGAATTTGATATAATCAAAGAAACAACTTTCTAGCGTTCTTACTTTTAAGGATTTTTGTAACTTTACCGGTTTCAGGATATTAATCCATTGTTTACATGTACAAAAGTAGGCTGGGCACAATATAGAAAAATGAAAATATAATGCTCTTCTTTAATACATACAGATAACGTTAGTGCATCGTCCTGAACGCGGTTTACTTTATTCTAAAATAATAAACATAAGAAATAAAGCAAATAATTTGAACAATTGTCATATTGACATTTGTCAAAATAATTGTTCTGTTAATCATAGCATACTGAAAGTAGCATTATAGAGGGAATTTCAAATAAAACGTTTATTAAATAATGTCTTCAATTTCTGAAACCGATAAACTATTGAACAAACCACGGATGTTATGAATCATAACAAGCTTTAGATATCTTAAAATCCTCGCTCTACGACCTCGGATTTCAAACCGACATCTGCGGCAGTTATGATGCCGATAACAATTCTACGTATGTTAATAACTATAATTTAACAAAGGATAATGTTTATAGATATTTAAATATTAGAACATTATTTACTGGATGTTATGTAATAGAAAAATAAACATTGATAAGCAATTACATAATAATTAGGCATTTTATGGGATGTTTTTAAATAAAATATTAAAATAAAAATTAACTTATCACACAACAACATCGAGATATCCAAAGAGAGGCTAAATTCGAGCATAAGAGAAAACAGCGTAGGGGCGATTTTATGCTTAATCCTGCCCTGGTTGTTTGGCTATATTTCAAAGCTAAATAACATAGAGTCTATAATTTTTATTGCATTGAAAGTTTGAACATGAAATTCTATCGTATTTGATGTACATGACGCATATCTTAACTCATTTAATTAAAAAAGTGACATGCCTTCTTTTTGCAGTCTTCAAATCAAAATACGTAATAAAAGTAACACGAACCAACAAGAGAGACAGTGAGAGAAAAATGAACTGTCGAATTCAAATTAAAACTCGCACTCACACGCCCTCTACAGGTTACATTCTTAAATATGCTTTCCTTTTTCCAGTTCGAAATAATGACGTCACAGAAAAAGTTTTTTCTTAATTTACTAAAGAACATATATATATATATTTTTTTTAGATAAAATTTATATTTTTACTACATAACTTTAGGTATACATATATAGTGATAGATGTCAGATTTTCAGTACCACGCAAGTAGCCCATTGCTGATTTTGCCAAATGCAGAAAACAGAAAATACGAAAAATATGCACATTTTATTTACTTATTTCCACACTTATGATTGGAGGTTTTACAGGTTTTATATTGACTATGGTTACACGTATAGCAAAAAAGTACTTTGACTTGACTTTGACTTTCAAAAGGCGACTTTTGCCGTTGTGTAAACACTCTCGCCTTTGACTTTTCTTCCTAAAGTCAAGTCCAAAATAAAATAGACTTGACTCATATAAGTGACTTTTAAAAAGTCGTGTGAACCAACGAACTTAACATATTTTACTTTACTAACAGTGACATCTAGTTTTCATCCACAAATCCGTAGTAATTGGATATTTAATTACACAATTTTGTGCTTTATATCTGAATTTGAAATGTTCTCGAATTCTTAAATATTTTATACGATTATTTTTTAATCTATTTCGCATCCAATATTGTTGCTGCATAGTTATATTATTTTAAAATATCGCGCTTATATTCAGTTACTCTAGTTTACCATCCATTTTTTCTATAAATAATTTATTCTTAATTATGATTATATGATAATAGTTAAATAGGTAACTTATATCACACGTATTATAACCAAACTTTACTTTTCTGTCAAAGTCAAAGTTGAGTGAAGCACAAGTAACAAACGTAAAGCGAAGTAGATTTGACCATATGTGTAAACGCACCATTAAATTGGCTTTTTATAAGTCGCCTTTTGAAAGTCAAATCAAAGTAAATTTTTCTCATACGTGTAAACGTAGTAATTGTTTTTAAGCTAGGAAAAGTATTTCAAAAGTCATATTTATATCCCACAAAACATTAATTTTTGCAAGAATTATTTAAGCATTTTTATTTTTGAAATAAAATGGAATAGTGACTACGTTTACACGTATGAGAAAAATTTACTTTGACTTGACTTTCAAAAGGCGACTTATGAAAAGTCAATTTAATGGTGCGTTTACACATAAGGTCAAATATACTTCACTTTACGTTTGTTACTTGTCCTTCACTCAACTTTGACTTTGACAGCAAAGTAAAATTTGGTTATAATACGTTTGATGTAAGTTACATATTTAACTATTATCATATAATCATAAAGAGAATAAATTATTTATAGAAAAAATGGATAGTAAACTACAGTTACTAAATTTAAGCGCGATATTTTTAAATAATATAACTATGCAGCAACAATCTTGGATGCGAAGTAGATTAAAAAATAATCGCATAAAATATTTTAAAATTCGAGAATATTTTAAATGAGACCCTTAGCGCAAAGCTTAGCGTAGATGGCAGCATATGGACATTCTCGTAAGTACGTATTACAATTTACAGACTTTTGTAAGAATACACAGATATTGTTGCGTGTAACCGTGACTTTTCATGGTTGTGGCACATTATATAAACACAAAATATAGAATAATATACAATAGGTGCAATAAAACAAACGTTTTTAACAAATACGTTGTCTAAATTTATTATTTTTATTAATAGTAATGTTTGACGCTCGTTTGACGTTTTAAAGTCTTTTGAAGGTTAAAGTAACTAGCCCAGTAGCGAACCTATCGGGAGAAATATTGTGCTAAGTATCTCATTCAGATATAAAACACAAAATTGTGTAATTAATAATTAAATATCTCGGAATTTGTGGATGAAAACTAGATGTCACTGTTAGTAAAGTAAAGTATGTTTCGTTCGTTGGTTCACACGACTTTTTAAAAGTCACTTATATGAGTCAAGTCTATTTTATTTTGGACTTGACTTTAGGAAGAAAAGTAATAGGCGAGAGTGTTTACACAACGGCAAAAGTCGCCTTTTGAAAGTCAAAGTCAAGTCAAAGTACTTTTTTGCTATACGTGTAAATATAGTCAATATGAGTATAGAATGTATCAAAGTTTCGAATTCAATAAAATGTATATTCGGGCATAGTGCTTAATGTCACTTTATCGCTACCGACAGAATATTGAAAATAGAATAATTACTAACATGGAACACGCAAGAATGCAATTTAAAATAGAAAATGTCAAAAATTTGTACATTTTACAGGCTTGTTACCCCAGCAACGTAAGTACATTGCTTTGAAATTTTACAAGAAATATCCAAATAAAATATTTGGTATTCAAATTGATAAACAGGCTAAACAGACCTTAAAATTTTGCGTATCCGGAAAGTTTATCGCGTGAAAATTAATCAGAGAAAACTGATCACGAGGAAAATTGGGCGCAGGAACATTGACCACAGGAAAAAGTTGGTCGCTCACAAAATTTATCAGCGGTAAATTGATAGCGGAAACATGGGTCGCTAGAAAATTTCTTGCATAAAAATTTGATAATCGTTAAATTGAACGTAACCAAAACTGATCGTTAGGAATTAAATCGTACAACAAATTAGAGAAAACTTTATCGAATTAATTAAAATCTATAATTTTAAGTTAGGTAGGTACAAAATATAAAATTTTATATCTTCTCGGCCCGAATTTGAAGACGTAAGTTTTGTGCGAAAATATCCATACCAGCCCAAACTCCTCATAATATTTCGGTCGGTTTACATTTTCAACAAATTATAATAACTGTATACAAATGGTTAGAAATTTCTACAAAATTATTTCGTACTTAAAATATAGACTTAAAACTTTACCAAAAGACCGAGCGAGTGATAATAGTTCGACCAGCATTTTAAGGGTCACCTTCTAGTCCAGATTTAGCTTCTACCGAGACCCTTTACTTTTGGCACAATAAAAACAACTTCGCAAAAATCCAGTGCGTGTAGTAAAACCTACCTTGCAAGTTGCAAGACATGGGACAATACTCACGGAAAAATTTTCAGGGCTTAGGGATACAAACAATACAAAGCCTAATAAAATTAAAGCTGGTATTACTAATCAAGAAGATGCAATGCAACCCAATATTAAATGGCGGAATATTTGAATAATATATTCAGTTTTTGTAAGTTTAAAATGAATATTTTAGAGAAAAAATTTTTTCGCCATTTGCGTAAGTTTTATAATTTGTTTGTTGAAAATGTAAATCGGCCGAAATTTCATGAGTTGGCTCGTGTATTTGTTCTGGTCCAGTAATTATTCGGTTTATATTAATAATTACCTGGTATTACCGGTAACTATTAATACAAACTGGATTTATTAAATTAACAATAACAATCATTTTACAACACGCCTAGTCATTTTAAAAATGACCAGGCGGATTTTACAATCTGCCTAAGACATTGAAGAATAAATTTAATGAACAACATCAAATGTTTTACATATTTTATATTACCTACTAATAATTTTTCCATATAATAATTTAGTCTCTAATTAGTTTTAATGGGATTCTGCACTACCTGCACTCTGATTTTTTTATTATTTTAAATGAAAGTTCTTTTAAATTTGAAGCAATTCGTAGTATTAAAAATCTTAATTGTTTTTAGTTTCACTGCATTTGATTTTTAACGTCAACATGACGTAACGGCGACACCTATATAGCTACTAGATAAATTACAGCTGACTCGTCCACCATTTTGGAACCACTTAAATCATTCAATATCAGTGTTACAGTATTATTAATCATAGAAATTGTCCATAATGACGGGTTGTTCTGCTCCAAATTGTGTAAATCATTTTTTTTTATTTATTTATTATTACACGCTTTTTGTACATTCTATGTATTTTTCATATCTTTTCATTTTATATTCGATGGGAATGAAGATGAAATTGGGAAAGACGCACACCACACCTTATCCGGGATTCGAACCTGGAACCCTTGGTTCGTGAGTCAGCTATGTTGCTCACTACACCACCGGAGGTCGGTGTGCAAATCATTTGAGAAATGGTTATAATTTTACAGGTACTTATGCAATACATATATTTTTCTCTAACCTCAAAAATCTTAACGAACCGTATTTTTTCTTGTTTTATTATTTTAAATAAATATAATATGGCAAATGTGGTAGTTATATTTAATGTAAAATAGTTACTACATAAACTTATAACAAATGCACTTTTATTTCATAATTTACTGGTTTCATTTTGGCACCAATATGGCGGACGTGTCAGCTACGTATTATCTAGTAGCTGTAGCAAAACCTATTGCTATATCTTTCTCTGGCACAAGCTCTATAGTAGGGGCAACGAGAGAAAGGTAGCACTAATGTGACGTCACAGTGACACTGACAATGAACTTTAAATATCTCGCAAAGTAATTATTAAAAATAGTTTTTTTCATCTTATTATTATTTACTGAGTAATACTTGAAGTATAAAGTGAACATTTTATTATTTTTTGTTATGGTGCAGGAGCCCAATGTTTCAGGCGAGCAAAATTAATTTCTTAACAAACTAATTTGGAAGCAATACGATCTATTTTCCTTGCGATCAATTTACTGGCGACAAATTTTCGGGGAATCAGTATTTTGTGTACCGATTACTCGATCGATTATGAAATTTGGTGGTCAAATTTCGGTATCCAAATATTAGTTGAACAAATATTTGAAAAATAAACAAACCCAAAATAAAATAGGAAATACTGTAGGCCAAAAAATTGATTTCCATATCCATATATAAATCCTATGTTCGAAGTTTGGATGTACATTTTCAATTTTAAATACATAATATAAATATATGAAGTTAAATACATCTAATTTAACACCCTGCGTCATGTTTATTTATCCACCCATTCTTCACCAAGCACACAATACAAACACCACAATTATTATCTCAACAAGATTCCCCAACACCCTCTCTCTTTCTCTCTCTCTCTCTCTCTCTCTCCATTGATGCCTTCCCTGTGTCTGGCTGCATGGCTAGAGCTAGGGGTTGATGACCTTGCCAGGGTGGCACGTGCATTCCGCCACGTGGAAACGCCCCACGCTCCACTCTACCCTTAGCTCGAATGTCAATATCACAGCTTGCTACGGGCTGGATCTAGATATACCCTTGCAAAAGCTCCAACTACGAGCTTGCAACCAGAAACGAAAAGCTAAGATATGATACAGCCGGGATAAGAATGGGGTTTGGTATAGTATAAGGGTTTAATTATACAGAAAATAATGTATCTATATACTGCATTTCAGGTCTCACTTCATATTTCTTACTTCTTAACTTCCCTAATATTAATAAATATATATATAAAAAACAAGCTTAAACTGTAAAGTACATTGTAGCACAGTTTTATACTCAAAGAATACACTTTTGCATTTATCGAGAGAACAATATTTTGCTGGAGAGAGTGTGAGAATAGTTTGAAAGGGATGGTGTAATTTTCCAACAAAAAAAAACCTTTAAAAAAACACTTAAGAACCCCCACACTCACTTTAAAACCCTATAAAAACTCCAATAAAAATAAAATACCTAATCAAAATTTATTAAATGTGATAACTGAATAAAATAGTTATTTATGATATGTGTTAAAAGTGACATTTTATTTTGTGAGAAGGAAGTTTGGAACACGACGCGAAGCGGAGTGATCCAAACCTTCGAACAAAATAAAATCACTTTTAACACGTATATCATACGCTATTTTTTCTACAAACACTATTTTTTAACAAATGCAGTCAATAAGTAAAATTTATTTAGTCAAATGTCAACGTTTCGCTTCCTGTTGAAGCTTCATCAGGACAGTAGACTATTGGGATTTTCAAATAAGAAAACGCTAACTAGCGGCAAATATTAGAATTGCAAACAGTGGTACACATTTGACATTTACATGAAACTACAACTATATGACTACAAAAACTCTACTATACGTACTTGAATTATAAATAAAAAATACTAATAAATGAGAAAATAATACGAAAACTAAAGAAATACAATTGACAGAAACGCTACGTTGACACACGTCAACAAAAAGTGTACCAGTGTTTAATGCGATCAGCGCCATCTCTTGATACTTGAAAATCCCAATATTATAATAATGTATTATGTTGTGTGAAATACATTATTATAATATAGTCTACTGTCCTGATGAAGCTTCAACAGGAAGCGAAACGTTGACATTTGACTAAATAAATTTTACTTATTGACTGCATTCCTGCTTAATTCTTTTGTCCATCACTTATCCAGTCGCTTATCATCACTCACTATTTTTTAATTTAAATTTGTATTTCTAATAATTTTTAGACATTCACTTTTAACACTAGTGTCAAAAGTAACAATGATCTGTCACTTTTAACACTGGTGTCATAAAATGTCATTTTTAACGCTAAAACCAAACATTAAAAAGCCCACTTTTAATAGATTTGTAGAAAAACAGATTTTCAATACCAAAGATTGTAAATATTAAGCCAATATAATATTATTATGACAAATTTGATTAATGTATGTTGTTTATTATTAATATTAACAATCAATTATTTTTAAAAAAATCGGATGTGACTAACACATGACCTCCTGTCAATTCCATGTTTAAAATAGCAATGTACTTTAAGTAAAGTACCACTTCCGGTTGATCGTTCGTAAACAAAATCTAATTTGTTGTTCCAAAAAGTCTGTAATACCAAATTTTGGATTATATTTTATTATGTTAGTCCTCGAAAATCTGTTAAGAGCTCCAAATTAAGTACCACTTCCGGTTTATCATATAGGTATAGTCAAAATCTAATGTTGTTTCAAATTATACACGTGTTTTAAATACAAAATTTGAGAAGTTTTGGATCAAGTTTCAATATATTTTTTCAAGAAAATCTGTTCATAGCTTCCTGTACTATACTTCCGGTTTATCAATTTTAGAAAACATTTAATATGTCGTTCTCATTAATTAATCTGTTCAGAGGTTCAAATAAAGTATCACTTCCGGTTTATCAATTTTAGCCAAAATCTAATAGGTATGTTGCTTCCCGTTATATAAAAGTCTTAAATACTAAATTTGACAAGTTTTGGAATGTATCATAATATATTTTTCAAAAATATCTATTCAGAGCTTCAAGTAAAGCATCACTTCCGATTTATCAATTTTAGAAAAAATCTAACATGTCATTCTTATTTAAAAAAAATCTGATGTGGCCAGCACATTACCTTCCGTCTGTTATATGACGTATTTACGAAAATTCTACCGGCGAACTGTTACCAGTAAACAGTTTTTATCAGGTTATAGCTACCGGAATCGATATTTTAAGAACGCAACTAGTAAACAGGGTAGATCCATAACCTACGAAAAAATCTGAAAATTTAAAACAGGTTAGAAATTTGACGTAGTTAACAAACTGAGCAGAGCCCTACTTTGAACACATTTCCACTTTTAACGCGCGCGCTTCGCTTTGCATCACTACCTTTTTTTGAGATTAGATTCTTCATGAATCCGATAGATGGATCTGGTAGATATTGAACAATTTTCGAACACGGTAACATTTTACCACTCATGCTTTTGAACACAGTCGATAGATGCGGTATCTACCGGTAGAATTTTCGTAAATCCGTTTGTATTTTCTATAAAATCCATACAGAAAGTTCCTTGCAAAAGGTTCTAAATTTCTTGTATGTACATTATCTTTCGACAGTTGTATGTATTTTATACTAATTCCATACAGATAATTTCGAGCAAAATGATCCTAACACAAATATACTACGAATATGTCAATTGCACTTGACACTGACATCTTTCAATCTGAATTTTCTTAATAGTAGCTGTTTCTAGCATAGCTGGCTAATATATGAAGTTTAATTTCTTTATAATTTTATAACTCTATATCAATTTAATATGAAGTATAAAATGCAGTGAAATCGAATAGAGAATACAATGTTCTTTAATATTTATAATAACATTAAATCTGAAAAAATGATATTTAACATCGTTTTTTCAAGAAAAACTGTTAAAATCTTCAAATTAGGGTACTTCCGGTTGACCAATTATAACCAAAATCTAATCAGCTCTTCATATGGATGCAACGAAGAGGAATACGAAAGAATTATAATTTTTGGAGTTGTAGTATTAGAGTTATCGCAGACGAAAATTTTGTTACATACACACACACACACACACACACACACACACACACACACACACACACACACACACACACACACACACACACACACACACACACACACACACACACACACACACACACACACACACACACACACACACACACACACACACACACACACACACACACACACACACACACACACACACACACACACACACACACACACACACACACACACACACACACACACACACACACACACACACACACACACACACACACACACACACACACACACACACACACACACACACACACACACACACACACACACACACACACACACACACACACACACACACACACACACACACACACACACACACACACACACACACACACACACACACACACACACACACACACACACACACACACACACACACACACACACACACACACACACACACACACACACACACACACACACACACACACACACACACACACACACACACACACACACACACACACACACACACACACACACACACACACACACACACACACACACACACACACACACACACACACACACACACACACACACACACACACACACACACACACACACACACACACACACACACACACACACACACACACACACACACACACACACACACACACACACACACACACACACACACACACACACACACACACACACACACACACACACACACACACACACACACACACACACACACACACACACACACACACACACACACACACACACACACACACACACACACACACACACACACACACACACACACACACACACACACACACACACACACACACACACACACACACACACACACACACACACACACACACACACACACACACACACACACACACACACACACACACACACACACACACACACACACACACACACACACACACACACACACACACACACACACACACACACACACACACACACACACACACACACACACACACACACACACACACACACACACACACACACACACACACACACACACACACACACACACACACACACACACACACACACACACACACACACACACACACACACACACACACACACACACACACACACACACACACACACACACACACACACACACACACACACACACACACACACGGACACACATACATACATACATACACACACACACACACACACACACACACACACACACACACACACACACACACACATACAGACATCATCGTAAAAATAGTAAAATCGTATTCTAGGGACCTTAAAACGTGCTTATTCATTAAAAACTCACCATCGAAATTTTTGACCAAAGACAATACCTTCCTTACCTAAAGGTGACGGAAGGTAAAAGTCTTAAATACCAAATTTGAAAAGTTTTCGATTGTATCAATATATTTTTCAGGAAACCCTGTTCAGAGCTTTAAATAAAGTATCACTTCCGGTTTATCAATTGTATCCAAAATCTAATATGTTGTTCCCCTTCATATAAAAGTCGTAAATACCAAATTTGACAAGTTTTGGAGTATATCATAATATATTTTTCACGAGCTTCAAGTAAAGTATCACTTCTGGTTGATTAATTTTAGCCAAAATCTAAAATGTTGTTTTACATGATACCAAAGTCTTAAATACTAAAACTGAAAAGTTTTGGAATATATTTTAACATAGTTTTTCATTAAAAACTGTTATGGGCTTCAAATAAAGTATCACTTCCATTTATCAAATTTTACCCAAAATCTAATCAACTCGTTATATGAATACAGGAAGCTTAAATACGGAAAATAGATATATTTGGAAGTTTGTTATAAGAGTTATCGTGGACGAAAAGATCGTCCCTTACCTACGGTATGACGGGGGGTAATAATATTAAGTTTAACGAAGTTGAATAACTCAATATTACCAAATAAAATAAAATAAACTTGGCCAAAAAAATAAAATAATTAAACCCCAAAAGTTTTGTATAAAAAACCCTGGATTTTTGCCAGCCTTAGTATAAAGCAAAATATTGTTCGCTTGATATATGCAGAAGTGTATTCTTATAGAATTAGTTGAATATACTCGTATGTGTAACTACGATATGGTCAATAAAATATTTAAAAAACATAACCTTAATCATAAAAATAAGTGAACATAAAAACTATTCCTACATACATACGTATATCGGTAACAATGTTGTAATCTTCTGTGACAAGGCGAGGGTAAGCACAATAACAGATAAATAACTTTTTATAAACTCTTCTAAATTATAGTTTCAATATTCATATTTTAACTCTGTTTATCTGTTTAAGTTATAAATGTCAAAATTCAGTTTAGAAATTCTTATCGTATTATGATAGTCACGACATTTATTTGTTGATCTTAAGTCTGGAAATTATTATATATACGAGCGTGACTATGGATGCCCTTGCCTATGCACCCCATACCCCTAAGATAATCCTGTCCTGGAGATAGCGTTTTTGTTTTAAGGCAGTCTGCATGAGTTAGCCATGGGATAAACATGGGGCAGTCGGTTTCAGTTAGCCATGGGATAAACATGGAAGAGTCTGCATTAGTTAGCCATGGGATAAACATGGAAGAGTTTTAGTTTTGGGCGACGCTCGCTCTGGGTTACAGAATGTAACCAGTTTGGTTAGTTATGTTTAATTAGTTAATATTCTAATCATGTAAATAAACATTAGTTTAATTGTAAATAAAGATTAGTTATTAAATAAAACAAGTTGTGTTCATGTCCGTAGTGTTCATCAGTGTAAAGTTAAAGTGTTAGTGTATGTTCTTCCTTATCACCATCAGTAAGTGAAAAGTGTATCATCGTTGGGAGAAGAATCAGTAAGCAACAAGAAACAGTAAGCAGTCAGCTTCAGAAGACCCCCCTCGTGTTACAGTGAAGCAGTCGGTAGGATTGCAGTCAGCTTTAGAGACCCCCCTCGTGTTACAGTGGCGCAGTCAACGGGTAGGATAACGAGAGTAATGCTTTACTCTTATTTATCCGAAAAGTTCCTACATCAGTTTCAGTATTATTAGTTTGTGACCGAGGAGAGGGTACTTGGTGTACAGTATGTACACATTTGCGACCACGACGCCAGCGATGATACAGCAACCCAGGCCGTATCAGCCGTCACCAGACATGCTTGAGGTATTGCTTGCAATGAATACGTTCTCTGGTGATGGCAGTGCGGGAGAATATATCCGCAATATGGTAGCAGCCAGCAGAAGATACGGCTGGGATGAAGTTTTCCTCGGCAGTGCAATAGTGTTTAGGCTCAGTGGTAAGGCAAGGGAATTGTATTTTGCAATTCCATTGTATAAGCGGCCTACCACTGGCACAGATATGGTGCGTTGGTTAGAAATAACTTATGCAGGACGCACCATATTACCACCTTCATTTTTTCCTACTTGTATGCCAAGTTTTTATGGTCCAGCATGGACGCACCAGGTCTTCGCACCGCAGGCGCCGTTAGATTCGTTGTCTCCAGGGCATTCGTCGGTGGCATACGGCCACGTTTCTTTTGCCACGCAGGGAGTGCACGAGTTGCCAGTAGGGAGGATCAGTTTGGAAGAAATTGAGTCCTTACTGGCAATAGAGGATCGTTTTGCGGTGGTAGACATTCCACGACCAGAGAATTCAACAATAGTCGTCACAGCGAGTGACAAGGGCGTGCAGGAAGGAAAAATGATTGAAGAGAATTGCCTGCCGGAGGAACCAGCGAATTGTGACACTGAGGAAGAACACAGCGCAGGAGCTGATGAACAGGACATGAACTCAGTATATGACGACAACCGCAACGAAATGGATCTGCAAATGATCAACGAAGAGGACACCGTGAATGGCGACTTGGGCATGAACGTCGGAGAGGACAACTTGGCATGCCCACCTGTGCAAGTTTTACGCCGCACCCATGGAGGGCACGCCACTGTTGATGTCTTGCATTCCAGGACCGACGTTATCGCTTGCAGAAGTGTTCCCAAATTTTTTGTAGTGCCATCCCTTAGACCACTTAGGTGTGAAAAACCGCCCCCAGTGCAGTGACCTTTGTGTTGTTTTCTTTTTATGACAATTATATGACGATTTTTGTTAGTGTTTAGTTTTTTTGGCTAGTTAAGTTGCATGTTAGATTAGTAATTTTTGTTAGATAAGAAAATAAAATAATACCCTTTTCCTTTAGCATCGAATTTGTAATTTGTTAAAACGTTTTACGTTTTTATTGTATTTGCATTATGGTTATAATGTTTCATGTTGGTAAGCTTTATGCTTTATGTCGTAGGTTTTATACCTTTTGTGTGTTTTTACGTATTATGTTGTGTTTGTACATTTGTACCTGTTTTGCATTTTTTATGTTTTATTTGTTTTATGTATGTGTTTTATGTTCTGTGGTTGCAGAATTTGGAAACTATCTTCAGTTCAGGATTTAAGAATAAATATATCGATTTTGCGATATATTTATGTCTTAAGGGGAGGATAATGTGACAAGGCGAGGGTAAGCACAATAACAGATAAATAACTTTTTATAAACTCTTCTAAATTATAGTTTCAATATTCATATTTTAACTCTGTTTATCTGTTTAAGTTATAAATGTCAAAATTCAGTTTAGAAATTCTTATCGTATTATGATAGTCACGACATTTATTTGTTGATCTTAAGTCTGGAAATTATTATATATACGAGCGTGACTATGGATGCCCTTGCCTATGCACCCCATACCCCTAAGATAATCCTGTCCTGGAGATAGCGTTTTTGTTTTAAGGCAGTCGGCATTAGTTAGCCATGGGATAAACATGGAGCAGTCTGCATTAGTTAGCCATGGGATAAACATGGAAGAGTTTTAGTTTTGGGCGGCGCTCGCTCTGGGTTACAGAATGTAACCAGTTTGGTTAGTTATGTTTAATTAAGTTATATTTAAATGTAAATAAAAGTATTAGTTTTTAAATCAATAAGTATTTGTTCATGTCCGTAGTGTTCATCAGTAAAAAGTGTAAAGTGTAAAAAGTGGAAGTGTATGTGTGTTCTTCCATCTCAAGAAGCCTTCGGCACGAAGCGTTGGACGCCAACCATTAGTGGCGTCCACCAGTAAGTGAAAAGGGAATCATCGTCCTCCTTAGCATCATCATCACCATCAGCTTCAGAGACCCCCCTCGTGTTACACTTCATTAGTAAATTTTATGAGAAACCGTATTGAGGTGAGGAAAAAGAAATTAGGATTACTTAACATGTCAACCACAGATGTAAACCACGCCAGAGGACTTAACAGCGAACAGCCCGTTTCTCAGACAGTGGTTAAGATTACTCAACATGTAAATCATGCCAGAGGTCTTTCTTGACAACTATGTGGTTATTTTATTAGTTTAAATCAGACTTGTATTGTATATACCCAATTAGAAAAGTTAGTCAGGAAAATGAAGAGAAATGCACTATACGAGTACTAGTATTTGATACAATAACGTATCATAAAATGGAACTGTGTTCAAAAATTTATACTGTTATCTACTTACTATAATAAGACTATAATAAAAATATCTGAGCACGTATGTATAATGATATATGTAAAAGGTTATCTTTAATAAAATATTGTAATCAGTATATTTTATTGTTTATATACGAAGAATACTTGTCCATAATATTATAGTAGAAATACGTATACTGGGTGTTGAAATATCACAGGGGAAAAATGGCAACTATTGACAACATAATATTATAAATCAGAAAGAATATCACGTAGTATCTGCCATTTAATTTTTTTCCTGAATATTGAAGCACTCAGTATAAACTAGGTATAAATGTGCTCCTGCACATATAATAGAATGGGGTTTTATGTTTACCTACTTGTTGTAACGCGTTATTCGTTATAAAAAAAAATGTGTTAATAATTACTCGAAATATCAGTCATACGGTATTTATTCCGAAACTAACGTTTTGGTATTCCCTTACATTTTTATCAAAATAAGATCTTCAGCTTCATAATCACAATCATATAAATACATTTGTTTATACGTTCCGTAGTGTGTATAAAGTTTGAAAAAAAATTATCTATAAACGAATGTAATAATAAGTGACTGATATTTCAAGTAATTGTTAATATTATAAAACAGAAAATAAAAGATTAAATAATAAGCTTTTACCACGGATTTTACTTAATTTAAAACTTCAGAATTAAATGCATTAGTACAACAAATTTTATGAGTATTATTTTCTTTTCTTGAAATCTACGGGAAATAAAAATAAAAACTTTTTTACCAAAATTATACTTTTCACAAAATAATTTAAAATAGATTATTTCTTTTGATTTTTCAACAAATTATAAAATCTACACAAATGGTTACAAAATTCTTTCGGCTACTTTAAATTTAGGCTTAAAACTTTTAAAAAACTGTGGGCCGAATGACTGGTGATAATAGTTCGACCGGTATTTTAAGGGCCATCTTCTAGTCCCGATTTAGCTTCTACCGAGACCCTTTACTTTTGTCACAATGTAATGTAAAAATTCAGTGCGTATAATCTATACTCGTAAGTACTATATTTTTTTAATCTAAAACAAACCACTCTAACGTCGGAAAAACAAAAGTTATATATGGAAATGAGCCATATAAATTAATTATGAAATGTCATGAAATAATTTACGACTCTATTGTTATAAGAGAACATTTATTTGTATGTACAAAATTAGCTAATTTTTGCGATAAATCGTATTGAATTATATTTTCCAATGTAGTTTAATGATGTCATCATAAACTTACTTATCGCCAAAATGCGTTGGTTTCAACCGTAATTGATATGACACTTAAGAGTTTTGATTGCTTACGAAGAACATGAAAATAACGTGCAGTAACTACAAATTTAAAATAACTGATGATGGACAATACAGACCAGACATATCCGTGTAGGTCATCGTAATAAACGAAAAATCAATAGAAATGTAAAGGATTTATTTTTTAAATTTGTTCACTTGTTATAACATATAACTGTGCTCGTAATAAAAGAAGTCGACTGAATACTGTTTCATCTTTGACATATACAGGATGTCCGTCTATAAATAAACCAGCAAATATCTCGCTTATTATTACTTTTAGCGATTTCAACTATATAACATAAATTATAGTATGTTAACTCTTCTATAAAATTTCGGAAATAGATCAATATTATTACTTCCGGTTTTGGAGAAATTGATAGCAACTTTCAATTTTCAAATGGAACAACTGTATAAAAACAATCGTATGTTGTATTATAACAAAATAGAATGGCGAATGATTAAATTATTATACTTTTGTTAAATTTAGGAGGCTTTTCATTTTATTTATTTTATACCTTTCACATATAAAGAATACCAATTAATTAAATATTCAAATTGATGTACAATTACTTTAATATGATATTTAATTATTATATCTGATATTTCATGTTATTAGAAATTTCTTATTCAAAAAATTTGTATTGCAATGCCTTCTACATTTAATAAAAAATTAATATTTTAATCATTCGCCATTTTTATTTTTTGATAATATAACATATGATTGTTTTTATACAGTTAGATAGCAAATTTCATATACTTTTCAAATTTATAGGATGTTCCATTTGATAATTAAAAGTTGCTATCAATTTCTCCAAAACCGGAAGTAGTAATATTGATCTACTTCCGAAATTTTATAGAGGAGTTAACATATTATAATTTATGTTATATAGTTGATATCAGTAATAGCAATAATAAGCGAGATACTTGCTGGTTTATTTATCGACAGTCACCTGTATATAAGAATACAGCAATGGGGACATCCACTATTTATTTTTAGAAAGTGTCCACAGTCCCAACCGCGGGACCGTGTTCAAAAAAGTCCCGAATATATTTTAACATTATCTAACCTATCTAACCTAATATACAAAATTCATGCTTGGAAAACTAAGGCCGAGTTTTGTGCGTTAGGTATAGGTTTTTGTTGGTGTTTTTAGAGAAATACACTAAGCTAAGTAAGATGTTCAACAACGGTCCTGCGTTCCTAAACCATGCTTCATCGTGATTTAATTGGTTCGCTACGCCTCTTCGGGACTTAATTTTTTGAACATGGTTCCGCGATCGGGACTCTAGCCACGTCCATTTTTTAAATGAAACATCATCTAAAAATCAAAATTGAATGCGATCTGCAGTCCTATAAAGTCGTAATTGTTATTCAGTAAGCCGAAATATATTGTTTACTATTCTATGACGTAGATGTTAAGTTCATTTGTTCATTTTCTTCTCAAATAGGAAAGTTTGAATTACATAAATTTATCTATGTATTTCAACATATTTTATATAAATTTTTAAAATAACTTTTGTGATCGATAATTTGATATACTCGAATGCGTTAATAAGAAATTTAATAAAATAATAACAAAAACAAAAAAAAACTATGTACTACATATAGTTCAAGATTTGACTGCCTCTGTTAACATATGTCATTCACATAACTTTCATCTTCAAGTGATTTCTATCTATCGTAGCATCATACATTCAAACAAGTATTATTTGGTTAACTTGTTTTATTTTCGGCTTTCATTTATTTGAAAATGAATTTCTGGAGCCTGTTTCATAAAAAAATACTGTAGTACTGCAGACCTAGTAGTAAAATTTTATAGTAATTACTATTGTTTGTTTCAAAAAACTACCATTGTATATAATTGTCTACGATAGTAAGAGTTATCTTACAGTCAGTTTTTACTAAAGTAACTAATAAAGCATTTCATAAAAATTATGCAAGCAAAATTACTACAGTATAAGCGACGATTATTTTACTAATGTGTAGAGGATCTTAACTACTGCATAAGGTAAAATCATGTCGTCTAGTGAATCAGAAGATGCAGTGGTTGAATACAGAACACACATAATATTAACGATTTAGAATGTGTTTACAAATGTTTGACACAATATTGGAAAATATTGAACAACACTCCATTGAACGTAGTAAAGCACTATCTCCAAAACAATAATTGCAAATAGCTTTGCACTGGTTAGGCACTGGTGCCCCGTACCACGCAATTGGAGACATGTATGGGATATCAGAAGAAGGTTCTGTTTGTCGTGTGGTAAAAAATGTTGTTTATACTGTAAATCGGACTTTGTTTCGACAGCTTGTTAAATGGCCTGAAAATATTGATGAGGTGGTACATAAATTTTTTGAAATGGCAGGAATGCCTTTAGTCTGTGGGGTATTGGATAGTACTTTGATTAAAATTGACGCACCTAGCAATCATGAAGTAGCATTTGTTGAAGGACATGGAAATCATTCGATAAATGTAATGTTAGTTTGTGGGCCTGATTATTATTTTTATTATTGTTGTATTAATTGGCCAGGAAGTGCCGATGACGCTAGGATACTGAGAAATAGTAGTTTGTATAATAGAATGGAAGATTGCTGAAGACCTTATGCGGATGGAGTTTTATTATTAGATTCCATATAAGCATTGAAGACAGGGCTTATTCCACCAATAGTGCGGAATCCAAAAATACCATCGCAAATTCGGTTTGCTCGCGCCCTTTGTACAGTGTTTTTTTAATTTCTTTTGACATTTGTCGCACTGTCTAAATTTTTAGAATAAATTCAGATTACTGTAGTAAAATCACCTCCCTAGAGTACTACAGTAGAAATTTATTTATGAAACGTGATTATTTACTGTAGTAACGATAAGTTGCTACTAGAGTTAATAACTATAGTAAAAACTGCAAGTTTTTATGAAACAGGCTACTGGTATCAAAAAGGCAATATAGGCAGAAAAATTGACAGTGTCGCTTCCAGCAGTAAAACTTTAATTATCGTGATTAAGACAAAGCGGCATATAAAAATAGCATTTATGTTAAAAGAACAATAAGATTATTTTCTATACAGAGCATCCAAAACTTTTTATTATTTTAACTAATAACTTCTTTAAAACTTTGACATCATACAGTTTTAAGAAAAAAGACTCATGTTAATTTGTTAGTATAGTGAAGGATCCCATTCCCATTTGAAATTAATTCGTTAAATCCGTTAACTTGGTATAAAATAAGTCGATAAGTCTTCTTATACATATATTAGGACACAGCAGTTTGAAGGCATTACTACTCGTATATAGTAAATATTTCGAAAACAGGAACATAAGAAAATATACAATATACAAAAACAGCTATTTATGTTTCTATTCAATATTCGGTAGATAATTCAATAGTCTTTCCCCTTTTCCAATCACAATAAAATGCGTGCATAGTGCCAATTTCGTTCCGAAAATTTTCTAACCAATTTCGCATTTTGTGAAAGATTCTTTCCCCCTTTGTCTGAGCCATTTGTCCGGGATCCGTGACTGGAATCCTGGAAGTGTTATTTATGTTCCAGAGGGAAGAAACATCATTTTCCAGGCTCTACTATCATCCCACAAAATTCCACACACACCAATTGTTATGGTATTAAATATATCATGCACTATGAGTATATTATCCTTAAAATTAATCCACAGGACAATAAAAGAATTGTTTGTTTCTTCTACAACAAACACTACTTATGTAATTTGCTTTTAAACTACATTCTTAGTACTTTATCTTGTTTACATTCAAATACATTTTGTACAATCGGTACTACGAAAAGCCATCGTACAAGCGCCATATTGAATAAGTGACAGTTGGGTGATTAGTGCAGTAATTAATAATTAAATATTTAAACTTATCGCTTTCATATAAATAAGTTTTTAAACTCGGTTTGTATACACAGTCAATGAAATACAGTGAACAATGTGAACTGTCATATGTCAAACCCATCGTATGGCAGCCATCCTGTTTCGAAAATCAGCGCCTCTATCGTTAATTTCGATTGCGAATAAACCTTTGATAACTTTATCCCTGGTTCTTATGGATACCACGTAAACACAAACGATGTTTTGTTATTCATACGTTTGACAGATGTCAATCAAGTATTTCATCATCACTGTCAGACAAAAAATAACATTTATATCATCTAACATCGTGAAAAATGCAAATTAGAAGGCAGAAATTATAACAATGTTGAAGAAAAATAGTCTAACAAGAAGATAATTTTATTATGCCAATACCTACCTAAAGTGATTTAACGTAATTCCTGGTATAACTATTTGACAGATAAAAATGCATTGTAAAAGACAGTCTTCTTTATCGAAGGTATAATTGCTAGGATAAAGTTATACCTCCGATAGCTATACTATAGTTTATCCATCAATTGTAAAAGTGGGCCTAAATGAATAAACAAATAGTCTTTACAATAACCCAATAACCAAACAAAGAATTCATCCTCACTTTTCATCTGAGATTAAAAACTAAAGAAGCACAACCTTCTTGAAGTGACTCAGAATCGGCACCAACTTCTTGAAGTGACTGAGAATCGGCAAAGAGGGTTACCAGGTGCAACTAATCTCATTTTCATCTCACTTTATCTCACCTCTACGACAATAAGAACGGTCAAAATTAGTGCTGTGTCTGAGGTGATCTAAGCCGACCTGAATTATGTAAAAAGAACGGGACTATTATGACATTCGACATTTTGACCTCAATAAATAATTCATAACAATTTTTTTTGTGATATATTCGTAGCACATACAATAATTCAATTTTTACCTCGAGCTACCCTTGGAAAGGGAGGTATAGGGATCATGTTAAAAATCGCATATCGAGATTTTGGTAAATGAGCACGTTTTAAAGTCCCTAGAATCAAATGTATGCGTGGATCCTCCATTCTAACTCAAATACTATAAATAAATAAATAAATAAATAAATATATCATCACGGCTTATTACCCATTGCTGGGTGTGCCAATCTGCTTTGTACAGATATCGGTAATGATGAGATATTTGTACCGTGCGGGCGCTTACCAGGCGTCACCTCACGGGCACTCATTGGTAGCGTGGAGAGTGCACCACAGGGGACAATTTTGTGCCATTTAAAATTTGTAATATATGGAGTCGGTCGTTCCATAGATTCGCGACCTGACACTCAGGCACGCGGCCACGAGACCCCAAATACTATCATTCAGAAAATTTTGAAACTTTGTATTTCGACCTTTTTCTATTATGGAAAGAGCCTATTAGATTTTGGTGTAACTTATAACCGGAAATGGCACTTTACTTGAAACTCAAAATAATTTTATAAAATTATCTATAATTTAAATCCCGGAGCCTACGCTTTAAACAAACAAAACTCCTTGGTTTCGCTAATCATATCAAATTAATAATAGTAACATTTTAAAAAGAAAAAAGTAAATAGAACAATATGAAAGGAAGTCAATACAGTTTCCAGCATAAGTAAATATGTAGATATGTATTTAGATTATTAAAAATTAACGATTCGTAAAAATTATATCCCAGTATTTAAAATTTAATTTTCATTTTAATATCAAAAAAGGTAGTTACTTGGATTAGATTAGACTATATTTTAAGAAATAAACTGCCAAATTAGAGTAAAATCTGCTAATCCAAAAATAAGGATTCGCTTAATCTTTTTGTGACGCGGGTTGTAAATGGCGGGAGGTATTGTGTTGGCCACATCAGATTTTTTTTTAATACTTCAATTTTTTATAAAGTATCGTATTTGTGTTGAAAGGGTCACAATTTAAACATAATTAACATTTTTTGCTGATCTTTTTATCTCCCGCTAATCAAAGTAAGGGAGGTATAGAGATCGTGCAAAAAAAACGCATGTCGAGATTTTGATAAAGCATGCTATAAGTGCCCTATAATAAATTAAATTTTAACATTTTCACGATGTTGTCTTTAGGTTTTTATATGTGTGTTTGTGAATTTCGATACCTATACTCTCGAACTCAAATTCTACTACTTAGCAAAGTTTGAAAACTTGTAATTCTACTCTCTACTAAAACGAAGAAAGATGATTAGATTTTGATGTCCATAGGTAAACTGGAACTGGCCCTTAATCCGAACTCCATTTATTTTTGCGATTTATTTTACAAAAATTGGAATTTTTTTAGAGTTTTGTATATTTTCATAAATTTATAAAATAATCCATTTTATTAATTTAGCTGCCTAAATGATTTTTAAATAAACACGATACTCTTTGAATACATATTTAAGATAGGTAGGTATTCATATTTATGTAATTAACAAAATAATGCCACCAAAAAGTAGCATTTAAGTTCGCCAACAACTTAAGGTGCCTGAGTATCTAACCGCGAATCTAAGGATTCGGATTCGACCTCGACCGACGCCTAAAGCAATGAGTGACCGTGAGGTGAAGCCTGGTAAACGCCCGCACGGTACGAATATGGCATCATCATTACCGATATCTATACAAAATAGACCGGCACACCCAGTAATGGCTAATATGCTGTGATGATATATTTATTTTATCTAAATATGTAGACATTTATCCCTATTTTTTTTCATTCACCTGTATAATATTTTTATAGCATACATAAAAGATTTAATGCTAAATTAGTAAGAAAATCTTTCAAAAGTAATAATGCTAAAATAATAGTATATTACGCAACGATTTTCTAATGATAGTTATTAATATACGAGCATGAAGTTTACGGCAGGAGCGAAAAAAAATCTGTATCGAAATGAAAATCAGTATCTTAATGAGTATCATTCAAGTACAGATGACACATACTTAATAGGTATATTAAACCATAGGAGTAGAAAAAACTTTTTTTGTTAAAGTGTATGGCTTCTTATATAATATAAATAAATTTTTAAAAAATAACCCTGATAAATTCCAACGACTAGTTTTAACCAATCATGATGCAAAATACATGAAAATTCATCCAATTATACTGACTATTTCACTCATAAATATATAGACCAATCCAAATTCAGGATTCTACCTAGTTACCAAGTTTCATTTCGACAAAACATCGTCATAAAAATTTTTTCGCACCCTTTAAGCCAATAAGATGTCGTATTTTTACAAGTAAGTGAGTTTTGATAAGCGAAAATTTTTTGACGTTTTAGAAACATATTGTTTACATACCTGTCAAAGTCTGTATATTTTCAGTGTTATCAATTTTTGTTAAAAACGAGTCGATTCGAACAGGAATCTATTTAAAATGTTGAAAAAGCAAACTGAAACATAATACCACTAAACACAATAAAACTTACAAAATTTTTGTCAAGAAAAAAATTATATAAATGATTACCTGATTTTTATTATGGAAATAGTCATCCGAATACCATTCGTGGTTAAATTTTATCCTGAAAATTTTTTTCGATTGCTTTACTCGAGCCTGTTGCCAATGTCACTCCATAAATTGCTAGGCAACCGGCTCTCGTAACAATCTAAAAAAAAATCCACCAAAAATTTACCACTTATGATATTATATACGATAAAACTCCGTTACCCCGATAAATTTTCGCTACCAAGTAAATACACAGTTGGTATTGTTTATAACTGTCAGTGTAACAATTAATATTTCAAGTTTAAAAATAAAATAATAATTAAATTGTTTCATTTTGCGTTGCTTTGGAATTTATCTCACCAAATACCTGATTTTCTCAGATAAATTTTTATTTTTCAGCACTCATTCTTTTTGCTTTTAAGCAAAATCACTCAAGCAAACTCGCATTAGGTAAAACCCTTCCTCCTTCGGAGTCGGGATTTACCATGCAGTTTGCTTTCGTGGTTGTTGCTAAGCAAAAAAATTCGTGCAAAATAAAAATTTATCGATAAAATCTGGAGGTCTTACTTCTGAAAAAGGAACAGTACATGCTGCCGAAACGTTGGTTTGTATAAATATACATAGAACTTTAACTAAAAGGTTGTTTTATTGAATTTTAATGCTTTAAAGTGAAGATCCAATAAGTAAATCGAAAATTTTAATTTAGTTATGTTATTGGTATACGTATATCTACGAGCGTATCTTATTGCTTCATAACAAAATTATTGACGTTTCGTGATAGGTTGCAATAGCGGTATTTAAACTGACAAACAAAACGGAAAAAGAAACAAAGTCAAGCGTTCCAGAAGAATTCCGATTAAAGAGAGTTCGGATTATCAAAGTTTATTTATACTTATATGTTTAATATTAAAATAAGTGAAAAACTGCAGTATCTTATTATTAAATTTTATTGTTGAATGCAGTATTGTTCTTTTAAAAAAACATTTCATGGTAGAAGAGATGCTGACACTATTACATTGTTTAAAATAATGTCATATATTTCAACATTTTAATGCTTTACGCGCATTTAGTTAGCGATAAGTCATGGGTTTAAATCCTACACACTGTAATTACAAAAAAAGTTGCTACTGTAAACTATAGTTCCCTTGGAAGAAAACTTGCATGAAATGTAAGTAAAACGTAAGAGTTAGGATCACATAACTCATAACGGTATATTGATTTAAATATTCACTTTCATCCTCCTACAAACATTGCACTATGTTGTGACGTCACTATCTTTTGTTGCTTTCAATTGTCTTTGTCTGATATGATATGATTGACAAGGAAAGACGACATTCCTCACTCACACAGTCATTTGTTTCACGAGGCTGTTTTGTTTTTTGTCACGATTACTTAAGGATAATATTTAAACATGAGACAAAAGAATAAGATAAGAATTCTATTTTTAAGAAATAGGAACACATTATTGTAATATATGTAACTTTTAAACTAGGTTGAAATATACAACAGATAGTAATAATAATGATATACGAGTACGAGTAAAATTATTTGAAAACAAGTTTACACAAAGAACTATTATTTTTTTAAAATATTGTGTTTTCTGTTATTCAACGAGAAAGAGTAAAAATGTAAAAGACAAAATTACAATATTAAACAGTGGTGTATTATCGCAGAATCCTAAGAGCTTGTGGCACAAATTTTAAAGAGAGCCCAGGGTGCACAATTATTAAGGGTCTCAAACAAGGTTAATATGACACTGGATGCATTCAGAATATGCAATAAGTCTGCAGAATTTACCAAACGCCAAAACTTTACCAACAAGGAAAGCTACTGCTTGCATTTATATTAAGAAATATATTTACACTTGTTAATTTGTTAATAAATTTTATATCAAGTTACCTTTTGTTGTTTTGTTTTCTTTAAATTTTTCATATTACAAAACACAATCACCAATTGTGTTTAACAACATCACACTACAGTGGTCTGTATACAACTGAAGTTTAATTATTGCAGATAATTTTGGATTGGACTTGTCTGTTCAATGGTTACTTCGATCAAATTCATAGAAGAAAATATCATTTTATTCAAAACGGTGTTTAAATTATATTAGTATATTACCTACATACTTCTTCTGTCCCAAATTCAAATTATGGCATATAATTCTATAAAGTCGTTTTGTTTATTGACTATTATAGAAAATAAAAGATTTTTTTTATAGGTGCATATTTATCAAAATCAAGTGCTCTTATTGATTACAGATGTCTTTGCTTGTATATATTTTGTTTTATTTTAATTTTATTGTTATTTTAAGTATTGTCGGAAAATACTGATAATTAAATCACAGGTTTACATAAAAAAATGTGAACTCCGAAAATAGCGCAAAATCCTTCGAGCCCAGGGTGCACAATAAGTATTAATGGTCACGAGGAGCTAAAAAAAAGGGAAGAACGGCCCTCGGGCTTGTGACGTCAAGCAAGGTTAATACGCCACTTACATTAAAAATTTGATGTGGCCAGCACATACCTCCCGCTATTTCAATTTTTATTTAAGTACCAAAAATAATTGTAAATATATCATACAAGGCCGGTTGCACCACCGTAATAACATTTTAAGCGTTTTTTAAATTGAAAATGAAATGTCAAATCAATTTCTATGTACTGTCTGTGGGATAAAATTTCAAATTATTGGTTAAGGGTCGCTTAAAATTAAAGCCTAATTAGTGCAATTATTTTCACATATCTTATTCTAATTTAAAATTAAAAATAGATGGAGTGTAAGGTTAAATATATCAAAAACTAATAAAATTACCCCTTAACTTCAAAATTAATTTAAAAAAAACTAACATGACATGACATGACATGTTGAGTAATCTTGACTACTTTGTTTAAATTTCCCTTGTTGTATTACTGATGATGAGAACTTAGTTCTCGAAATACGTATTTAGTTTTATTAAAATTAATTTTAAGGTTAAGGGGTAATTTTATTAGTTTTAGTTATTCTAATTTATAATCTACAGTCCTTTGACTTCAAACTAATTAAATATTGATCGCATTTCTTTGGAATTACAATTAGATACTAAAATGTAAATTTAGCAGATTATTATTTTTTCAAATAACTTTTAATAATCAGTTCAGATTTCAGATTAAAATATACTGGCTGTCATTTTCAAAATAATATTTATAAAATTTCATCAAAAAAGTTTATAACTTATGTTATGAAGTACTTTATTTTCATTTTATAATACTCTGGTATTTTCCTGATCAAAAAGAGAATATAAATTTTATAATCTGAAATTATATCATTTTGACACAAAATTTATTCTTTTAATATCATTTTCATATAGACCGCGAGCAGACACGTGACTCGAGCGACCTTGAAGTGCTTGTAATCAGCTGATTTGTGTGCGCGTGTCACTTTGACTACTAAAATGTTATTAACGTACAATTTTCAGGCAGCAAACCATATAAAATTAAAATTAATAACTTATTAACAGTTCAAAATTAAAATAAGTCAAAATGTTGGTGTTATCAAAGCGACATTGTTCTTGCGCACACAAATGAGCTGATTCAAAACACTTCAAGGTCGCCCGAGTCACGTGTCTACTAGCACTCTACATTTTGTAGTAGGCTAAAATAGGGTCGCTGTCATGTAGCGCATCTAGCGAATATTCAAGGAAACATATATCATTCAGTTCTCAAAAACAATTAATTCAAAGACAAGTGGCATAAACAGTCTTATATTTTAAGTCGTGGATCTTTCTTATTTTTAATATATTTTCTTATTATGTTTTAATGTCATAGTTAGCATTGAGAATTGCACACATTATATGGGACACCTGTATATTTTATGTCATGGTAAAAAGTATGATTAATTACATTTATTTATTTCAATTAAAAATTGTTTACAGTATAAGAATACATATATTTTTCTTAACAGTTGATCAGTCAATGTCAATAGTAATAAGTTTTTATTGTTTGACATTGAAATTTTACAAGTCATATAAAGGAAATAATTATTTATTTCTCCTGAAAAACGATTGTTTTTTATCGATATAAATACCGTTGAATTTTAATCTGTAGTGCATTTAAGTATGTTAGTCATCGGTACATAGTGTTTCTGTTTTGTATAAAATCACGTTGATTTTACATTATGTGCAGATTTCGTGATGCTATACTGATTGTAGTCACGAAATTTTGCTCCAACGTTTGCAATTTAATCGATTCTTGCAACTTTTCTACTATAAACTCTTTATTTATTGATTACAAACAAATACGAAATATTTGTAAAATTTGTAAATAGAAATTTGTTGTACATTCAGGAGAATTTGAAATGTTGAAGTAATTTATTAGTTTGTAATTTTACTGGCGCCTAGTAAATGTCAGACACGGTAAAAATATAGAGAAATCTACATTTTTCAACTGACATTAAAGTTTTTACTGTGACAAGTTTTTCTACCACTTTCTACTCGTACTACCGTTTTACATTCTAAAACACTATCATTCTAAATTACTATTTACATGTTTCCTTTTCAGAAATCCCCTACAAATATCGGATAATTGTAAGCTTGTTTATCTTTTGACTAAATTCTATGCTACTTTTTAAAACCTTTTTACCTCTCGCTAAGAGAGGTATTGTATTCATGCTAAAAATCGCATATCCAGATTTTAATGAATAAGCACGTTTTTCTAGAATCCGATTATAACATTTTTACGATGATGTCCGTATGTGTGTGTGTGTGTGGATGTTGGATTCACTATATCTCAAATACTATAAGACTTAAGACCTCAATCTAACAATAATGGGAAGAGTCGAGTCAGTTTTGGTAACAATTGGACAACCGGAAGTAGTAGTTACAAGAAAAAAATTATCTAAATATTATTTATCGAAAATTTATGTAAATACTTATATTAAAGAACGTTAAATTCTTTATTCGATAAATATAAATTCATTATTATATCTTCTATAGATTTAGAGATAAAGAAAGGCATATAAAATAATTTGATGTAAAAAATCTCAGATCAAACTACTACAATTGACACATAAATGTCACTGTCAAAAATATTTGTATGCCTCTGTCAAAAATATTTGTACATTATTATGAATATTATGAAAATAAAAATAAGTCAACAACGCAAAAGAATATACGTAAAAAAGAATATAAAAGGAATTTGCGAAAAAATGACGAATATAAAGAAAACGAAAAGGAAAGTAGAAAAAGAAAATTTCAGGATATTGAATATAAAGAAAATTTATGTATTGTACATAATTTATATTAAAATAATTATTTTGTAGTGAGACATGAATATATGTATTTGTATTTAAAAATATTTTTCGTTTTATGCGTACAACCAGGTAAAATATCTGGCGAGAGGTTATGTGTTGGCCACATCAGATTTTTTGGACTAGAAGACATCCAAGTTAAATAAGTTTTTTAACTAATTAGCTGATACAAGAAAACAGTTTAATAAACTAATTTCACACTTGCGGGAAAATGTAGGTGTAAGGGAGAACGTTAAATTTTAGATGACGTTACGACAACGAGAAAATACTGGTATGCATAATATCTGATTTTCGAAGGCTACCATTGAGATTTTGAAAACTATACGACGACGGTTAAATGGAAATTCGGTGCTCCTTTGGGGAGCCATCTTAGATGTGCTTTTGTTTTACCAAAAATCAGGGGCGTACGCTGGACCGCCGCTGTCTGAGATTTCGCTTGCATTTTAATCTTAGAACTAATAGTTTTGAGATCTGTGGTATTAATATATAGTGTTGAATTTGGTAAACTAGGAAAAAGTTACCATATTTTTTGCTCCGAAAAAGGAGAATTTGATAAAATTTTGGCAGAAAGTTATACCCATTTACTGTAAGGTCAATACTCTTAAAGTAATTCATTTTTATTCAGGTTGTACCTTCAATTATAAACCTATTTTTGTATGACACATGTCAAACATATGCAATTACTATGTACATTTATTTAATATTCATATATATGATCCTTTCAAATACATAAATATATATGTGTACTGTACAGGGTGTCTCATTTTCGATGTTTTTTTAAGGTATCTCGTGTAATATTAATGATAGAGCGAAACCGTTTGCACATTGCAGGGTCAACTTTTCGTGAAAAGTTATATAGTCACCACAGGAATTTTCGATCTTCTTTTGTTTCTGAGCTACAGGCAAAAACTCGTTTTTCGCTCATTTTTAAAATATCTCATATCTTATTTATTATGATAGTTAGAGAAAAAATGTTTGTATAAAAATTTTACCGTTTTTCAAATAGAATGAAATGGCGTAATTAGATTTTTTGAAAACTTAATAATTCTCGAGATATAACACAAACTTATGATTTTTTAAATGGGAACCTATGTTGAAAATAGTCTCGTCTTTTTGCTTATTTTATAAGCGTTTCAATGATATATAACAGGTCTTTATTCTTTTGTTTTAATCATTAATAAAAGACGAATTATTAATTTATAGGGGTGAAAATAATGGAAATTATTAAGAAACAAATGAAAAAATCTATTCCAGATCATCATTTGCATATTTCTAATAGTATTTGTTACAGTTTTACTCATTTTTTCAATTTATTTACTTCAAAAGCATATTTTAAACCATTTTGTTCGGGTCGTGTCAAAGCCAACTGTAATATCGATAAATAGTAATTTTACTAACCCGAAAATAATTGGTTAAGAATAATTTTGAGAACAAAATTAATAGATATTGAATCAAAATAAACAAATGATGATTTGAAATAAATTTTTTCATTTGTTTCTTAATAATTTCCATTATTTTCACCTCAATAAATTAATAATTTGTGTTTTATTAATGTTTAAAACAAAAGAATGTAGACTTGTTATATATTATTGAAAAGCTTATAAAATAAGCAAAAAGACGAGACTATTTTCAAAATAGGTTCCCATTTAAACAATCATAAGTTTGTGTTATATCTCGAGATTTATTAAGTTTTCAAAAAATCTAATTGCGCCATTTCATTCTATTTGAAAAACGGTAAATTTTTTATACAAACATTTTTTCTCTAACTATCATAATAAATAAGATATGAGATATTTTCAAAATGAGCGAAAAACGAGATTTTGCCTGTAGCTCAGAAACAAAAGAAGATCGAAAATTCCTGTGGTGACTATTAAACTTTTCACGAAAAGTTGACCTTGCAATGTGCAAACGGTTTCGCTCTATCATTAATATTACCCGAGATACCTTAAAAAAACATCGAAAATGAGACACCCTGCACATACGTACTTTTCTTCGTAATGCAATATGATATGAGTAAGACATTGCAAAAATTAAAGGAAGTTCATAATTTTTTATCTACTCGTAAGATAAAATATCTTTTTTATTTTATCTCTAAAAAATAATGTCTGTATTTCACAATATATAATTGAACAGGAAATATCTATTAATAAATTTTTAAGTTGAACTAATAATGTATACTAACTTTCAAATCAAATATAATTGCAGTATCAATTCTATGTATTAGACGTGATGGTGACATATTTATAATATTTAATGTTTACATTATATTATACTTTATTTTAGTGATATATTTGAGCAATAACCTTCAGTTATAATTTCAATTATATACACAAAGTAATCAAAGTAAATACTATAGCCTTCAAGAAGCCTTGATATTATTACAATATCGCGAGCTATATTGTTTTTCTTTTATACATATTTTCACTTATTAACATTCATAGAAACTACATTATAATAATTATGAATTAGTATAAATATGTAATATAATGTTTATGCGCAACTGTATTAATAATGTTTGTTTACATCTTATAGTTACCATGGCGAAAAGTAGAACATTACGCCCGCCGGGCTTTTTGTCAGTTTTACAGCTCGCTGAGCAGAAAAAAAAGAAAAAAACAAACGCCAGAAATGATTAACAGAATTTTTTTCTAAAAATTAAATTTAACATTCATTTTATTTACTATCACTAGGTAACCGTAACATCGTCTTTTATTCAATAACTGCCGAATTTATTTTAGACGATCCTATGACGCAAATTCGTTTCAAATTTCTTTTATTTTTTCTATAGTCGGTACAATTATCTCGTTTTACAATAAAATATATCTTGCTAAGAAACACTGAAAAGACAAAATATCTGTAACATTAATAAAAATTGCCGATAACTTAAATATGTTAATGTTCTTATCATTACTACATAAAATGAAATTAAAGTGCGTAGGTCGACAAATGTGGGACGGGTCTAATAGTCTTTTGAATTATTAAAAAAGTCTTGTAAAATTAATTGTGGGAAGAAACTAAATTTGATTGGTAAATAAAAACAAAGAATCATCTTCTTCAAAGGTGAATCCTGAGTGAATGTATAAGTAATACGAATTCTAAATGTCAGGAGATGCACCTAGTTTAACATAAATTACTTGCAAATACCAAGATGTTCTTCCAGTATTCCAAAATAAAAATTAGTAAAATAGTGAAATGAGTAATACTAAACCACAATCAACAAATTGAAAAATCAGGTTATTTTATCAGAAAAATGATAACGTATCTTATCCGCTTTAAATAAATATTTAAATTTACATACAAATGGATAGATTTTACCGCTGAGTTTTTAAATTTATACCGAAAATGTTGTCTTTGTTGCATTATCAGGATTGCAACCCGGGAAATGTTAGTATGGTCGTCACGTATGTAACGTGAGTTGATTGCTGTAATGGGCTAAGAGCATTACATATGTAACCTACGTGGATGAATGTAAGTTAATGTATTATTCCTGTAAGTAGTAGCATCCTTTTTAACTTACTGACATAGAAGGTGAAGACGAGGATAAAATACATGTATCATTACACTTTTTGCACACACATCTATATAGCAAAAGTAGGCAAATCGTTTGGATAAAATAAACTTGGGGTAATAGACCATATTATTTATTATAGCGCATCTGCCGACAGATTTATGAAATGAAAAAAGCGTGCCAGGGTAACAAACTATTTTATAATTTTTCCAATTAAGTTGGCAATATTAACTTTTTTCTCTTTACTATTCTTACGAATTTTAATTAATGGATTCAAATCACAATCCGGGAAGCAACAATAGTAAACAGGCATAACTTAAAAAAAATATTTCGTACTTTACAAAAGAATCACAACAACAAAACAGTAGTATACATAAATAATATTTTGCTTCAAAAATACAATTTTTCCCATAAGATAACATTGGTTTTATTTCCGTTGTACTCCCAAGCATATGATTGGAGCATTCTGAGCATGCGCATTGAGATAGTAATATGGTCTATTACAAGAGACACCCTAGTATTGTATTACGGTGTATTAAAAAAAAACTAACTCGGAGTAGGCTATGAACAGGGAAACCTATGTCTGATCAATGTACAATAGGGTCCTCCACTTTATTTTTTTTATTATTTGAAATGAAAGTTCGTTTAATTTTGAAGCAATTCATAGTATTAAAAAGTCATAATTGTTTTTAGTATAGCTATCTTTCTCGCACCAGTTTCTACAGTAGGCTGCGCGAGAAAGATAGCAATAGTTGTGACGTAGTTATACATTTTAAAAATTTCAAAAACTTACAATTTTTTTAAAACTTTTTTAGTCTCAATCCTGATTTTGACTTGTATACTTTTAATATAACTAACATTTTACTCAATTTTCTGTTGTGATGAAGGACCCTATTCAAAAGTCAAATTGTTAAAATTGATTATTAAATGTAAGTATCCTAAAAATCATTGTAACAGCCATTCGCCGTTTTATAATTTATTTCCATTTCTAAAATAAGATTCAACAAGAAAAGCTTTTATTTCTTTAGACAAGTTTGACTATGTATCGTGTCAAACCTTATACCTTTCCTGTTCATAGCATACTTCGAGTTGTTTTTTTTTTAACACACTGTATTATTTAGAATAAGATAATCAGATAGATCGTAGAAAACAAAATTTGCAACAGTTATTTATGTCATTTCAAATTTTCGAAATTTTAAATTGGAACTTATACCTTGTTCCATTTAAGCTATTCAGTATTGCGGAGCATAGGGAATAGTTTTGACATCTCTGATTGGCTGAAATTAGAGACAAGAGACAAGTTTACCCAATGTAATTTCGGCTACTTCAGATTTACGCTGTTGCCAGTGCCATCTACTGAATGGCTTAAATGGAACACAGCTTAGAATTTTTTTGAAAGAATCGTTAGGAGGAAAGATTTGGAATTAACCTTAGAGCATTTTCAAATCATGATTTATAATTTGCCGATTTTTATGTCAGCCTGATATTAATTTGATAATTTTAAAATGAATTTATCAGCTTTGACAGTTTTTAAGTCTCCCAGAAATTATTTTGAAAGCATTCCAAATGAAAATTGGTGGAAAGCATTTAAGAATCGGAAGGAAAGAATGGTGAAGTATATTATTGTTGAATTGTACAACATACTTTGAACATAATTAAAATAAAATTCGAAAAAATATGAACCGTGTATTTTATTCATAATAATTCTAGCGAGTAGTATACGTTGATAAAAAAAACAATATTATTTTATTCTTGTAAATCTTTTTAATCGGTTTCAGGATATTAAATCTTTGTTTACATATGTTCACAAAAATAGGCTGAAAATGGAAACTAAGTAATAAATAACTGTATCTGTACGGTAATATTACCAAACTGATATGTCAACAACAGTCCACAAAATGACAATAAAATAATAGTAGACTATTTATTCATACATACAGATAACGTTACGTGTATCGTAACACGGTTTACTTTATTCTAAAATAAAAAAATCTGATGTGGCCAGCACATTACCTTCCGTCAATTATATGAGGCATTTATGAAAATTCTGCCGATGAACTGTTACCGGTAAACAGCTGTTTATCAGGTTATAGCTACTGGAATCGATATTTTAAGAACGCAAGTAGCAAACAGGGGTAGATCCATAAGCTATAAAAAAATTGAAAATTTGAAATAGGTTAGAAATTTAATGTAGTTAACAAACTGAGCAGAGTTCTACTTTGAACACATTTCCAATTTTAAAGCCCGTGCTTCGCTTTGCATCACTACCTTTTTTTGAGTGTAGATTCTTCATGAATCCGGTAGATTAATCTGGTAGATATTGTACAATTGTCGAACACGGTAACGTTTTACCACTGTTGTTTTCGAACACAGTCGGTAGATGCGGTATCTACCGGTAGAATTTTCGTAAATGCCGATGTATTTTCTATAAAATGCATACAGAAAGTTCCTTGCAAAAGATTCTTAATTTCTTGTATGTACATTACCTTTCGACAGTTGTATGTATTTTATACAAATTCCATACAGAAAGTTTCGACCAAAAAGATCCTATATTTCGAGTATAATTAATACAAATATACTACGAATATGTCAATTGCACTTGACACTGACATATTTCAATCAGAATTTTATTAATATAGTAGCTGTTTCTAGCATAGCTAGCTTATTTATGAAATTTAATTTCTTTATAATTTTATAACTCTGTATCCATTTAATATGAAGTATAAAATGCAGTTAAATCTTATAGAGAATACAAAGTTCTTTAATATTTATAATAACATTAAATGTGAAAAAATGATATTTAACATCGTTTTTTCAAGAAAAACTGTTAAAATCTTCAAAAGAGGGTACTTCCGGTTGACCAATTATAACCAAAATCTAATCAGCTCTTCATATGGATACAAGGAAGAGGAATACGAAAGAATTATAATTTTTGGAATTATAGTTTTTATCGTAGACGAAAATTTTGTTACACACACACACACACACACACACACACACACACACACACACACACACACACACACACACGCACACACACACACACGCACACGCACACACACACGCACACGCACACACACCCATACATACATACATACATACATACATACATACATACATACATACATACATACATACATACATACATACATACATACATACATACATACATACATACATACAGACATCATCGTAAAAATAGTAAATTCGTATTCTAGGGACCTTAAAACGTGCTTATTCATTAAAAACTCACCACCGAAATTTTTGACCAAAGACAATACCTTCCTTACCTAAACATGAGAAATAAAGCCCATAACTTGAATATATATATGTCACATTGATACATATCAAAATAATTGTTCTGTTTATCATAGAATTCTAGAAGTAGCATTAATAAAAAAATTTCAAAAATTAATATTTTATTAATGACGTCCTCATTTTCTGAAACCGATAAACTATTGTTAAACAAACAAAAATGTCTTAAAATTCCTGAATTTTAAACCTATATCTGTGGCAGTTGTGATACTCCTAACAATCCTATTGTATGTTAATAGCTATAAAATCACAACTGCTGGAAACGTCTATAATATAAACAAATAAATAAATAAATATATCATCACGCCTTATTATCCATTACATGTGTCAATCTGCTTCTATACACAAATTTCGGCAATGTCGATATATCTGTACCGTTCAAAACGTTTACCAGGCGTCACCTCACGATATCTTAAAGCTATCGCGTAGAACACCGCAGGAGTCACTTTTATATTATTTGAGAATAGAAAATAAATTTTAAGCTCGATTTAAGTTTCAAGATTGACTTCGATGATAAAATTAATAATATAATTGATTTTAAGTCTACAAAGCAAATGTCTTCTCTAATACATATATCTATTTTTTATCGGACTGATAATAAAAGAATTTTCTATTTGATGCGACTTTAATCACATTTCATATTTCTGAATTTAACAACTCTATAAAAACATCAGATAAATTTTAGTTTTCTACTAGCTGCTAATTCAAGGTTACTCACATGTGAATGATATATTTTTATTCTTATAGTATGTTTAAACAATAATTAGCGACAATTTGTGTGCGACCTTCATTGGTCCATGGGTTGTTGAAATGATGGTACACTCCGCGTCAGAATCCAATCACAATGTAGAGAACAGTCGAATGTCGAACCGACTTCCTTCCTGTTCATTTTCATTTGTTCGTCGCACCAGTAATTGTTTATTTGTAGCATAACGAATCTGAAGTATTGTACTTATTGTCTCACATAGTTGATTTCATGTGCATTGCAATTGCAAATATTTTTAGGGTAAAATAAATCAAATCAAAAACGATTAGGGGTTGAATTGAGAGATAGAACGAGGGTTGGTAATAGCATTAAGAAGAAGGGATGCAGAGACAGTTATTTATTGGGGAAGTAGGGTAAGAATTTTCTTTCTTATTCTCTATTGATATAAAAAAGAATAATTTTGTACATCAAATATTTATTTTCTTTTGGGTATTAGGTAATCACTAAAAAATATTTGAAAAATAAAAAGTAAATAAGATAATATTAAACTATGGAATCATATCTATTTGTTTTGTATTTTTTAGATTACGAGATATCTTTGAGTATACATTGATTAATGATATATGAATATATTTTTATAAAGCAAATAACAATAATAATTATAAATAATTAAATATATCACAAATCGTTAAGATTACCATAAGAAAAAAAATACTTTCTACTGTTTCACGTAATTTTTACCGGACGAATAAGCACGAATTAGGGTCCCCACAAAACGTTTTTATTAATTTTACAATGATGCCTGTGAGCCTGTGTGTGACGATTTTTTCATCCACGATAACCCAAATCAAACTTTCAAAAATACCGTATTTAAGCTTTCTGCATTCATATAAAGAGATGATTAAATTATGGGTAATATTGGACAACCGGACGAGATACTTTAATTAAAGTCCTAAACAGTTTTTAATGAAAAACTATACTAAAGTATAATCCAAAACTTTTCAATTTTAGTATTTAAAACTTTTATATCAAGGGGAACAACATATTAGATTTCGGCTAAAATTGATAAACCGGAAATGATACGTCACTCTACTGGAAGCTATAAACGATTTTCTTGAAAAATATATTAAAATAAGATCCAAAACTTCTCAAATTTTGTATTTAAAACTCGTATATAATTTTAAACAACATACTTATTAGATTTTGACTATATATGATAAACCGTACGCATAGTACTTAATTTGGAGCTCTTTCCAGATTTTCGAGGAAAATCGTAATAAAATATAATCCATAATTTCGTATTACAGATTTTTCTATTTGTTGGAACAACAAATTAGATTTTGTTTACAAACTATCAACAGGAAGCAATATTTTTTTAAAGCTCATTGCTATTTTAAACATGGAATTGGAGGGAGGTCATGTGCTGGCCACATCAGATTTTTTTTCTCTATTGATAGTTGTAAAAAGAGAATAATTTTGATCATCAAATATTTATTTTCTTTTGGTAATCATTAAAAATTATAGGACAATTAAAAAGTAAATAAGATAATACTCGTATTTCATTTTAAACTATTGAATCATATTTACCTATATGTTTTGTATTTTTTAGATTACGAGATATACATTTGAACACAAAATGATTAATGAAATATGATTATTTTTATATAGTAAATACAATAATAATTATAAATAATTAAATATATCACATACCGTAAAGATTACCATGAGAAAAAACAATTATTTTCTATTGTTTGAGATATTTTTACTATGCCAAACCATGGATTTTTAATTATTTCTTTTTATATTTATAATAACGGAAGCATTTCATTAAAAGAAATCTAATGCCACTTATGTTTTAAAGTTATACAAAAAAACTGTTTTGCAAGAAACTATAGTATATTAAAAAAAACAAAGAATCGTCAGAATATGACGAAACGCCTCAATTATTACGTTTAAGAGATCCAAAATATTACCCACAATAAATAAAAATTTAAATACGGCTACTGATTTCAAACAGGTCTTACAGGGTTGTACGTTCCCATTCGCCGTCAGACGGTGTATTTTATTATAGACGACATAAAATTATATTTGTACTCAGTAAATAATAAGCATACTTAAAGCTAGATTATGTCGTCAAAAAACAACAATATTCGTAGAATCCAATCCTGCATGTTTGTACAAATTTTAAGGGTGCTAAGTACATGCCGATTCATGGAGTTTTTTTTTTTTTTTTGATTCTATAAAAATAGCTTTTTTTATTAATAGTTTGATCCATCAAAAACACTCAAGACCTCTCGACTTATTTACCTTCACAACCCTATACAATTAAATCCATCTTTGGTTACATTTCAACCATACATTTGGAATTTCCAAAATATTAAACTTAGCTCATAGTGACAGAACGTTTTCATATAAAAATCTTACAAACCTTTGAAGTAGCTTATTATACAAGCCCAAACTCATAATAATTTGGCCGTTTTATATTTTCAACAAATAGGGGATACCACTATTTTTTTTATATATAATTTCATCTGAACATATAAGTAAAACTAAGACTGTCGGTTAAAAAATTCCTATTAATAAATGAGTTATGTAGTCCTCCGAAATTTGAAAATGTAGACGTTACGTATAAAAGTTTTTATATCAAACTATTTTCTTCGTGGACCTAAATGTACTTGAAATATATGCTATTTATAAATTATATTTATAAAAAATAAATGAATATTATTATACTGTAAAAGTCGGCAAGATTTATAATTGGAAATGTATTTGAATTATTAAGTTTAATGTAAAATATTTATATTCAAATAAAAACAGTTTGAGAATTGCAGTACTGGACTGGTAGCCACGCCTCCGCTATTTGAATTTCTCTACTTCCATTGGTAGTAGGCTCGGCCCCTAACTCGGTATTCGTTATATATTTATAGGTGGTCTTTGAGTTGCCAATCAAAATAATATATATGGATTTCATATGAGTGACGAGCTGCTAAAACAAAAACCCGCTTATTTCCGTAGTATTTCAATTACCTATATCATTTTATTTCTTTATTAATATTCATTATTAAGCTTATACTTTCACTATTTTTTACTAATTTCTCTTAATTTGATTGAGCTGTAATCCCCTATTGTAAAATCTACACAAATGGTTCGCAATTTTTACAAAATTCTTTCGGATTCTTTAATTATAGACTTAAAACTTTAAAAAACTGTGGACCAATGACTGATGATAATAGTTCGACCGGCATTTTAAGGGTTATCTTCTAGTCCAGATTTAGTTTCTACCGAGACCCTTTATTTTTGGTACAATGAAAAACAACGTCGGAAAATTCCAGTGCGTACATAAAACCGACCTTGCAAGACATATGGGACAATATGTACTCGCAGGAAAATATGCAGGGCTTAGGGATACAATGCCTAATAAAATTAAAGCTGGTATTACTAATAAAGGCGATGTAATCCAATATTAACTGGCTTATTCTGTAAGAATGTCGATATACATACCATAACGTATCGTTATGATGAAAAAGTTGTTAAATAAAGATAATTTTCAAAAAGCGTATTCTGTAAAACCAATGTCGTTATATTGAAAACGTATCGTCGTTATTTTAAGTAGTTCATGAACGATAAGGATTCACTTGTCTTTATTCTAGCCGTAAATGTCAAATGTTAGCAAATGGAAGGATTAATTAATTTATTATTTATATTTGTGCAGGAAGAAATGGAAAATAGGTAACAAAACATTTATTCATGCATCAATATGTAATTAACAACCATATTTAAATTTTAGAAGAAATGTTTGTGGCCGTGAAAGTCTTTTATAGAATAATAATAATAAATTTGATAATCGATATTTATATATATTCTGTACTCAATAAAGAAATAATAATTAAAATACTAATGTCAATATTTTTTGCAAAATAACATTACAATGACAATCTAATTTACAATAATAGTAACTAACTTTTCTAAAAAAAAATGGCTAAAGTCGTTGTGACAAACGGTATGACGACGATATTAATTAGTGAATACGATTTTAACAAATTGTCGTTCAGGATCACATGGTTACATTTATAAATAACGATAGTTGTTATATAACGATATTTTTACAGAATAAGCCTGTAAATACTTGAACAACATATTCAATTTCTGTTAGCAGAACGAAATTTGTAGAAATTTCTCAAAATTTGCGTATAGGTTCTCTAATTTGTTTGTTGAAAATGATAACCGGCCGAACTGTTTAGGCTTATTGTACTGAAAAGTATATCCCGTAAGTTGAAAACTACAAACAAATAAATAGATAAGCATAATTATATGCATTGTTGCAAAATAATTATAAAATGTTTTTTTTTTTAATAGTACATAATTAAATATATCATACACCGTAATAATTACTACGAAAAAATTAATTATCTGCCATTGTTTTATATATTTTACCACGACACACCCAGAAATCTTCAATTGTATTTTATTTATAGAACTTATATCTTGTTTAAGTAAATGAAGAAATTTTATTTGTAACAAATGATTCTTTTATAAATATAAACATGATGCTATATATTCTTTTAAGTAGTTTAATAGTTAGTATGTTAGCTACGTACAATATATATAAAATTACAGTTTGTATATGGTACACAAGGTAAATTCACAGATTAAAATGGTATAAGACCTTGAACTTATATGGTATGTAAGCGAATCATAAATAAAATTTAGTTAATGAGATATGAAAATTTGTTTTGAATATAAAACTTTTATGTTATACATACATCTTACATATATTATTATAAACCATAATTCATGAAAATTAGACCTACGCAAAGCATATTTATTCTAATAATTAGAATTAGTAGGTACTAAAAATAGTTACAGATGTGCTGATCTTTATGCGTAAAACACTCTGTATAAATAAGGATTAGACACATATCCTTGAACACTACTAAAAAGTCCTGGTTACCTTAATAAATAAAAAATTGCGCAGATACTTAGTTGCAAACATAAAAATAAAGTAGATCTGATTATCTTTCTCTTAATTAGTTAATTTATTCAATAAATATTTAAGGTTTTTGAACTATAATATTTGGAAATTTTACTTTCAAATTCTATTTTAGTATGTACCACTTTCATTAATTTTGCATAATATTTTGGCCACTAATATTTAAATACAATTTAATATTTCACAACACAATACCCTATACAAGTTATTCAAAAATGGAATACAATGTATATTATTCATATAGGGAATAGAAATATGCATCATGGTGTAAGCTTTCTTATAGCTTATAGCTCATTTTTCAATGACACCCTAACTGTATTCATAAGGGATGTGAAAACGACGGGACATAATAATGTAAACGTGGTAGGGAATATATTACAGTACTTAAGTACTTAAAAGTGTATCAGACATAGGAGACGTGTTGAAAATAGAAAAAGCATAATTACACTTCAAATGTTATGGTTATGTTTCCAAGTAAATTTGTTTTTTTTTTTGTCACTCACTTATTACTCATTTTGTAACAAAATCTCATTCTAATTTACAACAAAATGACTCACGTAGAAAATTTTATTTTTCACTCAATTTACTTTGAAACATGTTAAGTAAATTTTCACTGATCCCAATCGAATTAGTTTAATCCAACCCTGGGTTAATGAACTGTATAAACGTACCATCAAAGTAATTAATCAATGAATAAAGTACTTTTTTTTTAATTTTTGAAAGGTTCGGACCATGTAACTGAGCGAATGAGGCATGTATTTAATCACTCTGTTATGTGAAGGGTGAATTTGCATGAATTTATCATAGGACTAATCAGTACAGACCGAAATGGGAAGGGGTAAATCGATAATTCAAAAAATCCTACTGTCGAATTATTTATCGCACAAAAATGACCAATACCGTATGGTGTATGGTACACTCTCCATAAATGCTATGAATCTCGTAACCTATAGTAAAAATATTTATTTCCGCATACATTAAATTGCCCCACCCAGCACTGGGTAAAAAAGTCGTAGATATTATTATTTGCTATGCATTTGTTTATAAATAAACAAAACGGTAATATTAGTTTGTAAAATTTATGTAGATGGTTAGAAATGTAAAAATATAAATAAAAAGTTGAACTGCCACTCCCGATTAGGTGTAAAATGTTCTGTAATTAATGATTCATAAGGTTATCTATATATTTGTTTAGATAAAAGTTTGTAGATAATTAATACACACAATATCCTATTTTAGTTTAAATTCTAATATTGTCTATTGTCTTTCAGATAATATATTTCTAAAGTAGATAACTTCGAATTTCTTGTAAATAAATGTTCTCATATTTTATTTCTTTTAGAATTACAGATTACAAACCTAACGTCATTATATTACATTTTTGATATATTTGCGGTTACTGCTTTACTTTTTGCGATTATATTTTATATTTTTATACAGATATATTGTAAAAACAGGAAAAGCATCTTTGATTTCTCGTAAAAGTGAGAGATTTCAACGTTAACACATACTAGAAAACACACATACAAAATAAACAAGTTCATCACACAACTCTGAAAAAGTTTCTTGCAAGGTTATATCATAAAAAAAATGTTTCTCTTACGTTTTGCTGCAGCAATAAGATCTTTAACTTCCTTAATCAGTCTCTTTATTTGCTGACTGGTGTTTTCCAGCTCTTTTTCATGTTTATGTAGATTTTCCCTGAACGAGGGACTGTCATTCATGCACTCAGTGAACTCTAAAGGCGGTAAGCCTACACCCATTTTGTTTTATAGTTTGTAATCACACATGAAAAGACAGTTTAGAAACAAACACTGTGGAAAGGTTTATACACGAATTGGAGCACACATATCTACACGACGAAGTCTCGACGCAAACTACCTGTTGTTGATGTGATGGGAAACAGTTGAATGCGTGACGTATAAACAGCGGATACGAGGACATCTGTGGGAATATCTGGGAACGAAAATTGGCGGGAAATGGAAACTTTATTATCGATGGAATTAATAAAGTTTCGGACTAGCAGTCTATTACAATTTTATTCTCGCCGATGTTTCGACTATGGACCTTTCCAATTTAAGGGCTATCTCTTTCTATCGCTGCAAATAGTAAGAAAATGGCGCGAACAACTGCCAGTTGGGCTGTCAAACGAAACGTCAAAAATATTGCAGTCATTAAAATACCTGTATTCTCAGTGAAAATTTGCATCGTTAGACATTTTACCTTCAATAAAAGCTCTTGTAACTTATTTCGATAAGATTTTTTAAAGTTATCTTACATTTTACGTCTAATTTTTTTAGAATCAAACGTCATAGATCTCAGTTGTTCTTACTATGCACAGATCCCCATTGCGCATATCTTCTATCTCTTTAAATTGGAAAGGTCCATTGTATAGTCGAAACGTCGGCGAGAATAAAATTGTAATATTGACTGCTAGTCCGAAACTTTATTAATTCCATCCCTAACACAATCGAACATCGTTTTTTGAATTTATTATAGATATGTCGATATAAACAAGTAATTGTTTATTTGTTTTATTTTACTGTAATCGATCAAAATATGGATGGGTGTACACATTAATTTGTTATTCAGCAAAAAATAATTACTGTGTTCAAAAATATACAGGGTTTAAGCAATATCAATTTTGTTTACTGATGTACAATTTTATTTGCAGCTTCATTATATGTAAATAATTAGGAAAGTTGGAAATTAAGATAATATGATCCTATGTTCGGCAGTGCCGGTGCCACAGATATAAAATAAATATTTTATATCTGTGGCCGGTGCCGGTCACCTTCTTGTATCTTGTTTTTTGTTTGGATATTATTCAATCAAACATCACGATCAAATTGCACCTATCTTCCCATCACAAATTTTTTTCTTCATATTTTTATATTCTTAGGCCCGGTTTTTCCATCTGTGGATAAAGTGTCAGTTAACTGCCAGATAAATATAATCATAATTTTTACAAATCTGTAATATTTAAGATTTCATATTTATTTAAAATATAGGAGTACAAACTTTAAAACTACGTAATGCCTATAAACACTTGATGATAAAGTACCTAGTTGGCTTGCATTCAGAATTATTTGAAAATCTCGGATGAAAACTCAGAACAAAAAATCTAAGCCCTTGGTTCAACCAAAATTGCAAATATGTATTCCGTATTACTGTAGAGTCACTATATTAGTAGATAAATAAATATATTATCATGGCTCTACCTTTTGCTGGGTGGATAACCTATTTTAACTTATTTTAATAATAGTGATATCTCGATTTTGTAACTTTAAATTCTACTGGACTTCAAATTCTATTAGAATAAAGTATGTAAGAATAATTAAAACAAATATTATTATAACTATAACTGAACTTTTCAAACTATGTATATAGAGACTATAGACGTAAATAACGAAATGTTAAGCATAAACGATAGGAACGAATTCTACTGTTCCAGACCAGTAGATTTCAAATTCTTTTGGTCTGGAGCAGTAGAATTAGTTTTAATGGTTTATACTAGACATTAAGTTTTCACGAACATGTAAAATGAACACACAAATATTAGCTTTTAACAAATAGATAGAAAATTCTGATAGCTCAAATAATCACGTATTTTTTCGCTACTTATTAAAGGTCTGTGTCCACGATCCTAGAAATCGATCCGAATTCTCGGATATAGGAATGTACCTATAAAACTAAAATATACTGCTGATACTCTTTCTCTCACTTAAGAGGAGTCTGCTACAAACATTATTCTCTATCCTTATCAGTTAATGTAAGAATTTCCCTCCTGCTAGTTCCCCTTTCCCGTTCTACACCAATAAAATCAAAGCAATCCGTTATTCTTACAGAAAAGTATATATGCAGATATATATGACTGCACTCGTCCAATGTCAGTCTCACAAATCTCACTCCCATCAGCAGTATATATTTTAGTTTTATAGGTATATTGATATAGGGCGCGAGCAGACACGTGACTCGGGCGTCCTTGACGTGCTTGGAATCAGCTGATTTGTGTGTTTGTCATTTTGACCAGAACAATGTCACTTTCACAACACCAATGTTGTGACTTATTTTAATTTTGAATTGTTGAGAATTATTATTTTTAATTTCATGTGTTTTACTGCCTGAAAATTGTACAATAACATTTTAGCAGTTCGAAATTAAAATAAGATAAAACATTGGTCTTGTCAAAGTGATGTTCTTGTCAAAATGACAAGCGCACACAAATCATCTGATGCCCGAGTCACGTGCTTGGAATCAGCTGATTTGTGTGCGCATGTCATTTTGACAAGAACAATGTCACGTTGTTTTGATTTATTTTAATTTTGAACTGCTTTAAAGTTATTATTTTAGAATTTTTAAGCAGTAAAACATATGAAATTAAAAATAATAACATTTTAGCAGTTAAAAATCAAAATAAATCAAAACATTGGTCTTATCAATGTAACATTGTCATTGTCAAAATGACAGGCGCACATAAATCAGCTGATTCTAAGCACGTCAATGGGTACGTTCCACTTGGCGACCACAACGCTCGCGACCACAACGCTCGCGACCACGATCGCAAATTTTCCCGTTCCACTTGCTTGCAAACGCCGCGGTCGGGAACGCAAGTGGAACGGCTTGTGGTCGTTGGTGAACAACAAGATGGCTGCTGCTGCCATTGGCGCGTTGATGTTGCGTAGAAATAGATAAAAAACTAAAAAATCTGATATAACCACCGTCATTACCTTCCGTCAATTCTATATAATTTATTCTGCCTTTTATAAAATATCTTTATAATATTTTATCTCTAAATACATTAAATATAAAGAAAAAATGCAGGCAAATCGTATAGAGAATAAAATATTCTTTGATAATTATAATAACGTAAACTATTAAAAAATGATATTTAACTTCCGGGGTGACCAAAATCTAATCAAATCTTCATAATATGAAATAATAGAAATATGAAAAAACTAATTTTTGGAATTGTAGTACTGGAATTATCGAATCCGAAAGAATCGTCACACACACAAGGTAAAAACGAAACTTTTTATGTGAACATTTTTAAAAATTGCGCGCAAAATGCCAAACGACCGCACCGACCCATGCTGTTGGGATGAGCGCGGCGGTCGCCGTACGGTCGTTGTTAATGACGTCATCCGTGACGTTTTGAGGAACGACCACGGCGACAGAGGCTTTAAGTGGAACGCATTTGAGAGCGTTGCGAGCGTTGTGGTCGCCAAGTGGAACGTACCCAATGTCGCTCGAGTCACGTGTCTGCTCGCGCCCTATAGTCCGTAATTCGACAACTCGGATCGTGAACACTACCAACTCGATGGGATTTTCAAGTATCAAGAGATGGCGCTGATCGCATTAAACAATGGTATACTTTTTGTTGACATTTATAAGTGCCGCATGGTTGTCAATTGTGTTTCTTTAGTTTTCGTATTATTTTCTCATTTATTAGTATTTTTTATTTATAATTCAAGTATGTATAATAGAATTTTTGTAGTCATATAGTTGTAGTTTCATGTAAATGTCATATTTGTACCACTGTGTGTAGTTCTAATATTCACCGCTAGTTAGAATTTTCTTATTTGAAAATCCCAATAGAATGGAAAAAGCGTTCTGTCCCATTTTTTCGTACAACTTGCTAATTTCATTTACATGTTACCAATTTAAAATTTTGACGATTGATTAGCTTGCAAATTATAAGTTATAAAATTCTACTTATTTTTGATGTTATTATAAATAATTACTTAAAAATAAATTAATATATTCGTAGTAAAACTTTAATTTACTTACTGCCGGGATAATTTCTTGGTTGTTTTATTAGTATTGGTAGAAATGATTGAAAGTAACTTCATAAATTAAACCACCCTGACATCTGTAGTCATGTTTATGATCAAAAAATGTGATAGAGAACTCGGAACGATTTCTAGCATCGTAGGCACAAGTCTTAAGGCACGCTGCAATATTTAGTTTACTCCTAATGATTTCTGGATTGTAATAAATGTCCTTTCTTCACTTATCAACATTTTATTAGTGTATTTGAATGTCAGTCATAATGCACAGATTACAACAGTTTATAAACAACGTTATTTGAATAGAAATAACTTTGAATAACTTACGCTACGTTTGAACATTACATTTATGTTACTTACAGTAACATCGCTTATATTATGTACTTGGCCAATGCAAATAATCACTATTATAAGTTGCCAAGCTCGGACGCTGTTGAAACCACACCCTTTTTGGGTAGATATACGAAAGATTCTAACCACTTTTATACACCATGGACAGAATCGAGACTTAGTTTGTATATTATTAATTTCAGCGAGGCTCGAAAAACTTAATATATTAATTTCAATATGAACATAATATATTCTGTTTCTATTTAGATAAAATTTAAATACTCAAATATTTTATTAAAAAAAATTTAAGGGTAATAAAAAAGTTAAATAAGTTTTTATAAAATAGATGGAATATAACGTTAAATAATGCGTATAAAATATATCACATGTTTAATATGAATATAGATTTATAGGAAGAAGTAACTAATATATTTTCAGCAAATATTTCAAAATATTTGAAGACCATATACCGGTTGGAAGTATGTATCATATTTAAATTATAATTAATAAGTAAAGAGTAATCTACATGTTTTATATTACTGAATTCAGCAACTGATTTAAAGAAAAATATTACCAGATGATATAATTTAATTTTGAAACAATTTTCAACATATATTTCAAAAGCACACTTAAAGAAGTACAGAGAAAACAAATTCGAGTAGATGAATAAATATATCATATACAATATTTGTATTTTTTTTCTAGGAGCTTGCAAAAAGCAGACAAAAACTACTCATTTTAGATTTAAAAGTAGGTCTTTATTTAGCGTATGGAAAAAATACTAATGGCAACGTGAAATAAAATATTAAGTAAACTATTGAAAACAATGTGGTTACTAAGCAAACATAAATTTGACAGTCAAAGTATGTACACTTGTCATGCATGCTACACTTGATTACGTTTCGTGCCGCAACTTGCACTTCACGTGCACTACATATAAACTTTTTGTACTTGTTACATAAATAACTATTATGCACCGTAGTTCATGGACAGATTTTATAAGACTATTTTAAGTATTTAAAAACATATGCATTTCATTTTACAGGCATTATTAATATACTTTTCGTCATAAAAGAAACGGAGTTCTAACCTTTTTAAAAAAATTCTATATTCTACAGGCTGTTAAAAAACAAGAGTAACACATTTATAGGACATAGAGAAAAGTCAAAATAAGTCGAAAAGTTTTATTCCGAGATATAAGGCAGTGAGAAATTAGTTTTTACGGGATTTATCTCTGTTATCTCGAAAACTATAAGTAACGACTTCGATTAAATGAGACTTTTTGTTTACCGTTGAGAGGCCATCTTAGATGTGTTGTATATTTGTTATTCAAAAAAGTCAAATAATTTACTAAGTCGAATCTTGTGGCGACCTTGACTCAATTTTATTGTAGTTTTATAGTCTATTTACTGGCATAGACATAATTCTGTTCGGTCACTATCTATGTCAGTTTTTCTTCGCTTGTAATACAAAATGACATCTTTTTCCGAAAATGTTCAAAAGTCAAATAATTTACTATATAAGTCGAATCTTGTGGCGACCTTGACTCATGTTCAATTTTATTGTAGTTTTATAGTCTATTTCCTGGCATAGACAAAATTCTGTTCGGTCACTATCTTCGTCAGTTTTTCTTCGCTTGTAATACAAAATGACCTCTTTTTCCGAAAATGTTCATTATTGGACATATTGTATAAAACTTTTCGACTTATTTTGACTTCTTCTCTAAGTTCTATAAATGTATAAATTACACTTGTTTTTTAACACCCTGTATATGAGAAGGCCAAATAAATTTTTCAGAAAGTCCTTTCTTCAATATATTCCAAATTTAAATTTCCAATAATAAAATTTCAAATACCTATTCAAAAAATAACATTATTAGTCATTAATAAACAATAAATAATCATAAATATACCTCACTTAAACACATACACTTCACACAATTCTTTCTTATATCTTCCCTAGGGTCTTTATTTTCAGTCTCGTAATATCACATTGCGGAGAGCGGTGCGCTAGCAAGGGTTAGGAGTCGGGGGCCGTGGTGGGGGTTGTGGCAGGGGGTGTAGACGATTCGGATGAGTCGCTGGGGCCTTCGGGCTTGGCCAGGGCGGCGGCGGCAGCTGCAGCAGCGATGCAGCTCACACACAATTCTTGGCGGCGTCGCAAAGATGGGGTTAACTCGTCGGGGGTCGAAGCACGGGAGCTTCGACCGGAGTCTCCGCTCAAAGAACTCGCCAGTGATAACTGAAAAATTCAGATAGTCATATATCATTTTGTTAACAAATATTATCTCCATTGTATTTCTCTCTGTACTTTCAATAGTTCCATTTGTATTATATTCTCATATTTATTGTATGTACAATGTATCTCGAATTCCATGTTTTACAATTACCCTTTTTTATATAACCTTTGATTATATGTAATAGAGTAAATGTACATAGTGGGATGATATGCACATTGCCCGACAAATGTAGATTTGCTTAAAATTGTTGTCGTTTGAAATTTAACTAAATATAACAATAACCACACATAACGCACTAAACACCCTGAGTTTTCGAATAGTGACTTTTGTGCGTTAGGTTAAGCTTCTACATTTATCGACAATGTACACATTATCCCGCTATACACTTTCAGTGTAACATACAGAATGTTCCAGACCACCAGTGCCAGGCTTTTTTCAGAATTACGACGTCCTAGAGGTTCAGGAAAAAACTAGCATAAAAATCCTATGTGGATAATTTAATGATACCGGAAGTAGGCGTAATTCTAAAAACAAACAACTTTTGTTGGAAACATTTTTTTATTTACGTATTATTAAAATAAAATAAATAAATATATCATAACGGCATATTACCCATTGCTGGGTGTGCCAATCCGCTTTGTATGCAGATATCGGTAATGATGATGACATATTTGTACCGTGCGGGCGTTTACCAGGCGTCACCTCACGGGCACTCATTTCTGGCGTGGAGAGTGCACCACAGGGGTCAATTTTGTGCCATTTAAAATTCGAAATACTTGGCGTCGGTCGGGATCGAACCCGGTTCCCCAGATTCGCGACCAGACACTCAGGCACGCAGCCACGAGACCCCATTATTATTACGTATTATTTACGAAATAAATACTATTCTTTTGAAATATTCAGTGCCTTCCACCTTCTTCGGTGTATTTTTGGAGCCGAAGTCGGATATTGTTGACTGCGCTTAACACTTCATATTCACTCACTGAGTGGCAGACGTCCCCGAATTCTGTCCTTTATGTTACCCCTCGTAACCAGCACAGTACCTCTCGCCATTTCCATTTAATGTTACATAAGTCGTGTTAAATATTTCTTGTACACCCAAAAGAGGCGTCACATTCAAAAACTACATGCGAGTGTGGCAAAGTGATTTTTCTCGCATTTTACATCTAAATTTTAAAAAACAAATGCCATCAAAGCACGTAACCATAGCTCCCGCCATTTGTTCTTACTATACGCAGATCCCCATTGCGCATAATTATATTTTATCTCTTTACTGAAAAAGTCTATTAACAAATACCAGTTTTTGTTTTTCATACATATAGCCTATTGAAAAATCATCACGGCATATTACCCATTGCTGGGTGTGCCAATCTGCTTTCGCACACAGATTTCGGTAATGATGATGACATATTTGTACAGTGCGGGCGTTTACCAGGCGTCACCTCACGGGCACTAATTGCTGGCGTGGAGCACACCACAGGGATCAATTTTGTGCCATTTAAAATTCGAAATATATGGCGTCGGTCGGGATCGAACCCGGTTCCCCAGATTCGCGACCAGACACTCAGGCACGCGGCCACGAGACCCCATGAAGTTATTTGTAAAAGTAAAAAAATGTATTTTTTTTGCCTATTATGTAGTAATGCATTTCTTCTGGATAAAAAATACACGGCTAAAATAGTCTCCTAATGGGGCAACTTTTGTCTAATTTAGCTGACTTCGTACCTCTTGACGTATGTTTACAGTTAGATACATGTGTGAGAATTATTTTGAGATACATATGTGTTGAAACTAATTTTTTATGAGCTTAGAAGTTTCTGCTATTGCTAACTCAAAATATATCAGGAAATTATACAGTTTAAACAAAATGTATGAGCTCTTGTATGAGGAGATGTTTCACGATTTGTTTTTTTGACATGTACCTACCTCACACAAATTCTCATATATGTATCTGAATGAAAACATACCTTTGCAGTTCTCGAGATACCTATGTTGGACACTTATACGACAATAATTTGTATAACATGGATTTAAGCAAAATTTAATCTTGAATAGTTAGAACTATAATAAAAGCTAAATAAAAAGTTTGCTACAACTACAATCAAATCAGATCGAAAACTTTGAATACTGTTGTCTCCCAACCCTATAAATGGAGGCAGACTGTAACTACCCTATATTTCTTTACCTGTCTATCTTGAATGGACGCTCTAATCTGGGGCAGAGGACTAACTCCTCCTCGTCTAGGGCTCCCGTCGTGACTGTCACTGGCAAACCCGATCACCACCTCGTCGATCTCCATGTGAAGGATGGATTCTTGACTCCCCGTGAACTACACACACCACACGTCTCAACCCGAGGTTCGGATATCTCACAAACACAAGCTAAAACCCGCAGAACCCACGCCAAATACACTCAACATCAACGAGAAAATATTCAAATTATATTATTATAGAATTAATTTATCCTTTTCCACAAAATTATATGTTAAAATATTTTTACCGGTAAAATAAATGAAGTTGAATCTTAAATCACTATAATATCAGTATAAAAATGTATAAACAATAAAAACTATTTTTAAATATAATTCTAGCATTTTCTAAAAATATATCACATTTTTAACATATAATACAACACAATACAAACCAAATGGCTGGCTAATGATATGTGCTATGATTGTCTCTGATATTGAACAATAAGACAACAAAATTTCTAAGAAAATTATTGTTGTTTTGAATTAATGTTATTAAGATTTTCAGAATTAATTAAATTTGTATGTAACAAAAACTAATATATGCAATATACTCGTAAAAACAGGATGGGGCCAAGAAACTTTTTTTGAAGGTGAATGAAATAAAAAGTAGGTATGGACCTATTAAATTAAAAGAGAGATATTAATAAAAGTGAGATGTGCATAGTGCGCAGTTAACTTTTGGCGCAGGTGGGTGATATGGTAGAGAACATTTAAATTTAAAATATGGCAACATATACGTGTACAGGTGTCTCATTTTCGATGTTTTTTAAGGTATCTCGGGTAATATTAATGATAGAGCAAAACCGTTTGCACATTCCAGGGTCAACTTTTCGAGAAAAGTTTAATAGTCACCACAGGAATTTTCGATCATTTGTTTCTGAGCTACAGGCAAAAACTCGTTTTTCGCTCATTTTGAAAATATCTCATATCTTATTTATTATGATAGAGAAAAAATGTTTTAACAATTTTTTTAGCGTTTTTTAGAGAGAATGAAATGGCGTAATTAGATTTTTGAAAACTTAATAATTCTCGAGATATAACACAAACTTATGATTTTTTAAATGGGAACCTATATTGAAAATAGTCTCATCTTTATGCTTATTTTACAAGCTTTTCAATTATATATAACAAGTCTACATTCTTTTGTTTTAAACATGAATAAAAGACGAATTATTAATTTATTGAGGTGAAAATATCGGAAATTATTAAGAAACAAATGAAAACTTTATTACAGATCATCATTTTTTTATTTTGATTCTATATCTATTAATTATGTTCTCAAGATTATTTTTAACAAATTATTTTTGGGTTAGTTAAATTACTATTTATCGACGTTAGAGTTGGCTGTGACACAATCCGAAATAAATGATTTAATATGCTTTTGAAGTAAATAAATTGAAAAAATGGGTAAAACTGAAAAAAATACTATTAAAAATAAACATACGATGATCTGTAATAGGCTTTTTTCATTTGTTTCTTAATAATTTTAAATTATTTCACCCCAATATATTAATAATTCATCTTTTATTCGTTTAAAACAAAAGAATGTAGACTTGTTATATATAATTTAAAAGCTTGTAAAATAAGCAAAAAGATGAGACTATTTTCAATATAGGTTCCCATTTAAAAAATCATAAGTTTGTGTTATATCTCGAGAATTATAGTTTTAATAAAATCTAATTACGCCATTTTATTCAATCTAAAAAATGGTATTTTTTTTGTACAAACAATTTTTCTCTAAGTATCATAATAAATAAGATATGATATATTTTCAAAATGAGCGAAAAACGAGTTTTTACATGTAACTCAGAAACAAAAGAAGATCGAAACTTCCTGTGGTGACTATTAATCTTTTCTCGAAAAGTTGACCCTGGAATGTGCAAACGGTTTTGCTCTATCATTAATATTACACGGGATACCTTAAAAAAACATCGAAAATGAGACACCTGTACAACAAAATAAGAAATTCGAGTAAATTTAGGTATACCTTGTTCCATTTAAGCCATTCAGTATTGTAGAGCATAGGGAATAGTTTTGACCTCTCTTATTGGCTGAAATTGGAGACAAGAGACAAGTTTACCCAATGTAATTTCGGCTACTTCAAGTTTGCGCTGTAGCCAGCTCCATCTACTGAATGGGTTAAATGGAACAGTGTATATAATATATTCGATTAAAAAAGAAAAGAAGAACAGATAGAAATCAGAAAAGAGGATATAATGGCACTATTCTGAACAATTCTGTGCGTCTTACAGATCTGTATATAATGAACAAAATCGCAACGAAGCTGCCTCTAATGTACAATTTTATATTAATCAACAAAAATAGATGCGTTTTTGTCAGTTTTTTTTACAGATCTATAAGACGTAAGACTTACAGATTTGTTCAGAATTAGCCTATAAGTTTTATAAAGAAGGTTATGTGCGAAAACAATTGCGATGAGCGATACTTACAAAATTGTTTTTATATGTTCCTACATATTTGCACTTCCAACTAGCAAATTTATTATACCAAAACAATCGAAAAGTGACAGTTAATAGCATAGTTGTCAAATGATTTGCTTAAGACCTGGTAACACAATCTCTGATGAAACATAAATTTTACATAATTTTATTATTAGATACATTTCTTTTTGTAATAGAGAAAATATTATTTAATTTTTTTGTCGATTTCTGTATCATTTTTAACAGGCATAAATTTATTTTATTTCATTCTCGTCATTTGACAACATGGTGTCACTCACCCATTGATTCAGAAAAATTCTGCTAGATGGCGAATCTAAAATGACGTCACAGAGTCATTAAAATTTAATAGGTCCATTGCTGATAGACAAAATTTATTTTTGAAAATGAAATAATATAATTTCAAGTTTAAAATTAAATCATGCACTGATGCAACCGATTTCTCCTCTCTACACTATGCTCTATTCCATTTAAGCCATTCAGTAGATGGCACTGGCAACAGCGCAAATCTGAAGTAGCCGAAATTACATTGGATAAATTTATCTCTTGTCTTTAATTTCAGCCAATCAGAGAGGTCCCTATGCACCGCAATACTGTATGGCTTAAATGGAACAAGGTATAGTGATGGCACGGATCATCCTTTAGCCGGATCACCGGAAACGGAATTCCGGCCTTTCGCTAAACCGGAACGCCAGAATTCCGGCCACCGGATCGCTTGTTATTATGTATTTTTGAATTTACCAACAATAGTAAGAAATTCTGATTATTTGGTGAAGAGGCCATGGCCCATGATGGACTGTAACCCGAATTAAGCAAAAAAGCTCAACGATTTTTGTCAAGCCCTGCAAGTAGCGTTTAGAGCAAATGCACATTTTCTGAAATGAAGAAGTCGTTCTTCTCTACGTAATTCCAGTCAACACAAAAAAATTACTTTCCATTGATCACCATAGTAATTAGCCGGAGTGTAATTTTGAATATTGATACCATGTTTAGTACCTGGAGTGTATTATATTTTTAGAGTAACATTTTTTAAATTGCTATATCATAAAAAATAAAATAAAAATCAATAAATATGTACTAAAAATATTAATTATACCGAAATGTTTCATAGAAATTTATTACGATTCGGTAGAATTACCCAAATAATTCGGCCGAAGCCGGAGTTTCAATCAAATGGCCGGATCGGCCGGAATCAGTAACAAAGCCGGATTTTCATGCCATCAATACTCTACATGTTCCAACATTCAGGCTATTTCCTGCCGATTAAGATTCTTCAGCTGAAGCTGGGTTGTAGAGTGGTGTTTGTAAACCAAAATCAGGCGAGTGCGCCGCCCACTTGATGTCACCTAGAATCGAGATGAGCCGTCAGAGAAACTTTACCCTCATAATTCTAACGCCATGCGATTTTTTATGCGGATATCTCAAGACAGAGGTTTACAAACACCGTTCTACAACCCTCCTTCAGCTGGGGTATCTCTTTCGGCAGGAAATAGCCCGAATGTTAGAATATGTAGAGAGGAGCTCCAGAAATCGGTTTCATCGGTACATAGAGAAAGGTGGCCACCACCTTCAAGATGTTTTGTTTAAAACTACATTATTTAAAACTTCCAATTAGGTTCTTTCATTATCCAAAAATAAATTTTGTGTATCAGCAATACTTTTCATTTTATTCGACTTCAAAAATTGAAGTTTCTAGACCCCACCCTATGTAAAATGACAAACATATTAATAATTTTCTGAATTATTTGAACCATTTTCATTGTAATATTTTTTTTATCAAATATGCTATTTATAATTTTTATTTTTTTTTGAATTTGTATAATATATTTTGTTTAAAAATGAAGGTGAAACTCTGTTTATTAAAACATTATTATTTCCCATAATTTCTAATATTATTAAAAGAAGTAAACATTTAAATTATTAACAGAGCATTAAAAATATAGCACATAAAGACACTAAAACATATAAACTATAGTTTCCTACAAAATATATCACAACACTGAAAACTCTCCTTTGTGCGCCCTTCTTAACCATATTTTTCCTTAAGATTCAACTTTCTTCCGGATGATTCCCACTAAATTTAAACAAAATTTGTTTCCTATTGATGTTGAGTGCTTGGCAAAGCTTTAAGCATCCCCTTGCACCGTTTGTATCACAGCACAGTGTACGAGATCCACTACTTTTGCGAGTGTTTATAAGTCTAACTCAAGGAAGGCTGCAGAGGCACTAGCGGAAGAACTCTGACTGACCACAAATCCGTAATGCTTCAGGATGTCCATCTTGCACATTGGACACGTGCGATGCTCTAGCAGCCAAGGGTCGATACAGTTCTTGTGAAACTCGTGCCTAGAAGATACAAATTGTCTTCATTTTTGTTTATTTCCTTCTGGGATGGGAAATAGGATAGTAAAAGTTAAATTTTCTTCCATTTTCTATGTAATATAACAATGGACCCGTCCAAATTAAAATTATATATTTTGTATTTTTATACCGATAATAATGGAAATATGTGTGAGTGTAAGAAATGGTCGCCATGTTGTGACGTCAGCGTCACTTCTATAGAAATGTCACTATAGTGTGAACTATGCATATTTTGTTCATCAATAGGCGATTGACTTTAAAGATACTCTAACATACAGATATTGAATATATCGAAGTAATTTTGTGTTAAGATCAAAAGAAATTATACTTAAATTTTTATTATAATTTATTTTTTAATTATTGTAACCTCAATATTTGTCATTGTTGTAATCAGAAAATACGTGTGTAAATGTTGGATTACAACTAAGTAAGTTTTAATAGACCTTTTCAATTTAACGGCTATCTCTTTCTATCACTGCAAATAGTAAGTAAAATGGCACGAACAACTGCCAGTTGGGCTGTCAAAAAAAACGTCAAAAATACTACAGTCATTAAAATACCCGTATTCTCGGTGAAAATTTGCATCTTTAGACATTTTAACTTAATAAAAGCTTTTGTAACTTTTTTCAATAAGTTTTTTAAAGTTGTCTGAGACTTTTCTCATATTTTACGTCTAATTTTCTTTAGAAACAAACGCCATGGAACTCATTTGTTCTTGTTGGTTCTTACTATGCGCAGATCCCCATTGCGCATATCTGCTATCTCTTTAAATTGAAAAGGTCTATTATTCTACTCAATATTGTCATTGTTGCTTTAATTATAAAAATAATGTAGTTTAAATACTATTTTAATTATAATAACGACAGGTCAATGTATAATAACCCTACATATAATATTAAATAAAGTCTTGAAATTACTTAATTAAAGCCAATAATGAATCTGACTATGAAAACGTGTCAAAGTTATTAATTCTACATACTTGATATTTATATTAGGTATGTATAATATTTAACATTTAAGTTACTACTATAATCTAATGGACCTTTTCAATTTAACGGCTCTCTTTATATCGCTGCAAATAGTAAAAAAATGGCGCGAACAACTGCCAGTTGGGCTGTCAAACGAAACGTCAAAAATATTGCAGTTATTAAAATACCTGTATTCTCAGTGAAAATTTGTATCGTTAGACATTTTAACTTCAATAAAAGCTTTTGTAACTCATGTCGATAAGATTTTTTAAAGATCTGAGATATTCTCACATTTTACGTCTAAATTTTTAGAAACAAACGCCATAGATCTCAATTGTTCTTACTATACGCAGATCCCCATTGCCCATATCTTCTATCTCTTTAAATTGAAAAGGTCCATTATGTAAGTAAATCACACAAATATATATTTTAAAAAGACAAAAAAATTCTGGTTTACTTTATTATCATTAATTTTAAAGATTTTAGATCACAGTTTGTAATGGAAACGCATTTTTATTTATTTATTCTCTCTACTTTTGGCGGAGTGACGCTGACGTCACAACATTCGCGCCAGAACTTTAATATTCATTTTAGGTCTTAGTAAGCAAAATTTCAAGACAACAAAATATGTGAAATTTGTATTTTTAAATTTATAATAACATATAAAAAGTTGGACGGGCCCATTCAAATTTGATTTTGTAAACTATTTTGGTCAGGAGAATACAGGATTCAAGGAAAATGGATAAAGAAAAACAAGTCAAAAATTACTGAAATTAATGTAATTTGTATTTTAATATTGTACATACAATATGACTTTGCTTTCCTTTTCATTTTTGAATTAGTTAACTCTGATAAAAAAAAGGATAAGGATCTTCTTCTATTAAATGGTTCTTGGGTTATCTAGGCATGAATCATAAAAATAGCCTCTCTAGTGTATCAAAACGAACAATTTAAAATATTGCTTCATTTAACCAAGACATTTATCCAAAATAAGATTATAAAATTAATTCGATGCTATACTTAATATGCGAATAGATATTTAATATTAAACTTTTGTATTTACCTCCCGTCAATCTACTACATACATTATGTAAGAGAGGTAATTTTTTGGGTTCAAAAATTCAGTAGTAAGTTTTCAGTGAATAAGTACGAATTAGGATCCCCACAACACGTTTTTATAACTTTTACAATGTTGTCTGTGGGATGATTTTTCTTCCACGATAACTTATAGCTTCCAAAAATTTATATTTTCCGTATTTAAGATTTCTACACTTATATAAAGAGTTGATTAGATTTTGGGTAAAATTGGACAACCGAAAGTGATACTTTACTTGAAGCCCATAACAGTTTTAAATCAAAAACTATATTAAAATATAATCCAAAACTTTTCAATTTTAGTATTTAAGACTTTGATATCAATGGGAACAATATATTAGATTTTGGCTAAAATTTATTAGGCGGAAGTGATACTTTACTTGAGCTCTGTATAGATTTTCGTGAAAAAATATATTGATTTAATCCAAAACTTCTTAAATTTAGTATAAAACTCGGATATCGTTTTGACTGTATATGATAAACAGGAAGTGGTAGTTAACTTGGAGCTCTTAACAGATTTTTGAGGAAAAACAATAAAATATAATCCCAAATTTCGTATTACACTTTTCTATTGGAAAAAAATTTTGGAAACGGTATAGTACATAACTCTTTAATAAGTTTTTATTCCTAACCCCGATATTTTCAACACTGGTTAAACTGCCTGTTAACTGTCAGTTATAATTATAAGAAAAATGTCGCAACAAAAAAATAGATACATGTGTAATTTTACAATTTATACTACAATATCGATGCTATATTTTTCTTTTAACTGACAGTTAACTGACTGTTTAAACAGTCTTAACTCATTTAAAATTAAAGAATTGTTTATTATTATTGTAAACAGACGATTTGTTTTCGCACTTATTTGCTAATATTTGCAAGCACACACCCAAATAAAATTTTCTTTTATTACATCTTAGATACATATTTGTAAATATTTCTTATCTTCTTTCAAAATAGTATTATTTGCGTTTACATTTAATAAAAATATAAATATTTACGACAATGTTTCATGGATATTTTATTCTAGAAATTTAATTTTGGGCGCTGAAAAATACATTGTAATTCGATCGTACTTTTGGGAGACGGTGTGAAAAAACGCGCATAATATTTATATTTTATAAGGGATGAATTTGATATTTTATGTAGCACAGGGTTGAAACGACCTCAATTCTCTTCATACATTATTCACCACGTAAACAAGACAGGCAGGGATTTAAGTAGATATACACCGAATAAGAAAACGTATCAAAAAAGGAACAATCATAGTTATATATGTCCTACTTTTGCCTATAACGTTGTAAATGTAGTTTGAGCAATTTGAATTTAAATCCACTTATGTCGAAATATATTTTATCTTGAATTTATATCACGTTATCCATTCTAAAATGCTACTGACTCAAATAATTCTGTATGATTGAACTAAGGTAACAACTCTTTACTTTACTTACACAGTATGTCCCATTTAGAGCTGCCACCATTAGGGCCTCGAGAACCATAAAAGATACAATGTCAGTTAGTGAAAGAATTTCCCTCCCGTTAGTTCCCCTCTCCCGTTCTACACCAATAAAATCAAAGCAATCCGGCGCTTGCGCAAAGGTATTCTTACAGACAAGTGGAGATATATATGTCTGTACTCGTCCAATGTTAGTCTCACAAATCTCACTCCCACCAGCAGTATACTTTAGTTTTATAGGTATATTGTTAAATGGAACTTTTTGTGCTCCTATAAGGGGCCACCTCAGATGTGCTTTTGTTTTCCCAAAATTTCTCATAGGGCACTAGATAATGAAGAATAACTATTTTTTTCGATTTTTTCAGTTTGAAATTACTTTTAGATTAGTTAGATTGTTTCATTGTCTATCAAATGGCGTAGAAAAATATTTTTTTATCGCAAAATTTTAGAGACATAACACAAACTTACATTTTTTTAAATGGAAACCATATTTCATTTTTAGATTAAGAAATTTTTTTTTCGATTGGTGGGTTATTGTGTAATTTAAACAAAATAAAATACTATTTTGAAAAACTAATGAAAATCTTCACAAAAAAAAATTAGAAATTTCATGAAGAATATAGAAAAATCTAAGATTTGAAGAGTAAAAGAAATTTAAAATATAATATCCGTTACACCAATCGAAGGAGAAAAAAATAAGTATTTTTCTAAAGTAAAAATAAAATATGGGTTCCATTTGAAAAATATAACTTTGTGTTATAACTCGGAAATTTACCGATAAAAAAATATTTTTGTACGCTACTGGATAGACAATGAAAATATCTAACTTTTTTATTTGAAACATTTTTCTCAATTACTGATAGTTTAAAAGTAATTTCAAAATGAAAAATCGACCAAATTCAGATTTTCATTATCTAGTGCCCTATGAGAATTTTTGGAAAAACAAAAGCACATTTGAGATCGCCCCCTATAGGTGCACAAAAAGTTCCATTTAATCACATTGTATCTCTTATAGTTCTCGAGATCCCAATGGTGGTAGTTCTGGCAGCTTATTTTATTCAACATATTATCTTTCACTTTAATACAAACGTAACCAAGTGTTATTTGGTTTATTTATGTTGTTTTGTTATTTTCAGCATTCATTTACTTGAATTCCGAATTTCAAAAAGGTGATAGCAGAAAGATTGTAAGCTGTAGTAAGAATTTGGAATAGCATTGTTGTTAAGGCGAGGTTAATGGAATGAGATATGTGACCATAATCGAATTTCAATATATAAATTATAAAATAGAAAAACTGACCACTATAGCTTCTCATTATAATAATAAAAAATTAAATATTAGTTTGTAATAATAATGTTATTAGCAATTTAATGTTTTGGAGAAGAAATATGTGACGTCGTCATGGTACGATCGTGGAAGAAGACAGATACTCTGGAATGGAAAGAAATAGTTATACATGACGTCGCGATTATGTTGTGATAGGTTTTTGTATGACAGCTCTCAATAACTCTCCCTCCCAACATGGACCTCCCAGTCTACTGTCTTCTTCCACGATGCTACCATAGTCCCTTCCCCAAATTTTTAATAATTATTTTTTCGTAAACTACGAATAATTAATCAATTTAAAAAAATCGGGTATTTTATTTTTTGTCAAGTATCATATAATAAAAATTAAAATTTGGTCACATACCCAATTAAAAACACCAATATTTTAAAAACTAAAACATTTTTTAAACTTTGATCTATATCATACATTTTTTTAAGTCGTTTTAATATGCTCTAATTTGTAAAGATTCAATGTTTCTACTTTTTATAATTTTGGAAAAACCGGATTAAATTTTGGTGAAATAAAAAAAAAATACTCGTCTGATGGTGAACGTCGAAATAAAAAGTTTATGAATAAAGTTTGTGAATCATGCCAAGTGTTTAATTACTTTTTATTGATGATGTTATACCGTCAGCGGTCAACCAACAGCTTCTTCAATTGATTTCAGATATTACTTGAAGCTCTATACGCAAATTAGTTTTTTACATTTTAATAAAAAATCAAAAACTATTATGTGTGTCGAAAATATACAGAGGATACGGTCTTAGAATGTGAGTAGGTAGAAGATATGTGAACATATATGTGGAGACTTACCCACATGGAAGTATTCGAATGACGTCAGAAACTTTGTAAGGCTCGATGCAAACTGCGCAACATTCACCGTCCCCTTGCATTTCCTACACAAACAGTACATATTTGTATACATGTGTAATATACACAGAAACATAGCATACTGGGATTTTCAAGTTTCAAGATATGGCGCTGATCGCATTAAACAGTGGCAGTGGCACAGTTTTTGTTGACATTTGTAAGCATGGTATTGCTGTCAGTTGTGTTTCTTTCGTTTTCTTATTATTTTCTCATTTATTAGTATTTTTTATTTATAATTCAGGCATGTTTAATAGAGTTTTTGTAGTACAACTATATTTGTAGTTTCATGTAAATGTCAAATGTATACCACTGTTTGTAGTTCTAATATTCGCAGCTAGTTAGCGTTTTCTTATTTGAAAATCCCAATATGGGCAATACAGCGCGAACAGACACGTGACTCGAGCCACCTTGACGTGCTTGGAATCAGCTGATTTGTGGGCGCATGTCATTTTGACAAGAACAATGACACGTTGACAATACCAATGTATTGATTTATTTTGATTTTGAACTCCTTTAATGTTATTATTTTACAATTATTAAGCAGTAAAACATATGAAATTAAAAATAATAACATTTTAGCAGTGAAAATTCAAAATAAATCAAAATATTGGTACTGTCAGTGTGACATCGTTCTTGTCAAAATGACATGCGCACACAAATCAGCTAATTTCAAGCACGTCAAGGTCGCTCGAGTTACGTGTCTGCTCGCGCCCTATACAAAGAATAGAATAGTAGAAGAATTGATTAAATAATATGTAAACATATATTGCTAAGCTAATGATCATTTGGTGAGTGCTACATATTACTCATCTTTCATTATTCTATTACATAGCCATACGAAGATTTATATTAAATCGTTTCTCGTTTATATGACTGAATTTTTATCAAAAAAAATATATATATATATTAAACAAGTTATGAAATAATTTAAAGCTTTGTTAAAAATAAATTTATAATTAAATTGAATGCTGTGAGTACGGCACGTATGGAATATAATGCGACCCAGTTCTAAAAAAAAGTTGCATATATTTTGTCATATTATGAAAACAAATCTAATTTTAAATGATTTTGCACCAAAATATATTTAAAATATAAAATTTTCCATTCATACTTTTAATAAAAACTATTAGCGCTATAACGATATGACGTCACAACTTTAATTTTGTTACAGTGTACCAAGCAAAAGAATATAATTTTATATTATTCAAAACTTGTGAAAATAAAATCCATATATTTATATGTAGTTCTATGTTACCTGAAATCAAAATCTTTATAACAGATTTTTCCTTTGACAAGTTATAACTATAGTTTTTTGTAAGTGACTGTCACTAGTTAACGCACATCAATTTTTGGCATAATTAATGACATTGGCAGATGTAAACAACTTTAGTCAGTAGGCGAAGTAAAATTGAAGGTATGACGTTACATAAAATTCAGTAAATTTAATATATATATATATATATATATATATATATATATATATATATATATATATATATATATATAACACTGAACTACCCACTAATATTCTCCTGATATATACAGGGTGTTCGTTTTATAAGGGCCACCATTGCTATCTCGAGAACTATATGAACTACAAAGACGGTTATATGGGTAAACAATTTCTATTTCACAAGACTTATTTAATGAAAAGAATTTTTTTTTATTGATTCGTTAGAGAATATAATTTTGAATTCAGTGATATAATATTTTTACTCTCTTACATAACGATATTTTTTTGGAGAAAAATGCATGTAAAGTTTAAAATTAATTTGATTAAAATATGGCTATAATAAGAGTGTTATGAATGGAAAAAAAGAATACGTGTTAATTTTTTACATAGAATTAGAATGCCATGAAAGAAATACGTGAATATAAAGATAAAATTTATTATTATATATTAGTAAAATACAATTTCTAAATACAATTATTACAAAAACATCTTAAAAATCAAGTAATCAACGACAAAATGTTTTATTTCGAAATTATATTAAGAATTATGCGCTCTGTATAAGAATAAGAAAGAAGGTAACGAAGTTAATTTGTCATCCAGAAACAACATAATAAAAATTTAATTACAAATATTGTGTGGATAATAAATGTTGATGAAAGGTGAAAAAAAAAATCCAATGTTACCTTATCGTCTGACTTTATGTTCTTGGTGGGAATTTTGGACAGGGCTTTCTTGGCGGCATTGCAAAGTCTTCGCTGAAAACAAACGAATGTGAATAAAACAGGAAGTATTATAGATAAAAGATAATTAGTATAATCTATTAAGGTAACATTTTAACATAATTTGAATATCGACCTTTGTAACCTTGTCCCAAATATTTATCAGTAATTAATTTTTTTCAAGAAAGATAACCTCTCAAAAAATGAAATATAAAATTTTGAAAGCAACTCGATAGCCTTGTATGTAGTACTGGTATCATAACTCACAGGCGCTTTACCTTAATTTTATGCAATGAAAGGTCATATTCTAAATAAATTAATTTTTGAAAGTTAAAAAAATAAAATTAAAAGATACTTACAGATAATCTATCTTTGGCATGAATATACCTAAATCTTTGGACATAGTAGAACACTAACCATGCCAAAGAAATTATCATTAAGACTATGAATGTAATGGACACGAACAGAACTGACGTCCTGGAAAGAAATACAGACAAATTAGAATATATTTTTGTTATATACGAGTTACGAAAGTTTTAATATCCGGACTATGACTAATCCTATAAAATCTCTCAAAACACTGTGTGTTGCTATGGGTAACGGGTCAATGAAATATACAAGAACATTTTCTGTTTATAGCGAATTCTGGAGTGTCAAATTTCAATAATTAATCTATTTTTGAATATATAGTCAGTAGCAAATAAAATAGTGAACGCACCCGTATTGGTATTATACCATTATTTATACCATTAAAAATAATAATAAATAAGATAAACAAATGTAGAGGATAACGTATCTACCATAAGGATCTCGAGAACTACACGAGGAAAGAAATAGTTTAATCTAGACAAAAGTAGTCCCATAGAGATCATCTTTAGTGTGGTATCCATATTGGGTCGAATTCAGCACTCTTCTTTAACTAAATAAGCTTATCTAAAAATAACAAAATAAAGAGAGACATATGCATCGATGCATTAATAAGAAAAAGATGTAAGTTGTTTCCATGGTTAATAGAGACGATCACTACACTAATGAATGTATCCGGAAAAAATGCATATCACTAGATATCGGTAAAAATATAAAATCTGCAATTTTTGTTATTAGTATAAATAACTTCCAAGTATGTAATGATACTGTTATAATTTTTTTAGTCGACCTTAACAAAAAATGAATTTTTCGTACGTAAAAGCTGCCAAAAATGATCGTTTTTATTTTTCGGTCGCTTTTATTATCATCCGATTTAAGGTAGCGCCATCTATTATTTCGAGTATTAATAAAGAGAAAGTAAATGTTTCTGATTCTGAACGAGTTACAAATAAGTACAATTGTTCAGTTGTTATAAATAATTATACCAATAAATAAAAATAACAAATTTGTAAATTTTATAAAAGTCGATTAAAATATTTTGTTTGCACCAGTGCCAAAAAATGTTATTTTGTCCTCGTCTGCTTTCTTAAAATCAGACTCGGTCGAAAAAAATCACTTTTTGGCCTTGGTATACAAATAACTAATTTGTGTCTTCCTAAGATGTCGGCACAATAGTTATTTGTATCACTAGGTCAGAAACTGAACATTTGCGAGACCGAGTTTATTTTGACAGGCCGAACTGAAAGCGAGACCTGCAAATACGAGATCTCGCAAAACAGTTTCTGGGCGCATGATACACAAGATTTTTTGTACCGACTTCTCCATAAATTCTTCGTATATTTCTCTACACTTTATTCTATGTTACATAACCTAAAAATGGAACATATATTTTTATCGGTTTTGCATTGCAAGTTCAATTATAATTACTTATATTTGAGCTTAAAATGCGTAATTATTTTATATCTATTGAAAATATAACATACAAACATTAGTTATATATATTTTATATACTTTCGCATATTTTTAATGACAGATGGCGGAAACTCAATTGTATCACGTGCAGTTAGTTGAAGTTACAAAACAAACTAGTTCTAAAGTTTGAACTTATAATTAATCTATACGAGATGTCAGTAATGACAGCATATTATTATTTTTATGACAAAATTTAGTTATTTAAGTTACAACAATTAAAGATTTAGCCCTAAAATTTGTAAACGTCTTGCTAATTTTTGTGTTGAAAATAATCTTAAATTGACATATCACCAGAACAGTAATGCCAACTTCTTTTGCCGGCCTAGGTCAGCAACAGCGCATTTCTGGACGATTTTGAGTTCTGTAATACTAGTCAAAATGGACGGAGGAACGAAAAAATTTTTGTGTAACACACGTCCCGTTTTCCAAAAACTGATTTGCGAATTGTGAGTGCTCGTATTTAAAGACCTCGCCTCCGGCTTGACCTGTCAAAGTAAACTCACACTCGCAAAATTGCGGTTTCTATACTAGTGATACAAATAACTATGGATGTCATATTAGAAAGTTACATCAAGAAAACAAAAATAACAATTTTGTTTCCCAACGATGTAGGTATCTGTTCATGTTCATTTGTTTCGAATGGGAAAAATAGAACAAATATAAAATTTATGGGTTACAAACAATGGCTTTGACAATGAAATTATCAATTATTTATTATCAACTGTTTTTTAAGTTTATTTACAGTTATTATATCACATGAACTTCAAAAATACTGCCGACTAATGAGACGTGTATTGCCATAAGGTCTCGGGGTGTTTTGCGGAAATACGTCGATCCTGGAGGCAATAGTATTTACTATTATTTTTTATGCTCCTGTGGTATACGCATTGACTAATTCACAAATGAAACAAATTTAACTATTTTTCTGTACTTATGTTGTAAAGCAATAAACATTGACCATAACGATTCATTTGGAAAATAAACGTATCATTGCTCCTTCCTTGCATATAATGTAAACAATTTTTTTTTGTCATGGTTACAGTGAATGTTCGCTTATAGTTGCCGTCAAATAAGTATGAACTGGAAATATCTATAACGTTGCCAATTCATATGGGCAATGTTGAAAACGCCAAGAATGCGGAAAGGGGAAAAAGTTGAGCATCAGTTCATACTCTTTTGATGATGAGTATAGTAAGTATGCGTATATTTTCTGTAATACGCGGTTTCTATATAAAATAAAGCATTTTGATTGGTGTAAAACATTATGAGGGGAATATTGACTATTCCCTACTATTTTTAATTAACTCAATAATTAAACATTTTTCAAATATCGTTTTGAAGAAAATATTAAAATTAATTGGACTGAATGATATTTTCAGAATTGACAATAGTAATAAACAAAATATAATCTATAATTGTATTTTTGTACCATTGTTAATTATTTTATTTTTCTATTTGAAACAAATGAACCAGTGAAAATTATAAATCGTTGAAAAGCAAAAAAAAAATATATATATATTTCGTTTCATGTTCGTGTACTACAAATATGACGCGCATATAAAAATTATAACTTTGACTAGTAATTCAACAGTACGATAAAATTGAGCATCGCCATTCCATAGTGAATAAAAAATCGCCCGAAAACCAAAATCCAATATTATTTTATATTCATGTTATCAAGTTTCATGGAAGTTACATATGTAAAATAAAAAACTGCAAAATTTCGTCGTATCTTTCAAAGTTCTCGAGATCTCCTTTTTGAACAAGTAATCCTCGAAGTAATCCTGGACAGCTGTATATATCAGACTTTATTACTCATTTCTAGGAGTGACAATCTGCTTTTATTAGCAATTTCCGTAAGGATGAAATATCTGTATAGTATGACTAGCGAATGAAACTTGACGTTTAAATTATTTAATAGATGTGATTTTAGGGATGTATTCAAAAAATTTAATACCGCAAATTCTAGTTCGTTCGTCTCAGGTGTAAGCAACCCGCGAGTCGGACTTACTGTTAGAGGAAATTAAAAATAATCATATTTCATAGAATTAGCAAACTTAATAGTTTAAAGATCAAAATATTTTGTTATAATCAACATAAACGAAAAATGTTTAAAATATTTTAAACGCGCCCCTGTTTTGATATTCAGTTACCCTAGTAGACCATCTATTTTCAGCCAGATATAGTAATGTATTTCTGTGCTTTCCTAGTCCAGTATTTAAATGGATTCTTGCAAAAATTTCATACCTGAATAATTTCGTACAATTCTACTCTTCTCTAGAGTTTCAAAAGAAACCACACCTAGAATAGTTATTTATGTAACAAGTGTGTAAAGTAGTACTTTTTTGGTCGAGTGCGGAAATTGTAGCACGAGACCAAAAATACTATTTTACACACGTGTTGCATACAAAATTTTTCCTACAACCGAAATGGTATAGATGTTTCTCATAATACTGAGTGTACAGGCATCCAGCAGCTTCAAATACTGTTAGTACTCTTTCTAATAACACTGTACAAAATGTAACTTAAACACTTGGAAGAATTTCAGACAGACGATGATTAGTTCTTTTATAATGTACAAATTGTACATTTAATATTAATATTAAAAATTAGGTTAGGTTAGAATACATGTCAAAAAAATGTTAATGTTCTTAAAAATTAGATTAGTACTCAATCTATTAAAAAAAATATTAGATTTGTTTTATTTACAGTGTATATTCATATTTCTTAATAAATTTTATTACTTTCATTATTATTTACTACCTAATTATATACTTGACAGGTAAATTAACCGAATTTTTATGTTGCCTAGCAACGCTTATTTACTTTTCACACTGTAATGAGTGCGTGAAAAGCACTTTTCACGCACGGTTGTAGGAAAAATAATTAGAACGTCAACTTTCATTCGCTAGTCATACCATGAGTACAATTCTAATCTTCTCTAACTGAATTCATAAGGGTCAGTTTCCTTTCAAATCAAATATAGGGAAAAGTTTGCAAAAGAAACCACATCTTTTAAATAATTTAAATGACAACTTTCATTCGCTAGACATACATACTTTTGTTTTATTCGAAGATTGGAAATAATATTCATGTTAGTCGTTCGCTGGAATCAAATCCGGATCGTTTAGAAACACATTTAATCACTTATTGTGGTCAGACACGCGATTCCGTTTTAAAATTTCTAACTATATAATGACAGCTTTCCATCCATTTCAATTCGTTTAATACAAATTAGGAAATAAGGATATTTGATATACCGGGTGCCTACTTTTTTCCGGAGCTTAGGAAATGCAGTGGTAAAATGTTTATATGGCTGTAATTTCTGCCCTATTAATTTTAGAACAAAAGTGTAAATACAAAAATGTTCATAATAAAAAACTGCAAAGAGTAAGTCGAAAATTATTGTTTTTATGTTTTTCGTTCGCGAAAGAGAGGCGAAATAAAAGTTATAATTTTTAGCTATTTACAGAGTGCCATGAGCAAATGTTAAACAGTTGTATTGCTCGAGTTTGGCAGATGACAATGAGGTATGGCACGATTTTTTTTTCTTTGCTTTAATCGAAAGAATAAGAAAAAATATTTTACTCCTATTTTTTTTTTCGTATTATTCTTTATTCGTGAGAAAATTGTCTGAAAATATAATGTTTGATTTTCCGCTTCCCCTTTTGCCTGATGACGTTCGTAAGGACATAACCAATGTCAACTAACACTAATTTTTATTTTTGGAAATAATCAAATATGGCTGTAAAAAGTTTTTTGTGCCAGTGTGCCTAAATAGAACTGATAATAGGAAAAAATATTTCTAGTAGTGACTCAAAACGAAGAAAGAACAATGAAATGGTTGTTGCAAATAAAGATAAAAACATAAAATCAAAACTTATTTGTTGTTTAGATCATTTTGATGTAAATATAAATATTTTAATAATTAAATAAGAACTTATGAATATATTTAAATTTTTAGCTGCACTTTATGTCAGACCTTACGTCACACAGTTGTCATTAAAGCGATCATTGGCGTTCATGTATGAAGCAACTGTTTCTTTTTCATCATATTTCCAGTTTTGTCATTGGCTAATGTCTTTCTGACGTCACCGGCAGTGTAATTTGGCTCCAATTCAAAAAATATACTTTTAAACTGCTACTGCGCTTAATATATACATAAATTTGAACAGAAAATCATATTTAATAATACTGTAGAACGTATTCGAATTTCAGAAGAAAAAAGATATGTGTTTTTTTGCAGTTCCTCATTGTTATAAAGTTTTAATAATTATTTAAGGTCCGACTGGTATGTGATTATTACCATAACAGCCCTGCTTTCAAGGGCGTGTTATGGTAATGTTGTCAAGAAATTGATAATGATACTGGGATAAAGCCTAGAAAACAACCTACTCCGTAAATTTTATTAAAACTTTCTCATCCGTAATCCGTAGAATATTAAAAAGTTATAGGCGGACTTTAAACGTTGAACGCACCACGGGAGTTAAACGGACAATAATGGCTGCGGTGAACTGGTCAACGTATACACCTCGGGTCAGAGGCCCTCGGTTAAGTACACTGTTGACTTCAGGCGTTATTGTCCTTATAACACCCTTGATATGTTAATTACTGTTTCAGTAATCATGCATACATTTACCATCGCAGAAAAAGCCCAATCGAATAATATAAATAATTAAATATTTATTAATATACTTTTTCAGTTGACCGTTTATTAATAGGTTATGTTAATGTACAAAGTATCATTCATTAATGACCCCTATTAATGCAGTAAATAACTAATGTGTGTTAGTCACACAGTACTACTATTTGAATTGTATGTTTTGTCTTACATGGTACTCTGTAAAAAGCTTAAACGGATATTTTATTTTACGTTTATCTCATAACAATTTACGCTCATTCGACGCAGTTTTTAATTTCGAAAATTTTATGTACTTACATTTTTGTTCTAAAATTAATAGAGCAAAATTTACATATGAAAATTTTACTATTGTATTTTCTAAGGTCCATAAAAAATAGACACCGGTATTTATGTCATCTCATAGACATATAGACACAGATAACTATTATGGAGAATGCCCAGCCTTGAGTATTATTGCGTATAAAAATAAACTATTCTTTAGTTATTTCCGGATAATAACTATTGATGTGTAGGAAATGTAGAACACTATCGATTTTTGAGGATGACATTCAAGCAATGTAATGTTACTCAATTAAACTTTTATACTATAAACCTTGACTTTATCAATTATTGAACTTTTACTTTACACAAGAAATATTTACTGTTATTTACAAAACAAAGTTTCATTTGTAAATGTTTAAATATACAAACATGTTTTCAAATGTCAAAAAATACAAATATGTATTGTTGGTTGCAGAAAATGTAAAATAAATATTTACATATTAGTACATAAAAATTCCATTAAGTATTTATCTGTTTAAATATAGCAAAATTTTGATATAACAGAATACGTAAACTGAAAAATTATGTACAATAATATTGAAAGGTAATTACTATGTAATTATAAATAATGTTTTCTTTAAATTATTAATATATCATTACGGTTTATTATTCATTATTTCAGTAACAATATTTGTACCGTAGAAAATGCATACCAGGCGTCACGTCACGGGCTCTCAAAGCTGTTGTGGAAAGGCCAACACAGGTGCCACTTTTAAGCAATTTGAAAATTTGGAATATCTACATACATACTTGTAATTTTCAGAATCATTCGGCTCATTGGTACCATAACCGGTCATTCATGTAACTACGCAAGGAGATAAAATATGTAGGTATTGTAAGGTTTTTTTATTTATTTATTTGGGTGTAGTGTAACTATTAGACAATTATTATTAATTAAAATAAGTGTTTATTAAACTATAATGAAATATTGAAAAGGTATTAAATAATAACGATTACTAATATTAAATACTAATTTATTTATTTCTACTATATTACTAATTATTTATTTATCTCAGGTATAACTGTCCGCCTACCGACCTCCACAGCGTCTATATACTCAACTGACTCAACAGCGTCTGTATATTCAACTGCTCGGACAGAAGTCACACCTTTTACCTCACTATCTGTCTATTTATGTAACTAATTTTCGCTTTCCACAGCCTCAGTATCACCAACTATCCGTATGCCACAATTATTCTACACCACTGCCGAGTATCCACTTCCACTTGCCGTTACTGTCCCCGTATACCTAGCTTCCCAATACTCTTCAGTACTACAGAGTATTCACTTCCACAGTTATCCCGGTATACCAGTAACTTCTCGACTCACCGTTACTGTCCTTGTATACTATAGCTTCCCAATACTCGTCAACACTACCGAGTATTCACATCCACAGCTATCCCAGTTTACCAGTAACTTTCCGAGTACCTACTCGACACAAACTGCATACGCTCACCACGATACTGCTGTGTTTCTAACACTTTTCTCTCTAACACTCCATGTGAATGTCTCTATATGACTCTCCCTATGTAACTTACTAACTCCCGAGCACAGCTGCGTCCGTTTTATACAGCTGCCAATAATTTCCAGAGAGCTCTAGAATGTTCGACCGCATTATAACAATGAACACAAAAGGTTCAGGCTATCGGAAGTAATTAAACACGTCGCGGCTTATTTGTTTACGTAGCCCGGCTACTAGCGCGATTGCGTCATCGCTATACTTACACGCTTGTTCAACGTAGTAGCGGGGCTCACACGTTACAGTATATCACGTTAATAAATTTCTGTGGCTTAATGCAATGAACAACCAATTTCAACATTTTGTAATTTTGGGAATGAGTGTTAATGTTGCCGAGAATTGGAACTCGCAGAATAGCATCCGACATCAGCGGAATTTTAGGGAACTAAAGTAATGGCGGCCAGTAGGACATGTCAAATTATGTAAACGTCAAAAATCATTGTTTCGTTTAACATAAGATGTTCTCACGCTTATATTTTATAATTTCAGTTGTAAATGTGTGAAAATAAGCGAATAGAGGGTTATGATTTTGACGTCACACGCAAGAAAGAATGCAACGATGTAGAAGTTGAGACGGAAGATCGGATTACAAACAAACGACGCCATTTTTAAAGTTCTGTCTGCTGTCACTTGTGTTTTGACATTTCAGTCTTACATGTGATTCAATGTCTTCAGTCGGCTGTGGAAACTTAAATAATTTCACATTTGTCATGTATTCTTTGTAATTATAGCGGGAGTCACTGTTGCGAATACCATACCTCGCTTGATATTTGGCACCATCTTGCAACTGTCACCATGACAGCGATTTGTTTGTAATCTAGCAACGGAGTGAAATGAGTCACAAGTGCAGTACAAGGAAAATACCAATAGATGGCAGCCCGAAAGTATACCTCTGTGTAAGCCTCCATTAAAGAAAATTAACATAATATACAACACAAAATACTGTGTTAAAGTGTATGAGTACAACAAAAATTTAAGACAAGCCATAATTTCTGGATAAGAAGATAAACTGATCGACTGAACGTATGGAAAAGAAATTTACTTTATTCTGATAAATAAATATGCATTTTCTTTGCATTTCACAAAAAGAAATTATAATAAAAATTTGTAGGTATGTACAGAGTGATCAAATATAACCGATTCAGTTGACAATACAAAAATTTTCTTCAAATTGGTAAGACTGATACATAAATTTATTTCCTGTTGTTGACACTGTTGGCAGCGACATTTGAAAATTTTAAATTTGACTACATTTACAATTTTTTTTAAAAAATGTTCGCTGTTTCCATTATCGATAACCTTTTATTTCTTACATTAGCCAAATAACAATAATCGAAAGTATTTCAATCATTCAAAATTATTTTAGCTGTCAGCTCCCTGCTCTGATATAGCCTATTTGAAATTATTTTAAAAATGGCATGTCAAATAGTATTTCCGATTTTACCTGGTGTTGTGTAAACTGTGGAATAAAAAGATTCCCAGAATCGTATTGCCAACTGAATCAGTTATTTTTGATCACTCTGTAGTTTAAATGTTGACAGTATTGATAAATAAAATTTGCAGATTCATTGATTTTACTAATATTTGTCCCTGTAGATTACAGTTCCATGTCAGAATTGACATAAGTCAAATTGCGCCACAAGTAGTAATTAAATCCGGATTCACGAATTGCTGCCCTTCAACTATGTTTCTTGATAAAGGATTCGAGCGAACAAATTTAAAAATTGTGTTGATTTGAACTTTTTTCAATATTACGGGTCAAAAAGCCCTTATTCAAAATGTAAACAAATCTGACATGTCCTACTGGCCTCCATTACAAGTGCGCTTACAGCGCCGCCAACGGATTCTGCGGGTCCCAATTAGGGGTGTGCGATCTTAGAAAATCGATATTTTTTAATATGAAATCGAAATACTGTCAAAAAATCGATTTTAATAAATGATCAAAAATCGATTTTAATAAAGAATCAAAACTTCGGTTTTAATAATAGATAAAAAATCGATTTTAATAAAAAAATCGTAACTTCGATTTTAATTAATATAAAATTTTTACTACCCATACGCACATCAACTTACGAAAAAATTCACAAATAACACCTAACGCGCGTGAAACGCCAAATGCTGGTGAAATCATGAGATTTTTTCATCTATCTTGGAATAAATATATTAAAAAAACCTTTTTTTCAGAAACTAGAAGATCGATATCTGTTAAAAAGATCGATTTTCCGGAATTTTTTAATTGATCGATCTTTTTGGGAAAAAATCGATTTTCAATTAATCGATTTTTTCGATAAATCGATTTTTTCGATTGATCGATCTTTTCAAAATAAAAGATCAATCCGATTTTTACAAAAAAAGATCGATCAAGATCGATCAATCGATCTTTCTCGCAGCCCTAGTCCCAATACCCAATACTATATTATTGTTAACTACAAAATGTGATTTTTGTCTAGTCTATAGTGTAGCATTAAAGACCTTCAAGATTTTATTGACATGTTTACATTGGTTATTATTTCAATACGTATTTTTATTTTGTTTTATGGAAAGTTTCCTTCTCAGGTTCACTTTGGTTAAATTAAATATTATGTTGATCGAAACTTGACAATGGTTCTTCTTGCATCATACCACAAATTTATTATCTGTGTAAAAGTACATGTATGTCAAATCGTTTAAACAAAAATAACAAAATAAAATACACGTAATACAATACAAGTATTGATGAATTAAGTACAATTTAGTGTTGTTATTTGATAAAAAAACTAATTTTCTCAATAATTTCTTACAATTTTCCTGCAAACTGTTACGATTAAACATACATTAAAATACTTAGTAAAGATAATACGTATCTACGTAAACATGTAATTCTTATAAAATAATAAAGGACTGGCCAACAATATCAAACATTGATATTTTCGTGTTTTTCACGGACGATTTTTTTATAACATAAGGTTTGTTTTAAAAACAAATGTTTTCACAAAATGTAAAACATATGTTTGTTTAGATCAGTCATGTCCAAAAAGCGGCCAATTAATGTTTTTTTTTGTTGTCCTGAAATTTAATATGATGCTTGTTTTTGGATTTTTTAAAATTGTTGTAAATGTAAAGCTTGTTACTTCCTTGTACATAGTAAAGGAAGTATTGCAATCGCGAAAAATTTCACTTTTCAGATTTCAACGGAAATATCCATTTTGATCATCCCTGAATTCATTTTGATTAATTTCGTCGTGACGTATATCGCATAACTCAAAAACGTTAAGCCGCAGAAAAAATAAATTTTGTATTTAGGACTATTATGACATCTAGTTGTGCACCTTCCTTTTTGGTTATTACATAATTTCCAATAGTGGTACTTTACTTGAAGCCTATAATAGATTTTAATGAAAAACTATTTTAAAATGTAATCCAAAACTTTTCAAATTTGGTATATAAGACTTTTATATCAGTAGGAATAACATAGTAGATTTTGGGTAAAATAGCCTAACCGGAAGTGACATATTACCTGAAGTTATTAACAGTTTTTCTTGAATAAAATGGTTTTATTTCGATTTTAGAAATAAATGCTTCAAAAAATAGTTTTAAAGAATTAATTTTTTTTCTTCTCTATCATAATAAATAAGATATGAAATGTTTTCGAAACGAGTGAAGTTTTTACCTGTAGCTCAATAACAAAAGAATATCGAAAATGCCTATGGTGACTATTAAACTTTTCACGAAAAGTTGACCTTGGAATGTGTAAACGGTTTGCGTTTATGAAATAAAATATTTATACTACTACTACTACTACACTGACCGGCACGAAAAACGGGCCATTTTTTTTTATATAAAAAAATGTTACTGCTTTATTATTTTGTAATATCATTACATATTTTTATTATGGGTTTACAGAAGACCATTTGGTATTATTAAATGAAAGATTAAAATAGCTAATAATTACATTGTAACGGGTTGCAACATAACGTTGACTTCTTCCGTCTTCAATTAATGCAACAATAGAAGCTACAGTTTCTGCATTCAGTGACATTTTCAACACATTGTATTGACAAATAAACAATTACTACGTTTACATGTAGTTTTGAAAATGGTTTCAGTTTTCATTCAAAATTTCGCGAAACTGTTTACATGCAATTTTCAAAACAGGTTGACAGATTGTTTTGAAAACAGTTTCGGCGCATGCGCATTTGGCTGATGTAAGTAACAAATCCTCTTCACTCCAAATTCTTCATTTTGCGATTATTCCAATTATTTTTTGTACTTTATACCAATACACACTAAAAGTACACAACTGTCAGTTTATTTGTGGGTTACTAACACTAAATTACACAGAGCGATAGACACGTTATGCTCAGTACGCATGCGCAATATCGAAACTGAATTTTAAGTGTTTACATATACTGGGTTTACATGCAGTTTTGAAACCGTTTTTAAAACGTTTTTAGTTTTGAAAACGCCATGTATACAGTGTCAAAACGGTTTTGAATTATCTCAAACCAAAACTAAAATTCATGGGTTGGACTTGAAAACTAGTTTCAAAACTACTCATGTAAACACTTCAAATTCAGTTTCGATACTGTGCATGCGTACAGAGCATAACGTTTCTGTCACTTTGTGTTACTAACCTTCAAATATACTGACAGTTGTGTAGTTTTAGTCCGTAGTGGTATGAAGTATAAAAAATAATTGGAATAATAGCAAAACGAAGTATTTGGAGTGAAAAGGAAGTGTCACTTACATCAGCTAAATACGCATGCGCCGAAACTGATTTCAAATCAATTTTTAAACTTGTTTTGAAAACTGCATGTAAACAGTTTTGCACAATTTTGACTGAAAACTGAAACCATTTTCAAAACTGCATGTAAACATAGTAATAATATGTAGTTTTGAAACTAGTTTCCAAGTCAAACCCATGTATTTTAGTTTTGGTTTGAGATAACACAAAACCGTTTTGACACAGTATACATGGCGTTTTCAAAACTAAAAACGTTTTGAAAACGGTTTGAAAACTGCATGTAAACTCAGTAATAGAAACAAACAAATGAAATAAATGAAACCAATATAAGCCTACTAATACATTTTGTTAATTTCGTGATTTCGTTATGACAAGTTAAGAATAGGAATATTGGAGTTTATTAGTGATGTTTTTATGAGTTGATGATTGATGTGAGGTCGAGGAAGTTCAGTTGACATTTATCAATAACAACATTTTATAGAAATTAAGTGTTATTAGCATTTTTGTTACAAAAAAATGGCCCGTTTTTCGTGCCGGTCAGTGTATATTATGATTTTTGCCAACACTGATTTGTACACAATACACAAATTAAAAATTGGTACAGGTAAAAAATTGGGACAAATTGCGTCCGCCAGTACCCTCGGTGGGACGTGGTACACAAAAGCCTGAAGTCGGAACATCCCGATTAAATCGTGACAGTTGGCAACCCTCAGTGTTGTAAAATTAGATTTCTTAATCTCCTTAGTTTAGAGGAACAATCCCTTATGTCAACGTTTTAATAAGGCAGTTTTCCTATTTGATGAAGATGAAAGAGACTTTTCCCAAAACTTTTGTTACATATGTTATTTTTGAATATATTATAATTTATTAATTAGCATAGGTTTATAAGTACGCATTGTTATTCTCTTGTTCTACTGTGAAAAATGAGAAAAATATTACAGGAATTTATGAACTATGAAAGCACATTTAGATTTTTATAAATAAAAATATATCACAACTATATTATAAACTATTTTTTATAGTTATTATTGTAACATTCAGATCCGTGGATTTAAGTATTAATAAATGAAACACCGATGAAAGGTTTTTGTGAAAAATCTATGGACTTGAAACCAAGACCAGGAGCATCTTATTAGATATAGAACTGTCTGGGTTCAAGTTCTGTTGAACTCCATGAATTTTTCACAAAAAATATTCGTCGATAGTTGATATCATCACAAGTTTTATAATATTTTACATATGGAATTTCTGTTCATAGACTTATCATCCAGGTTATATTTTTATCTACATATTAATGATACAACGCAATATCTAAAAGATTTTCATATTATATAAATAATTTACTTAAGTATTTATTGTATTTATCACACAAGGAAATTGTTTTATATCTTAGTGCATTATTGAGGAAATATATAATAAAGTAAGGTGAATTTTTGAAGGATTCATTCTTTAAACAAACTAAACAATAAATTCAATGTCAACTGATAAAGAAAACTTTTATGTATGCATGTTTACTATAACATTATACATGTGTGTGGAATTTTTCATTAATTATCTGGTTTTCCTAAACACTTGGCATTCGGACAAAAATTTTGAGCAAGGACAATTTCCCGCAAAAATAAAAGATTTATATAATAATGCTTACAATAAAAAGAAAATCAATAAAAGAAATGTACTTTCTTCCTGACTTTTTTATTTAATTATATTTATTATTAAATCCTTACTAACTTGATTAGGAAAAAACTTTACATAATGTAAAGCTCACATATATGTACATGCATTATGCTGAAAATAGTACATCCAATTTAGACCTATCTAGAGCTTGTATTTTTATTTAATATTTATATGTTCGATAATATTTCGTACATACCTATAATAGTTATTTATGTAACAAGTGTGTAAAGTAGTACTTTTTTGGTCGAGTGCGAAGCCGAATGCGGAAATTGTCGCACGAGACAAAAAATACTATTTTACACACGTGTTACATACAACATTTTTCCTACAACCGAAATGGTATTGATGTTTCTCATAATACTGAGTGTACAGGCACCCAGCAGCTTCAAATACTGTTCGTACTCTTTCTTATAACACTGTACAAAATGTAACTTAAACACTTGGCAGAATCTCAGACAGACGGTGATTAGTCGTTTATATAATGTACAAATTGTACATTTAATATTAATAATTAGGTTAGGTTAGAATACATGTCAAAAAAATGTCAATGTTCTTAAATATTAGATTAGTACTCAATCTGTTAAAAAAATATTAGATTTGTTTAATTTACCGTGTATATATTCATATTTCTTAATAAATTTTATTACTTTCATTATTATACACTACCTAATTATATACTTGACCGGTAAATTAACCGAATTTTAATGTTGCCTAGCAACGCTTATTTACTTTTCATGCACTAGTGCGCCGAAATGTAATAGGCGCCAAAATGTGACATACTAAATATATAAAATTTTAATATAGTTAACAAAATATGTAAGTTTAATGCACATAGAAAATATTTACAACCGATTCTTCGTTTGCCTACGAAGCGATAAAAGTCCATAAGAAAAAACTTGAAATAGAATAGAATTCCGATGTATCTATTAATTCTCTGGGAGAAAGATTTAAAATTTTAAATGATTTACATTTAATGTTAAACTGATCTCAAAGAGGAACTAATAAATTTTTATTTAATTTTGTCAAATAAACTAAAAAATGCACAAGAAAACAAAATTATTTGTAAATTTAAATTCCATACAATATTTTCAAACGGTGTTGTAGATTTAGCATTAAGCACTTTTCTAACATTAACATTACTAGTAGCTAACTACAGCAGAAGCTAAACGTTGAACGCAGTTATTCTAAACAATAAAAAAATATTTACGAACAACAAACCCATTATATGACCTAAGAATAATTTCCAAAATAAAACCAAAACTAAAACAATATGCTACCGACCTATTTGCTGAAAGAGCAGCTCAAAGTATGATTATTTAATAAATGTTTTTTGTCTTGATCTTGTTTTTATTATAAATTACTAACCTATTTTTCTAAAAATTTAAAAAGGCGCCGTTTTTGTAATTTGCCTCAGGCCTGGCCCTGTACGGAAACATAGAAGGGCCAAGGGTAAAATATTATTTAAACTGGTATTACCACTTTTTTAACTGGTATTACCACTTTTTTAACTGATATTACCACTTTTTTAACAGGTATTACCACTTTTTACTTCTCGCTAAGAGAGGTATTGTATTCATGCTAACAATCGCATATCCAGATTTTAGTGAATAAGCATGTTTTAAGGTCCCTAGAATCCGATTATAACATTTTTACGATGATGTCCGTATGTGTGTGTGTGTGTGTGTGTGTGGATGTTGGATTCACGATTTCTCGAATACTATAAGACTTAAGACATTGTTAACTACGGATTCCTCAATCTAACAATAGTGGAAGTTTTGGTAACAATTGGACAACCGGAAGTAGTAGTTACAAGAAAAAAATCATCTAAATATTATTTATCGAAAATTTATGTAAATACTTATATTAAAGAACGTTAAATTCTTTATTCGATAACTATAAATTCATTATTATATCTTCTATAGATTTAGAGATAAAGAAATGCATATAAAATAATTTGATGTAAAAAATCAAACTACTACAAGGCAAGAAATTCAAATGTTTGTAATTGACACATAAAAAATGTCACTGTCAAAAATATTTGTATGCCACAGTCAAAAATATTTGTACATTATTATAAAGATTATGAAAATAAAAAAAGGCAATGCAAAATAATATACGTAAAAAAGAATAGGCTGGATTGCAGTTTATCCAGAATAGTAGAAATTACAATTTTTTGTTGTAATGTCTTATTTTAGCTAAAATATAATAAGGAAACACAAAATTGTAGCGCGGAAACAGGTATTTACATATTTTTTTGGAAAAATAATTTTTTTAAGAATTTTTTAAAAAAATCTTGACAAAAACAGTACCTAACGCACAGTAATGTTTTAAGAAATTTAAAAAAATCCTGGCAAAAACAATACCTAACGCAGACGTATTTTTAAGAAATTTTTAAAAAATCCTTACAAAAACAGTACCTAACGCACACCAGGCACACACATTCGACATCGCTCGGCCCACTATCTTCATGTTAGTTTACAATAGTTTGACAGATGATCGCAAAATTATAACTAAAAAATCTGATGTGGCCAGCACATTACCTTCCGTCAGTTATATGAGGTATTTACGAAAATTCTACCGGTGAACTGTTACCGGTAAACAGCTTTTTATCAGGTTATAGCTACCGGAATCGATATTTTAAGAACGCAAGTGGTAAACAGGGTAGATCCATAACCTATAAAAAAATTTGAAACAGGTTAGAAATTTGACGTAGTTAACAAACCGAGCAGAGTCCTACTTTGAACACATTTCCACTTTTAACGCGTGCTCTTCGCTTTGCAGATCTACCTTTTCTTGAGATTAGATTCTTCATGAATCCGGTAAATGGATCTGATAGCTATTGAACAATTTTTGAACACGGTAACCTTTTACCACCCGTGTTTTCGAACACAGTCGGTAGATGCGATATCTACCGGTAGAATTTTCGTAAATGCGTATGTATTTTCTATAAAATTCATACACAAAGTTCCTTGCAAAAGATTCTAAATTTCTTCTATGTACATTACCTCTTGACAGTTGTATGTATTTTATACAAATTCCATACAGAAAGTTTCCAGCAAAAAGATCCTATATTTCGAGTAAAATTATAATATAAATATACTACGAATATGTCAATTACACTTGACACTGACATCTCTCAATTAGAATTTTCTTAGTCCAGTAGCTGTTTCTAGCATAGCTGGCTAATTTATGAAATTTAATTTCTTTATAATTTTATAACTCTATATCCACTTAATATGAAGTACAAAATGCAGTCAAATCGTATAAAGAATACAATGTTCTTTAATATTTATAATCACATTAAATGTGAAAAAATGATATTTAACATCGTTTTTTCAAGAAAAACTGTTAAAATCTTCAAATGAGGGTATTTCCGGTTGACCAATTATAACCAAAATCTAATCAGCTCTTCATATGGATGCAACGAAGAGGAATGCGAAAGAATTATAATTTTTGGAATTGTAGTATTAGAGTTATCGTAGACGAAAATTTTGTTACACACACACATCCACAAACACACACGCACACACATACAGACATCATCGTAAAAATAGTAAAATCGTATTCTAGGGACCTTAAAACGTGCTTATTCATCAAAAACTCACCACCGAATTTTTTGACCAAAGACAATACCTTCCTTACCTAAAGGTGACGGAAGGTAAAAATGTTATAAAACGTAGGATAAGAAGGAAAATAAGACATAATTTTGCAAATATACATTAATTGAAACAGTACTATTCGTATGAAAGCGTAAGTACCTACTTAAACATGAAAATATATGTAGTTCATCTAACCTAATTTATTGCAGAAAAAATGCCAAAATCTCTATAAATATAGCTTTCCGCTCCCAATTGTTTGCGGTATTTAGTGTTTTTAATGGTTTACCAAGTTTATATAACCATTAATAAAAAAATTCTTTAATTCTGGATAAACTGCAATTTAGCCAAAGAATATAAAAGGAATTTGCGAAAAAATGACGAATATAAAGAAAAGGAAAACGAAAGTAGAAAAATAATTTCAGGATATTGAATATAAAGAAAATGTATGTATTGTACATAATTTGTATTAAAATATCCCATAGATTTTGCAAATATTTGTGAGAATTATTTTGTAGTGAGACATGAATATATGTATTTGTATTTAAAAATATTTTTCGTTTTATGCGTACAGTCAGGTAAAATATCTGGCGAGAGGTTATGTGCTGGCCACATCAGATTTTTTAACTGGTATTACCACTTTTTTAACTGGTACTATTTTATAAAAAGTAGTAATATTATTATATTTTCACTGTATCTAGCGTTCCGACAAATAGACCGCAGTCTAATATAAAACAACAATAGCCTAAAGCACAAAACTCGGCTCAGATTTTCCAAATGTGACTTTTGTGCGATAGGTTAAGTTATTGTTGTTATTTTTATAGATATATACTTTTTAAAAGTAGTAATACCACTTTAAAAAGAACCAATTCATAAAGTGATAATACTAGTTAAAACAGTGGTAATATAATACAGAATTTAAAACTTTTTATTTTAAATAATATTTTACGCTTGGCCTTTCTACGCTTCCGTACTTGTCTAAATTTTACACTAATTTTTAGAATTCTTTTTTAATAAAATAGCGTTGATTTAGATCTTTAGATAAGGAAATAAATTTTGCTTTATATGATTGGTCAGAATGCACAGCTAGTTTACAGAAACTAAAAATAAATTATCTGTTAGCGGTCACTTGTCAAATAAATACTAATACTTTAGAATCGGTGGAAATGAAAACAATCAAGAAGTTAAAAATAATATAAATCAATACCCATAATACAGAAAAATCATAGATATGTGGTTTACGTAGAAAAAAGTTGTTTGAAGTCAAAGTTGAAAACTGGTCAACTTCACCTCATTTTACGGTACTGTAAACGTAGATGTAAATGGGTCCATTAAAATATATTGAACCAAGAAGTATCGTACCGTTATTGTACCGTGATTGTACCGCTAATGTAAATCAAGCCTTAAGCGATATTTAACCATGTATTTGATTTTGACTTTATCATTTTTAATATTAAGGTAATGTACATTTTTACAGATAAAAATATTTAGTATTAACAGTTTTGTTTCGCGAATTTAAATTATTTATTTAATGGAAGTGAAAACGGTCGGCGGAGCGGCTCTCAAGCGCCATCAGCTATAGCCTACTTAATTACGCGAAACACACTATAGAGAAATACGAGTCAAGTACTTATAGCTTATGGCGTTGTTTTAACTAATCAACTGATAAATAAATACAAGGTGAGGCCTAAAACTTCCTTTTTTTGAAGGCGAATGAAATAAAAAAAATAAATCATGCAGTGTTAAACAAAACATCTTGAAGGTGGTGGCTACCCTTCTCTATGCACTGATGCAACCGATTTCTGAAGCAGCTCCAACATTCGGGCTATTTCCTGCCGAATAAGATTCTTCAGCTGAAGCAGGGTTGTAGGGTGGTGTGGTGGGAATATCTCAAGGCAGAGGTTACAAACACAGCCCACAATTTAATTTCGGGGAAGATTTCTCCCTCATATCTACGCCACTGCTACCTACGACATGCCCCTGTTATTATTGGCTAACAACTAATAGTCACCGTGTTTAGAACGCATAAACAGAAATAAATTTTCCATTTTGTAAGAGTTAATGAATTATACAGTAGGTATGGTATTCTTCAGATTAATGGTTTCGTAATTTAAATTTATTATAAATATTTTCTGCTGTGTTAATGGTGTAAATATGACATTTGAACATACTCTTCATAGTTTACAATACATTAAGATTAAAGTCTTTCATATGTGCGATAACATGTAGTTTATAAAATGTCAACTGTTATACCTATATTTCTAATTATTTATTTTTTTAATTTAATTTTTTTATACTGATATGTAGGTATAGCAATTTACTCAATTTAGTAATTAAAAGATCTTGTAGGTGATATTTTTTTACTTAAACTGATCATATATTTATAGATAATATCTATTCGATTAAAATTAAAGGTTGTAATTAAATTTTTCCTTGATACATTTTAAATTAACAATGACCCTGTTTAAATAGTCAAGTTTGTTATAATTTTACAGAAATTTGCATAATTAAGGACAAAACAAATTTTTCACGTTTCCTTAATTTAAATGTTTTTTTTTTAATTTTCACTTCCATATATGAATAATAATTTCATCAAAACTATATGAACCGAATTTATACATAAAAAATAATATTAAAATTATTGAAACCAATTAATCACTATTATTTTTATAAAATTAACTTTAGGAACATTTCATATAAACAATAGGTTTGTTCGCGGTAGCGATCCCGGACTAGTTTGAGCATCATACGCATGCGCAGTTTCATTTTAGTTGTTCGCGGTACGACTCCGACTGACACGTGATTGGTCACTGTTAGCACAGAATATATACATGACTAACGTCAACAGAAGCGATACTGTTGTATGTATTGCCGTGCCGTCCGTGTGCTCATGGCTATGTGTGCGTGAACTTGGACCAGGGAGGGGTAACGTAAGGAGATTGGGCGTACTCCAGTACGCCAGATTTTATACCAGTGACGGAGTGACGGCATTCGTGTGCAGGGCGGTTCAGCGCAATAATATTACGACTACCAGACATAATGCCGGATGGTATAATATATTGTTGTGTAAAAGGCTGTCCAAATAATAATAAAGATAAAACAATTTTTAAAGGCTTTTTTTGATTACTGACTGATCCAGAAAAATATTATATTTATTTACTAAGTTTATTTCTTGCTCACTTGTGTCAAAAAATTTATGTCGAACAATGAAAATATTTGGGTACCTAACTTTGTTTTTAAGTATCAGCTGATTAGATAAACCAAAGCAAAAAAAATATTGGTGTAAACTATGTATATGTAGAAATTTATGAAAATTGTAAATTATATAGTGGTTTTTTTATTATACATTATATACTTATTTCTTTTCTTCTGTTATATGAAAATTAAAGTGATAAAATATCATTTAATTTTAAGATATTATTATATATAGAACATATTTTTGTTGCTATTAGGTTTGTAGCAAATAATAGTTATTTAATTACCAAGTGTGCTAATGAAAGCGATTAATGATCGAGACATTTTAATTACAAATTAATTGTTTAGATCACTAATCCCCAATTAACACACGTATTACTTACAATATTTTTTCGTTGACCGTATCTTACTTAAATGAAAAACCTAATTTTAGTCCATGACAAAAAAATTTAGGTTAGTAACGGATGACTGAACGGAGTTGGCGTACACAACCATATGCAGTGGCGAAACTACCGGTGTTCCGCAGAACACGGGCCCGGTACCTCGAGGGGCCCGGCATGCACGTCAAAAATATTTTTATTTTAATAGAGCCATATGTTTTAAATATATGTATTAAATGATCTTACATCTTTCAGCAGAAAGATCCTTTCCAAATAAAAATTAGTTAAACAATTTTGAGGGATACTACACGGCAACAACGATTATCATTATCAGACATCTATTATTTTAATAGAATACGAAATTGCCAGAACAATAGATGTATTTAACATATAGCCTTTTCAACTTCTGATTTCAGTGCGCACTAACGTGCACTGAGTTCTCGTTTTGTTTTCATCATACTTATATGTTTACACTTTCTTCGTTGTAGCGTTTTCAGCTTGTCGCGAAATTGCACTCAGTTCGCAGTGAGTGCGCACTTTTGTGCACTGACTACAGGAGCAAGTGCACGAATATCAGTGCAAATAATATGGCTTCTAAAAATAAAATCATATTGACAATTGCCAGAAATTATTGAAAGTTCTTCAATGTCAGATAGTGATAAGAGTTATTAAATCAAATAATAAAACTTTATGTTGTACATAAATATACAAATAAAAAAGTAAGAATATAAACTCATGTGAGTATTTGAAATAAAATTATTTTCGTTTTCAGTTCAAAGATACTTTTCAGGTACAAAGTACTTCCTTGAAATTCATAGATAATTTTGAGAAACGCGCCAAAACTAACAAGCTCTCATACTTGCACTCATTTAGTGTCGACACTGATTCCATGCATTTGCGTCACGCATTGACACCGCGTAAACTAGAAACGCTAATATCAACTTTTGGCAAAAAAGAAATCAGTAAAAGCTGTTGACATAAACGTACAATATTGTCTTGGTTTCATGTTTATAATTTGTAATATTTTTTGTTTTTAATTAAATTTTATTTAAAAAAGTATTTTTTTAAAGTATCCTATTATGGGATCAGTAAAACTATTTTCTTATCTACATATGGGCCCGGATTGACTCGGGAACACAGGCCCATGACACTATACATATACTAAATTTTGTTCTCAGTTTGACACGGGTGTGCACATGTGATATCAGAAAATGAGTTGTTCATACAATATTTACACGAACAATTCAAATTGCGCGGGCCATGTGCTTCCAATTCGCGCCACACATTGCAACAGCAGCTCCGTGTGTCCTAAGCCAAGCATACACTTACATTAGGTGCGTTCGGTTATTCAGTTCTGTGCACACATTTTTAATAATTTGCACAGTAAGCGTTCGGTTATTCACTTCTGTGCACTCTGGGTTGCACAGAACGCGTTCGGTAAATACTGCGCTTTGAAGATTGTGCATGCACAGTTCACCCCAAGCTCTGGACGTGTGGCCGACTGAGCACGTTCGAGTAAGCGCGCAAAGTATGAAGCGAGAATTGATTTAGATCTGAGAAGTATGCAAATTTACACTAATTTTGTAAATATATAAGCTATTACATTAATTAATATTTACCGGAAGTTTTCTTGGTTTTCTAAACAGCCTATTAAAATCATTGCCTCTTTTTTCAAGCCATTTTCTGATGTCCTTAAGTTTTTTTTTAATATTTAATGTAGTTCGCGAACAAGAGTAATTTTATATTAGGCCCGGTTTTTTCACCTCTTGATAAAATGCCATTTAATTTATCTACCAGATAAAAGAAAAATATCGCATCATATAATCAACGTGTATATAATCTTGTTAATTTACGCTTTAATATCGATGAGATATTTTTGTTTTGTGTGGCAGTTAAGTTATTCACACTTTAACCAGAGGTGAAAAAACCGGGCCTAATTCTTCTAAAGTATCGGGATACATTCGAAAATGAGTTTTAAACTGCCCTTCAGACATGTATTTGGTATTGTTCAGCATAATTATTTACTTTTTCTATTCTAAACTATTTGAATCATACCATACTCCCCTTCTTAGTCCGACTCATCGAAAAATATTTTTAAGAAAACGAAAATCCGTCTATTAAACACATACGGTTAATATAAAATCGATGTTAGTAATAATAATCTGCACTTACACAGATTTTCAATTGCTAAATCTATCTGTCACGAAAGTATCAAACGCACAGGCTGCACAACTCGTTCTTTTAATTCCAATTTGCACATAGTACACAGTGATCACGTGACACGACTCATGCGCAGCACAGCTCAAGCACAGCACAAAATAACCGAACGCACCTATTACAATTATTCAGTTATTTTGTTTTGGTTTGTGGATGTTTCGGTGCTTAACCTTCTTCTTGTCTTTTATTAAACATAATAATGTCGATGTTTCCTTTTAGATTTCAGGTCGCTTTAAGCATAGATTATTTTGGCCATAAACTTGCTATTAGGACTTTTCTTGCATTTTTGGGGAAATATGCCAATACAACTGATTCCGAATGGCGCGTTACCTGCTTCGGCATAAGTTTTTTCGTAAAGACTTCAACTTTTTTTTGGAAGCAAACTTAAGACTTGCAATATTTACACTGTCTACGACTTCTGGCGAGGTTAATGTTATATTATCGATGTCCATAATTGCTGAGATATTACAAATGATTTTGATTTTACGTTAGTAAAATTTTACGCCAGAAAATCAATAAGTTTTGTCATAAATAGACCTTTTCAATTTAACGGCTATCTCTTTCTATCGCTGCAAATAGTAAGAAAATTGCGCCAGTTGGTCTGTCAAAGGAAACGTCAAAAATATTGCAGTCATTAAAACACCTGTATTCTCGGTGAAAATTTGCATCGTTAGACATTTTAGCTCCAATAAAAGCTTTTGTAACTTTTTCCGATAAGTTTCTTAAAGTTGTCAGATATTTCTCACATTTTACGTCAATTTTTTTAGAAACAAACGTCATAAAGGCGAGCGCACACCAACGCGGGCAAGCGGTACGGGCAGCGGGCAGTTCCGCGGCGCGATTGACGGAATCGCGGGTATCCGCACACCAACGCGTTAAAACGCGATCTGCACGCATGCAAGAAATAATTAATTTAATTCAGAATTGGTTTACGAAAATAATGAATTCTTCATCAGAATCTGATGAAGAACTTCTTTTATTACTCGCTGCTCCAAAGGAAGATAAAAACAGATTAGTAAATAACCATTACCTCATGAAAGCTTTGCAATATTATTTATTTTTAAAGGAAAAGGAAATGGATACATGATATTAACCGAGAACGTACAAAGTATGGAGAATATTTTACACTTCAGTTAATGAATGCCTCAGATGAACACTCAGAATTTGGCTGCGGGCGCGGGCAAAACGCTGACGGATGCGTTCAACAAAATGAACGCGGAAATATCGCGCGGGTACCCGCTGTGGTCTGCGCACGTTTGTATAACGCCATAGATTTTGATGCCCGCGCCGCGATACTGCCCGCTGCCCGCAACGCTTGCCCGCGTTAGTGTGCGCTCGCCTTAAATCTCAATAGACCAGAAAAGTTAGGTTAGAATTTGCCTTTGGCGCAAGTTCATAGTTTGAATTCCCTAGTATAGGTTTCATACAGGGATTTAATTTTACAGACAAAAAAAGATATTTAAAAAAAAAGAAATTAAGCAGCTCTTGCTAAGAATTCGATAGTTTGTTTATTCAGTAATAGATTGCCACAGTTTAAACCTGTAAAAAAGGTAAAGCAAGAAAATTATTAGAAATTAAAATGCTTAGTGCAAGCAAGGATACCGTATGTCGTTGACCCACCAGTAAATAGGACAGCACAATAGAAGATGAAGCATGTACGATCAAACTAGGACATACGTTCAATGAATTTTGTAGTGTTGTATTATTATTTAAATAATTATAAACTGTGCAGAGTTCATGTGAATATTAGTGTATGAATCTGGAGATAAAGGATCGGTCTAGATGCTACATATAATGCTTTACATAAGAGATTAACTTTTATGAGATTTTTCGGCCTTTAAAGTTGAGCAAAAATTTCCTGGGTAAGAAATACACGGGGATTGAAATTATGTCCTCAGCGTTATGAACTGAGTTTGAATTTCGCGCCTAAGTTTGAACGTTACACTTTTCTGGTCTATTGTTCTTACTATGCGCAGATCCCTATTGCGCATATCTTCTATCTCTTACAATTGAAAGGGTCTATTGTTTTCAGTGAGTGCGTTCAGTTTACGTAACGCTATATAGGACAAGTGGTTTTTTATGTTATTTGAAAAATAATATTGTTTCATTTTTTTTAAAGGTATGTTATGTGCATATACGTAGCTAGCAAGTGTCGAAATCATGTCTTATAATACTTTCTAGCATTTTTCTAAAATTTAACGTTAGCAATACACGCTAGTTTCATGTGGTGAACGCACGCAATAAATCGTTTATTAATAAAAATCATGCATTAATAGGGGTCATTAATGAATGATTTCTTATACATTAACATAACCTATAAATAAACGGTCAACGGAAAATACATTTTTTGTATAATTTGAATCTGTTTTCATCTTTTATAAAAATCAACTATTTTTATTTTAAACCAATTGATTTAAATAATTATTTAAATCAGGCCAACCCTGTTACGAAAGTATAATTTTACAGGTCCTATGTTCGGCAGTGTCGATCAACACCCTGTATGTTTAAAATTATGCTTATGAAGTTCCGAAGTTTATATATTACGTAACCACGAATATGTTGAGAAAGCTTTGGCTTGTTATGAAACTATTTAGATTGTTTAAGTATATGTTTATTGTCTTGCGACCTTCTTATGTTTTAATTACAACTCAAACATTAGTAAACAATTGATTACTAAAACCAATTGGATTAAAAGTAAATAATTGTACACTTTCTTATATTTAAATAGGACAAATTCACTTTCTACTACGCTCTACCTTTCTCTAATAGTGGAAAATTATTGTATCAAACGTAAACGTACAAGACTCATGAAATAAATGCATAAATTTGAATTATAAATGTGGAAATATCATAATATGTAAATAACAAGTATTTTTCACAGAGATTTCTTGAAGAAAATTATGTAGAATTAATTCACATCTGATTAAAATACGTCATATTATACTTAATTACTATTATAAGTAATGCTAACAATAATAGAAAGAAAATTTAAGACATTTTCTCATTTTTGAATCAAATAGTTTTTTTTTAATTACACGTTGCCATTAGTAAATTAGATACGAGTAGCATATGAAAACAATGTACAGTATTTTTTTTAAAACAAGTCCGATGGAGGTCATCTATCAACTATATGAATTAAGATTTTAGCTCCGTCCATTCTGTCAAATTCAGTAGTGTCCTTTACTTAGTATTTATGAGGGTGTAAATAAGATACTATACTGTTATTTTATTATTATATAAATATATGTTACAGTAAACGAATTTAAAATTCAAAACTAAATCCGGTAGGTATATTAACAAATGTAAAACGAAATAATGAGAAAAATAAGATGATAGAATAATAAATAAATAAAATAAATATATCATCACGGCTTATTACCCATTGCTTGTGTCAATCTGCTTGTACATAGATACCGGTAATGATGAAATATTTGCACCGTGAGGGCGCTTATCAGGCGTCACCTCACGGGCACTCATTGCTGGCATGGAGAGTGCACATCAGGGGTCAATTTTGTGCCATTTAAAATTCGAAATATTTGGCATCGGTCGGAATCGAACCCGGTTCCCCAGATTCGCAACCTGACACTCAGGCACGCGGCCACGAGACCCCATAGATGACAGAATCAAAGTAATATATCTGAATAAATAAATAAACTTACGTGACAGCGAAAGTATTGTCAACAATGAGTATCGTTTTAAAATGGGATGTCCTAACTTAGTCCATACAATATGATTTTTTGAAAGACAAGCGTGTTATATCCATCCTTATCGCACACGTTTCTAGTCATTGTAAATGAGAAAGACAAATGTATGCCAATTTGTTAATTCGTTCATGATACCTTGATCGGACTTGTTTCAATTTTTTTTACTGTAGTTACCAAACGAATATCTAAATTTTACTTCAACAATTATGTTTGACAGCGCAATCAAAATATGTGGAGTATAATTTTCAATACAGTGAATTGATTTGGTTGCCGCATTATGGGAAACTTTTTTATTATTAATCTCAGAAAATTTTACTCGTTATAAAACTATTGTACACTAAGAAAAATAAAATGAAAGAACATAAACTTTAAATACAGTCTTGACTATTTAACTTAACAATCAATCATTTTTGTTTAAACTGATCACTTTCAGTTTCTTGGTTTTAATTTCGTCCAATATTATAATAATAGTGTGGATTCTTTGATTATTTTGTGAAGCCTGACAGAATTAGACACAAAATTCAAATTAATTAATAAATTATGTATTTCCGATAGTATGTAAAGGGAAACGGATAGTTTATAAAAACTATCGATCGTTTATCACCTCTAGCCTAAATGTCGATGTTTCAATATTCTCAATATCAAGCAAAATAAAAATTAATAATAGATGGAGTCTAAGGTTAAATATAACTAAAACTATTATAATTACCCCTTAACCTTAAAATTAATTTTAATAAAAACTAAATACGTATTTCGAGAACTAAGTTCTGATCATCAGTATTACAACAAGGGGAAGTTAAACAGAGTAGTCAAGATTACTCAACATGTCAACCATGCCAGACAAACAACTCTGTTGTTAGGACCTCTGGCATGGTTGACATGTTGAGTAATCTTGACTACTCTGTTTAACTTTCCCTTGTACTACTGATGATGAGAACTTAGTTCTCGAAATAAGTATTTAGTTTTTATTAAAATTAATTTTAAGGTACCACCGGTGGTACACGCCGGCCCTGACCGAAGTACGTCGTGTACCACCGGTGGTACATGTCGGCGCGAACGTGTTAATAGTTATTTAGAAATTTGAAAAAATCGCGCAGTGTCGATTGTTTGTTTTTGTTTAAGTAGGTCCTTAATAATTAAAAATATATAAAGTTGTTACATAATGAAGATAATGAACAACAAATTGACAGTATGTAATAAGTTAAATTTAAACCAAGATTTTAAATCATTTATTACCGTTCTAAGTAAGATTTTATTTTTTTAATTTCTTCTTATATAACTAAATGTTTATATTTTACCAGAAATAAACATTTGATTATAAGCGATTTTTAAAATTTAAAATTCAAAAAACTACACTTATGAGCTCCAATAAGAGCGAAACGCGTCTGTGGTTCTAGTTAACTGGGCTAGTGTCTGATAAATGACCGAGAGCTTTATTTAGAGACTGAAATTTTGTGAAACGTGTCAAATATAATCTTTTAAATATTATATTAAAACAGTTTCACCAAGTATTGTAACTGTACTTTCTGCATCTTTTATTATTTTAGAAACTTAATTTTTTAAATTAATTTACTTGAATATGAAAATAAAAACATCGATAGATCAAAACCGTTTGCAGATTGCAAGGTCAACTTTTCGAGAAAAGTTTAATAGTCACCACAGGAATTTTCGATCTTCTTTTGTTTCTGAGCTACAGGCAAAAACTCGTTTTTAGCTCATTTTGAATATACATCATATCTTATTTAATATGATAGAGAAAAATTGTTTTTACAAAAAATTTACCGTTTATTAGATAGAATAAAATGGCGTAATAAGTTTTTTTTTCAAAACTTAATAATTCTAGAGATCTAACACAAACTTATGATTTTTTAAATGGGAACCTATATTGAAAATGGTCTCATCTTTTTGCTTATATTATAAGCTTTTCAATGATATATAACACGTCTATTTTCTTTTGTTTCATTTTGTACATCCTTTTTCATTTTTAATTATTATGTATATTATTATTATTATTAAGCAGTATCTTAAAATGTTTTTCCCATAAGTTATAAACAATCTTAAGGGGAAATGTTATATTTGAAAGTTATAAACAAAATGAAATTATATGTTATATTAACTTATTCTGTTATTAATATGCAGTGGCTGGAATTGTTAATTTCAATTTACAAGTCAAAGCAAACTTTTATTAAGATTTTATCTATGCATATTATTATTACGCCGTATCTATTATTTATACTTAAGAGTGCCGATCTATTTGTAAAATATGTACATATCTTGCAACAAATATATTTTCTATCTATAAGTATAGGGCGCGAGCAGAGAGGTGACTCGAGGGACCTTAATGTGCTTAGAATCAGCTGATTTGTGTGCGCATGTCATTTTGACAAGAACAATATCATATTGACAAGACCAATGTTTTGACTTATTTTAATTTTTAATTGCTAAAATGTTATTATTTCATTTCATGTGTTTTACTGCCTAAAAATTATAAAATATTAACATTTTAGCAATTCAGAATCAAAATAAGTCAAAACATTGGTCTTGTCAAATTGACAATAGGCTTAGTTAGTTACGGTATGATATGGTTAATGGTGGCGCCAAAAATCGTTGGTTTACTTGTTGACACCGTGCTTGGTGGTTATGTATATTTTGCGACATTTAAAACTGTCAAAAATAGTGTCTGACAATTAAAATGCATTAACGGAGAAAGATAGTTTTTTCCATATTTGTCCAAAAAAGAGTCAACGAAAATAAAGTCACCCTGTTTGACATAAGCCCACGACTCCGACTGTTTTGACTTTTGACATTTCAAAAAAAGACAAAAAGAGATAGAAATAGTGAATAGTGAGCTGACCCGACTCGCAAACCCGTTCAGCTGTGAGCACTGATCCAAGCATACCGGGTATGTTGTTCCTAGCACCCGAATGTGTGAACGTTCCTGAACGCAACATTCCGCAAGTGAACGGTTGTCGGCCGAAATCGCCTAATGTTCTTGTCAAAATGACATGCGCACACAAATCAGCTGATCCTAAGCAAGTCAAGGTCACTGGAGTCACGTGTCTGCTCGCGCCCTATACAGAGAATTTATTTTAAAATGCAACGTATGGTTCGTCACTTCCATGGTTACACATGTTGCATTTTAAAATGGCCAAATATTACATTGCTGTCATTTTTTGACAGTAGTGTGTAGTATCAATGGAAGTGATTGATCATATGTTGCACTTTAAAATAAATTCCCTGTATGTACATTCTTGTATTTTTTAAACACATCAAAAAAAAATTTAAAGAGTACAATTTTCGGTTAATAAAAATATTGCATGCAAAAAGTACTTGTAATGCATACATGTGTACATTCCACGTGCAATATTTGAATATGTTTTATTTTATTATTATACTCATTGCATAAATAACTACAGTTGCAATTTGCAGTTTTATGCACAATGTTGCTTAGGCAAAACTGGCTTTTTAATATTATAATGAATGATTTATTACATATAACACACTCTACTACAGCTGAGTTCAGTACCCGAGAGGTATCGGTTAATAATCGCCCTCTACGGTATTTTGTCATTGCTGAAAATTTTGTTAAACAAATTGGTACACCCATCAATGGTTAAAAAGTGGTCATAATTCATGATTATATCTTTTAATAAGTTCTAAACAATTTCGTATCTCTCCTTTACCATCGATTGTTTTTGTCACTGCGTTAGTTGCTTATTTATTTATTATTCACCCCCGTGTATGCGTGAGTCATTCCATGTCTTTCAACGATACAATAAACACAACTGCCACCATTTTGCTTTAACAAATTCATTGTTCTATATGCTGGTTCATTTTCACATAAAAGATAAATTTCTTGGCAAAATTGGGACTCGAAAAGTAGGGAAATATATAAAGAAAATGTAAAATATAACGTAGTGGTTAAAGCAAAGAAGAAAGGGTTCTTGAACTTTTGTAAGAAACATACATAAAGACACGTTTACCTTGAATTTAAGACGAGACTTATGTTGCTCTTTGTTCCAGTATTTGCAATTTTTAAACAATAAAATAATGATCAAGGCTTTTTAACCAATACTGAATGTGTTAATCCACTTGATGCAGTATTCAATAATGACTATTATTTCGACAGAGAAAAACTCGGGTTTTCCCGATTTTGCCCAACCCACTAGATATTATCGAAAAACACAACCTACTATCCATTTCAGAATTACAGTCAGTTGATTTAATTTTTTACTGTAAAACCGCACCATGTGTTCATGCGCGAGAACAATAAAAAATTATTAAAATTAAACATATAAATTTCAAATAAAAATTTATTACTATTTTAAACAAAACCTGCATTTCGAATCAACATGCCAAATTTCAATTCTTAATTATTAATAGAAGCTGAGATCTAACACTTTTACTTTTTTTCCTCCCGCTACCCTTGGTAAGGGAGGTATAGGGATCGTGCTAAAATTCGCATATCGAGATTTTGGTAAATGAGCACGTTTTAAGGTCCCTAGAATTTTAAAATTTTCACGATGATGTCTATGTGTACGTGTGTGTGGATCCTCCATTCTAACTCAAATATCATTCAGAAAATTTTGAAACCTTGTATTTCGAACTTTTTCTGTAATGGAAAGAGCCCATTAGATTTTGGTGAAAATTGGATAACCGGATATGGCACTTTACTTGAAGCTCAAAATAGTTTTTCTTCGAAAAATTAAAGATTATTAAATTTTCTATAGATTTGCATTAATGCTTTTTCTCCGCTTTAAACAAACAAAATGCAGTTATTCAAATGTATGTAACTGTCATATAAATGTCACTATCAACGAACTAATCATTTCAAAATAATATTAGTAATGTTTTAAAAAGTAAATAGAACAATAGAAAAGGAATTCAATACAGTTTCCAGCATAAGTAAATATGTAGGTATGTATTTAGATTAATAAAAATTAACGATTCACACAAATGTTTATGTTAATCCTCATTTTTGGATTAGTGAATTTTGTTCTATCCCGGTATTTAAAATTTAATCTTCATTTTATTATTGCTCCGGTGGCTCAATGATTAGATCAACGCCTCATGTCATGAGTACCCTCGGAGCTCTGGGTTGGAATCCGACTAAGGCATGGATGTGTATGAATGTGAACCTACTCTGTAATTGGGATTTAATTTTTATGTATGTTTTACTAAAATAACTTGGCAAGCATCGCGCAAGGAAAAACTGTTTTCCCATGTTAAATGCCTATTTAGTATAATTACGTAGAAATGTATAGTCCATAATGGAAAGAGTGTTTAATAATTTTTTAATTTTAAGGCAAGTTATTGAGTTTCAAACTCAACTGACTATAATTCTGAAATGGATAATAGTTCTGGATTTTTTTAAAATAAAATTCCTATGTTTGACTTGGAAACTAGTTTCAAAACTAGTCATGTAAACACTTAAAATTCAGTTTCGATATTGCGCATGCGTACATAGCATAAAGTTTCTGTCGCTATGTGTTACTTGGTGTTACTAACCTATAAATAAACTGACAGTTGTGTAGTTTTAGTGCTTAGTGATACAAAGTAGAAAAAATATTGGAATAATGGCAAATCGAAGGATTTGGATTGAAGAGGATCTGTCACTTTCATCAGCCAAATGCGCATGCGTCGAAATTGTTTTCAAATCAATCTATAAACCTGTTTTGAAAATTGCATGTAAACAGTTTCGCGTAATTTTGACTGAAAACTGAAACCATTTTCAAAACTGCATGTAAACGTAGTAATAGACATCATCGTAAAAATAGCAAAAATGTGTTGTAGGAACCCTAATTCGTGCTTCTTTACTGAAAACTCGCCATCGAATTTTTGGACCGATAACATTACCTCCCTTACCTTCGGTATGACGGGAGGTAAAAAAACTACTAATTTTTTCGGTTCATAAAATCCCAACAACCTTGATTCGAGGGCGTTAATAAGCCATTCGCATGCATTTAAAACTATCAGATAAAATCCACTGTAGGGGTCACTTTTATAAATAAACTGACTTCCATTGGATTCAATGATAAATAAATATATCATGACAACTTTTACTCATTGCTGGGTGCGCCAATCTACTTGATTCTGATATGGGAAATCAATGAAAGCATTTAGTTTTGTCGACTTACTTATTAATACTAGTAGCTCTTAAAGCATGGCCCGCAACGGTAATATGTACCAAAACTCTGGAACCGTCGTCGATTAGCTTAGCTAAGTGTTCGCCTTTTTCTTTGAATGTAAATACGGCACTTATATTTCCTGAAACAATAAAAACATTACACATTAATATGCAAGAATATACAGATAATTAGTATAGTTGTTTTTGCAATTATTATAACTGAGTTACCAACTGCTACGATCATATCATAGACTCGTTCAAGTTTTTTGATTCGTTTTATTTTTATGTGGAAAGCAAGAAATTTCTTAATTTGCTATTTGTAAAATTTTTGCTTCATAATGTATGTAATAATTAGTTTTAGTGCAAATATAGTGACATAGACACTACACTGACATAACAAGGGAGAACCGAAATACGTTGCACCAACTTAACTTAACAGGAATGACTCCCCTGCGTACTATATCTGAACATTTGAAGCGAAAATTCAAATATTTTAATCTTGTACTAGGACTATTAAAATTTAAAAAAATTCGATATTAGACGAAATCATTTCTAGAGCTTCGATGAAGACCAAGACTAGTCTTGGTCTTGAGAAAATCAAGAACAAGACTCGGACTCGAGACAAGACCTCTATGCAAAATCAAGACCAAGACTCAAGACCAAGACTCAAGACCAAGAGTCTTGACGAGAATCTTGGAAGACTCTTGACTCAATTATATTTAATTTTATTTAACAATATATTAGTTATATGAAATCTCATTTCATGTACTTGATGATACTTTTAAACAAAATATATTGGGTGCTTTTAAGTGGGTTATATTATGCTATGAAATATTGTTGATTATCTTGGAGATCAATAACTTAGCCATAGGAACTACAACTACATATATTAATAATTTAAGTAAGAGTAAATTAATTTAATTTTTTTGCTGTTTAATCGGACGCAAACTAAACGTTTCGCACACGAAACACAGGCCGCGAAATCCAATTTCCTGACTATTGTTATGGTAACGACCGCGAAATTCGATGTAACCTAAAATCACTTTGACATTTGAAGTGAAGTTTCTAAAATATGACAACAATGAGATTCCGGTTTTTTTTTTTAATAAATACAATATTGTAAAATTTGTCGTGACGTCTGTACGTATGTACGTATGTGCGTGCGTACGTATCTCACATAACTCAAAAACGGTAAGCCGTAGAAAGTTGAAATTTTGTATTTAGGACTGCTGTAACATCTAGTTGTGCACCTCTCTTTTTGGTCATTGCATAATTTCCAGAAATGGTACTTTATTTGAAGCCTATAATAGATTTTAACGAAAAACTATTTTAAAATATAATCCAAAACTTTTAAAATTTGGTATATAAGATTTTTATGTCAATTGGAATAACATAGTAGATTTTGGTTAAAACAGGCTAACCGGAAGTGAAATGATTTCGTCTAATATTGAATTTTTAAAAATTTTAATAGTCCTAGTACAGGATTAAATTATTTGAATTTTCGCTTCATTTCACCTGAAGTTGTTAACAGTTTTTCTTGAATAAAATGGTTTCATTTTGATTTTAGAAATAAATGCTTCAAATAAGAGTTTTAGAGCATTAAATTCTGCGTCTAGCACATTAAGTATTATTAAATTAGCCATTTGTATAAGCGAGATATGTAAATTTAAAACATATACTTTTTATGGGTAAAGGAAAAACTTCTGGAATTCAGTCAATGGTTAAAAATTATTTATTTTCGGCCTCTACTAGTTTCGGCACCACATGTGCCTTCATCAGGAAGTGAAAATTTGTTTTATACTGATAACATTGAAATATATATAAATAACATGGAAATACGTGTGCAATGGTTGTCAGAATTAATAAAAATGAATGATAATGTTCATTTTGAAACATATGTCGTGTGATTATTATTGAAAATATAAAATATTTTAAGGATAACGTGTTTTATTATTTCTACACCCTACGGAAACATTAGTTTTTCCGTAGGGTGTAGAAATAATAAAACACGTTATCCTTAAAATATTTTATATTTTCAATAATAATCACACGACATATGTTTCAAAATGAACATTATCATTCATTTTTATTAATTCTGACAACCATTGTACACGTATTTCCATGTTATTTATATATATTTCAATATTAACAAATTTTCACGTAAGTAATTTTTTTAAAAAAAACCTCATTGTCTTTACATATTTATATTATTTCTGTAATAATTTTGTAGCTCCTGATGAAGGCACATGTGGTGCCGAAACTAGTAGAGGCCGAAAATAAATAATTTTTAACCATTGACTGAATTCCAGAAGTTTTTCCTTTACCCATCAAATTTCCAGTCAAGAAGATCTACGATCATATACTTTTTAGTTTTTGTAATGAAGCTTGCTATGGATTAGGACAAAAAATAACAAAAAAATAAAAAAATACATGTTAATATCAAATTAAGTCAAATACGTGCAAATTTATAATTAGGTCTATACTTCATATTGGTCTTGCGTACAAGGAAGTTGTGTGGTGTCCACATCAGATTTTTAAAATGCAGGTTCATATCAGAAGTGAATAATACTATAGACGGATTTTACAATATTTAGCTAGGCTACGACATACGAGTAGGTACATAGGTAATTGATAAAATGCTATAGATTTGGGAGACTATATGATTATGTATAACAGCAAGGATCATATAGTAACCCAAAAATGGTTACCCATCTACCCATTCAAGGATTAATTATATGATTATACTCCGCTTGGTGTTGCGTAATTATTGTCATTTCAAATCGATAAATCGACGGAGATAAGTGACAAGGCCAGTGACAGTACATATCAATACAATAATATAAAAATTTATTATTATTTATAAAACATCATAACATTGTTTTGATATTTTGTTATGTACTGTTGATATATTTTCACGCAAACAAAAATAATAATAATTTTGTTTTTCACAACAGATTAAATATTATTTATATAAATGACAAACAGTAAAGAGTGTTGAATTTAATTTTCTGTTTTTCTTTAGGTGTCTCGTGAGAAATTTTCAGGGAGCAAAACCAATTTCACAGTAAAGTTAATTTTTCAATAATTTAATGATGTATTAATGTATGTAGTATACTGGGTGGCGCTCGAAATCCGTTACATAGACATTTAACATGGGAAAACCGTTTTTCCTAGCGCGTTGCTCCCCAAATTATTTTAGAAAAAAAATCTTCAAATTAAAGTTGTAGAATATAAAATTCTGCTTGTAAATCAGTAAACAAAATTCATTTCGGATGTTCAGTAACTCCAAAAATTGTATACGAAAAATTTGAAAATTTCAGTTTCATAGTGCTAGCCATGGAATTAAAACAAAAAGACAAACAAATGTGATGATTTAAATGCCAAATATTGTTACTTTTTGTCAAGAAAAATGTGTATTTGAACTGTATTGAAGAATTAAATTATTATTCTGCTTAAGAATTTTACGTTGTGATAATTTTATTAAATAATAAAAAATAAATTAAATTTTATGACAGATAAACACACGTTTGTTTGTTAAGCTTTTTGTTAATTCCATGGCTATCACTACTTTTGAGTAGATTTTCGACATTTTCATACCTAATTTCTGCTGTTACAAAGCATGCACAATTAATTTTTCCTATTGTTTCAGATGCAAAATTTTATGTTCTACAACTTTTATTTGAAGATTTTTTTTCTAAAACAATTTGGGGAGCAACGACCTAGGAAAAACGGTTTTCCCATGTTAAATGCCTATGTAACGGATTCCGAGCGCCACCCGGTATATATATATATATATATATATATATAGTATACTATAAAATTTAGTAAAATAAAATTTTGAAAAATAAATACTTTGGTGCTAGCGTGAAGCTGGCACCAATAATATTTAATTTGCAGTAACTTATCATAAACATTTTGAAAACAAAATTAAGGGTACCTCAAGGTACCAATTGGGTACTAAAGTTTCGTATAATTACTTTTTGAAAATTTCAACGTTGTGGTGCTAGCGTGAAGTTGTCAACAAAATAATTAAACAATGAATAACTCCTACGCAACGCACGGTAAAAAACAAAAGTTTTTTTATGGGTAGTATTAATTAAAAAATTAGTACCCCATACGTTGGTGCCAACTTCGGACTTCACGTACCGGTTTTTTCTCATTTCAAAATTGTATTACCCTCCTTTTGATGATATAAACAAATATAAGTTAGATATTTTTACAATCTTCTGGTAGAAAGTTATATTTTAACTTAATAGTTATCTATAGTTGCTTATATATAACACCATCAAACTCTGTTTTACTCAATGTTAATATTATGTTATTACCAGACTGATATATTCGAGCCCAAACTAATAATGGTTCGGTCGGTTTACATTTTCAATAAAAGGTTGGAAATTTTTACAAAATTCTTTCGGCTTCTTTAAATATAGACTTAAAACTTAAATAAAAACTGTGGGCCATATGACGGGTGATAATAGTTCAAGCTGCATCTTCTAGTCCAGATTTAACTTCTACGGAGACTCTTTACATTTGGTACAAAGAAAAACAAATTCGTAAAAATCCAGTGCGTACAGTAAAATCTACCTTGCAAGACATGGGACAAGCCTCCCAGAAATATTTGAAAGGGCTTAAGGATACAATGCCTAATAGAATTAAAGCTGGTATTACTAATAAAGGCGATGTAAACCAAAATTAAATGTCGGAATACTTGAATACATATTCAGTTTTTGTAAATTTAAAATCTATATGTTAAACTAGTCGAAAGAAATTGATCTATAAATTTCGCACTGAAAAAAAAATTCCCTTAGGCTACAACGATAACATAAGCTTTTCCAGCTTAGTTTAATCTAATCTAATGAAAAATATTTACAATAGAATAGTGAATGATTAGTATAGAGTAATAAAAATAAATTGTTGTAATCAACCTTTTAATTTGTACAATTAATTCTTGTAATCAGTATAATTATATGCAATCGGTTTTAATATACCATCAATATTCCCTGAGATCTAAAACATAACAAAAATGAGAAAATCTGTAATAAACTATTTCTTCATACCTATATAATATCATAAGCGGTAAATTTTTGCCGGAAAAATTTTCAGTTTGATACGAGAGCCGGTTGCTTAGCAATTTATTGAGTGACATTGACAAAAAAATCACGAGTTGTCAAACGAGTGATTTTTTATCAATGTCACGAGATAAATTGGCACGAATGGTATTAGGATGACTATTTCCAAAATAAAAATCAGGTAATCATTTATATAATTTTTTTCTTGATAAAAATCTTCTAATTTTTATTGTTTTGAGGTATTACGTTTCAGTTTGCTTTTTCAACGTTTTAAATAGATTCCTGTCCGAATTAGTGTTGCCGCCGAGACGAGATTTTTCTTGATCTCGTCTCGTCTTGAGTAAATTTTCGAGATCAAGATCCAAATAAATTTCAAGGTCAAATACTCGATCGAGACGAGATTACATACTTCAATTCTTGACGAGATTAGGCGAGATCTTGATCTTGAAAAACTTATTAATTATTCATACATAATTTCGATCATTTATTTCATTTCATCAGTAATGTACATAATACTAAGCAGTTTTATTATAAATACATTTATACAATTTTCATTGAGATTGAGGCATCTATTACCAATTTTTGAAATTTTAAATGTTGTATTTTCTACAAAACTACCTCAACACAACATGACCTCTGTTGATCACTCAACTCAACAGTGTCAGCTGTTACCATTCGCAGATAACAAATCCCAACACATTTTTGTTTTCAATTGATTTGTTTTTGCACCCCGGGATACAACAACAATATATCCCAACCATGATTTTAGTAGAAAAAAACATTTCTTATTTGGCAATACAGTATGACATAAACAACAATATATCCCAACCATGATTTTAGTAGAAAAAAACATTTCTTATTTGGCAATACAGTATGACATAAACAACTATGAAGTTAGCTGACCATATCATCAACATGTAAATAATATTTATATTGCTGAGTTATCGTGAAGGAATTATCAGATGGGGAATGAAACTTGTCCTATTCTTCACAAAAAGTTTTATTAACACATTTTGTGAAGAAAATGGCAAGTTTCATTCCTCATCTAACATGTAAATAATTTAACAGGGCAATTCTGACCTCTCACTCTGATCATGCGCACAACATCTATTTACTTGCAATTTTGATAAACTCCGAATGCGTGACGTCAAAACTGAGCGGGAATTACAAAACCTGAAATATTTTTGAAATATGTATCCGATTTGTAAGTGTTGCCGTGGTGCAAAATACACATAACCAAACTTAAGTTTGCACCCAGATGATATTTATTTAAATTGCCCGATAATCCGGTTTGTTCACCACGGCCACACTTATAAACCGGATACATATTTAAAAATATTTCAGGTATTGTAATTCCCGCTCGATTCAATTTCGAGAAAATAAAAATGTATTTTTATAAATATAGTATGTACGCGTATTGTGTTTTATTCGTATATACCTATGTATTTATATTTACTACACACTTTTTGCTGAGTTTATTCATTCTGGGACATACGTATTAAAAACAAATAAGAGATGAGGGCAGATCAAAGATGACTTGACTTAACACGTTTATTAAATCAGAATAATGGAAGTTACACGGTTACACCTGAAATCGCTTGAAATATATCACAGGCAGACAAGTTGCAGGTCTAAACAGGTTATCATTCACATGTCCAATGCGCAAATGCAATACGTCCGAGCGAACGAATATTAACGAATTTGCACGACAATAGCCGAAAAGTCGAGATCGTCGAGATCTCGACCTCAAGATCGAGATGGATTTTAATTTTGTTGCTCAAGATCAAGATTGGTTTTAATAATAATAAAAAAAAATGTCGAGATCGAGATCATGTAAAATCTCGACAAATCTTGTCTCGCGGCAACACTAGTCCGAATCGACTAGTTTTTAATAAAAACTGATAACACTAAAAATACACAGACTTTGATAGGTATGTAAACAATATGTTTCAAAACGTCAAAAAAATTCGCTTATCAAAACTCACTTACTTGTAAAAATGCGACATCTTATTGGCTTAAAGGGTGCGAAAATTTTTTTATGACGGTGTTTTGTCGAAATGAAACTTGGTAACTAAGTAGAATCCTGAATTTGGATTGGCTTATAAATTTATGAGTGAAATAGTCAAGATTAATTAAAATATTTTACTTGATATTAGTGTTAGTGCAGGCGCCAAGAAACATTCCGTTTGAAAAAACCGGTGGATTCATTCTGATTGATGATTTAGGTTCAGAAAGACCTAAAGAATGAAATTCTGAATGTTGCCGGACAAAGTCAGTGGTCAATTTTTTTTTATAGGGGGTACAAGAATTATTGATGAAATCGCTGTAACGGTCAAAAAAACGTTGTTTATTACTACTAAAAAGTTGTTTCTGTAGTGTATGAAATTACAAACATCACGAATATTATAAAATACAAATTTAATATGGTAAAAAAGCCGCGTGCCTGAGTGTTTGGTCGCGAATCTGGGGAACCGGGTTCGATCCCCACGATGGCAAAAAGAAATATATCGAATTTAAATGGCACTAAAGTTACCCTTGTGGTGAACTCTCCACACATCAATAAGTGCCCGTGAGGTGACGCCTGGTAAACGCCTGCACAGTTGCCGGATACGACCGATGGTCGTTTTCTTTGTTTTCCTCTTCGCAGCAGTTTATACCAGCTCCAAAGTGTTGCGTGAGCCATATTGTACCCGACTCGGTTTAGAAGTTTTAGTTATAAAAGGGTTGTCAGATAACGTCAAACTAGATAGTTTGGTAGCTTATTTTGAATGCAGAGTTAACAAATTTAAGTGAGAAAGATTTCAAGATGCTTAAATTTTTAATAAATTGTGACACAAACTACATTTAAAATAGAAATATTTATTACAATCTGGTGCACTACGGAGTGACTCCTAGAGCTTGTATTCACTAGAAAACAGTGTATTTTGTCATACTATACTCCAAACAACTAAGTACCACAGACACTACAGGTAAAATATTTGCTCAAAAAGTACATGCAAACGTTCAAATCAGATGTAAAAACTGTTTCTCACAACATGTCTCCAAATCACTTGAAAAGGCATTTTCTAAGCGAAATACAAGTTTTTAGAATGTTTTGCAGTAACTTCCATAGTTCAAACCGACAGTTTAGCTGCGCGGGCGAGTGCACTACGGAGTTACTCCAAAAGCTTGTATTCACCAAAAAACAGTAAATTTTGTCATATTATACTCAAAACAACCAAGTACCACCAAAACTACAGGTAGAATATAGTTCAAAGAGTACATGCAAATCGGTTATTTCAGACAGTGAAACTGTTTGCGACACGACAAGCCGGTTAGGAGCTAAGGAACAATGTCTGTATGCTGCATCACAAGTATTTGTTCAAGATGCATTTGCTACTTTTGGAAATAACCCAGAAACTCCGATGCACTTTCATCAGGTTGAAAAAGTCTGCACTTATTTGTTTGCCAAACAAAAAATCACATCAGATGAATTACACTACAAGTTTATTACCCGTAATATTGGGTTCAATTTAAATTTAACCAAAATTATTTGTACTTCTGATGCTTTATTTTTACATTGTTTAAGAGCTGCAGCCCAAACATATTTATGGAAAAAATCATTACAACTCTGTTCGAGCCTCTGAACTTCCGCCAATTCGGCTATGAATTACGAAATTCCAAGTCACACCCGACGAAAATGATAAAACCTCCTCTGCCTCACTCTTTAGTTAGGCATTGCAAATGTAATTCAGACTACAGAACAATGTCTTGTAGTTGTAAAAAATGACTTAAACTGTATCTCTCTCTGTAAATGTGTTTATAACGATTGTCAAAACTTTTCTTTTTAAGGTAGTATGTTTTTCTTCTTCTTATTCTTAGGGGTCGCTGTTCCTTACTCTTCTCCTCCAATAATTTCTGTCTAACACATCTTCACACTGTCCTTTCTCACTCAAGACTTTTGCGTCACTGTCCTCCTCCTCTTTGCCCTTCCTCATACTCCCGAGATTGAGAGTTCTAATCCTGAGGACTGGCTTCTCTAACCTCGATCGTCCATGACGGGTTAGTCCTAACCGACTTGGCACAGGGGTAAGGCGAGGCTACAACTGCATGTCACTTGCGAAGAACACCCTAGCCCTTATACCACTTTCCGATCCTACACTTTCAGTCTTTGGTTTCGGCAAAGATTTTCCAGTCGGATGACTTTCCTACCACCAACCCTCACCATTTACTCGGGCTTGGAATCGGTGCCAAGTTGAGCTGGCTTACTCCCTCAGTGGCTGGTTATTGTACAGAACAATAATATTTACATATTTTCGTATTAGTAAAAATCGATTGACCATCTTTGAGATAAATGCAATCAAAGAGAATAGTAAATGTCATATTTTTCACTGTAGCTTCAAAACAGTGCTTCCTATTTTATTGGAAAACATCTTAGTTTATAGAAATATATAAATGGCAAATATTAAAATAAAAATAATTTTTTGGCCATATTGTTTAAGAGATATAACTTAATAAAGTTCGAAATTTTTTACTAATACAGGAACGGAAGTGGTCGAAGGGCTATGATCTGGCAACACAGGCTTTTTTAAATGTAATATACTTGGCCTCTAACTAAGAAAATTTTATCATCAATCTGCTTTTTCTGGAACAACTATTAGAATTTGCACTTAAATTTGTTAACTCAGAAATAAAAATAAGCTACCACACTATCTAGTGTGAAGTTATGTGAAAACTCTTTTATAACTAAAACGTCTAAACCGAGTCGGGTACAATATAGCCCATCGCAACACTTTGGAGCTGGTATAAACTGCTGCGGAGAGGGAAACAAAAAAAACGACCATCGGTCGTATCCGGCAACTGTGCAGGTGTTTACCAGGCGTTACCTCACGGGCACTTATTGATGTGTGGAGAGTTCACCACAAGGGTAACTTTAGTGCCATTTAAATTCGATATATTTCTTTTTGCCATCGGTCGGGATCGAACCCGGTTCCCCAGATTCGCGACCAAACACTCAGGCACGCGGCTTTTTTACCATATTAAATTTGTATTTTATAATATTCGTGATGTTTGTAATTTCATACACTACAGAAACAACTTTTTAGTAGTAATAAACAACGTTTTTTTGACCGTTACAGCGATTTCATCAATAATTCTTGTACCCCCTATAAAAAAAATTGACCACTGACTTTGTCCGGCAACATTCAGAATTTCATTCTTTAGGTCTTTCTGAACCTAAATCATCAATCAGAATGAATCCACCGGTTTTTTCAAACGGAATGTTTCTTGGCGCCCGGTCTATGTTGAAAATCACGCAGTAAAAATTTATAGATAATCCTGTTTTAATATCACTAAAATTTGAATTTTATATCTTCACCATGATCTTCCTATAGGTAGATACTTTTTAAATTTCATATTTGTATGTACTATCTATGTATATGTATTTTAAACGATAAGCAGATTACTTAGGCCCAGTTTTACCATTTCTAATTAAAATTTAAGTAATAGTTAACCAAGAGTTATACATTTTATCAGTTTTACAAGTAGTAGTTATCCACAAAAGTGCTAATTATCTGTGAATTTTCGTCACTAATACCAATACCTACTCTGTTAGTTAAGTTGATTCAAGTGACAGGAATGTGACAAGTGACAGGTTACTAAAATGATTAGGATTTTGATGCCTGATCATGATGAAATTTTATTAAGATGTCGTAAAATTTATTGTTCCAGAGGTGTAGTACCAATTAAATATTTCATCTCAATGTCAATATTTGTTACTCCCACAAAATCTGGGGGTCCTCCACCAGTTCGTAGCATAGGGCACGAGCAGTCATGTGACTTTGCTGGCTTTTACAAGCAGATATGGGGGTCCATGTCAGAACGACAGCTATAGTAATTAATAGACCTTTTCAATTTACAGAGATAGAAGATATGCGCATTGGGGATCTGCGCATAGTAAGAACAACAAAGATCTATGGCGTTTGTTTCTAAAAAAAAATTAGACGTAAAATGTGAGAATATCTTAGATAACTTTAAAAAATATTATCAAAATAAGTTACAAAAGCTTTTATTGAAGTTAAAATGTCTAACGATGCAAATTTTCAATGAGAATACAAGTATTTTAATGACTGCAATATTTTTGACGTTTCGTTTGACAACCCAACTGGCAGTTGTTCACGCAATTTTCTTACTATTTGCAGCGATAGTCAAATATCAGAATTTTTCATTCCAAATATCAAGGTTTTCCAATTCCATATGCGTATTTTCCTTGACAAGTAAATTCCACACTTCTGGTGACAAATCTGCTTGTCAAGGTCAACAAAGTCACATGACTGCTCACGCCCTATTTGTATTAGCAGAAAATTTCTGCTTACACTCCTTCATATTTCTAAACTTATTTTATGTGCACCAGCATTTCGAAAGACGCTCATTTTATTTTGGCTATTAAATTCCTTTGCAATTTGTAGACTTTTCTATATCTCCATTTACGAATGATCAAGTATGTTATTGACATAAAACAAAAAAACGGATTTTTAGTTGTCAAATCAATATCTATTGGATAAAAAATTTAACCATTGGTTAAAAATTAACCATTGGTTAAATTTTATTACCAATCAAGTATGTTGACATAACAAAAAGAGAAATTTTTAGTTGTCAAATCAATATCTATTGGATAAAAATTTTAACCATTGGTTAAATTTTTTAACCATTCAAGTACGTTGACATATAACAAAAAGAGGGATTTTTAGTTGTCAAATCAATATCTATTGGATAAAAAAATTAACCACCGAGTTACGGAATAGGTCCCAATAATTGTTTATAATTTATAAATAAATGACTTGACGTCTATCAACGACGATTGTCACTCAAAGAATTTAACCCACTCGCCCTATGGGCTTGTGGCTTGGCTTAAACTTTCTTTTTATGATTATTTCACTCATAAATATATAAACCAATCCAAATTCAAGATTCTACATAGTTACCAAGTTTCATTTCGACAAAACACCGTCACAAAAAAAAATTCGCACCCTTTAAGCCAATAATAATAAGATGTGAGTTTTGATAAGAGAAAATTTTTTGACGTTTTAAAAACATATTGTTTACATACCTTTCAAAGTCTGTATATTTTCAGTGTTATCAGTTTTTATTAAAAACAAGTCGATTCGAACAGGAATTTATTTAAAACGTTGAAAAAGCAAACTGAAACATAATACCACTAAACACAATAAAACTTACAAAATTTTTGTCAAGAAAAAAATTATATAAATGATTACCTGATTTTTATTTTGGAAATAGTCATCCGAATACTATTCGTGGTTAAATTTTATCCTGGAAAAATTTTCCTGTTGCTTTACTCGAGCCTGTTGCCAATTTATCTCGTGACATTGATCAAAAATCACTCGTTTGACAACTCGTGATTTTTTTGTCAATGTCACTCAATAAATTGCTAGGCAACCGGCTCTCGTAACAATTTGAAAATTTTTCCGGCAAAAATTTACCACTTATGATATTATATATGAATAAACATTATCTTAACTCAGAATAAAAATTTGTACAAAAAAAATTACCGATTTTACGCCCGATTTTTAAATTTAATCATTATTAATATTATTATTATTATTATTATTATTAATATTATTAATATTATTAATATTATTAATATTATTAATATTATTAATATTATTAATATTATTAATATTATTAATATTATTAATATTATTAATATTATTAATATTATTAATATTATTAATATTATTAATATTATTAATATTATTAATATTATTAATATTATTAATATTATTAATATTATTAATATTATTAATATTATTAATATTATTAATATTATTAATATTATTAATATTATTAATATTATTAATATTATTATTATTAATATTATTAATATTATTAATATTATTAATATTATTAATATTATTAATATTATTAATATTATTAATATTATTATTATTATTATTACTATAACATAAAAATGCAGCGCATAATTTTGACAGCAATTATCAGAAATTTAATATGACATTTTAATACTGTTACCGACAAAATAAAATTTACATACATAAAATAAATTCGCAGGAAGTAATGCGCTGTCACAAGTATGTTTTTCCACTTTCTAAGTAATTGTATTTGTTTAACTTGTGTCATACGTTTCGCAAATAAATAACTGATAATATAATTAAGTCTTAGTCTTACGAAAAATATCTAAGCAAATATTAGTATATATTATCACTGAACAAGCATGCATACGTCTGTATTTAGGTACAAATTAGTGACAATGGCCGACTTATTATGAACTAGAATGTTATTTGCATTTCAAAATTTTATTTAAAAATAGCACCATTTTCAAATAAAACTATGACCCTAAGGGCCAGTTCTATAAAGTAATTTATATTTAAAGACTTCCTTAAATTGACAATATTGATCGAAATGAAACGTCAAAAGAATTATTATTCATTGCTGCCAAAAATTCGATTACATTTTTACCTTCCGTCACCTTTAGGTAAGGAAGGTATTGTCTTTGGTCAAAAAATTCGATGATGAATTTTTAATCAATAAGCACGTTTTAGGGTCCCTAGAATACGAATTTACTATTTTTACGATGATGTCTGTGTGTGTGTGTGTGTGTGTGTGTGTGTGTGTGTGTGTGTGTGTGTGTGTGTGTGTGTGTGTGTGTGTGTGTGTGTGTGTGTGTGTGTGTGTGTGTGTGTGTGTGTGTGTGTGCGTGTGTGTGTGTGTGTGTGTGTGTGTGTGTGTGTGTGTCTGTGTGTGTGTGTGTGTGTATGTGTGTGTGTGTGTGTGTGTGTGAGTGTGTGTGTGTGTGTGTGTGTGTGTGTGTGTGTGTGTGTGTGTGGATGTGTGTGTGTGTGGATGTGTGTGTGTGTGGATGTGTGTGTGTGTGGATGTGTGTGTGTGTGGATGTGTGTGTGTGTGGATGTGTGTGTGTGTGGATGTGTGTGTGTGTGGATGTGTGTGTGGATGTGTGTGTGTGTGTGTGTGGATGTGTGTGTGTGTGTGGATGTGTGTGTGTGTGGATGTGTGTGTGTGTGGATGTGTGTGTGTGTGGATGTGTGTGTGTGTGGATGTGTGTGTGTGTGGATGTGTGTGTGTGTGGATGTGTGTGTGTGTGGATGTGTGTGTGTGTGGATGTGTGTGTGTGTGTAACAAAATTTTCGTCTGCGATAACTCTAATACTACAGTTACAAAAATTATCATTTTTTCGTATACTTCTTCGTTACATCCATATGAAGAGCTGATTAGATTTTGGTTACAATTGGTCAACCGGAAGTACCATCATTTGAAGATTTTAACAGTTTTTCTTGATAAAACTATGTTAAATATAATTTTTTCACATTTGATGTTATTATAAATATTAAAGAATATTTTATTCTCTATACGATTTGACTGCATTTTATACTTAATATTAAATGGATATAGAGTTAAAAAATTATAAAGAAATTAAATTTCATAAAGTAGCCATAGCTATGGAAACAGCTACTATATTAAGAAAATTCTGATTGAAAGATGTCAGTGTCAAGTGAAATTGACATAGTGTGTTTGTCTTATAATTTACTGGAAATATAGGATCTTTTGCTTTCTGTATGGAATTTGTATAAAATACATACAACTGCTTTAAGGTAATGTACAAGAAATAATAATAATAAATCTTTTATTTCTGCAGATACATTACACTGTATATGGAAAACGTCACAAAATAATAATTTTCTTTATGAAATTTGCATAAAATACATGCAACTGCCGGAAGGTAATGTACAAAAAATAGAATATTTAATTTAGCAAAGAACTTTCCGTATGAAATTTGTACAAAATACATAGAACTGACGGAAGGTAATGTGCTGGCCACATCAGATTTTTTTGTTTAAGGGTCGCTTAGGCTACTTGCGTGGTACTGAAAATCTGATATCTATCACTAAATACCTAAAGTTGAAAAGGTATGTAAAAATATAAATTTTATTTTAAAAAATTATGTCTTAATTTGAAAGTGTTAAATTAAATGTCAATTTGACTTTTGAATTGAATAATGATCAGACATACGCATTCCCGTTCATAGCCCGCCCCGAGTTAAGATTTTTTCTGAACACACTGTACCTAGTCTTATATTTGAGGTATACCTTAATCATGGAAGAAACCTTAGATACATACTTAGTTTTATTACTACTAAATTAATGAATAAAGTAGAAACAGAAACAAAAATAATTTTCGTCTTCTCCAATTTTATTCAAGTTTCCCTTTAAAAATATCAGATTGATATTTACTGTCACTTAAATTGCATCTTCTAGGAACTAATATTTGACTGCCAATACTGATTTTCACTAAGTTCGTACTAATTAATTCTAAGGCATTTATTTTATTTAATTGATCTTTTTCAAAAGATCATATATTATAGTTTTTAGCTCTAGATCGAGATCAATATCTTTAATACATAAAATGATCTAGATCAGCATACTAAATGAACTAGATCAGTGATTTAGATCAAATGATCTAGATCAGCCACAACACTGATTATTTACAATTTGCGTGGTTTCTGTTACTTTTATTACGTATTTCGATTTGTTAAGCGGGATTTTGAAGGATTTTAACTTAGCTTATACTCGTACAAGATTAAAATGACAAACGAAAATATTAACTTCCAAATTATTATTCAAACGTCAAACAGATGATCTGTCATGTTTAAATTACCAGCACATGCCGTTGCTATTGGATGTACCGATGTTATTGCTTTACGGCCATTCATTGGTTTGGCGTAATTCTACGTCATACATGGCGGTAATTTAAATATTAAAATTTCAATATGGGTAGCAAGTTTTTATCGTCTCTTCAAAAATATTAAATAAAAAAATGGCACGCAAATAGCCCATTTTGCGTCTTATTGGTGCAACTGGACATGATTGGCCTAATTTATTACATACATCATGAAACAATGAATATACAATCGGGGTACCTCAAGGGAACATTTTATTTTTAATTTACTTAGATGATGTTAAAATTAAAAGTAGTACGTACAATAGCGAATAATGCCCTACTTTCTGTGCAAGTAAAAAAAAATTGAAGTTAAGTAATATTAATAATGGTTTTGAAAACATAATACAATAGCTTCATGTCACAATAAACTTAAATTAAATGTTAATCAAACTAATGCTACGCTTTTAGATAATAACAGAATAAAAATTTAATGGATAAATAATGTTGAATTAAAGAATGTAAATAAAAAGTTAGTAATAGAAATAAAGTATTTACGGGAAAATATTAGGGTAGCAGCGAAAGTTTCTGTAAACAAATATAACCAAGGTAGCTACGAAAACTAAATGCATGGCAAAACAAAACTACCTCATTAGGTAGCATGGCAGTTCTTGTTACAATCCGTTATCTGTTATCAGTAATTCTCTATGCAGTTTCAAAGCACGCACGTCGTACTGAAAATGCAGTTAACAAGAAAAAATTCCCTATCCATGATATTTTACGATTTTAAAAGTTCGCTCTGTCCAAAACAATGCATCAAAAAGCTTCGGGAAGCTTTTGGAAATAAAGCACCTATTATCAGGTCTGTTTACAGCTGGTACAATGATTTTAAATTTCATCGAGTTTCTTTCAATGACGATTTACGCGAAAATCGGCCAATTTCTGCTGTTATACGGATGAAAACATAGCTGCTATTTGTACAATAATTAAAGAAGACAACCGTGTCACATACAAAATTATACGGGCATTGGAATTACCGCTATAAATACATTTTTGCTCGATCATCTAAACCGCAGGAAAGTTTGTTACCGTTGGATTCCTCGTAATTTAAATGATGCTCAAAAGCAACATCTTGTGGAATGGTGCATTAAAACATGTGATAAATCATGAATGTATGCATTTAAACCTGAAACAAAACGACAATCAGCTCAATGGGTCTTTCCAACAGATCCCAATCCTGTCAAAGTGAAACGAGTTTGAAGTGTTGGTACAAAAATGATTGCCTCCTTTTTCTCAAATCCAGTCCTACTGTCAATATTGCATTAGAAGATAGGAAAACAGTAACTTCTGATTGGTACATAACAATTTGTTTGCCACATAGTGATGGGTCAATTCCCGAAATTGAATGTTGAGGGAAAATTCCCGGGAATTCCCAGGGAAATTCCCAAGAATTTTTTTTAATTTCCCAAATAATTTCAAATATTTCGCAGCACCACAATACTTGTTGACGGAGGAAGAGTAGGTAACAGGCAGGCATAAGTCACAAACATGCAAAGCAAAATAACAGGCGCCAAGGTATATTATCTCATAAATAAAATTTAAAAAAAAACCGGGAAAAAAGTCAAAATATTTTTCCCTGCAAATCGTAGTTGCAGGAATTTCCGGGAATTTTTCCGGGAAAAAACAAAATTCCTCACGGGAAGTAAACTAGTATTGAATCAGGACAATGCATCCCCACATGCTGCACAAGCTAAAGCCTATTTCAAAGAATCGAAGGTGGATTACTGGAGCACCATCCATACAGTTCTGACCTTGAACCTGATGATTTCTTCCTATTTCCTAAATTAAAGGAAATAATGTTTGGTTGCGACATACAAGTGCAAATGAAGCGGTTGAAAATTTCAAAAACATGATATCTCAAGTGAATGGATTCCTTGCTTTAACAATTGGTTTTATCGAATGCATAAATGTGTTGATTTAAAAGGAAACTATTTCGAAAAACAATTTAAAAAAAAATCTGGAAAATTTTGTTTTCTATCAATAGTTTGCAGAAACTTTCGGTGCTACCCACGGATTAATATTTGAAGTAAATTAAATTTGTTAAATAATTTAACATAAGTTTTATATAAAATTGTATATGTACTTAGTTCTTATTTAAAGAAATGGTCCAAGCTAACTATATAAATATACTATTATATTTCAACACTTTCATTATTTTTATTCATTGAATTCATGCTAAAAATCGAATATCCAGATTTTAGTGAATAAGCACGTTTTAAGGTCCCTAGAATCAGATTATAACATTTTTATGATGTCCGTATATGTGTGTGTGGATGTGTATGTATGTGTGGATGTTGGATCCACGATTTCTAAAATACTATAAGACTTAAGACATTTATAATTACGGATTCCTCAATCTAACAATAATGGGAAGAGTTGATTAAGTTTTGGTAACAATTGGACAACCGGAAATAGTAGTTACAAGAAAAAAATCATCTAAATATTATTTATCGAAAATTTATGTAAAATACTATTAAAATTTATGTAAATACTATTAAAGAACGTTAAATTCTTTATTCGATAAATATAAATTTATTATTATATCTTCTATAGATTTAGAGATAAAGAAATGCATATAAAATAATTTGATGTAAAAATTCTCAGATCAAACTACTTCAAGGCAAGAAATTCAAATATTTGTAATTGACAAATAAATGTCACTGTCAAAAATATTTGTACGCCATCGTCAAAAATATTTGTACGCCACTGTCAAAAATATTTGTACATCATTATGAAGATTATGAAAATAAAAAAAAGTCAACAACGCAAAAGAATATACGTAAAAAAGAATATAATAGGAATTTGCGAAAAAATGACGAATATAAAGAAAAAGAAAACGAAAGTAGAAAAAGAAAATTTTATGATATTGAATATAAAGAAAATGTATGTATTGTACACAATTTATATTAAAATATCCCATAGATTTTGCAAATATATGTGAGAATTGTGAGACATTTGTATTTAAAAATATTTTTCGTTTTATGAGTACAACCAGGAAAAATATCTGGCGAGAGGTTATGTGCTGGCCACATCAGATTTTTGTAGTAGTATTATTTACTTGTAAAATTAATAACAAAAACAGATTACAGTTACAATTTCTTCAAAACAAATTCGAATTGTTTTGTCTAATATCAAGTTTTTATAAAGATATAAAAACAATGTCGAAAGATTGGATTGAATTGCAATTTTTATGCACAAAATTGAAAAAAAGAAGCTAATGTTAAAATACATATTATGAAGCCGGGTTCAGGGTTGGCCTAATATAATGAAAATAATATGTGGCCTGGATCAAATTTAGAAAAAATATTAGTACTTATTTATTATTCATATATAGAGATAACAATAACATACCAGTATTTTTTAATTTCTTAAATATTAATAGAATTCTAGCAAAACGGCATTAAAAATTCTGTGACGTCGCCTTTGAGAAGATCTTTCTCGATTAAAAAATACGGCTGATACTTTATAATTAAATGGATTAAAAAAAATCGTAGTGTACCCCAATCATTTAAATAATGATTGATTACTTTTTAATAAATAATTAATTATTTCAAAATACCTACCCTAATATGAACTAATAATCAAAATTATAAAACCATGATGTTGCCAATCTGGTTTTGACATTGTTAATAAAATTCACATAATATAACCTTAAAGACTGTTTGACACGTTAAATTTTTACCTCCCGCTACCCTTGGTAAGGGAGGTATAAGGATCGTGCTAAAAATCGCATCTCGAGATTTTGGTAAATGACTACGTTTTAAGGTCCCTAGAATCCAATTTTAACATTTTCACGATGATGTCTGTGTGTATGTGTGTGTGGATCCTCCATTTTAACTCAAATACTATCATTCACCAAAATTTGAAATCTTGTATTTCGAACTTTTTCTGTATTGGAAAGACCCCATTAGATTTTCGTGAAAATCGGATATGGCACTTTACTAGAAGCTCAAAATAGTTTTTCTTCGAAAATACCTTTAATGTTATTTTTTCGAGATTAATGTTATTATAAAAATTAAAAATTATTAAATTTTCTATAGATTTGCATTAATGCCTTTTCTATATATTTTATGGATAAATTTATAAAATTATCTATAATTTAAATCCCAGAGCCTGCGCTTTAAACAAACAAAATGCAGTTATTCAAATGTATGTAACTGTCAGATAAATGTCACTATCAAAGAACTAATCATTTCAAAATAATATTAGTAACGTTTTAAAAAGGAAAAAGTAAATAGAACAATAGAAAAGGAATTCAACACAGTTTCCACCATAAGTAAATATGTACGTATGTATTTAGATTAATAAAAATTAACGATTCACAAAAATATTTAAGCTAATCCTCATTTTTGGATTAGTGAATTCTATTCTATCCTGGTATTTAAAATTTAATCTTCATTTTATTATAGCTACGGTGGCTCAATGGTTAGAGCAACGCCTCATGTAATGAGTGCCTTTGGGGCTCTGGGTTCGAATCCCACTAAGGCATGGATGTGTGTGAATGTGAATCCACTCTGTAATTGGGATTTAATCCTGTTGAGGAGGTTAAAAAAAGGAAGTTACTTGGATTAGATTAGACTGTATTTTAAGAAATAAACTGTCAAAATTAGATTAAATTCGCTAATCCAAAAACTTAATCTTTTTTGACTCGGGCTGTAAATGGCGGGAGGTATTGTGTTGGCTACACCAGATTTTTATTTTAAAAATAGTGAACAGTTTTGTACAAAATCTTTATCATAAATGTGATACAATTTTTATACATTATTTTCAAACACTGACTGTCAAAGCTTAATTATTTTGTACATAATAAGGTCTTCCACGGTAGGTACAAATTAGAACAATTAATATTAGACTTTAAAACTGTACCTTATACAAATTAAGAAGAAATATTATATGAGTGATTATAATATATGTGTGTAGCAGTATAACAACTGTAGGTATAGCTTAATAGTTGATAGTTTTCATTATTAATCTATCTCAATTTGTTACCCTTATTTTTGTAGGACAGCTCTTTGATGGTCAGTTCTTATAAGAGACATATTTTAGCAGTATTTGAATAATTTTCTCACAAAATTTTTAAAAAATAACTTGAATAAATTTCCTCAACTTCCTCTGAATTTAAAATACGTTTCCCAAGTTGAATTTAAACTCGGTGACAGATTTCTCAAACAAGTTATCCCTTGGCGACAATATAATATCAGAGAGAACAGTTCAACAAAATTTACAACTTTTAAGAAAAAAACAAATATAGAGCTTAGTAATTATTTAAAAAAAAATGGCGAATAGAAAGACTTTATAACCTAGTAACACGAAAATATAAATTTAATCATAGGTGTTACAATTTATTTACTTTATTTTACTTAAAATTAAACGTAGGTAAATTAAAATTAACAATTAATATCAAATTAAGTTAATAATTTATTGCGGAAGTAAAAGTTTCAAATCTACAAAACCGGAAATAGTAATAAACTAATATAATTATTATTAAAAAAGTCAAGGAAAATAATTTGGATTTTGAATTTAACATTCTTAAAAAACTAGGACATGTCACAGGTACCCTTGATTTTTTAATAAATCTCTCAAGCCTTCATGTATTTTATTTACATATTTTTGCAATAGAAACATGTGAATTAATACCGGAAATACTTATTCGGCCACCGGATGTGACTACAATTTAAGAAAGTGTATGATGAAAGGTATTTCAACTATGTGCCGGTAAGGGTATTTTCTCAAATTAATGAAAATTTTCAGGGTCACTAAAATACGATTTTAATACAGAGTGATCCAGAATGATTGAAAGTTCCGCCTCGTTCTGATTTTTGCCGCATCGTTATGATAGTGAAATACGACTGACAGATTGCATTGGCGTACAAATTTTCACTCATTTTCATCATTCCTCGCAGTAAGAATATACAGGGTGAGTCTGGGAAGACCCCCCCCCCTTTAACTTCTTTATTATAAGTAATAGAAAAAAATGGCTCATATAAAAGTTTTATTATCTTATATATACTATTTGATGGCAGATGTAGATATTTTTTATAAAGTCGGGTTTAAAAGATACGACTATCAACTTTTATTTTTCAAATGGCAACCTATAATTATTTTAATAAAATAGAAACCGCCATTTTTTTCTCTTTTCAACGATATATTATTTTTTATTAATGTATTTGAAAAATTTCGAGAAAAATGAGATATATTATAGGTGGCTATGTGAAAATAAACGAAACGTACCAATGTAAAACAATTAAATTAATGTCAAAAAAGTACACATTTGTTTGTTACTTAATTTAACTTATTTTGTATACAAAAAAATCATTTTGAAATGTTTACGAACCGAGTGTAAGAACACTGAGAAGAATTTTTACCCGATTTCGAGAAACAGGTTCAGTTGAAAAACCAAAACGAAATACAGCTAATATTTCTAAATTATCTCATTTTTCTCGAAATTTTTCAAATACATTAATAAAAAATAATACATCGTTGAAAAGAGAAAAAAATGGCGGTTTCTATTTTATTATAATAATTATAGGTTGCCATTTGAAAAATAAAAGTTGATAGTCGTATCTTGTAAATCTGACTTTATAAAAAATATCTACATCTGCCATCAAATAGTATATGTAAAATAATAAAATATGAGCCATTTTTTTATATTATTTATAATAAAAAGTTAAAGGGGGGAGGGCGTCTTACCAGACTCCCCCTGTATACTTCCAAAATAAACTTATCATGTTCTTCCATAAACAACCATTCTAATGTAATGATTGGAATAAATCACAGTTTAATTATAAAGGCAAAACTGAGGTAAAAACAGTTTGTCAAAAAATTCAAATACATAACGCCGCTGACTTTTCCAAATGTAGGTAATATAGGAAACATAATTTGACATTGCCGGTAAATTAATACTAATTTTTTTCCGTGAAAGATAATTTGGATCATAATCTCAATTTTTTCAACTCACGTGACATTCAATCATTCTGGATCACTCTGTATTTTTACGATGTCAGTATGTGTATGTGTGTGACAGTGTGACGAATTTTTTATTTGAAGATTTTTGATCTAAAACTATTAAAATTATAAAAATCTGATTTTACGTGTTAAAGTCCTATGTTCGGGTGTTCGAGTCATCACCCTGTATGTTTTAACTCTTCTTAATCAATAGATTTAGAGAAATTGCAACTTATACCAAGAACAGGTTAGGATATATAATAGTACTAATTGGCAGAAGTCAATGTCAAGTGCAATTTATATGTATAGTATGCTCATGAAATAATTTTACTGGAAACATAAACTTTTTTTGCAAAAAACTTTGTAGTGAAATTTATATTATGCTCTGTTCCATTTAAGCCATTCAGTAGATGGTACTGGCAACAGCGCAAATCTGAAGTAGCCGAAATTACATTTGGTAAACTTGTCTCTTGTCTCTAATTTCAGCCAATCAGAGAGGTCAAAACTATTCCTTATGCTCCGCAATACTAAATGGCTTAAATAGAACAAGGCATAAATGTAAATACAGAATTGTCAGAAGTAATATGCTGGCCACTTCAGATTTTTAACTTTTATTTTATAAGAAAATAACCGCTAAGCTACAAAATTACTTTATTAAGCTAATAATATTTTCTTTTTACTCTTAATTGTGTTGGAGCGTGGAAATAATTAAATAATGTTTTAAAATAACAAAGGCAGACTGTTTTAATTAAACTAAAACTTTTTCGCATAGTAATTAACTAAGTGTTCTACATTTCTAACGAAGGCACTAGAAACTGAGTCTTATTCACGAAATGTTGGTAGTTACGTATCTACCCAACAGTATTGTAACACGAGGAGGGTGCGGTGAGAGCTCTGAACTTACTGCTTTTCTAAACAATGACACTTTATCTAACTGGTGGAAGATTAACTGGTCGACCAGAACTTTTTTGAGGTTATCACATACACATTATTGTACAGAATACGGCATAGTTTTGAACTTTCTGATTGGCTGAAATTGGAGGCAAGAGACAAATTTACCCAATGTAATTTCGGCTACTTAAAACTGGCTCTTACATGTGCGCCATTTGCTGAATTGCTTAAATGGAACAGAGTTTAACACTTTTACACTTGGCACTCTCGATGATGACAGATGGATGAACATTTATACTGGGTGATAATGAATACGTGTTACAAATTTATAGGGCATATACTATAGATATAAAGCAATGAAAAATGAGTTTTTACGGGGTTAACCGCTACTATCATGAAAACTATAAGAGTTGCGACTTCGATTAAGTGAAGCATTTTGTTTACCTTTAAGAAGAGATCCTAGATGTGATTTTGTTTTAAAAAAAATCAAATAAATGTACTACGACAAATGTAACGACCTTGACTAATATTTTATTTTCAAATAACTTCCTATCTATTAGAAATTGAAAAAAATGTTTCATATAAAATTTTATAATTTTTTATAGTCTATTTACATACGGACAAAATTTTGTTTGGTCACTATCTTTGTCAGTTTTTCTTTGTTTCTAATACAAAATGGCCTCTTTCTCGGAAACAGTTGAAGATTAGACCTATGTTGACCAAGCTTTTTTTTATTGAGTATTATATGTCCTATAAATTTGTAACACATATTCATTAATACCCCGTAAAGGTACTCCGAGAGGTACTCGTATTTATGGAAATATAATAATTAATCTAAACAAAATCAAATTAACCAAATTTTTACATTGTAACATTGCGTACGCCCTCAAAACTAAGCACGAGACTACATGTCTTACACAGGGTATCACATATGGCATCCATATGAAACTATCAACCCTGCACGTAGGCTTGCAATAACTTGTAGACTTCTTTTCCACGATTTTTTTTATATGTTAATGTAGAGATAAAAATATTAGACCCATATTTTTTATTTTGCATATAAATTTATAGAACGAGAGAAAAATGCAAAAGAATTTTGCAATTTTTAATGACGTCATCCCGTGACGTCATAATCCCAGCAAGTGAGAAAGCTTGATGATAGAAACAGTTGTGTCAAGTGAATTTACAAAAATGTAGCGCGGGAAAATTAAACGTAACCCACACATAACTTGCATTGACTTGCATCCACGTGTGATCCACGTCAACTGTATGTATTTTTAATTAAACGCGTAAGTTTAACCACAGTTTTCTTGTTATACACGTGTATTTCCAATGAAATAACTTCGTTGTGCCCAACTAGCACAATTAGTCGACGGAACGTAGCGGCGTCTATAGTAAGACATTTTAAATACGTTGCCACTAATAACAGGCACCTTATTAGAACGTAAAAATTACGTGCGCGTTACCAAAATGGGGAATCAATTTTCAGTGGCAGCAACGTTCTGCTTACGATCCTGGGTTTTGTACGACTACGTTCTAGGGACGGATTGGTTACGTAGCTGTATAGTTGCAGCATTGTAGCCTCGACTTTCGTGGAACTTTTGCTCATTTCAACTAGTGTTGCTTGCTTTGTCTTACAACTGCTTTTATAATTCTTCTTTTTCACTCTTCCATGATACTTTGTCTATTTCATTTTCCCAACTCAGAAATGAAATGTTTATAAAGTACATAACATTTGAAAGCATAACTTATACCAATTTTCAGTTATCTGAACCACAGAATTAAAACGAATGCTACTTTACTGTTGAACATAACAATGATAAGTCCATAAAAGATACGCGCCTCTTAAAAAATGCATTTTTAATTGAAAAAATATTTTTTAATATAATTAATATCATGTGATACGAAGCTAAGTAGTTATAAAAACCAATTTCTTAATTATTATTAGGAACAAAACATGTAATATTTTGAATTCATATATTATATTTGATGCGAAAATTATGACGGGCTGAAGTTTTTAAATCAATGCAACATAAAAAATCACATATTGTAGTAATGGCGTCGTAAGTGCTGGCATTAAATATGGCGTATTTTCAATAAAGTTACTTTAAAGGCTTTTCCACTAAAATTTGTTACTTTAAAGTACCTGCAACCGAATGACTACTGACGGAAATTGCATATAAGTAACATTGAAGTTTTAATTACTGCAAAGTATCACATGGAACTACAGTAGTACTTTAAAGTGACGATAAAGTTGCGGTTATTATAATCTGTCTGCTTAAAGTAGCTGTTGCTACTTCATTGTTCCACCTGGAACTTTTACTTAAAATTTTACTGACAGCTTCTGTGTTGCTGAATTAAATATTTATTTAAGAATTTCTGTCCAATAATATAAAAACAATAATATATCATATAATTAAAAAGTGCAATGGCGAGTGATTAAAATATCACATTTTTATTACAAGTAGAACAGAATGCTTTGCAATAATAACTAGGTATGTAGGTACTTTTGAATATGATATCCTAATAATATAACTTGACGTTAAATGACAAATGTAATAGTTAAGTTAAATATCAGTAAATGTATATACATTTTCTGAAAAAGTGTTGTGTAATATGCATATATTCAAGTAGATTAAATTTTAAGAATTAATTTTATTTAAACTGTAATGTATATGATGAAGAGACTTCTGAATTTAATAAAAATTGTATATGTTTAATCCAATTATGATCGTTTTTATATTTAATAGAAAATTTTATGTACTTTTTAAATTGAATAAATATACTTACGGGAGTTCCATATGTCCGTTTGATGGCGGCATTAACTTCATAGTTATTTTTAATGGTATCAGGGACTTTACAGTTGCTGTGCACACAATAAAGTTTTAATCTATAGGTACAGGAACGTTATTGAAACTAATAAATATTACGTACAAGTTTCAGAACTTTAAAATGACACTGAAGGTTCCCAGAACGTCGCAGCAACTATCATTGTTACTTAAAAGTAGTTATAATTTGAACGTCAGATTTTAGTAACTTTAGTTAGTCGCTGCTACTTTCGTTTGCTACTTTAAAGTTCTGAAAACTTTAAAATCGTTCCATTAGTAACAACAACGTCCCTTAAACTACAAAAGCTACGTAGAAGTAATGTAACTATGAAGTAACTATTAATGGTAGACACTACGTCGTAGCGCCTATGAATTTCTCAAATAAAGTTATATCTACATTAAAGTCGTAGAATTAGTAGGAAATACGTAACAGCTACATGCTTGAGGTTCCCGTCACGGTTGCGATTACTATGGTGCTAGTTGGGTGTGATCTACTTAGGGTTGTGGCGTCATTTGGCGACCGTTTTGAACATGTATTTATCAATTTAAAAATTCATTTATAAATACTATATAATTTATCATTATTTTTATTTTATATTAATATACTTTATACTAAAATTTATATGCAATACTTATTTCTTCAAAAGCCGTTGGCTTGGAAAACCCTATTGTCAACAAGTAACTATCTTATGCCCAGTTGCAGAAACGTTCATAAACGCATTGGTCGATTAGCGGTTTATCAAAACGAACAAATGCAACGCGATTTTTTGACAGCAATGATGTAAATGTCATAAGAACAAGGATATTGATTCTAATTTGTTCATTTTGATGGTTAAATTAAACAAAGCGTTGATGAATATTTGTGTAATCGGGCATATGACGGTTGACATCTAGACTGCTAAATTCTCTGTAAGAAAAATAATTATTATTTCTAAACAGAAATTTGACTAACAAAGATAACGAGTTGAAATATTGTTCCTGAAACTATATAATTTACAAGAGTTTATAATAAAGTTATTTGATTATTACTCGCCTTGTCTTATAGTATCACTGAAACATGGAAATCCTGCCCCATCATACCCCACAAATAAGTAACGACAACTTATGTATTTTTCCTTGTGTATAATTGCTGACCCTGAATATTATTACTCTAAGTGTCGACATTCAACTGTTAACATTCTATGATTTGCATTCTGATCGTCTACTGTCTTCCTACATGCTTCGATTGTTTTTCGGTTGTTATTTTCGGTGCTAAGACTGAAGGACGTATGAAACATTCATCAGATAAATATATTGTGAAGTAATAATATAATTGATATTGAATATGTTGTACACTGAAAAGTTTTTAGAACGAGAATAATAAGATTTTTTTAACCAAAAAAATAGTCTGAAAATTGCTGTTTCATTTGATGAGGCATATATTTTCGGATTCAGTAAAATGTTTTTCCGAATATGGTTGGAAATCTTATGGTCTATAGAATTTCTTTTACAAATAAATTTAATTTGTCGGGAAACAAAAAACATTTCAAAACCGTTCATTGTCCAATTTTCTTCATACATAATAAGCATAAAAAGGTGTTCAGTTTGAAATTTTATTCTATTCACCCATCATTTCTTAAATAAATAAAAACATCTGGACTTCTTCATTTTTGTTAGGAATTTTGTATTTGCCCGACGAAAATTATGAAAATGATTTAAAAAAATATAATAAGAGAAAATTGATCGACTGTGGAGAATTATGAGGATTAAAAATCTTCGGGATATCAGTCAACAGGATTTATTTATTTTGACAACTCCGACGTTTCAGCAACACAGTTGCCTGCTTCAGGGATATGTCTATAAAAGCATCATAAAAATGATAGTTGCAGTCAATATACAAATGTTTATAGGTTGTATAAAAATATTTATAATTATTTCGTCAAAATTGTATAAAATATTGTATAAAAAATGTTTATATCAAAGAATTAAACCCACTCGCCCTACGGGCTCCCGGCTTGAACTTTCTTTGCATGAATAAACATTATTATAAATATCTATTATTCACAATCATCCTACTTTTAAATCAATAATTTCCAAAATAAATCAATGAAAAACTTTTAATTTTATTAATATTTTTTACAGTTCTATCAAAATTTGTTAAGCCTACTTTATTATAGGGATCTATGATTATGTTGCTAGGCAACCCCTACATAAATATTTCGAACCCGTCCAGTGGAAGTGAAATCTGTTATTTACCACCCAAGAGATTGTCATTACAGGTAGGCCGGCGCCACACTTGCGGCAGAACCGCGCGGCGCTGCCGCTGCGGCGTGGCCGCTCTACGTGCAATCAATGTATTCTTATGAGAGATGACACACTTGCGGTTACGCCGCGACGCGCCGCTCTTTGACCGCAACATGTAGCGGTCGCGCCGCGTACAGCGGTTCCACCGCAAAGAGTGTGTTGCATTATTTCTTATGAACCTGTTCACACTTGCGGCGCGGCCGCTACTCGCTGGATTCACGAAACCTGGAGTTTTCTTTTTGTAGCTTGTTCCTCATAAGGAAAAGTAACTCATCAAACGAATTAATTGACACTCTCCGTACAATAAACTAAATTGCCCAAAACTAATTCGTCTCATATTTAAGGGATGAACTCAGTATCGTCTTTTACGTTTAGTTCTTTTATGTAAGACATAAATTACGCATACAAGCTCCTTCGTACTCATCGACATTTTGTTATCTGAATTTTTTGTCAGAAAATCACATCAGTTTGCGGTTATGCCGCCAAGTGTGAACGAGCAAAATTTTCGACGCGGTCACGCCGCAGAAGCCGCGCCGCGTGGCGGTGCCACAAGTATGGCGCCAGCCGTAGGTATGCCGTATTTCCCAACCTTTAAAAGGTTAGGAAGCGACATCATATTACTATAATAATTGTGAATAAAACAATTTACATCACAATTAATAAGATTCACCTTTGTCTTTCGACTTGTTTTTAATCGATTGTCAGTAAACACGGCAACAACAGGCAGTGAGCTGTCTCATATTTAAATGCCTCCTTGAATTTCTCTCAATTTTAACATCCATTACGATTCTGCTGTTTTTGGTCTACTTGAACGCGATTCATCTTTTAGGCTTGTAAGGTCACATTTAAATTTAGCAACCCAATGAAGTAAACTCTATATTTATGTATTTGGCGATCACCTTTATCTTCAAGAACTACCGGCATGCTTAAATCACCATTGCTAAAGTATCATTTAAAAACATCAATAATTTATTTATTTATAAATTAGGTATGTATATATATATATATATATATATATATATATATATATATATATATATATATATATATATATACACAGTGCCGGATCAAGCCAGCGCGGGGCCCGTAGCAAATGTGAACAGGGGGCCCTTGAATTGCATTACGTATTATAATTTAGGATGTAAAATAAAACAAAACATTTACAAAAAGGATTTTCGTGATTTAATGTGGGCATATTTAGAAATTACACTCGATAAATCAATATTTTTAAGTAGATCATTTTCTATATTCATAATAGTGAGGTCATTCAAGCGGTCTTGTCCCATCGTGTTCCTTAATACATTTTTAATTCTCTTTAATGTTGAGAAAGAACGTTCTCCGCTGTAGTTTTGTGATCGTCATACTCAAATTGTTTTATCCCTGTCAATCGTTTAGAGACTATTTTAGAGAAAAATTCTTCAAATAAAAGATGCGGGCAATTAATTTTTCTATAACTAGTATTTGAAGTATTTTCCTCTAAAAGGATCCATACACGAATGACAGAGATAAAACAATGCTAGTCAAATGCTCGATAATCACCCTTAATCAGTTGTTCATACTAACGGTCAATATTCCCAAACAAAAAACTGGATGATTAAAATTTAGTACCTAATGTGTACTCAAAAAAGTACTTCTCAAATCGCTGGTGTTTTGCTATGATAAGGGAAAAATGTGAAAAACGGAAGCAACTTCGGGAAATAATTCTATCGAGAAATTTTATTAAATCTTGTTTTGACAACTACCAAAATCTAGTAAATATTATCAAAAAATCATATATAAAAAATCAGCAATTTCGCGTCACTTCGCCCCCATTAATGTTCGGCTCTAAAACCTACATGTCTTGTTTTTTGAACTTTGTACAGTAGGTTGGTATATGCACACAAAAGTTAGCTACTTTCCAAAAACTTCAGAGCTTATCGTTCTCGTCGTTTTCACTGTTTTGATATTATATAGAATTTTACTATTATAAAAAGTGGTATTATACTGATTTTGTACTAGTCCACAGCGATCAGCAAAACAGAATTAATAACATAAAAGCACGTAAAAACTAAGACACTATAACACGACGTAAATAGTCCAATAACAACAAATAACAACAAATTTCACTCTTAAACAAAAATAAACGTATGTAAATGTGGTAGGAACGAACGACTAAGTCGACATGGTTATACAAACAGCTTGAATCGAAAACAATATTAGGGGATTCCACCTGTAAGTAATGTGGTGTTGCCAACTTGTAGCATAATAATGTACCTATTCTATTACAGTATGGCCTGCGCTCACTTTGAGAATAGCTACTAGGCGTGTGGCTTAGTGGATGGCTTATAATTTTTTGATTTGTATTTTTTTGGGCACAGGCGTTGGGCCCGTAGCATTTGCTGCCTCCTGCTACATAGCTAATCCGGCACTGTATATATATATATATATATATATATATATATATATATATATATATATATATATATATATATATATATATATGAATTCAGAACAAATTCTCTATCTAATAAGTAAATAAAAAATATATGATCCCATTTATAACAAAGTTGGTCCCCACAGTTTGAAAACCACTGGTTGAAAAAATATTATTTTACGATCATTAGTCTAGTAAAATAGAAATTCTTTACTAATTTAACCGACCTCGTAGCTCTTATAGTTCTCGAGTTAGCAATAGTCGAGGCAATAGTGTACCACTTAAAATGAACACCCTGCTATTGGCGACTAAAATGAACGTGAATCCCTTGCTCAAGCGAACGATATTTGCAACTCTTGAAAATGGTATTCTGTTATTCAACTTTACAGTAAATATATACAGTGCATTGGTTTCCTTGCAGGTTTCTTGTTTGTCTTTTTGTTTTAAAGTACATATAAATACTTTGCAATATAAGCAAAGAACGAGAAAATATTAACAACGTCAATTGCTGCGTGTATGGCTGTCATTCTCGGGGTAGTAAGAATTTATCTGTCCCGCAAATTGGTGAGAGGAAGAGTGACATCCAAAATAAATTTGGTAAAATTGAGTCTATCGACAAAAGAATCATAAGAGGATAACAAAAATAAAAAGTATTGTATTATTTCCTGACCAATTCATGAGTAAAATAATACACTTTTCACTTTATGTGTAGCATTCAATATATTTCTTACACTTGTAAATAAAACAATTTGAAAGACATTTGATATTAGTTCCATTTTAATTTTCTTAACTAAGTAAAGTGAATACATCTTTATTTAACATCCATGAATAATATATGGTACTATTTTAGTATCTTGTACAAAATATTAAGACAACTTTAACATGTTTGCATTGGCCACTATGGCTAGCTATACTAGCATTTTGTAAATAATCTATTGTAAATTTAAAGTTCTTCTAATCTCATGAGGATGTGAAGTTAGACTACTTGTTTTAACCCCGCCCAAATTTTTTTTGTCTGTAGCACTATGTTCAATAACGCCACATAAAAATAAGCCACGATTAAACAATCCTTCCCCTTTTATAAAACTTAGAAAAACATTTGTTGCCTCCAAATAAGTAAACATTTCCTTAGAAATAAATCTAAGATAACTTTCTTCGAATGTCATTATAATTTAAGTACGTACACAAAATCATTACTATCAGTATTTATAAAAAGTTTAATGAAATACTACAAAACGAATGTTGGTTACACAATGTTTCTGTATGCGATCTTATAGCACAATACCATTTTCAGAGCACGTGTATGCTACAACACTAGCGCCGCCATCGGTAGTTTTAGTCGGCAATACGACACATGTTTAGATTACCTAGAAACACTTCTTGTAAAAATGTTTGAAACACAATAAGATTCTTACTGTTCCTTGCATTTACATATATGAAATATGCGTATTTACGTTTGCAAATCATATAAATAATTGTAATTTTCAACGACATGAACAAATACATAATTACTGTACTACAAATAGACAAAATTTCGTTTTAAGGAAACACAAAACTTAACTGTTTGAAAATAATCCATATATAACTGTTGTATCTTATTCAATAATTTACCCAACGACATAAGAACAAATTACAGAATTTTCTTATTGAACATAGTTTTTACTCTGTAAATGAATATTTAAGTATATGTATAACTAATTGTAATTCTTGTATTTATGTACTATTGTGACGTACCTTATATTACTATGTAATCTTCTGGGCTAAATAAAGTATTATTATTATTATTATTATTATTATTATTATTATTATTATTATTATTATTATTATTATTATTATTATATTTTTGATAAAATTGTGACAAAATATACTTTTTTTATACACGTAATTAATTAATTTTATTTAAAATATTTTTTAAAGGAAAATGCTCAGAAACGCGTTCATACTTTGACCATACCGGCCCCACACACCATTAATTATACTACCAAGTTAAATATATCGAAGAATTTTCCAGGCATAAAATTATGAAAAGGTTAAAGGATTCTGAAAATTATGAATCATTAAGTATAATAACCAGTTTAATTGACGGAATTATGATAATTATATATACCAAAGTAAAAATTTACATTTCTCAAAACTGTAGTAGTATGTAGATAATACTAGGTCACCGTTGTTTTAAGAGTAAAAAAAAGTAACAAAATCGTATAAAATAGTATTTATGAAATAACTGTTAAACGAGACATTTTATTTTGTGAGAAGATAGTTTTGGAACATGACGCAAAATAAAATCACTTTTAAAACGTATATCATACACTACTTTTTCATTTAAATTTGTATTTGTAATAATTTTTTGACATGTCAAAAATGTCCATTTGTCGTTCCATTCGTCATCACTGGTGTCATAAATTGACATTTTTAACCCTAGATACAAACGTTAAAAAGCCTACTTTTAATATGATATATATATATATATATATATATACAGGGTGTTAATTAAATAGTGGGCCATAGGTTTTTAAAATGGGAAATCAGTTTTTCCTTGCGCAAAACTTCTCATTTAATTTTAAGCAAAAATGTTTCAAATAAATGTTGTAGAGAATTAAATTCTACACCAGCGTTACTAAACAGATTTTATTTTGCATGTTTAGTAACCTGTAGAATCCAATTTGAAATTTTATAAATATTACTCATTTGTAGTGATAGCCATGAAATTTAAACAAAATTACAAAGAAATGCATATCGTTTGAATTGTCAGAATTTCGATTTTGCATTTTTATTTGAAAAGCGAATTTCTGACAGTTCAAACGATATGCATTTCTTTGTAATTTTGTTTAAATTCCATGGCTATCACTACAAATGAGCAATATTTATAGAATTTCAATTTGTATTTACAGGTTACTAAACAAAAGCAAAATAAAATCTGTTTAGTGATACTGGTATCTAATTTAATTATCTACAACTTTATTTGAAACACTTTTGTCTAATATTAATTGGGAACTTTTGCGCAAGGAAAAACTGATTTCCCATGTTAAACGCCTATGGCCCGCTTTTTAATTAACAGCCTGTATATATATATATATATATATATATATATATATATATATATATATATATATATATATATATATATATATATATATATATATAAATTGCAACTGTAGATACACAAATTATTATTTAAAAATTACAAATTGTTTTTATACTTTTTTACAATGTGCAACGATCGGAATCGAACGATATGGCGCCCATAAACCGGAAACTTCAATAAATAGCCTTTAACTCTTATAGTAAAAATGGACTTATAAAAATATTTTAATTTACTTTAACAAATAAATAAAAGAAATAAACAAAAAGTTTGTGTCGTCACACGTAAATTGATATAATGTTTGCCTTGACAGTAACCGTTTCCGTTTTCCGTACCGGAAAAACAGTCCCATATAAACTTCTAAACTTCTAAAAGCGCAGAGATATCGAAAAGTTTTATATAAAACAAGAAAAACTTATAGTATTTAGAATACATTTTTGGGAAAATTTATTTGAAATTTATAAATATACCTTACTAGTACAAATACTACAAATGTATTTGCATTAGTGAAACAGTTTATAAATCTTCCCTGTTATTGTTATCTATGCGGAAATACAAAGGACATTAAAAGTGATATAATCCATGCAATCAAGTCGCCTATGGAAATAGGATGCAAGGACAATCGTCATCTTGCAGTTGTTTTATTGCATTAAATAAAACAAATGACGAATACGTGAATGACTGCTTGATGTTCACTTGTCGCCAGCCAATGACATCAAGGCATTTTCAACCTTAGAAAGTGATACAAAAATTTATTAAATATTTTTAGTTTAAATAACTTAGTAATTGTATGACTCATATTGTTTAAAAAATTAATAATGCTGTGTAGTCATTTTAGAAACATCGTATTATCAACCTTGGCAAGAATATAATTATGAATTAATGTTATATAAGTTCTCAAAAATTGATAGGATACGCTTTTAACTTACTTTTAACTTACTTTTTTAAATTTCGAGGTAAATTTCCTGTATCTGAAGGTATAACCAACTCTATTTAATTTTTGAATCGTGTCTTGTGCTTGATTCAAATTTCTAACATTTATAACTAATACACATACAGGCTGTTGATGCTAAGGTGGATTTTACAGTAAAAACTGTTGAGTACGAAGTTGTTCAGAATTAAAAGTTTTATACAAAACTGTTTTAACATTGTTTATTATGTTTCTAGTTTCTTCATAATTTTAAATGAAATTTTAATATTTCAGTTTAGTAGTAGCTATAGCCATTACACTTGTCTGTTTTTCTAGTTTTCATAAATTATTTACAAACGTCAATTTGATTTATGAAAAATAAATAAATTAAATAATGAATATTCGTATAAGGAACCTAACCTATCTAAAGGAATATTATGATGGAAATAGTTATAAAAGAATACGGAATTTATTTTCTTTATGAAAACTAGAAAAAGGAAACAAGTGCTATGCTAATGCTACTAATAAACCGAAATTTTGAAATTTCTTTTTAAAATTGTGAAGAAACTAGAGATAATAAAAAATAAAACAGTTTTGCATACAACTTTTAATTCTCAACAACTTCGCACTTTACAATTTTTACCGTAAAATGAACAGAGCAGGAAATGGCTTTTTAGAAATTACATGACGCATATGAATTTTTAATATAAATAAATGAAAACGAAATAAAAATTGCTATATATTATTTAGAATACACTTTTAATACCTATAATATTGTAATTTAAGTTTTTAGCGTAAAATGGTCGCCATGTTGTGACGTCAGCGTCATTACAGTCAAGGATTTACAGTCGTCCAGTTACCCGGTGAAAATGTCACTATACTCTAACCAACGTATACATATTTAATATGTCGGAGTAATTTTTCAGTAAGATCAAAGGAAAATTTACTTATTAAATAAATTTATATTATTTTATATTTTAATTACTGTAATCTCAATACTCGTCATTGTTGTAATCATTTAGTAAATAGGAATGTAAATGTTGGACTACTTTTTATTATGAAATAGGCTTTGATTATTGTAATCAATACTGCCATTAATGTATTTAATTATAAATAGAAAATAGTTTAAATACTATTTTAATTATAATAATGGTACTTGGTGAGTATGATAACCTTTAATATTATATTTAAAAAAAATTCAAAATCACATTAATTAAAGCGAATAATTAATCTGATTATGAAAACGAGCAAAAATTATTAATTTTCCTTGCCTGATTTTTATTTATGTATAATATGTACTATCGAAGTTGTCCATAAATTAACATTTAACACTACTCCTATACCTATTCATCATGTAAGTAAATCAAATATTTTGAAATGATATAATAACTATCTGGCTTATTTTATTACCATTAGCTCCAAAGTATTTTTGATCACAGTTTGTAATGGATACGAATTTTTATTCTTACAGCATTTATTGTAAGTATATTGCCGTATTAATGGTAACGTACGTCGGTTTACTTTCCCTATTACGGAGAGACGCTAACGTCACAACTTTCGCGCCAAAACTTTAATAATTATTTTAGGCGTTATTAAGCATAATTTCAAGAAAACAAAAAATACGGAATTTCTATTTTTAAATTCTTCGTAACATATAAAAAATTCAAAAAAAGTTGGACGGGCCCTTTGAAAAAAACTAAAATCCCATGTTAAATCTCTATGTTCGCACCCTGTATAGTTGAAAAGTGAAATGATAATTTCGTTTCATAATGTCATATTTTTTTTCCTATTTTCAATGTCAAAATGACCTTCCTTTTCGGACTATTGCGAAAAAGTAACAACAAACAACCTCTAATATGAAAATTCATTTCTTTTTCTTACAAATGTAGAATCTAAACGAAATTGTAAAAATCCTTATATGTGATTCGTTGCAAAAATGGTGTTTTTCACATAAAAAAATATTGCCGAAATGACAAAATACGAGTACGGTCCGTTCCTACTACCTCTAGTTAAAGTGTCAGTGAGTGGTATGATAACCAACGGGTATGTTGTAAAATTGTTCTTACCACGTTTGGTTAGAGCAAATTGCAAGTTAAAACTGTTGTTCGCATCGCTCTTAACTATCAATTTAATTCTTAATTAATGGTTAATAAAGTGTCACTTTAACTGTAGGTGGTAGGTGAAGAAAATCAGTACTTTACGTTGTAACCAATAACAGATAACAATACTTGTTATACTTGGAAACAGTTGTTCATTCTGGTAAAAACATGACGACTTCTACTAACTCAGATATTACAAAAATTGGATTGCACCACTTTAAATTTCAACATTTCAACAGGATAATTTTCGTTGTAAATAATTCTGTTTTACTTATAATTTTATGTATCAGTATAAAATGGTTCTATGTTAAAATTTGTTTTAAAAAAAGGATTAAAATAAATAATAATTATTTTTGATATGTGTTAAACGTGACATTTTATTTTGTAAGAAGGAAGTTTGGAACACTACGCGAAGCGGAGTGATCTAACCCTTCGAAAATAAAATCACTTTTAACACATATCATACACTATTTTTCTACAAACACTATTTTTACCTTCCGTCACCTTTAGGTAAAGAAGGTATTGTCTTTGGTCAAAAAAATCGGTGGTGAGTTTTTGATGAATAAGCACGTTTTAGGGTCCGTAGAATACGATTTTACTATTTTTACGATGAAGTGTGTGCGTGCGTGCGTGCGTGCGTGCGTGTGTGTGTGTGTGTGTGTGTGTGTGTGTGTGTGTGTGTGTGTGTGTGTGTGTGTGTAACAAAATTTTCGTCTAGGATAACTTCCATACTACAATTCTAAAAATTATAAATCTTTCGTATTTCTCTTCGTTACATCCATGTGAAGAGCTGATTAGATTTTGGTTAGAATTGGACAACCGGAAGTATCCTCATTTGAAAATTTTAACAGTTTTTCTTGAAAAAACTATGTTAAATATCATTTCTTCACATTTAATGTTATTATAAATATTAAAGAATATTTTATTCTCTATACGATTTGACTGTATTTTATACTTAATATTAAATGGATATAGAGTTAAAAAATTATAAAGAAATTACATTTCATAAAGTAGCCATAGCTATGGAAACAGCTACTATATTAAGAAAATTTTGATTGAAAGTGAAATTGACATAGTGTGTTCGTCTTATAATTTTACTGGAAATATAGGATCTTTTGCTATAAATTTTCTGTATGAAATTTACATAAAATACATGCAACTGCCGGAAGGTAAAGTACAAGAAATATAATTTTTAGCAAGGAACTGTCTGTATGAAATTTGTACAAAATACATAAAACTGACGGAAGGTAATGTGCTGGCCACATCAGATTTTTTCATTTATATTTCTATTTCCAATAATTTTTTGACATGACAAATATGTCGATTTATTGTTTCATTCGTAATTACCAATGTAACTAATTCACTTTTAACACTCGTGTTAAAAGTAACAATGATATATCATTTTTTAACACTGATGTCATAAAATGACATTTTTAACCCTAAAAACAAACATTAAAAATATTTTCATTAAAATAATCCCAGGGCTACGTACTTGTATTTTATTGACTATTTATTTATTTAAAAGAGTAGTAGATATTTAATAAGAATATTAATTTTCTTTCATACTTCAATGAATGAAATTAATTACAAATTTCTAAATCCTAAGGTCAATATTTAACCATGAACGCTTACCTACACTTCTTTTTTGCCAGATAATTTTTTAAGTTATTTAACACTATATAGTATTACTTAAGTATTACTGTTGCTAATTAAAAACTTTTGCTTTTGTATTATGAAGGACTTGTATAATAGTATTAAGGTTGTCTGCATTATTTTTAGAAAGAATTTAGAGTATGACAAGGTATGAAAGTATATGAAGAAAATTTGAAGAAAAAAATACAAGTAACCATTATTTACAGTTTACGTAAATATGATCAGCATTTTCTTCTTATTATATTTATAAACAAAAACATATGTTTTTAAATGTCATGGCCGTGAGAAAAGTAACTAAATGCCTATTACACTTACTACATATATTTTTTAAAATATTTCATACGATAATGGGATATTAACCAATTTTTTATATTTTTTTTTTTTGTTCTGGAAGAACTGGAAGAAATAAGAATTTAATGTAAACGCGACTTAAAATTTTTACATAATAACCGAGATACGAATTTTTAAAGTTGGGGAATGACGTAGCATGTACTCACCAGTGGACGACATTTGTTAGTTGTTTGTTCCATTTAACCAATTCAGCAGATGGCGCTCACATCAGCGCCAGTTTTATGTAGCCGAAATTACAATGGGTAAACTTGTCTCCAATTTCAGCTAATAAGACAGTTTAAAACTATGCCCCAATCTATACAATACTGAGTTACTGGTAAGGTGGAACCAATTATAGAACGTATACATTTTTCATGTTCACGTAGCTAAAATATTTTTATATACATATATAAACTGATCATTTATATTAATGAAGAAATTATTATCAAGCAAATAACATGAATAAAATGCATTGTTTTGCTAATAAATTATAGAACATTGAAAAAGTTTGTCCATAGTTTGACAATATTGTGATACAAACTAAATGGCGACGGGTGGCGCTAGTGTTTGTCCATTGATGGTTTCAGGCGGGAGAGCGCACAAGACCCGCGAGTCTCGCTTTTAAAATCAGGCAACTAATCAAATTGCTTAGGAGATGATACGTCATCCTAATTATTAATTAACTTCAATCCCTTGTAGTTTGTCAACTAATTAATATTTAAACAAAATTCTTTCACTAATACTCAGATAGTTAACCCTACAGTGGTCGCGAGAATATTTATAACAATCACCGACACCAAAAAATATTTCGAATTTTAAATGGCACTAAATTGCCCCTGTGGTGCACTCTCCACGCCAGTAATGAGTGTCCGTGAGGTGAAGCCTGGTAAACGCCTGCACGGTCCAAACATGTCATCATCATAAAAGTAAAAAGCAGATTGGCACACCCAGCAATGGGTAATATGCCGTGATGATTTATTTATTTATTTAACAACCAATATGGTGTTTCTAATCACCCTTATGGTCTTTGAAGATTAGGACATCTAAGAGTCCTTCCAATAAAATTTAAATATTTTTTACGCAGTTTACATTACTTTATAACTCAAAATATACTCAAAACGAAATTTCAATAAAATTAAAGTTAATTAAACTGTTAATTTTTTTCTTTATTTTCTATACAATTACGAAAAATTCCTGCGATACGCTGTAAGCACATGTATTGCACCGAAAATAGGAAAATTTAGTTTTTCTGTTCTCCTCCAAAGATCTGTATACACATCGCTCTTGTTTATTTTTCTAAAGTGAAACAGTAATTTACAATTTTACATATTTCCTGAAATCGGTATTTAAATTTTCTAGGCAAATTTGTCAAATTAACTCAGGTAAAAATGGTACTGACCAATAAAAAGTGCAAACATACAAATAATACATTGAGAACTCGAAATTATATTTTGCGTTCATAATGAAATCATCACGAAACCCAATTGCATATCGAAAGAGCCATCATTTCGTAACGCACTTTTTTGTTCTGCTAGGTTGGTACTATACGACATTTATTTATGTTCATAAATCAGTATTGACCTTAACTTTCAAATAATTTAATAAATATCAATCCAATGTTACCACCTCGGTAAATATTTTAGTACATAAAAGGCGCAAAATATAAAAAAATAGTATAAAGAATTCATTTTAAAAGACTTCTTTTGAACTTGTCATTCATGAATCTCATCAGGGCTCGTTTTATAAATTTTGACGCGTGCGAAAAAATACGTCTTATGAAACCCGTTCTTTACTATACTATTTTAAAACTTTATTTTAATGCGATAAGAAAAATATACGGTTCCGTGTGTCATGATCAAGATTAGACTCGGACCGCCTTACTACACATTACCGTATTTATGCTAAGATAGTCTCGTACATGTGTCTTTTTAGACTTTCTCAGGTAAACTTTAAAATGCAGAATTTGTGGGAAAGAAATGATGCAATTCTTAACTACGTTGTGAAAATAGAGAGGCGTCTCTACATAATCTACATTTAAAAGATACAGTAGAACAGAAGTTATACAGGGGTTTAAAAAAATTTAGAAACAAAATATCGACAAAAAGAAAGCAATGATGCTTAATCAACATGGGTCCGCATTCAAAGATATGAGCTTTTTTCGGGGACCCGGTTCTAATTTTTTCCGGTTCTCGACAGTACTACTTATAAGTTGAGACAGGCAATAAGCGCCTTCAATGGTATTATAGATATATCGTCATTATTGGCACATCCATAAGCGTGTAATACCAATAATCCGTGACGTTATATTTATTTCGGATTCATTGGTATTTGGATTAACAAGGTTCTAAATAAATTTAAAGCTCTGCTCTATTAAGCTTTCTACTGAGCTTAAATAAAGTTTATATAGTACGTAAATTATAAAAATATAGGAAACTTCTAATCCGACCTTGTGTGTTTCTTAAATGATGAAATAGGATATAATATTACAAAATTATTATTTTAATAGACGTTAAACTACTTATACGCGTAAGTTTTCTCTATGGACGGTGATATATTTTCAAAAAGTGATGAAGCATTTATAAATGAACGTATTAATATTGAACTAAACACAATGGCCGCTAATATGAACAGTGATTAAGGGTGATTATCGAGCATTTGACTATCATTGTTTTATACCTGTCAATCGTTTATAGATTATTTTAGAGAAAAATACTTCAAATAATACTTACAGGAACATTAATTGCACGCATCTTTTATTTGAAGTATTGAGATAAAACAATGCTAGTCAAATGCTCGCTAATCACCCTTAATAACCTGTTCATACTTGCGGCCAATATTTTTATAGTTTGTAAATATTTCAACACTTACTTTCCAAATATCGAGTTAACATTTTTTCACTCTTTTTACTTAATCCATCCACATTTATATTAAAAGTAGCAGTTATCTTTTAGATAAATTGCGATAAAATTAAAATATGACCGATTATAAAAGTTATCTGTCACCGTGTGGAATAATTTTTTTCTAGGAAAAATCCTGTATTATACAGGTATTGGAAGTTTTAACACGAACTGGGTTTTATCATATCTAAATGATACACTTATAGAGCTAGTTCACCTCCTTGTGGTACACCCTGGGTAACGCTAAATGAACTTGCGCAAGTCGGCGACCCACGACCAGACAATCCTCAAGGACTTTGAGGATCTCCTGGTTAATGCATTCGTCACAATGGCTCAAGCACCGTGGTAGCGACGCAGCAGTTTCACTAGTGCCTTCCAGCAATCCAGGAAGATATTACTATGTAATATATACCACACTCTACGAGTATGTTCAGTGTGGAGTCTTATGGAATAGCGGATTGCCATATTTATCTGCTGTGAGTCTACAAGATAGAAAGAGTAAAATAGATGCCCAGAAAAAGATGAAATATTCTAGGTGCCTACTAAATTGAATGTATTTATTATGACTATGTATGACTAGTGTATTTTCAATGTTCTAAACATGTGGGGAAAAAATTAAATAACAAACTGCACAATTTTTAGTAGCACTTAAAACACAATTTAATGTTGGAGGTAAATTTTGAAACCAAAATTTATGAACTTTATGCCGCACTAAACTTTGTTGCTCGTTCCTCATTGAAAAACTCGGTTGTAACACTGTCTTCTCATCTGACAAATTTTCTTAAAAGATTATATTCATTCCGCGTTTTTTTTATGTTGAAAATTGTTCTCTCATGTTTCGAACCATTTCTGAAGATTTTAACAATACAAGTTACTGGCATGTTCTGATTTAAGTTATGATTTAACAAATTTGTAACTATTTTTTACCTTCCGTCACCTTTAGGTAAGGATGGTAGGTATTGTCTTTGGTCAAAAAATTCGGTGGTGAGTTTTTGATGAATAAGCACGTTTTAGGGTCCCTAGAATACGATTTTACTATTTTTACGATGATGTCTGTATGTGTGTGTGTGTGTGTGTGTGTGTGTGTGTGTGTGTGTGTGTGTGTGTGTGTGCGTGCGTGTGTGTGTGTGCGTGCGTGTGTGTGTGTGTGTGTGTGTGTGTGTGTGTGTGTGTGTGTGTATGTATGTGTGTATGTGTGAGTGAGTGTGTGTGTGTGTGTGTGTGTGTGTGTGTGTGTATGTATGTGTGTCCGTGTGTGTGTGTATGTAACAAAATTTTCGTCTACCATAACTTCCATACCACAATTCTAAAAATTATAGTTCTTTCGTATATCTCTTCGTTACATCCATGTGAAGAGCTGATTAGATTTTGGTTACAATTGGACCCTCATTTGAAGATTTTAACAGTTTTTCTTGAAAAAACTATGTTAAATATCATTTTTTCACATTTAATGTTATTATAAATATTAAAGAATATTTTATTCTCTATACGATTTGACTGCCTTTTATACTTAATATTAAATGGATATAGAGTTAAAAAATTATAAAGAAATTAAATTTCATAAAGTAGCCATAGCTATGGAAACAGCTATATATTAAGAAAATTTTGATTGAAAGATGTCAGTGTCAAGTGAAATTGTCATAGTATGTTTGTCTTATAATTTTACTGGAAATATAGGATCTTTTGCTATAAATTTTCTGTATAGAATTTGCATAAAATGCATGCAACTGCTGGAAGGTAAAGTACAAGAAATATAACTTTTAGCAAGGAACTTTCTGTATGAAATTTGTACAAAAATACATAGAATTGACGGAAGGTAATGTGCTGGCCACATCAGATTTTTTTTATTTGCACTGTTAAGTGAAAATTATATTTAATAATGTTTGCCATGGCAGAACAAAATCACCCTTGTAAATATGACAGCAAACAAAAACTGATTGCACAACATTCAATTTTGCTATTTATATTACTTGCTACGTTAAATTTAAAATTTAATCTTATTTATCAGAAAATTTTCGGTCATTACAAACAAAACTGCAACTTACCGGCAAAATTAACACTGCAGGGACCTATGCAACAATAGCGGTCTCTTAATACCTAAATTATAGATTACACAATCACATTCCCTAATAGGGGTCTTCAGCGCAATTGATTTAAGAGAAATTAGGAAAAAATATTGAAAATATATGCTTAATAATGAATAGTAATAAAGAAATAAAACGATATAATTGAAATACTTGGGAAATAAGGGGATTTTTGTTATAGCAGCTCGTCACTCATATGAATTCCATATATATTATTTTGATTGGCGACTCAAAGACGGCCTATAAATATATAAGGAATACCCAGTTAGGGGAGGAGTCTACTAATGGAACAGGGACGTAACTAGGATTATTTTCTGGGTGGGCCAAAGGTGGGCCAATGAAAAATCTGAGTGGGCCATACTTATATCATAAGAACAGTATTACAGCAAAAATAAATTACTTATTACCATAATATAGGGATAGCAGTAAAGAAACGATAAAACAAAATAAACAAAAATTACAAATACTTCTAAGTAATAATTTTTAATATCAACTAAAATTTGAAAATAGATATTGTATTGAAAATGGAATTGTTAAAATAAGGACTACTAATTTAAAGTTCCCGGAAAATATAATTCATAAATAAATTATTAAATCGTAATCGATTTCCAAATTTTGGTTTTAGATACAAATCCCTCGTTGTATTAATTCGTCATTGTCTAGAGCAAAAATCAAACGCTAATTAAACATAGTTTAATTTTTGTAAAACGAAATATTACAACGTCGGGCTCGTAACTTAATAATTTCAGTTTTGTGAATTCATCAGAAAGAGTTGGTATAATATCTGCTGTTAGTCCAGATACCTTTCTTACAATTCCATAGTACAAAAATCTGGCGTGGCCAGTACGGTATCATCCGCCAAATTAAATAGCTACATATTAATCAATATTCATCTCAATTCGGTAAGAAAGTTGTTAATCTTAGCAACATTGTCGAAATTTCTAATCAATGTTAGTAGAAACAAATGTGACGTGTCATGTGTTATTCAGTGTTGGTAATTATTATTGGTTACTTGCTACAGCAGTGTTACTAAGAAATAGAAACATTGCTACAGAATTGGGGCGATAGCTTGAAAAATTCAATTTTTTCTCCATGGACGGACATACTATCCATCTTATTTTTTGGCAGTAGGCTCACATACAATTTCAAATGATTATTATGCAATATGTACGTTTTACATCCACACAAATTGTATTTATTGTTACACGTTCTAAAATTATTATATCTTAATAAAATAAACTAAATATCTTTAAAAAATTTGGGTGGGCCAGTAGGTGGGCCAACACATCAATGAGGCAAGCCGTGGCCCACCCGGCCCCCCCCGTAGTTACGTCCCTGTAATGGAAGTAGAGAAATTCAAATAGCGGAGGCGTGGCTATCAGTCCAGTACTGCAATTCTCAAACAGTTTTTATTTGAATATAAATATTTTGCATTAAATTTAATAATTTAAATACATTTCCAATTATAAATCATGTAGACTTGTACAGTATAATAATATTCATTTATTTTTCATAAATATAATTTAGAATTAGCATATATTTCAAGAACATTTAGGTCCACGATGAAAATAGTTTGATATAAAACTTATATTCGTGACGTCACATCCATATTTTCAAATTTTAGAGGAATATAACTCGCTTATTAAGAGGAATGGAACCCCTGCGTACTAGATTTGAAGCGAAAATTCAAATAAATTGATCCTGTACTAGAACTATTAATATTTTTAAAAATTCAACTTTAGACGAACATACTTCTAATATGAACCTGCATTTAAAAAAAAGTATTATTGAAATCTATTAGTATTTGACCTTGATTTTGTAGGGAAAACGAGAAATGCCGTTTTACCCATAAAATCAAATACTAATAGATTTCAATAAAACTTTTTTTAAAATGCAGGTTCATATCAGAAGTATGTTCGTCTAATGTTGAATTTTTTAAAATGTTAATAGTTCTAGTATAGGAACAATTTATTTGAATTTTCGCTTCATATCTGGTACGCAGGGGTTCCATTTCTCTTAATAGGAATTTTTTCACCGTATTTTCACCGACAGTCTTAGTTTTACTAATACGTTCAGATGAAATTATATTTTAAAAAATGGTGGAATCTCCTATTGCATGATATAATAAAGATATAGTGTTTAGCTTTTCTATTTACGATGTAAGTAAAACGATAGATTGATATTTGAATCCTTTTTGTCATAAATTGTGACAAATTTCGGGTGAATACAATAAGCCCTTGTACAAATAAGAGACGGCCATAAAACTTAAATTGTACAATATTAACTAATTTTGGTACAGCAATGAAAATTTATGAATGTTTCAATATTACATTACATTGCAAAATTGGCAACAATGTACAGAAAACGTCCATAAGAATAACATTGGCTATCTCCGTCAGATTTCAACAAGCACCAATTTCAACTGCGAGCTCGTCCAACGATTTATTAAATTTCCACATCTGATTGTAACTACATTTAATTCTTTTTACAATTTTATAGCCACACACTAAAATAAAATATGTGTAGGTATTAAAAAAAACACACAAACGCAGATGTACTGCGGGGGATATTTTTTATATCTTTGAAGAGGTCTCGAATATAACAGACGGAAATTCATTCTAAAAATAAACATTGTACATAATTTTTTTGCAATAACAACGTACGTATCTTTTTGAAGGAAATAATTAAAGATAAATATAATATGAGATAATTAACCGAGGATATAAACATTACCTATATAGATTAAAAGTGGTAAAATTATGTCATATTTTCGAGTATTGTTCTATTATTTTCGTGTACTATATTTTTTTAATATATTCATACTTAACTGTATAAATAAACAGTAATATGTCTGTGAAATTATTATTTTTATTTCATATATGATCATATGAACAGTTTCTATTTGTTTTATTCTCAGAGTCAAGAAACTCATTAAAAATAAGAAGAATAACAGTAAATTTAAATGATTTATAATTTTATGGATACATTTATAACTCTTCTTAAAATACTATTGGGTCTATTCTATAAATCAGAAATTAAATTTAGTTATTTATAATTTTCATCAACTAAAATTAGTTGATATAAAAAAAAATTCTTTGTTGTCAACTCTACTTTTCAATTATTCATGTCAGGAACACTCAAATTTCAATAGTTTTATTAAATTAAAGTTTGTGAATTCTATCGAATATACATATTTAATTATTTCTTATCAAATCTGTATCTACTGAATTTTACGCGGCTATACAGGGGGATTGTCGAAAGTCCGGAACCGAGAATACTTCAATTATTTTAAGAAATACAAAAAAAAAAATAAGCAAAGTTAAACTAGATAAAGGAGCTGATAAAACGATGGTAGTAAGAATTTTGTACCTCTTCCGGTTTTAGCGGAATCTAGCACATAGTGAATAAGATTTTTATACTTTTTTGAAGGAATAAAATTGATTTCATAGCTTGCTGTTTTATTTTGTATGGAATTTTAATAATACCTACACATATTTTGAAAATCGTTGTAAAGGTAATTTTATGTACATTCTGGAAAAAAATACTGATTCCGCAAGCTAGATTTAAAATTGTACCCATTTCCGCTACAACCGTGATAGTATGACATAATTCTTACTACGATCATCTTGAGTCCCTTTGCCTAATTAGTTAAACTTTGCTTATTAACATTTTTTACGACTCCTATATGTACTACAATAGAATCCTTCACATTTCTTGTATTTTTTTATAACTTTGCCGAACTTGAAATCGGTCTGCAGTTTTAGAAATTCATTATTGTTATTCAATAAGCCGTAATAAATAATTTTTAAAATATTTTATTATGTAGATGGTACGATATTAAGCTCATCTTGTTTTCAAACAAAAAATATACCTACAGAATGTGCAACGAAATGTGTGGAAATTGGCTCTTCTGAATATTTTCGAGCAAAAGTACAAGAATGAAAAGTTGTTTAAAATTAATTTGTCTTTTTCCTTTTAAAATGTCTTGATTTAATGCAATAGAATATCTGTAGGACTAATAAAATATATTTTCGTCAAAAATCAGCCATGGAAATAAAAAACGAATAACAAAATATCAATTAAGATCATACTAATAGGGTATTCTCTGAGGACTACCAATATTAAAAATGTATTAAAAATATTAGTGTTGATAGGTAAACAATATGGAAAAAACAAAAAATTATATTATTAATTGATTGTTACAAAAGATATAAAGCATTTAAATTTTGCTGATGTACTAGATGACCTTCCAATGGGAGACCAGTTGAAATCCCTACTCCATGTTCGAATGTGAGAAGACGCCGCATGAACCACTGATAGCACACCGCTGGTACTGTACAACTAGTACGTTCCTATCACGTGACACAACAAAATCAAATTTTAAAAATTAATATCTCGCTTATTAAAATGAATTTTAACTCGGGTTTTCACAAGTACTCTTAGATATAACTGTTCGTTAAGAAAAATAAATAAAAAAAATATGAGAGAATACCCTATTGAATATGTAATGCTGAATTATAATAATGTAGACACAATGGCTGGTAGCACGAGCATGATTTTAACACCCGTGTTATCTAAAACCATGCCAACGACTTGGCACATACTTCAGGGTTAATAAATCAGTGTTGCCAATATACTGATTAACTCGAAAATGTATTGACAACCAAATTCAATAAATTTGGCATCACTATTTTAAATTGTTTATAAGGCAAGACAAAAATCATATTAAACAGTTTTAAATAAAGCCTTCAAATTTATTGAATATGGCTGTCAATACATTTTCGGCTTATTCAATACATTGGCAACAATGATTTTGTTAAATCTTTGAAGTATGTGCCAAGAGGTTGATATGGTTTTAGTTAAAAGCGGTGTTAAAACCACGCTCGTGCTACCACGTGCTACCAGCCAATGATTACAACAGTTAACATAAATAATAGAGAATAACTGAACTGTCACAAAGAGATTTTGTTTTCTGATTGTTACAAATATTAAATATGAAGACCACATTGCAAAAAGAAGGAATATCACTTTTTTAAATGAAATAAGATATGCGTCATGTACATCAAATACGGTAGAATTTTATGTACAAACTTTCAATGCAATAAAAATCATAGTCTCCTTGGCTGGTTGCACGAGCGTGGTTCTAACACCGGTTTTAACTAAAATCATACTAAGAACTTGGCACGTACTTCAGGGTTATTAATAAAATCAATGTTGCCAATGTACTGAACAAGCCGAAAATTTATTGACAGCCATATTCAAAAAATTTGACGGCATTATTTAAAACTGTTTAATATGATTTGTCTTGCCTTCTTTGTAGTATAAACAATTTAAAATAATAAAGCCAAATTTAGTGAATATGGTTGTCAATACATTTTAGAGTTAATCAGTATATTTGCAACACTGATTTTGTTAATAACCCTGAAGTATGTGCCAAGTCGTTTGCTTGGTTTTAGTTAAAACGGGTGTTAGAACCACGCTCGTGCTACCAGCCAATATGTTATTTAGCTTTGAAATGATTACTGTGTACTTCTTTTCCAACGACGACACACTTTAACTGACTGGTGGACGCCTGGATGATTGGCGTCCATGTCTTGGTTGAAAAGTAAGAATAAGAACACACATAAACTTTCACACACCAACTCACTCACATGTTGACGGATGGGGGATGAACACTTACATTATGGACACGAACATTACTCGAGATTTACTGACTAAAGATCTATTTACATGTTTACAACTTATTATTATTAGTATTAATTAAACTACACACAACTAAACATAACTAATCAACTACAGAGTGATCCAGAATGATTGAATGTCACGTGACTTGAAAAAGTTCTGATTATGATTAAAATTATCTTTCACGGAAAAAAATTAGTATCAATTTACCGGCAATATCAAATTATTTTTCCTATATTACCAATATTTGGAAAAGTCAGTAGTTTGTTTTTATAGTAAAATGCATATTACAAGAACACTTTGTCGTAAAACGATTTAGCAATTGCATCTATAAACCAACAATGGGGACCTTTAGTTTGCGGTTACATACCCCTAATACACCATACAAACAGGCAAGGACAGGGTCGGTCCCTTTACATTAAGAATTATTTGAAAGAAAATATTTCACGATATTTTTATATAAGATTTAAATGTTATTACAAAAACAAGTACAACAAACGATAAATTTTAAAATTTATACAGTACGTGGTCACTGTATTATTAGTACCTTTAAAATATGTCACATTTATCTTATATACATATATGCATTTAATAATTTTTTAATTATAATTTACAAAATATACAATACAAGAAGATGCAAGTATGACTAAACATCACTATCTGAATCTGAATCAGTAGTACTGTCTAAATTAATTATAAGTTCATTGAAATTTGTTGTATGAAGAAAATTGTTCTCAATTTTTTTTACATGTTCTACACAATTTTTCCATATTTCATCCGGCATTTCTGTTACTTCTTTCCTAATTAAATCTACTACATTGTGACTTATCGTTGGATTATTTTTCTTTCTTACATTTCTTTTTAAGTTGCTCCACACCTAACTCAATAGGGTTTAAAACACAGTAATATGGAGGTAGCCTTAAAACAGTATGGCCATGCATTTTGTAATAACATTTAAATCTTATATAAAAATATTGTGAAATATTTTCTTTCAAATAATTCTTAATGTAAAGGGACCGACCCTGTCCTTGCCTGTTTGTATGATGTATTAGGGGTATGTAACCGCAAACTAAAGGTCCCCATTGTTGGTTTATAGATGCAATTGCTAAATCGTTTTACGACAGAGTGTTCTTGTAATATAATAATATATGCATTTTACTATACCTTTATAATTAAACTGTTATTTATTCAAATCATTACGTTAGAATGGTTCATTATAGAAGAACATGACAAGTTTATTTTGGAAGTATATATTCTTCCTCGTATTCTTCCTGAGAGGAATGATGAAAATGAGTGGAAATATGTACGCCAATGTAATCTGTCAATCGTATTTCACTATCATAACGATGCGGCAAATAAAAAATCACAACGAGACAGAACCTTAGGCCAAAAACTCACGTTCGCGGAACACGGGCCAAAACTGAAACTCTACATGTTTACATAAGAGTACAGACGTCTTCTCGACGTGACAAACTAAACTAGACTATTACATGTTTACTCCTTAAGAGTCTGAAAAACTAAAAAATCTTATCTCTTCTCTTCCGTGAGAAGCTAGGGGACGAAGGGTAAAGGGCATCAAAGCGTAGGGCATCCAAAGTCACGCACGTATGCATAATAATTTCAAGACTCACCAACACATGACTGTCACGATCGGTTACATTTAGACTAAACAAAAACCCTCGATAGGAAAAATGATAATTATTTCTAAACAGAATTTTGACTAACAAAGATAACAGCTGAAATATTATTATTCCTGAACTATAATTTAGAAAAGTTTATAAAAAGTTATTTATTTGTTATGGCTCCTACTATCACAAAATATAGCCAACAGAAGAACATTATAATAATAAACTTGTTTTTTTAATTTCCTAAAAACTACATAATAATGCTTCCTTCTTTTTGCAGTGTGGTCTTCATATAAACCCAGCATATAATCAAGTTTAATAAAAGTTATACTTTTAAAATAAATTAATTAAAATTCACTTTTTATAAATTGGAGATTTCTGAATACTCCCCTAAAAGTGATGTAATACGGACCCACATACATGTTTTTTTCTCAACAGTTGTTCGGTGTTGTCACGTTGTTCAACAACCTTGCTTCACGGATTAGCAACAATCTTGGACAGTGTTGTTCAAATCCTGTTTAATAACTAGTTAGTCTACAAATATGACGAAATGTGTCGCAGAAAGAATAATTATATTTAGAAATAAAAAACGTAATAATTTTCTAAGCAATCTGTGTTTGGTTAACAAGATTTCGAAATATGTAAATAGATTTAAAGGTTTATTATAGTGAGAAGATTAAATATAGCAAAATATTGTCATTCGGGTAAATAAAAACAGGTTTATTTTCTTAAATTTTTCCTGTGTGTTAAAATCATGAATCATTCATTCGTTGAAATACGCTTCATTACTCTTGTGATTATCCTTCCAATATTCATAATTTTATTAATAAATTTTTACAATTAAGTTAGTAAGGCCCTAAAAGCCGAGAATTATGTAAAATAAATATGCTTCACCTGCACAAAGTGAACTTTAACTTTAAACTACGCCCACACCATTTCAGAAATTCAAAGCGCATGCGCCAAGTGTTGGACTGCAAAAAAATATTAGTGCCGTTGTGGGATGTGGGGTATTGTGTTTATATGATAGTTCTGCCTGTTTTACAGTATTTTTCTGTTTATTTCGTTTTTCAAATAATTGGATGGATACTAAACTTCTGATCCACAAAATACTGCCATTTGAAATGTTTTGTTAGGTTTGGAAAATAAAAAGTGATATATTTACGAAAGTATAGAAAACGGTAATACATTTTTTTTGATTGATTGATGAATAAACTTCGCTTTTCACATTACTAAAACAAGTATTTATTTGCAATATAAGAATTTAAACTCTATTCGCGATTCAAGAAAAATGCTCGCCAACTAGCGGCCAACTCACGAAGCTCTTAAAACTGACGTCACAATGCTGCCAGCATATACTATGGCCGATGTTACTATAAAATGTAAACGTCAATTTGAGTAAGTAATTAGACTTTAAAAGTTGTTAAAAAGTGTTCACAAAGCAAAAATATTTATTTCAATTTTATCTCCTACAACAATTTTTTTCCACGTGTAATTATGTGTCCGGAATCAATAATTTCTTCTACCTCACTATGATTTCGGGACTCTGCCGTTACTTTTAAATAACACAAAACTTCTTTTAATTTCACTTTCATTGTGTATAACAAAATAATAAACTCTCTTAAACATGGCTGTTCACAAACAAAACTACGTTAGTTTTTAGTTCATCTGTCACTTGGCTAGACCGCATTGTGACGTCACAAAACATGGCGGCAAAACTAACTTGAATCGCGAATTTGAAGGATTTCTCAATTTTAAAGAAAAAGGTAGGGGCTCTTATCGACATTCGATAATTCTGAAGTAAATTCAAAATAATGGTCTTGTCTTAATATTAGGGAGAGTGGGGCAAAAGTGAACGGTTTTTTGATAATATGTAATAAATTTCGTATATGAAATAATTCAGCAGTTTTATTGAACTCTAAATATAGTTCATACATTTGCTTACATATAAAAAAATAAAAATAATTCTTTTCTATTATAGTAAATAAACTGTATGTTCTTTATTTAAAAAAATAAGTGTTTACTCTTGCCACGCATGGCGAGGCAAAAGTGATCGACTGAAAAAATGTTGCCTTAGCACGACAAAAATCACATATATATTTGTCGGCATTTAGTTTAACGTTAGTGTATCCTTCGTGTACCCACTGATGACATTTTCCGCAAATAATTCGGTCTTCAACAGATGTACTGTATTTTTCTTTACAACAAATACAAATACAGTCGTCTTCATTCACAGTTGTCGTGTTATTACTATTGTTTTGCTTAATTATTTCTGTAATCCAGAAGTAGATGCCTGCGATAGATCCCTTTTAATCTTCTTTGCTTCCTTTAATCGTTTTCCTTTTAAAATTTGCTCCAATTCTTTCTTTATATGGGGAAATTGTTATAATTTCAGGGCAAAAGTAAACACTATGTTTACTCTTATCCCGTTTAATATTATCACAAAAATTGTTTTTATCCCGTGTTCTACGCCACTGTTTAAACTTTCTGTCGGTAAACTTCGTAGAGGATGGTACACACTTTAATGCAATATTCACTATTTTATTGGTTCTTTTTTATTTCACGTGCAATATAATCATACTTTGACTTTAATCTTGTATCAAAATATTGCAGTATACAAACTTACCTGTAATTTTGTTTTCATAAACTTGACAATGTTCTTCTATTTCACGTATAAATGACAGTATAGTACCATGTTTTACCGCTAGGGTTGGTAAGCCGAACTGTATAAATTAGCGGGATATTTGAATTGTTTACTGTTGCCTCGCGTACACTCTTGCCCCACTCTCCCTACCTAAATATGCAATGTTTCATAATTGCACACATTGAATTTTCTTGTGCAGAAACGTCCAGTTCGTTAACATTACCACTTGCACCAGCTACGTCATCATCATTTGAAACCCACGGTTGCCACATGATTTTTTTAAAATATTTTGAACTTTGCTAGAACAGAAGTTGTTGCTAACTAAATTTTTCTTATAATGAACCTACCTTTTATATGCGGAAAGTATGGTAGGGGATAATATAATCCGGGTTAGGTGCTAATTTAATTTGGAAACTTTTTCCAGTTTCTTAAAAATTACGAAATTAAAATATGTCGTTAGTATACTGATACTCAAAATTGACTAAGTTAATACAGGCTAATTTAGGCTAATTTACTTAATTTCGAACCATAGCAGTACAGCAATAATAATTTCTTATTTTTGTAATACGTATCTTTGCGTCTTTGGGTAAGATTATGGTTTACATAAGCGTATTGTCCCATAAGATACTTAAATTTTTACTTTAATCCAACCCTGGGAATTGCAGGTATTGGCGACTAAAACTATCGATGGCGGCGCTAGTGTTGTAGCATACACGTGCTCTGAAAATGGTATTGTGCTACAAGATCGCATACAGTAGCATTGTATAACCAACATTCGTTTTGGAGTATACTAACAAATTCATTAAACTTTTTATAAATAGTGTTAGTAATAATTTTGTGTACGTACTTAAATTATAATAACATTCGAAGAAAGTTATCTTAGACTTATTTCTAAGGAAATGTTTACTTATTTGAAGGCAACAAATTCTTCTCGAAATTTTATAGAAGGGGGAGAATTGTTGAATCGTGTGTGGTTATTTCTATGCAGCGTTAATGAACATAATGCTACAACCTCATGAGATTAGAAGAACTTTAAATTTACAATTGATTATTTACAAAATGCTCTTGTATAGCTGGCCATAGTCGCTAGTGCAAACACATCACAGCTGTCTTTATATTTTGTACTAGTAAAATAGTACCATATATTATTTATGGATGTTAAATAAATATGTATTTACTTAGTTAAGAAAATTAAAATGGAACAAATATTTTTCAAATTGTTTTAATTACAAGTGTAAGAAATATATTGCATGCTACACATAAAGTGAAAAGTGTATTATTTTACTCATGAATTGGTCAGGAAATAATACAATACTTTTCATTTTTGTTATCCTCTTATGATTCGTCACTTGTTTTCCAGTTCGTATTTTCCTAATCCAGCCTTCTCTTTTGTCGATAGACTCCATTTTACCAAATTTATTTTGAATGTCACTCTTCCTTTCGCCAATTTTTGGGACAGGTAATTTCTTCCTACCCCGAGAATGACAGCCATAAACGCAGCATTTGACATTGTTCATATTTTTTCGTTTTTTGCTCATATTGCAAGTAATTTATATGTACTTTAAAACAAAAAGACAAACAAGGAACCGGCAAGGAATCCAATGCACTATACAGGCTGGTGGCGGTTAGGGGTGAACATAGGGATTTAACATGGGATTTTAGTTTTTTGCAATTTCCTGCTCTCCTGTTTTTTTTAAGGCAAAAACTGTAGAGTACAAAATTGTTCGGAATTAAAAATTGCATACAAAAATGTATTTACATTTATTATTATGTTTTTGGTTTCTTCACAATTTTAAAAAGGAATTTCAAAATTTGTTATTTTGTAGCAATAGCCATGGAATTTATTTTCTTCTGGTTGTCAAAAATTATTTATAAACGTCAACCATGCGTTAATCTAACTTAAAAATTAAATAAAAACAAACAACTTTTAATTTTAATACGCATTTTTTATTAGGTATACCATTTAATAATAAACCAATTCCAAATGTATCAACTACGTAGAATTTTGATTTATCATAGCCAATACCATTTCTTAATTCACTTCGTTATAACGTATTCTATTATTATTTCCTTCATTAACTTTGTTCACAGCTACACTAGCTGTGTTCTCAACGTTTTTAACAAGTTTAGAAATTGTTGCTATAATATGAATTGGTGTATTTTCGTACTTTATGGAAAACAAATCACGTATTCTTTTAAAACTATTTCCTCCACCATAATATTTTTTTATAATGAAAACTCGTTCCTTATTCGAATAAACATTCATTATTAAATTAACTTTTTATTAGAGAAAATTTCGAAAATTTGACAGAAATTGAATGACATTATTATGTTTAAACATTTGAGTTATAAGTCATGGCTATTGCTACAAATTAACAGAAATTTTGAAATTTCTTTTTAAAATTGTGAAGAAACCAAAAACATAATAATAAATCTAAATACATTTTTGTATGCAATTTTTAATTCTGAACAATTTTGTACTCTACAGTTATTGCCGTAAAATGAACAGCAGAGCAGGAAATTGCAAAAAACTAAAATCCCATGTTAAATCCCTATGTTCACCCCTAACCGCCACCAGCCTGTATATATTTACTGTATAGTTGAATAACAGAATATCATTTTCAAGAGTTGCATATATCGTCCGCTTGAGGGATTCACGTTAATTTTAGTCGCCAAAGGTAGTTTGCGGGAAACCGTACTAAACTGTTTCTTTGTACTTTTATAGTATATGGGCGTTTAAGCGGTTTATGGCGATCCTTTGGGTTTTGGTGAGACAGAGTTTACATCTGTAACCGTTTTCAAAATAAAGACTAAAATATACATAAATTCATTTTTAAGAGGTTGGTATGTATAATACTCAGTGAGATCGGGCACATGTATATTTTTTTACCTAAAATCACTCTTTATTGAATACGCCATAAAAGTTTGTCGAATTCCTCACGGAATAGCCTGTATATTGTCTGTTAATTTAAGATTTTAAATTAAATTACAAATACAAATTTTGAAATTTTAGATCTCTAATCTATAAATAGTAGTAATTAGTTGCGTATATCTTTTTGATTACTCATATATTTTTGATACTAGTTCATTAGCTTTTCTAGAAATAGAAACATTTCTATCTGCATGTTTCATCATGTTTTAATACTGTTGTATCTACGGTTGTACGTACTAAAATTCCAAGAAAATATCACAAAAAACCTGTATTTTACTGCTCTTTCTCATAATTGTTTTCCTTGATTCCTCTCTAAAACTTGCGCAATTATTTTTAGAATTTTATCATCTATTGTTTATAAAAATTATAGCACTCCTACACAATTAAAATATCATTGGAACAGTCTATTATAGAGTGTCCTTTAGTCGTTTAGTCCATGCTCTATCCTTATCTGTCATACTGTATATCTGCGTTTCCTGATCGATGTCAATCTATTTTAGTCCTGACCTCTAGGACTTTATTCTATGCCAAATACACTACATATATACAGCAAATATTGTAGGGTGAAAAATACTATGAGAATATATAACATTAAAATTGCATTTTATAGATAAAATGTTATTTTATAAATATGATAAATAATTCATGACGGCTTTTTCCTCATTTCTTATGAATAAATAATCCAGAATACTGAAACTAATTATTCAAAACAGTCTAGAAAAATCAGACATTAACATAGTTATTTTATTTATTTTGCAAATCGGGCTGCAAACAGGACAAAGTCCTAATGATAGTGCAACACTAAGAAATAGTTAATACTAGTTCAGCAATATCAAATATCACTATATGATCTGAAGTGATTGTTCATCGTGGCTTTCTTTTTATCAATCTAGGTGTGCCAAATTATTTACTTTAGATTTCGGTAATGATTATACCACAAACATCTCAAAACTATGCCGACCAGTAATTCCGAGTTACGACTTCGGTTAAATGGCCATCTTTTCCCAAAATTATCGAAGACTATTACGTAATGACGGAAATCAGATTTTAGACAATTTTTAACATTGATGAAGAAAGTTTTCCAATATCAAAATTACTAGTAATTCTCAGTGTATTTAATAATTTTTAAAATTTCAGTGATAGTAGATATAGTTTTTGTATTTATCAAAAAACGTTTTATGTTTTACCTACATAATTAAATTGTTTTAAATTTATTATCTTATATGAAATCTCTCATTAAATGGGGGAGTTTTCGATTTTTGATTTTTTATATCAAAATATTTTTAAATCTAAAGCATTTTTACTTTTATATTTGGAAAATTTTAAAAAATATCAATGAAAAAAATGTTAAACTTTTGCAATATTTTCTTCCCGCCACTATGGAGTAGGTACATAACATCAACGATGTGCGAAGTAGGTCTCGTCATACATGCCCAAAACGTGCTTCATAGAAAGAGACAGAAGCAAAACTAGGCCAGCTGTTTATGTTTACATTTGACACTTGACCATTTAATTTTTGTGTTTATTGTATTTTCTAGAAGCGTTTTTTATTCAGACCGGTTACATCCGGTTACGTGGTAGATAACCGCATTTTATTCAGCATACCGGTTACTTTCGGTTATGTCAACCATGTAACCGCGGTATGCTGGACGGTTACATGTCAGGTTACTATTGCTATCCTTTTCTAGATGTCAAAACGCTAACATTTTGATGATTAGGCAACTTTTAGTAAAAGTATTTCGAATTTTAAATGGCACAAAATTGACCCCTGTGGTGCACTCTCCACGCCAGCAATGAGTGCCCGTGAGGTGACGCCTGGTAAGCGCCCGCACGGGGCAAATATTTCATCATTACCGATATCTGTTTACAAGGCAGATTGGCACATCCAGCAATGGGTAATAAGCCGTGATGATAATATATTTATTTATTTTATTTATTTAGTAAAAGTAAAAAATGGAATCTGTAACATTTTTTGTCAACTTTTTTTTTTTGTTTTAGATCAATACGCTTAAATTTAAATATTTGACAAATGTCAAATAATTAATTTCTAGTAGTAACCGGGCATATTTTATTCACACCGGTTACATGCGGTTAACCATATATAAACCGATTCCCTGAATAAAAATCGCCTTATATATTTAAAATCAAATAATTTGTTTTTTGCGATTTGACATTGAATTTGACGTCTCAATACCGATATAGAAAACATACGTTCATGTTTTCATTCTAAACTAGCGCTCGTAGCGGACAACTACGGCGAACCAAAGATGCTGCATACGTCATCGTATTGCCGGCGATTTAACTAACGATAAATTTAATATCGTTTGCATTACTAGCAATATTGAATGTATAGTATTGCAGTAATGTGGAAAAATCTTTACATTTCAACATGACTAAACTCCCCCATTCATCCCCTATAATTGTTTCGCTATCTCTTACTGCAATGAATAACTTTTTTACTTCCTTCACGAAAAATTTCGGTTTTCAGATTTCAACGGAAATATCCATTTTGACCATCCCTGAATCCATTCTGACTAATTTCGTCGAGACGTCTGTACGTACGTATCTCGCATAACTCAAAAACGGTAAGCCGTAGAAAGTTGAAATTTTGTATTTAGGACTACTATAACATCTAGTTGTGCACCTCCCATTTTGGTCATTACATAATTTCCAGAAATGGTACTTTATTTAAAACCTATAATAGATTTTATTGAAAAACTATATTTAAATATAATCCAAAACTTTTCAAATTTGGTATATACGACTTTTATGTCAATTAGAATAACAGTAGATTTTGGTTAAAACAGGCTAACCGGAAGTGATATATTACGTGAAGTTGTTAACAGTTTTTCTTGAATAAAATGGTTTCATTTTGATTTTAGAAATAAATGCTTCAAATAAGAGTTCTGCGTCTAGCACATCAAGTATTATTAAATTAGCCATTTATATAAGCGAGATATGTAAATTTAAAACATATATACTTTTTGGTTTTTGTAATGAAGCTTGCTATGGATTAGGACAAAAATAAACAAAAAAATAAAAAATAGATGTTAATGTCAAATTACGTCAAATACGTGCAATTTTATAATTGAGTCTATACTTCATACTAGTCTTGCGTACAAGGAAGTCGTGTGGTGTCCACATCAGATTTTTTCATTTATGATTACCTTTCTGACTTAGTCAAAATGCCTTCTAATTTAATTTGATTAGTTCTGTTTCCACTACAACAATCCTACACCATTAAAGAACAAACAATGTCTGTAACTAAACCTGAAGATTAAGTGAGAAAACTTTTTATCCGTCTTTCTTATGAGATCCGATACTATCTAACTTTGACTGATCGGTTCAAAACACTGTTTTATGTTACTCTTGTTTTGCTCAATTAGATGTTTTTGGATTATTTACTTTTAGCAAGAGTTGGAACTCGAAAAAAAAAGATTAACGTGTTAAAAGTTACGTTTTTATTACGTTATCTTCTAATCGACGAAAGATAAGGACTACTGTATACAATATGTTCCATTAAAAACTATCAATAATTGCGATCTTGGAAACTATATTAGTTACAGCTTCGGCGTTTTGTGCGCTTTTGCGAGGTCATTTGATTTTACCATTTTCTAATAAATTCTAAATTAATTATAATCGAGAAAAATATTTCAAATAACAACGATAATTGTCCGTTACCACAACTTGATCCCATGTCAACAATCTTATGCATATGTTTCAAATCGCGAGGGGATCAACTCGGAGATATAGAGTGTAGATATTTTTATTGCCTATGCAGTGGCGTGCAAAAATAATTTGCATAACGCTTAATTTCAGATTTAACACAAACTTATCATTTTTTATATGAAATATCTGCTTTTTACCTTAAAAAATCCCCTTTTTTCCCTATTCAATATTTATTATTAAATTTGTTTTAAATCATAGATTAAATAAATAAAATAAATATATCACCACGGCTTATTACCCATTGCTGGGTATGCCAATCTGCTTTGTACACAGATATCGGTAATAATGAAATATTTGCACCGTGCGGGCGCTTACCAGGCGTCACCTCACGGGCACTCATTGCTGGCGTAGAGAGTGCACCACAGGGGTCATTTTTGTGCCATTTAAAATTCGAAATATTTGGCGTCGATCGGGATCGAACCCGGTTCCCCAGATTCGCGACCTGACACTCAGGCACGCGGCCACGAGACCCCATAAATCATAGATTGATCTGATAAATACTCACTTGGGCAGATTCATAAAAAAGATTTAGCTAATCCTCTTTTTCGAATTAGTGAATTCTATTCTATTCCGGTATTTTAAATTTAATATTCATTGTATTATCAATTATTATCTATATTTTAATAAATAAACTGTCAAATTCAGAGCAGAAATCTCTAAACCAAAAATGAGGATTAGCTTAATGTTTTTTTATGAATCTGCTAGACTGTGTATATTTTTACTTGTTACAATATATTGAGAATGACTATTAGAGAACTGTGAAACTGGAGAAACATCGCTAAGGAATCTCCAATTTTTCAAGTCAATGGGGTATGTGACCAAATTTACTTAAAAAAATAGAGATGTTTTTTTTTTTAATTTGTTATATATTGTTGTACGAATAAATGTTGTTTGACTGAGGTTTCGAGTTGATTATTAACACTATATATATATTAATAGAATTCGAGAAAAACAGCATTAGAACTTCTGTGACGTCATTTGTGAGAAATAAAATGTTTTACTGCTGTTTTTCTCAAATTCTATATTAAATTTTTTTTTTTTTAAATGGGTATTTTATTTTAATATTTCTCTAAATTTGATCAAGGTCACATATAACATTCTCTGAACCACATTAAGCGATTATGAACCTAAACAGTTTATTAGTAATGACCATTTTCTTTTACTATAAGTTTCCCATATGTGGTTTACTATATTGTTATCCTATAAAGTTACGGATTAAAAAATCAAATAATTGATCGTGAATAGTAATATAAAAGAATTATTAGAAATAGATTACAAACATTTCAGGAAATTTGAGTGTCTAATAGGCTCCACAAAAAAAAATTGGAAAAATAGCCACAAGGGCAAATATTTTCGAGCTGTAGTGTATTTTTTTTTGTATTTTGTGCTCGTAATGAAGGCAGCACTACAATAGTATATTGTGCAACAAGTGCAGAAATGCACCTATTGCCCACACACAAGTGGGCAATAGGTGTTTCTGCACGAGTAGTAGACTATACTTTTTCTACGATCACACTCTTTGCTAAGATATAAATAATTATTTTTTAATATAGAACATATTTTTTTCTCACTAATTAATTGAACTTTAAAATTATTACAATAATTACTTTTGCTATGCATGGATAAGTAATTACCAAATATTTTGTAATTTATAAATCAAAAAATACATTTATAAATATTAACATTATATTACACAGACGCCAAATATTTCGAATTTAAAATGGCACATAATTGACCCCTGTGGTGCACTCTCCACGCCAGCAATGAGTGCGCGTGAGGTGACGCCTGGTAAACGCCCGCACGGTACAAATATGTCATCATCATTACCGAAATCTGCGTACAAAGCAGATTGGCACACCCAGCAATGGGTAAAATGCCGTTATGATATATTTATATTTATTTATAAATATTAATATTATATTACAATTGCCAACTTGGGTGCGAAATAATTTCTCACACCTTATCCCATGATTGTGGGAAATGAACTTTCGGGCTTTGTAAAGGATGGGAATGTGTGAGAAATAATTTCTCACATCTTATCCCATGACTGTGGGAAATGAATAACTTTCGAGCTTTGTAAAGTATGGGAAAAGTACAATTTTCTGTAGTGGTCGTAGAAAATATTTGTATACCAAGTGCTGAAAGTGTTTCTTTGTCAACCAAAAACGAAAGTTGCAGCTTGAGAGAAACGAAGACTGCAATCGTTTGAGTTCGACAAAGAACTTTCTACACGTGTTATACATACTGTTTTTTCTACTCCTGCAAGATAAAAAAAATAAGGAAATAAAGAATTAATTTTGTTTAATAATATATTTATTGTCAATTTTGTATTTGTGATGCGTATCTATGACAACAACAATCATTCTATACAACAGAAGTGACAGATAACGTAAAAAAAACAACATAAAACAATAAAACAAATACAACGCATTTAATATTAGCAGGCCGTGAGCTCCTTGCTCACACTAGGATATCGAAGCGTGCAGCAAAGCCGCTTTCAGCATGAAAAACAAAAAATCTGATGTGGCCAGCACATTACCTTCCGTCAGTTCTATGTATTTTGTACAAATTTCATACGGAAAGTTCCCTGCTAAATTAAATATTCTATTTCTTGTACATTACCTCCCGGCAGTTGCATGTATTCTATGCAAATTTCATACAGAAAATTATTATTTTGTGACGTTTTCTATATACAGTGTAATGTATCTGCAGAAATAAAAGATTTATTATTATTATTTCTTGTACATTACCTTAAAGCAGTTGTATGTATATTATACAAATTCCATACAGAAAGCAAAAGATCCTATATTTTCAGTAAAATTATAAGACAAACACACTATGTCAATTTTCATTTGACACTGACATCTTTCAATCAGAATTTTCTTAATATAGTAGCTGTTTCCATAGCTATGGCTACTTTATGAAATTTAATTTCTTTATAATTTTTTAACTCTATATCCATTTAATATTAAGTATAAAATGCTGTCAAATCGTATAGAGAATAAAATATTCTTTAATATTTATAATAACATCAAATGTGAAAAAATTATATTTAACATGGTTTTTTCAAAAAAAACTGTTAAAATCTTCAAATGATGGTACTTCCGGTTGACCAATTGTAAAAATCTAATCAGCTCTTCATATGGATGTAACGAAGAAGTACCTATACGAAAAAATTATAATTTTTGTAACTGTAGTATTAGTTATCGCAGACGAAAATTTTGTTACACACACACACATATAGACATCATCGTAAAAATAGTAAATTCGTATTCTAGGGACCCTAAAACGTGCTTATTGATTAAAAACTCATCATCGAATATTTTGACCAAAGACAATACCTTGCTTACCTAAAGGTGACGGAAGGTAAAAACAAAATTGTATTGTCAAAGCAGGTGTAGAAAAAGTAATTTGTACAACATTTAAACAGAAGTTGTCAAAATTGAATATTTATTGCTTATTAATTCTAAAATATGAGGAAAAAATAATCTGAAAGACACATCAGAAATTTTTCCCGAGTAGGTATTGATCCTTCACTCGTTTATATTTTGGCAACAGTCCTACTTCTGTCTTCAATATATATACTCCAAAATTCATTCTTTTACTTCACTTTATCTCTCAAGTTGTTCGCCTTGAAAACAAATGAAAAGTGTTATATGTGATCATGAAAATTTTGAATCAATTCCGGTAAGGTCAGATCAGCAAGGTTTTGTATCCAGGTCACTAAGGAATTATTTATAATTGAGTTTTTATCTAGTAGAAAATAGGCAAAACGTACACAGTTTACAAATAAATTACTTTCAAAAATGTAAACCGAGTTTGTTTCCGACCGAAGTCAAGGAATCTTTTATCGTACGAAAGTAATCCTCGCTACGTCAAAAAGATTAGCTTACTAAGCAATGAATAATACGTTGCGATGATACATTTATTTATGTATTTATTCTATGCGCAATTTATTTGGAAGTTTGTATTACAGTGATAATTTTATTTACCTTCTCACGGTGATGATGAATTGTACTTTTGTTTCTTGATAATGAATGCTATTCATAACTTCCTGCTATAAGTTGAGTTTAAGTTATCTCATTGATACTAGCCAATCGCAAATTTGTAATCATAGAAACATTTTTTTGTGATTGGTTTATACTTCGTACCACTACGCACTAAAACTACACAACTGTCAGTATATTTGAAGGTTAGTAACACAAAGCAACAGTACCGTTATGCTCTGTACGCATGCGCAGTATCGAAACTGATTTTAAGTGTTTACATGAGTAGTTCTGAAACTTGTTTTCAAGTCCAACCCATGAATTTTAGTTTTGGTTTGAGATAATTCAAAACCGTTTTGACACTGTATACATGGCGTTTTCAAAACTAAAAACGTTTTAAAAACGGTTTCAAAACTGCATGTAAACTCAGTCATTGTTACGATAATGATATTTAAGTCAATTTATTTTGAAATATCAAAATTCGTGAATATATCCAGACTGAAATAACTATTTATGATATAAGTGAAATGGGAGTTGTTTTTTATTAACAATTGGTCAAAAGCAATTTGCTTTTATACTTCTTCTAATGGCCAGTTGCACGGTTTATTGTTAAATTGGCAATATCGTATCGAAACGAAATGTCAAATGAGTTATTAAATATTACTGTCAAAATTTCGATACGCGCTTATTTTATTAATCGATAGTTACGACTTAAACTATAAGCGATGCAAGTGATCATTAATTTTCAAATTAATCGCCTGGATAAATGGTAGAATGAGGTAATGCAAAAAAATTAATATATGTTTTTCTTCTGAAATCCGAGTAAGTACGTTCTACAGTATTATTAAATATGATTTTCTGTTCAAATTTCTGTATATATGAAGCGCAGTATAGCAATTTAAAAGTATATTTTTTGAATTGGCGCCAAATTAGTCTGTAACGTCCAAAAGATATTATTATTTGTTTCAAGTACATTAAACTAGTGCAGTGAAAAAGTGGATGTCCATTGGAAGCGTTCACGTAAAACTTTTACAGGTGGCAGCAAAACTGTTCACACAATTTATTTTATATTTAATTTTAATTTATCGTTATTTTCCATTCTTTTAGAGCTATTGCTTCAAACTTATCTAAGCATTTTATACTTTCGTTTTTGTAAATGAATGCCCTATTTGATTTTCACTGCAGTGCGGCATTTTGCTTGGTTATAATATACTGACAGAGCAGTTATATTTCCGATTGACTTGTGAAGGTGATAAATGTGTAACTACAGCGCCATTAGTTCTTGACTAAATGTTTCCATTAAAAATGTAGACAAGTGACATTTCTGAACATTACATAGTTAGAAATTGGATAGCGAGCTTTTTTCTACTTTGTCGCGCATGAGCAAAAATGCATAGATCACTGTCATTAGATATAGGCAATTTGAAAATTCTACAATTTTTTATTTTTACGAATACTTTTCAAATCTGTAATATTTGATTTTCATATGCACATCTTTAGGGGACTAAAACAATGTTTGTTACATAGAACAATTGAAAATACCGTTAAAAATGATAATTTAAATATTTTCATTGATAATTTCTATTCAGTTCTCAAAATTTATAAAATCTTGTACTTCAATTAATTTTAATATTTGTATATGGACGTCATAATAGGCAATGACATATTTATAACGAAATTTAATTGTTCAGTGCTATGTATGTTAAATGTTACAAATAATGTTTATAAATTTAATAAATGTTATATTTTTGCTGTTTGAAACAAATGAACGTAAAAATAAAAAAAATAAAATTATATTTTCGCCTATATCTAGTGACCTATGGATTATTTCTCAAATAACGAAACAGCGTTAAAATGGCCTCCTAATAGGGCAACTATTTCTTTTTCTCTTAAAGGAGATATGGTTTAATTTAGATTATCAAGAAATATAAAGAATTTTAGTGAATTCTATTGTCAAATATTATATTAATAATTGTAAAATTAAGTAATACTGATTAATAAAATAATAGTATATTGTGTTATTTGGAGTAAAAGTGATACTTTGTGTGGCGAGCATGGAAGTTTGCACGACGAGCGAAGCGAGTCGGACAATTGCATGCGAGGCACACAAAGACACTTTTATTCAGAATGACACATTTTTTTTTTCAAACGCACTACTTTTCTTTTTATTCGCTAATTCTATGTAGTTTCTATGGATATTTATTTATTTTATTTCTACGCCGGCGGAGTAGAAATTTCCAGCGGCGTAGAAATGAAACTTCTACCTTGTGAAACAAGTCATAAAAATGCCATTTCTACGCCGTTTTAAAAAAAATATTACCTACAACATTCCAAAATTTGCAAATATTGTACATTCTTGCATACAATCATTACAATCGTCTTACAATCCCATGATTGTAAAATCTTTTGTACAAAATTAAAGGAGTGAGTCACCCCTCGAGAATAATGAAAAAATCGTGCAACACCTCATTCCCTCTGATAACAATACCCTGCCTTTTGTAGGAAATGCCACTCTCTCTTGATTTAGATCTCCCATCAATTTATTGATCATGGCTATATTAACATCTGAAAAGGTAGTCGTCTCTATCGGTTTCATCAGTGCCATTGCAACTGCAGATTTCGGATTCAAAGGTTTTAAGTTTATATAGGTGACTTTGTAAACCGTAGTGGTTGAATCGTAGTCTGCAGATGGAAGAAATAGCTTTTCTATTTAGATTGGATTTATTAAACCAAGGTTTATTAGCACTATTTGGTTGTATTTGATAATATTTTCATTTTCCTTTATTGATGCTTATTTGTTTATATTCATATTTTATTTTGTGAGAGCAGGGAGTTTGAACATTTCGAACAAAATAGAAGCACGTGATGTACATCATACAATACACAAATGCTATTTTTCGGTTTGTTGTTCCATTGATCATTACCAAGGTAACTAATTCACTTTGTGATAGTGCGTAAAATGAGGTACTTGCACGTGACGTTTAAATATGGCGGATATGACAATTTAACAGCTGATTGCGGGCAAACAAACGCCTAGTTTTCATTACGTCTTATGGGAAATTGTATCCTCAAAAGTATAAATAACATTTTATTTGGATTTTATGCGTATTACCTACTTCCAAGCTAAGGTGTAGAAGATTAACAGAAAAGTCTGTATTTAATAAATTTAATATAATAACTAATAAATATTAATGAGCAACACTTATTTCCGAAGGTGAGACTGATATTGCAACAAAATAGTTATTTGTATCACTAGGCCAGAAACTGAACATTTGCGAGACCGAATTTATTTTGACAGGCCGAGCTGAAAGCGAGTCCTGCAAATACGAGATCTCGCAAAACAGTTTCTGGGCGTGTGATACACAAGATTTTTTATACCGACTTCTCCATAAATTCTTCGTATATTTCTCTACACTTACTAACTTACTTACATAACCTAAAAAAATGAACATATAATTTTATCGGTTTTGCCGAGGGTTTTGCATTGCAAGTTTAATTAAAATGCGTAATTATTTTATATCTATTGAAAATATAACATACAAACATTAGTTATATATATTTTATATACTTTCGCATATTTTTAATGACAGATGGCGGAAACTCAATTTTATCACGTGAAGTTAGTTTTAGTTACAAAACAAACTAGTCCTAAAGTTGGAACTTATAATTAATCTATACGAGATGTCAGTAATGACAGCATATTATTATTTTTATGACAAAATTTAGTTATTTAAGTTACAACAATTAAAGATTTAGCCCTAAAAGTTGTAAACATGTTGCTAATTCTTGTGTTGAAAATAATCTTAAATTGACATATCACCAGTACAGTAATGCCAACTCCTTTTGCCGGCCTAGGTCAGCAACAGCGTATTTCTGGACGATTTTGAGTTATGTAATACTATTCAAAAAGGACAGAGGTTCGAAAAATATTTTTCATTTCCTGCCTTTAAAATATTCATTATTCGAGGAAAGACTATCGATCAACTTTACCTCCCGCTGCCCTTGGTAAGGGAGGTACAGGGATCGTGCTAAAGATTTTGGTAAATGACCACGTTTTAAGGTCCCTAGAATCCAATTTTAACATTTTCACGATGATGTCTGCGTATGTGTATGTATGTGTGGATCCTCCACTCTAACTCAAATACTATCATTCAGAAAAATTTGATAACTTGTATTTAGACCTTTTTCTAATATGGAAAGAACCCATTAGATTTTCGTGTAAATCGGATAACCGGAAATGGCACTTTACTGGAAGCTCAAAATAGATTTTCATCGAAAAATACCTTTAAATGTTATTTTTTCAAGAGTAATGTTATTAATTTTCTACAGATCTATACATTAATACTGTTTCTGGATATTTTATGAATAAAATTATAAAATTATCTATAATTTAAATCCCAGAGCCTACGCTTTAAACAAACAAAACGCAGTTATACAAATGTATGTAACTGACAGATAAATGTCACTATCAAAGAACTAATCATTTCAAAATAATATTAGTAACGTTTTAAAAAGAAAAAAGTAAATAGAAAAATAGAAAAGGAATTCAATACAGTTTTCAGCATAAGTAAATATGTAGGGATGTATTGAGATTAATAAAAATTAACGATACACATAAAAGTTTAACCTAATCCTCATTTTTGAATTAGTGAATTCTATTTTATCCCGGTATTTAAAATTTAATCTTCATTTTATTATAGCTCCGGTGGCTCAATGGTTAGAGCAACGCCTCATAAGTCATGAGTTCGCTCGGAGCTCTGGGTTCGAATCCCTTTCAGGCATGCATGTGTGTGAATGTGAACCCACTATGTAATTGCGATGTAATCCTGATGAGGGGTTTAAAAAAGAGTAGTTACTTGGATTAGATTAGATTATATTTTAAGAAATAAACTGTTCAAATCAGAGTAAAATTCGGTAATCCAAAAATAAGGATTAACTTGATCTTTTTCGTGACTTGGGCTGTAAATGGCGGAGGTATTGTGTTGGCCACACCAGATTTTTATAATTCTTATCAAATTTAGCATATTCTAATGAGAAAGGATCAATATTATTAAAAAGTTTTTTTTTTTCAAATATCTTTCCTTCGCTTCATCCACTAAAGCTTGTCTATATTTACTTAAATTTACACAAGTCATTTACAAAATATGAAATTATGTGTTAATACCTATAATTTACAATTAAATATAATGGTAAGGTTAGGATTGAAATCCCGGTGGCTGACATGATTTTCTCACAATTTATTTTGTTTATAATGGTTATTACTTAATTACTTACCTTGCACATATACTAGAAGCAATAAAACTTAATACTAAATGGATGTAACTCGTGATATATCTATAACTCAAGCTTGTTTTGGTTTGGTTTCAAAACTTTATTGAGATTATATGTATGACTTTTTATCACATCACTTCAACATTGTGTTCCTACTAGTATTTAGCCGTTATAATTGCATATAGAATTTATACAAACGTCCATATCAATAATTATTTAACATTTTATGAGATTATATGTATGACTGTTTATCTCATTTCACTCTAACAGTGCTTTCCTACTAGTATTTAGCTGTTATAATTGCCTACAAAATTTATACATACGTTCATATCAATAATAATTATTCAACATTTTATGAAATGTAAACACGAATTATCCATTTGACTCCATGTTAAAATATGGTTTGTTTGCCCGCAATCAGCTGTTCGACCGCCATAATGAATGACCTTGAGTGACGTAGGTAGTTTTAAGTTTGTAAAACGATTGATTAAAATTTTAAACACGCTAAATTTGCAAAACCAGTGTGAATATTGTGTTATCATGGCAAAGTTCTCATTTAATAATTACTACGTTTACATGCAGTTTTGAGAATGGTTTCAGTTTTCAGTCAAAATTACGCGAAACTGTTTACATGAAATTTTCAAAACAGGTTTACAGATTGATTTGAAAATAGTTTCGGCGCATGCGCATTTGACTGATGTAAGTAACAGATCCTCTTCACTGCAAATACTTCGTTTTTCTATTATTCCAATTATTTTTTCTACTTTATAGCACTACGCACTAGAACTACACAGCTGTCAGTTTATTTGTAGGTTAGTAACACCAAGTAACACAAGGCGACAGAAACCTCATGCTATATACGTATGCGCAATCTCGAAACTGAATTTTAAGTGTTTACATGAGTAGTTTTGAAACTAGTTTCCAAGTCAAACCCGTGAATTTTAGTTTTGGTTTGAGATAACTCAAAACCGTTTTGACACTGTATACATGGCGTTTTCAAAACTAAAAACGGTTTGAAAACTGCATGTAAACTCAGTAATTGTGATCATAATACATAAATAAAAGTATTTGTTTATAATTATTAGGTTATTAGATTATATCGCAGATAAACTATTGTACGATACTCATACGTCAAGCATCTTTAGTCACTCGCTGTTCTCGTGTTTTAATTCTGACCCATTCGTGACTAAAGCCAAAGCCTAGCTTTACGTACTTATATCTTAATAACTATTAACATTGGTGTCATGAAATGACATTTTTAAGTCTAAAAACAAACTATAAAAAATCTTCTTTTAATAGTATTTGTAAATAAAATATGTTTTATAACTTCCTATTGAATAGTTAGATATATACAAAAAAATATATGAACCTTATGGTACACTAGCTACGAATATTGACATGTGACTTAAATTTTTATTTTTTAATCCATTGTATTAATGAATACAACTGTAACTGTTGTTGTAATGACTGTAACTCATTCGGATGAATTATTATACTATAGGCTGAGGTTCGAGTTCATCCTCTTGAGTTATATACTACGTTTATATGCAGTTTTAAAAATGGTTTTAGTTTTCAGTCAAAATTATGCAAAACTGTTTACATGCAGTTTTTAAAACAAGTTTAAAAATTGATTTGAAATCAGTTTTGGCGCATGCACATTTAGCTGATGTAAGTGACAGATCCTCTTCACTCCAAATACTTCGTTTTGCTATTATTCCAATTATTTTTTATACTTCGTACCACTACGCACTAAAACTTCACAACTGTCAGTATATTTGAAGGTTAGTAACACAAAGCGACAAAAATGTTATGCTCTGTACGCATGCGCAGTATCGAAACTGAATTTTAAGTGTTTACATGAGTAGTTTTGAAACTAGTTTTCAAGTCCAACCCATGAATTTTAGTTTTGGTTTGAGATAATTCAAAACCGTTTTGACACTGTATACATGGCGTTTTCAAAACTAAAAACGGTTTCAAAACTGCATGTAAACTCAGTAATAGTATGACTAGCGAATGAAAGTTGACGTTTAGAATATTTAATAAATGTGGTTTCTTTTGAAAACATTTCCCTATATTTGATTTGAAAGAAAACTGACCCTTATGTATTCCGTTACAGACGATTAGAATTGTACTCAATACCAGGAGGAATTTAAAATGACCTTAGCAACAGGATTCAGGGATGTATTTAAAAAAATAATACCGCAAATTTTAGTTCGTTCGTCTCAGGTGTAAGCAACCCTCTAGTCGGAATTACTGTTAGAGGAAAGAGGAAATTAAAAATAATCGTATTTCATAGAATTGCCAAACTAAATAGTTTAAAGACCAAAATATTTTGTTATAATCAACATAAACGAAAAATGTTTAAAATATTTTAAACGCACCCCTGTTTTGATATTCAGTTGCCCTAGTCGGCCATCTATTTCCAGCCAGACAGTAATATGTATTTCTGTGATTCTGTGCTTTCCTAGTCCAGTATCTAAATGGGTTCATACAAAAATTTCATACCTGAATATTTCGTACAACTCTATTCTTCTCTAGGGTTTCAAAAGAAACCACATCTATAAATAATTCAAACGTCAACTTTCATTCGCTAGTCATACCATAGTCATAATTAGGAGTTTGTTGACCATTGTTACGTGTAACCTGCAATATCTCCAATATGTCATGTTCTGCAAAAGTAAAATAAGTTACTAATAGATTGGGATTTTGCGTCGTTATTTGCATTGTAATAATTTAAATGTTTCCTGTTGTTAAATGGCACAAAATTGACACCTGTGGTGCACTCTCCACGCCAGCAATGAGTGCCCGTGAAGTGACGTCTGGTAAGCGCCCGAACGGTGCAAATATTTCATCATGGGGTATTTTCACATTTTTTTTATATATTTTTTTCTGAAAATATATGTAAAATTATCAATATAGGTTCATATTTTACCTTCCAGAAGTGCGTAATATTTAAACTATGAATTTTTGAAATTTTTAAGAAAATTTAAATTTTCTCGTGACGACACCTGGCGATTTGGCAGCACTGCTGCAGTGACCAAATCTGAAACTACGTTGTTTACAGTTTGGATTTGAGTTTGACGTTTCACAACAGGGAACTATACAATGTTTAACAACCATTGTCTGCAATAAATATATATACGTACATATACGAGGTGTGTTCAAAAAATATCGCGAATTTTGTGTTTTTTCAAAAATTATTTATTTATTCATGAATATCTATTTTGTCCCCTTCAAAGTAATCCCCATGAGATATTATACACTTGTGCCAACGGTTTTTCCAATCTTCAAAGCACTTCAAAAAATCATTTTTTTTTATCTTGTTCAGCTCCTCCTTCGATGCCGTCTTTATCTCGTCAAGCGTAGCGTAACGTCGTCCTTTCATGGGCCTCTTCAGTTTAGGGAACAAGAAAAAGTCACAGGGGGCCAGATCTGGGGAATACGGTGGCTGCGGCATCATTAGTGTGTTGTTTTTGGCTAAAAAGTCGCGCACAAGCAACGATGTGTGAGCAGGGGCGTTATCGTGGTGCAAAAGCCAATTTTTTTCCACAAATCTGGGCGTTTCTGGCGGATTGTTTCGCGCAAATTGCGCATAACTTGCAGGTAATATTCCTTATTGACCGTTCTACCCTGTGGCAAGAACTCATGATGCACCACGCCCCTGCAATCGAAGAAAACTGTCAGCAAAACTTTCACATTCGACCGAACTTGGCGCACTTTTTTCTGTCTTGGTTCGTGCGGCAGCTTCCATTGAGATGATTGAACTTTGGTTTCCACGTCATAACCATAAACCCACGATTCGTCACCAGTTATGACCCTCTGGAGCAAATTTGGGTCGTCGCGGACAGAGTCCAACATCTCATTAGCAATGTTCATGCGATGCTGTTTTTGGTCGCAATTGAGCAATTTTGGTACAAATTTCGCGGCGACCCGTCTCATGCCCAAATCATTGATAAAAATCGAATGGCACGAGCCAATCGATATGTTTAGGTCCTCAGCAACTTCTCTAACGGTGATTCGACGATTGGCCAATATCATTTTCTCCACTTCATTAATTTTTTCGTCTGTTGTTGAAGTGCTCGGGCGTCCGGCACGCTTTTCGTCGTTCACATCTTCTCGGCCTTCTGAGAACATTTTGTACCACCGATAAACGTTGCTTTGGTCCAAGGTAGCTTCTCCGTATGCCACAGTCAACATTCGGAATGCATCCGCGCACTTAATTTCGTTTTTCACACAAAATTTGATACAGGTTCTTTGTTCCATTTTTTTGAATAGGTAAAAATCGAAGACGATCCAAAACACGTGCAAGCAAAGCAGCTGTCAACAATTAAGTGAACATTCAAAATGGCCGAGCTTGTCGACATAAGTGAGAGACATGAGTACCAACATAAAGCCACAAAAAGATCGAAATTCGAATATACGTAACCCGCGAAAATTCAAAATTCGCGATAGTTTTTGAACACACCTCGTATACCAATGTAATAAACTTATTACTTTACCTCGATCAAACAAACAAATAAGATAACCAAGAATAAAAAGCAACTTGACAACTTATGAGTAAATGTTTGGTTATATATGCCATGCGACATGACATTTCACAAATATGTATAAAGCGACAAAGTAAAAAAGAAAACTTAATCATATTATTATTTATAATTAATGGAAAAGCAGTATCTTACATTAATTCATTAATGGTTAAACATATCTGTAAAATTAAATATATATTAATAATGTTAACAACAAATAAAACGGAAAGTTAAATGATATATCAGGTATACCATCCGACTTGGTCGTACTATAGCAAAAATCGCCTGGTGTCGTCACGAATTGCTGCCGCGAAACTGTATTAACAAAATTATGAATGAAAAGTTTAATAATTTTGAGAAATAATGTGTGATATATGATTAAAATTACTTAAAGTTTCGTGCGAAACAAAAAAAACTGAACTTTTTTTTTTTTGAAAATACCCCATTACAGATATCTGTGTACAAAGCAAATTGGCGCACCCAGCAATGGGTAATATGCCGTGATGATATATTTATTTTATTTATTACCATAGAGATTTTTTAAACAACAAATAATAATCTCAATCATTGAGACGTTTTAGAACTTAGTCAAGGATGTTTTCCTATTTAGATTTTCAAGTATCAATAGATGGCGCAGATCGCATTAAACAATTGTTGACATATGTAAGCGTAGTATTGTTGTCAATTGTGTTTCTTTATATTTCGTATTATTTTCTCATTTATTAGTATTTTTTATTTATAATTCAAGTATGTTAATATAGAGTTTTTGAAGTCATATAGTTGTAGTTTTATGTAAATGTCAAATGTGTACCACTGTTTGTGGTAGTTAGCGTTTTCTTAATTGAAAATCCCAATATTAAATAATCACCTCTATTCTGTAAGAAAATTGCTGTCTTAGCAACATTGCTAACAAAATTAGCCAACAGAAACAAATGTAAAGTCCGTCATTTTCATATTTTCTTCAGTATTTGCAATTATTATTAGTTATTTGCTAAAGCAATGTTGCTAAGAATATGTTCCGTAATGCAACCGGTTCGACCAGATTTACGGTTTTGTGTTCCGTAAGTCCTGAAATTATTTACCGGTTTCTATTTGGAACGCGGTTCCTGAAAAAAGTTGGTAAAAAGTCGGACCACGGCAACCACGAAATAATCCTGGTTCATAACAAAATCAAACGATATCAGTCAGTGTCAAATTTCTAAACCGCATTTTTAGTGGTATTACCAATAATTATTATAGATGTAAGTATGAAAACATTATTTATATTTGAGATATTGGTGACTGCGTTATTTTTATTGGCATTATTCAATGTTATCATTCATTTAGTTAATTTGTATTTTTGTTAAGTTGTGTCAATTTTAAATGTCATATGAATTAATGTCAATCAGTTCCGAAATAGATGAAAATATTCAGGAACCATGGTGTACCAACAATCAAGATACAGGTTTTTTGGTTGACTTACGGAACATAGTATAAGATTTATCAACTTTGTTACAGAATGGGCTACTTGCGTGCCAATTTTTTATTTAATATTTTTGAAGAGATGATAAAAACTTGCTACCATACCCATATTTTTTTCTTTTGGCAAAATTTTCATTAATTAGCCAGAAAAAAAATAATGAAATTTGAATATTTAAATTACAGCCATGTATGACAGAATTACGCCGAACCAATGAACGGCCATAAAGCAATAACATCGATACGTCCAATAACAACGGCATGTGCGGGCAATATAAACATGACAGATCATCTGTTTGACGTTTGAATAATAGTTTGGAGGTTAATATTTTCGTTTGTCATTTTAATCTTATACGAGTATAAGCTAAGTTAAAAATCCTTCAAAATCCTGCTTAACAAATCTAAATATGTAATTAAAGTAACAGAAACCACGCAAATTGTAAATTATAAAGTAGTGAAACAGTGACAGAAAAATTAATTAATGTCAAATCAAATTAAAACTCGCACTCGCTTGCCATCTACAAGTTACATTCTTAAATATGCATCCCTTTCTCCAGTTCAAAATAATGACGTCAAAGAAAATCTTCTTTCTTTATTTATTAAAAAACAAATAATTTTTTTTTAAATAAAATTTATATTTTTACATACGTATTCAACTTTACTTTAGGTATTTAGTGGTAGATATCAGATTTCCAGTAGGTACCACGCAAGTAGCCTATTGGGATGATAGTTGTAATAACTATGTTACCTTGGTTACTTGTTACTATTGTTTTATTACTATTTATATGTATACAACCGTTTTTCTCTAATTCTATAAATATTTAACATTTTTTTAAAAATACGGGTGTTATTTTTATACATAAATATTTTCTCTAAATTTGACCAAGGTCACATACCCCATTAATTTTTTTTACTCTTTTCGAAAATAAATACATGGTATAAATATCACCATCATAGTGTTACTTTGAGTTAGAAATATGTGATTGGATATCGTACAGTAAGTTATGAATTATAACTCAAAAGTTTTATATTAGCAGTGAGTTATGAATGAATAACATAACTTGTTAAGAATTTATAAATTATAATTCAATAATGCCCGGTTTTATAAACATCGAATAAACTGCTGAGTTATTACTTTGAAAGTAAATTTAATTGACGAGTAAATAAAAATGTCTGTTTTATAAAACAAGTTACAGAGTAAAATAACTATTGCAGAGTAAATATTTTATCCTAGTGATTTACCGACAGATACATGACATGTCATTATTTTTTGATTTTTGCATATAAATATTTTAATATTTTCTATAATTATATACATCTAATATTGTTTTTCACTATATTAAGAACCTATAGGCCAGAGTGGTAATAAAATTTAATTTTTTTAAGAATTTGCAACTACAATTTTAACTGGGGACAAGGAAAAGAGCCTCCATGAAGAGTGTGTGAATACCGTAGTACACTCAGGATACGGTTTCTTACACCGGCTAATCTGTCCACTACTGGAGCATAAGGGAGATTGATAAAACAAGGATAAAACATTAGTAGACGGTATCCCTTAAAACCATTACTGACGATAATGTTAATCGCCAACTGAAGAAGATCTATTCCAAGCAATGTGCCGCAGAATATTTTAATAATATTGTATTCTGTATGTTCCTGACACGAAATAAATCCAAAAGTCAAAATAGAAAATAAAGTGTGTCATAATGAGCCAGGTGTCACATGGAAAAAAGAGAGAACGGGGAAAAAATTACACAGTAATAGACAAAGCAAATATAAAGACATGAAATTTATAATGAATTTAATTAATATTGATGTGTCAAATTTATTCTATAGAATAAAATTTACTTCCTCGAAAATCGGTGGAGTAATTTATTCTCTAGATTTACTTAGCTAGTATTTTTATTCTTGCTTTATAAAACGAAAATCTCTGGAATAAACTATTTTACTTTAAGAGTAAATTTTACTTTGCTAGTAATTTACTTATCCATCTTTTATAAAACTGGGCATAAAAGAAGATAAAATATGTACTTAGTACACTACTCACGTATAATGATTATAACTCATTGAGAGGATTTGAAATTTCATCCTCCTGAGTTAGAGCCATAGCTTCACGTCTGCTGAATTAATATGCTAGTACATTTCATCTAAATTTCTGCAAGGAATTATTTCTTTTGGTAATTACTTTATTGTAGTATATAGGTACTATTATTTATGTACGTATTTATATTTTAAGCTTTCAAATAAGTAAATATTTGAGTAAGGAACTTGTTATAAATAATTAAACATAGTCGACCCTCAAAATTGCAATAACAAATCTCGCCAAGGCTGACTAGATAGGAAGTATTTTATTCCCAACGTTGTATGAATTTAAATCAGTGAATTCCATAAACAAATGAAAGGATAACTCGTTTGTTGAAGGCGTTTGTTGTGCTGGTGACAGCTGAACGTGAAACAAAAGAATGGTGGAGGATCATATACGTCACTCCTGAATGTAATTTATCAATTCATTAATTACAAGATGACGCTTTGTATTGAAAATTTGACTTTTAAAATTTTAGGAATTTGATTTGTGCACATGAATCTAAAATATCCTGTTTGATGAGCTGAGATTTTATTTTTATAATAGTTTTAGCTAATGATTTTTAATTGCGAAAGAAGTATAGTAGTAAACAAAAAGTAAAATATATGTAGCTCTTGTAATTTAATTTTATACAAATAATTTTAGAACATAAAATACTGAATTATTGGTATATATATATTTTTAATTTAAACCCTCGTTTAAGCCTTTGATGTAAATTAAAACCTGGTTTTGAAACCGGCACTTTCTTCAATCTTCATTTTTTTGTAATTGTAAGAAAAGTAACTACCATGGCTCGTACCACGATCACGGTTTTAACTAATACGATGTTTTAAGAAATGTCAACTTTTATTATTTAATAATAATAAATAATATAAAATTTGTCAAAATATGATTTTATAGCAGAACATAGTTTGTATTCAAACAAATATTTTTTAAAAAATCGTTCTTTAAACATAAGGGAGAAATTAAATATTGAAATTTGAATTTGACATTTCTTAAAACAGTGTTTTAGTTAAAACCGTGATCGTGGTACGGGCCAGTGTGTTTCTGTGTTTAATAAAATTCCTAACTCGGAGCAGGCTATGAGCAGAGAAACGTATTTCTGATTATTATTCAATTTAAAATCAAGATGTCAAAATTGATCTTGAAATGTAATTTTAAGGAAAAAAGACAATAAAGAAGGATATAGTATATTGACATTCAACGTTTTCTATTTTTTTTTTCCATTTCTAAAATAATAATCAAGAAGAAAAACTTTTAATTTTTAGATAACATATTTGACAATATCTCATGTCAAATTGACATTTAATTAAATATTTTTAAATTGACGTACGTTTCTTTGTTCATTGCCTACTCCGAGTTAGGAATTTTTCTGGACACACTGTACTTTTGTCAACTTTTTAACAAAAATTCTTTTCATCGGTTGCTATGTTTTATTTTGTATTGGTATTACTTGACTGTTAGTATGATTGTAGAAATGATGAGAAGTATTAGTTATCTTTAGTTGTTTTATGATGTAATGCACGTCGTATTTGATTACCTCTGATATTTTTGACGACATTTTTTTCATACATAGACAAAAATTGTATTCTTGTAAAGATAAAGATTAAATTTTCATATACAATTTAGCTCGCAATTTAGGTCAAAATAATAAAGATTTATTAGGAATTTATTGCAGAGATTATCGTTATCATTTAAAAATATGGAAAGTATGCAAGTTTTTCTTCAATATAAAACCAATATTTTGTCGTAATCTCCAACAAACTACACTTTGTTTACAATATCGATTTACAATATTTGACGCGATCTATTTTTAGTCATACACATGTTGTATTTTTTGCTCTCATACAGAGATTCAATAAAAACATTACAAACTACACATGTTATATATATCACACAATACACAAAGATAATAATTTTAATTATAACTATACAAAAATATTGAATACACCTCTGTTTTGCTGTGTTTCTCAATAAAAATAATGAAATTGAATTTCTGCAGAAACAAAATAAAAAATTTATTTGTTTTTTATGAAATATGAAACTTTATTCTTCTTCAAAAAAGTTTGATATAAGAAAACTTATAGTTATGCATGAAATTATACGAAATTGGATACTTTAATACTATTAACTTCTTAACTAGTCTAAAAATAGAAAACTACAACAATAATTTTTAGGGTCGACGTACTATGAACTGTTTCTACCGAAAATGGAAAAAATAAGCAAAAATTTTACTACATATAATTAATTTATGATTTCAAGATAACTGTATATCTTTTATAACACGTAATTTAACTGTATATTTAAATAAATTCTTTACAGCACATCAAGAATTTAAGAATAAACAAAAACAAATGCCAAGAATATGACTAGAGGTTAACCAAACAAAAATGGAGGATTTCAAAATATTACAACAATGAAGAGATAAATTTTATAGCAGTTATTAAGAAATGATAGTAAATAAAGAGATAAGAATATTTTTTAATCATTTTACAAATGTAAATACTAGAAACTGGAAAAATATAAAATATACTTACTATTATTATCATCATTGATTTTCATTTTTTCTAACTGTGAAGAATCTCTATCATTGTACACTAACACAGCTGCAGCGTTACTTTTATAAGCATTGTCCACTTTAACTTCAAAGTTACACTTGCCACGTTTAATAAGCGCAATCCATGGTTCTGTAGGTAAGTGTCCATCGTTATTCGTACTTCTAAACGGCAGTTTGCACCCTGTGTGATCTTGGGGATCGTTCTCAGACTGAATATGCACTACTAGACCACTCGCGGGTCCCACATAACCTCCGCCGTACCTTCCATCTTCTGTTTTGTTACTAACCACAACCCCTAGTTCTTCGTAAGTTACATTTATATAAGCGATGGTGTAAGTGTCTCGCAGTTCATCACTGTGAACGATTGAATACGGTGGAAAGTCTTCTGGGCCAGTGGCTGACTTAACTTGCGAGAAAACATGTGTGAACGTAACAACTAAACACATTATACTAACCATTGTTACTAAGTCTTAACGCACTCAATCAATATACAAACTACACTTTGTTGCGGAGTATTTTTTTGGCGAACTTCTTACAATGGCAGAACATATTTCGCAATGGTTAGACACTACAAACTGAAAAGGCTATATTCTGCAGAATACAACACTTTTCCTATGAGTGATTGACAGAAGCGTACGGACGCGCACGGTACGTATCTTATGCCCGTACCGTCTCGCTTACAACTGCAGTCTGACCTCAAATCAGCCAGGTGGCGCGCTCTTTATAAACAATCCACCGCAGAACCGTACCGGATTATTTCCCGACAAGACAAAAACCCCTCAATAAACTACGGACTAAAACACATATTGCAAACACATGCTACTACATTTTATCTAAAATACAACACCTACTTTGTATAATCTGCATATATCTACCCAATACATTAATGCCCAGTTTTATAAAAGATGGATAAATAAATTACTAGCAAAGTAAAATTTACTCTTAAAGTAAAATAGTTTATTCCAGAGATTTTCGTTTTATAAAGCAACAATAAAAATACTAGCTAAGTAAATCTACAGAACAAATTACTCCACCGATTTTCTAGGAAGTAAATTTTATTCTGTAGAATAAATTTGGCACATCAACATTCATTAAATTTAATTCATTATAAATTTCATCTCTTGCATTATTATTACATTTATTTATTTATATTCAATATATTTGCTTTGTCTATTTCTGTGTTATTTTTTCCCCGTTCTCTCTTTTTTCCATGTTAGTTGACACCTGGCATTTTATGACACACTTTATTTTCTGTTTTGACTTTTGGATTTATTTCGTGCCAGGAACATACAGAATACAATATTATTAAAACATTCTGCGGAACATTGCTTCGAATAGAACCTCTTCAGTTGGAGATTAACATTATCGTCAGGAGTGGTTTTAAGGGATACCGTCTAGTAATGTTATATCCTGGTTTTATCAATTTCTCGTATGCTCCAGTAGTGGAAAGATTAGCCGGTATAAGAAACCATAGCCTGAGTGTACTACGGTATTCACACACTCTTCATGGAGGCTCTTTTCCTTGTCCCCAGTTAAAATTGTAATTGCAAATTCATAAAAAATATAATTTTATTACCACTCTGGCCTATAGATTCTTAATATAGTGAAAAACAATATTAAATGTATATAATTATAGAAAATATTAAAATATTTATATGCAAAAATCACAAAATAATGACAGATGTCATGTCTCTGTCGGTAAATCACTAGAATAAAATATTTTTTCTTCAAGCGTATTATAATATGCATATTATGCTACTGTACACACGCTATAGAAGATATTCATTGTCTTACTAGTACAAAAATGTTGATATTGTTGTACTAGTAAAAAAATGTTAGTTTCTTACTTCACCGCTGGCGGCGGCATTCACCACAGCAACACAGATCATATTGAAAATTGTTATTTGACAGTTCCATCGTTTGTGTTTTGTAGTGTACACAGCCAGCATTGGCTTAAATTGGAAATTTTATAAATAAAAAAATTCCAAAAAAATGTCAAAAAAATATTTAAAATACTTGAAGAAAAAATAGTATATGTCATTCGGAGTAGAACTCCCTTTTTGTGTTTTACCCAGCTTGCCTAGCCTCGGCTAGCGCCTCGGCCGCAATAGCTGGGTTCAACACAAAAAGACCGCTTTCTACTCCTAATAATATAATATACTATACTCTGCAAGTAGTTATTTTAATCTGTAACTTGTTTTAAAAAACAGACATTTTTATTTACTCGTCGATTAAATTTACTTTCAAAGTAATAACTCAGTAGTTTATTCGATGTTTATAAAACCGGCCATAACTAAAAGATATCAGATATTTTAACGGTCAGTTATCAGTTTTATGATAAGTATCTGGTTTATTATAATAATTTTTTTATAAAATTTAATAATAATTTTTCCCATATGCACTTCGAATTTTATACAATAATCAAGAAGTTACATTCTAAGAGAAAAGAGGGTGATCAATATTTTAATACAATCTAATTAATTTATCTTTAAGATTTTTACCTACTTGTATTTAGCTATATTTTTTTAAAACAAATGACATCTTTAATAAAATTTTATAGTATTTAAACCGCTCAGATATTGTTTATATACACATTGGAGAATTATTGAGGTGCGAATACTAAAATAAAAAAATTAAATACACCTCTGCAAGGTCTCCTCGAAGTAGACCTCCAAGTGCAGGGCCATAGGCCGTCACGTGACCCGCAGGTGTCATATTAAAAATTTATTTATAAGTTCATACCATGTGCATTAGACTTCATTGGTTTCCTTTATGACTCAATAATAATTACCAATCCTTATGTTATATATCCAATTTACATGAATTATGCCAATAACACTAAATATGAAATGACATAAACAAAGCACAAATAAAGACAATAAAAAATTGTCGAATGGAAAAAATATAATCAATGGATGAGCAGATTTGTTGCATGGATAAAGGATATTAAACAAATAAATATATTACCTATCATATTTTCCATTCAAATCCAAATCGCTATGGTCAACAAATTTAAATACCACAATAAATACATAAAAGATAAACTGCCGTTTGTTTATAAAAATACATTTTTCTTCAAGCGTATTATAATATTCATATTGTGTTATTGTACACACACTATAGAAGACATTCATTGTCTTACTAGTACAAAAATGTTGTTATTGTTGTACTAGTAAAAAAATGTTAGTTTGTTTGTTCACCGCTAGCGGCGGCATTCGTCACAGCAACACAGATTATATCGAAAATTGTTATTTGACAGTTGTATCGTTTTTGTTTTGTAGTGTTCACAGCCAGCTTTGGCTGAAACTGCAAACACTACAAATAAAAAATTATAAAAAAAATGTCAAAAAATCTTTGAAACACTTGAAGAAAAAATAGTATATGTCATTCGGAGTAGAACGCCCTTTTTGTGTTTTACCCAGCTTGCCTAGCCTCGGCTAGCGCCTCGGCCGCAACAGCTGGGTTCAACACAAAAAGACCGCTTTCTACTCCTAATAACATAATATACTATTATTTAGATTTTTTTCGAAATTTTCACTATATTTTTCAAGAAAACAAAGTATATTGCGACAGTGAGATGGATAAACAAACTGAAAGGCCGATTGTTACCTGCAAAGCTGTGTTCGATTTGCCACAAATCTTATTTAATCTCAGCTCACTTCAGTTTGACAGTCTTTTTTGTCATTCGATTTGACCGTGCATTACTGAGTCAAAGTGAGGTACCCCCATCCCCCCCCCCCCTACCTATTTTGCTGGTATTTGATTAGTGGGGGTATTTAATTTTGAGATGACATTATGTCTTTTCCCCCATGGCCGCACACTCATTTCAGAAAATATCAACTCACTTCAAGACAAAATGAGGTGAGTTTTTGTCAAATCGAACACAACTAATAGAGCATGTCCGGATTTCAAAGACCACCATTAGGATCTCGGAAACTATAAGAGATACGACTTCGGTTAAATGGGACATGTGAATGTGGTGCGCCTTTGGAAGGCCATCTTAGATGTGCTTTTGTTTTGCCAAAATTAACATAGACTGTCAGTAACCCAGAAAGATGTTTCAAATAAAAAAATTAGATATTTTATTGACTACCCAAGTGCCATACAAAAATAATATTTATTATGTTCGAAGGTTTGTACCATTCCGCTTCGGGTCGTGTTCCAAACTTCTTTCTCACAAAATAAAATGTCACTTTTAACATATATAAATAACTATTGTATCCGTAAATTTTCGATATTTGAATTTTATTTTTTTATCTGAAACATTCTTCTCGATTACTGTTACTGATAGTTTAGAAATAATTTGTAAAATGGAAAATCGACCAAATTTCGTTTTCCGCCAGAGAATTTTTGGCAAAACAAAAGCACATCTAAAATGGCCATCCACAGCGAACGACATCTCCCATTTAACCGAAGTCGTATCTCTTATAATTTCCAAGATCCCAGAAATAACCGAATTAGTCATACAAGCCACCACTTTGAAGTCATTATTTTTATCTCTCCACAGCACGCACTAAATTTTGACACACAAGTGCATGCACCGGTCTACCAAAAAAACGAGGTATAGGGCATTATCTTATTGACAAAATATGCCCCAGTAATTGTTAAAGGATTATAAATTACTGTAAATTTTGGAGTTTTTACAAATTATTAATACATTATTTTTATATCTATTAAATGTAGAGGAAGAAATACTTTGTCCGGCCTTTTTGGGAAATATACTTTATTGGGATTCACAATTAGTACATTCGGACGTGTCGAGGGCCCAAAACCCTAATCTTCAGCGGAGATCTAAGGAGGGTATTGCAGAATTTAATTGTCTTGGGGTCTGATTTTGTAACTTTGAAATCTACTGTAAATTGAAATCCAGCGGACGGAGATTCCCCCTCCACTTTTCTCCCATATTTCGAAATCTACTATGTTAAAGCGATTTTGTAAATTATACCGTGATCGGTGCTTTTAATTTGTTTATGAATTCGTCTGAAATTTACGGGAAATACAAAATGAACTGAAAATCATTTACTTAAAATTTGTTGAAAATGTTGATTTTTTAATGAAAATATTTGATTGACAGCAGAAAAGCGGAGTTGACATTTTGATTCTATCGGTAAGGCCGCTCTCGAAACTTATGCCAATGCTATTCTACACCTTTTTACATATCGACGCAAAATTTTGTAGAGATGTTCTTTCATCTTCAGGACGCGCCGCAGAAGAAAATATTGCATAGTTTTTGTTTAATAATTAATTTCAAAATTTACAAACAAGAAAATACAGTGAAGTGAGCGACGTTCGAAATCTATCTTTGTAGATTTCAATCAACTGGTCTCGGACAGTCGTTTTCAAACCTGCGCCACATTGGGGCAATTAAGTGGAGGGGGAAATCGCAAATCCGCTGGATCTCAATCTCCAGTAGATTTCAAAGTTACAAAATCAGACCCCTGGACTGATTTATTTGATGAAACATTTTTTATTAATGACTTCACCTCCATTCTGCTTTTATGACGGAGTAAAGCGTATGTAAATTATTTATGTATGATTCGTTTTTGTTTTGTGATTTAAGCAGAATTAAATTTTTATAAAACAAAATAAATATGAATTTTGCACGTTAATTTCCTGGTAGGTGTCAGTACAGATTATATAACTGCCTATAAACGAATTTTTACTGCGCAATGACATTCTTACATGAAGAATATACTATACCCATTCTTGAGCCACAATGAATTTTTTTTTTTTACTGTTTCTGTTGTATAAAGATTTAAAATGGCTCACCCAGTACAATATAATACAAAAACATTGTGAACTGTTAATAAATAACGTAGAAGTTTTTATTATTCTTACAAACATTGTTATTACACATTTTAAAATATGTTGAATAAAACTGCAATATCCAAAATGTGGAAAATAGATGCGATGTTATATGTATTTGTAAAGCTAGGATTGTGTTTCATTTTCAGATATAAACTATTTAAATTGGTAAAAAATACATTTAATAAACTATTTGTCTACGTAAAAATCTACGTTTCATGCATAATACATTCATATAAAAATTACTTACTAGTAATTATACATTTTCTCTGCACCAATTCATCGCATTCTGGAACATCCTTTCCCAGGGCGATTTCCTCAACTTATCCCAAGATTTGGGTGTGTACGGCAACAAATACATTTGGTCACACCTTTCTGGATGTGGCATCATAGCTAAATGTCTACCATCAGTACTACAGACACCTGCTAAGCCACCAATACTTCCATTCGGATTCATTGGATAAGTTTCAGTCGGATTTCCAGAATCGTCGACGTATTTCAGAGCAACGCAATTATCAGATTCGAGTTTTGAAAGAACTGAAGAGTTTTTAAATGTAAAACGGCCTTCTCCGTGAGCAATCCAAACACCAAGAGTGGAATTTTCCATATTTTGGAAGAAAATAGATGATGATTTTTCAATTTTAACGGTGGAAAATCTGCATTCGAATCTTTCAGATGAATTGTGTTCGAGTAAAACATCGGGTTTGACATTTTGATTAGTTATTCTGTTGTATCCAATCCAACCTAATAACGCCATCAACTGACAACCATTACACACGCCTAAACTGAACGTATTTTTCCTTTCCATAAAACTGGAAAACTGGTTTTGAACCCTGGAATTAAACAATATTCCAGCAGCCCAACCTTTCGCCGAACCAAGAACATCAGCATAGGAAAATCCTCCTGGGAAAATTAAACCTCTAAACCTGTCTAGAGTAATTTTTCCAGTAATTAAATCTTGCATGGTAATGTCCCAAGCTTGGAACCCAACTCTGGAAAATGCCGCCGCCATTTCTCTGTCACCATTCGTTCCTTCTTCCCTTAGAATTGCCACTGGGTACGAATTTCCAATCGGGAATTCCAGATCTGGGTCGAAAGTTAAATTATATTTAGGGCCTGTGCGATATGTCAACGATTGGAATTCGGATTCAACACAGTCGCGCATACATTGGAGAAATTCTAAACGGTAACTAGTTTCTTCCCAAAGCTGGTATAACTGCAAAGTTTGGGATTGAAGACAGCAGATTTTGTTGACAAATATACAAACTGGAGATTTCAGACCGTAACCAGAAGATTGGCCAATGTTATAAACAGGAATGTTTTGTGTTTGGAAAATATTTTGTACGTAGGGTAAATCAGTTTCGTTTACTTCTAAAACCCAGCCTAATTCTTCGGCGAAAAGTATTTCGAAAATGGAGCCATTTTTGTGGGAAATATTAATATTTAAACCACACAATCCAGCGAAAGCCATCTCCAACAAACAGGTAATTAAACCACCGTCGCTTATATCATGGCCAGCTAATATTTTTCCTTCAAAAATCAACTTTTGAACAACCTCGAATGCGCGTACAAACATTCCACAATCTTCCAAATCTGGACTTTCATTACCAATCTGTCCAAAAACTTGTGCTAAAGCACTTCCTCCTAAACGATTCTTTCCTTGACTCAAATCAACAAGTAAAATCACTCCATTCTTATTATTCTGCGGGGCTTTCAAATCCGGAGTAACAACCTTTCTAACGTCCGGACACGGCGCATACGTAGAAATTACCAAAGTTCCTGGACTTTTCACGGTTTCTCTCTCTACGCGAGCAGCCATACTGAGCGAATCTTTGCCTCCATCTATAGCTACTCCTAGCTGGTTAAGGACCTTGCACATGGCCTCACAAGCAGAATATAAGGCTGCGCCCTCGCCAGGAAGCTTCGCAGCCCACATCCAGTTTCCGGAGCACTTAACATCACGCAAGGAAGAAATGTAAGCGAAAACTAAGTTCGTTAAAGATTCTGCAACTGTCATACGAGCGCCTGATTCAATGTTGACGAGCCCTTTGATGGGTTGTTCGCCTATAGATGTGGCTATACCTTCCTAAATTAAATAAAAGTATGAATTAGGATATTATTTATTAATATATTCAAATATGTCTATTAAAATAAAACTAACATACTTTATCTATGCGAAACTAACATTTGGTACAAACTACCTGTAAAATTTAAAACTTTCTAAAAAAAAATAAGCATATACTTTATACTATTTGTCTAAAAAAAATATGTTATTTACCTAACAAAATTATTTACGGAGGACAATTATTTATTAAAATGTAACTGCCACTCAATAGGGATTTCCAAGGCAAAGGCTTCATTGCATATAAATTTTAGTATAAAGTATAATAATTATAAAAGAAAATAATGATAAATTATACAAGATGTCCGGATTTCGAAGGCCACCATTGGGATCTCGGAGGCTATAGAGCGCGAGTAGAAACGTGACTCGAGCATCCTTTTGAAGTGCTTAGAATCAGAATGGGCGCGCGTGTCATTTTGATAAGAACAATGTCTCTTTGACAATTCTGAACTGTTAAATGCTACTATTTTTAAATTCATGTGTTTTACTGCCTGAAATTTGTAAAATTTGAACAATTTAGCAGTTCAAATCAAAATAAGTCAAACATTGATCTTGTCAAAGTGACACGCGCACACAAATCAGCTGATTCTAAGCACTTCAAGGTCACTCGCGTGGTCACTCGTGTCTGCTCGCGCCCTATAAGAGATACGACTTCGGTTAAATTGGACAAGTAGTGCGCCTTTGGGGGAACATTTTAGATGTGCTTTTGTTTTGATAAAAATTCTCATAGGTTACTAGAAAATGGCGGAAAACTGAATTTGGTCGATATTTCATTTTGATATTACTTCTAAGCAATCAGTAATCCAGAAAAATATTTCAAATAAAAAAGTTAAATATTTTTATTGGCTATGGCGTACGAAACTAATTTTTCTATCGGTAAATTTTCGAGATATAACACAAACTTACAGTTTTTTAAATGGAACCCATATTTGATTTTTGCTTCAAAAAATGCTTATTTTTTTCTCTTTCAATTGGTGTAAGGGTTTTTGTGTTTTAAATAATTTTTTAAATCATATCTGGTATACCTACAGGGTGGGGCAGAAAAACCTATCCGATTTCAAAACGTTATAAAATTAAAACCACTCAACTTGTCAAAAAAAATTTTTATTAACATATCGCAAATTTTATGCCATTTTTAAATTTAAGTTTTGAAAAGCACATCACTCAAATGTCGTCCTTGGGAGCGGATACACTGATTTAGGCGCTCGCGGTAGCTTTCCATGACTTTCACCGTCATTTCCACAGGAATTTCTTCAATTGCCCGAGCAATTTCCCTTCGTAAAGCAAGAAGGGTCCTTGGTCGATGCTGGTAAACCTTCGATTTGAGGTAACCCCAAAGGAAGAAGTCACATGGAGTGAGATCCGGTGAGCGCGGCGGCCAGCCAAGATCACCTCTCAGGGAAATGAGGCGACCGGGAAACAGTTCCCTGAGAATGTCCATTGATCGTCGCGATGTGTGGGCGGTTGCACCATCCTGTTGAAACCACACATTTTCCACGCCATTTTCTTCCATTTTGGGTCTAAGAAAATTTTCCAGCATGAAACAATAGCGCTCGCTGTTGACCGTTACGGTTTGCCCATTTTCTTCAAAAAAGTAAGGCCCCCAGACGCCTAGGCGGGAAAGAGCACACCACACAGTCACTTTTGGGCTATGGAGGGGTTCCTGATGGATTTCTCGAGGATTTTCGTCACTCCAATATCGAAAATTCTGCCTGTTAACGGCACCACAAAGGTGAAAATGGGCTTCGTCCGTGAAGAGCACAACATCGTCGTTTGGGAGTTCTCGGAGATCGCGACACAGGTTCGTACGGGTTTCAAAATCCCTTTCACTTAATTCCTGTGCAACAACCATTTTGTAGGGATGCATTTTGAGGTCCCGGTGCAAAATGCGCCGAATACTGCGGTTGGAAATCGCCAAAGCGAGCGAATGTTTTCGCGCCGAACGACGCGGGGAACGTTCAATCGCGGCTCTCACATTGGCCACGTTTTCAGGTCCTGTTGCTGTCCTGGGACGTCCAGGCGACTTCTTTTTCAATGCTGAACTCGTCTGTCTAAAATTTGACACCCACACTTTAATCGTAGCGTGATGTGGAACAGGATCATGACGCCCGAGTCCGAAATGAATTCGAAAAGCACGTTGTGTAGCAATTATCGAACCGCCGCATTCGATAAACCGCTCAATAACAAAAGCACGATGTTCACCAGACCAAGGCATGTTGACTACTGACAAATGGCATAAAACCGGCTTTCTAACGGTTTTTACCCCACTACTCTACCTGCTCCCTCTTCTGGGAAAAAGGGATTTGAAATCGGATAGGTTTTTCTGCCCCACCCTGTACTTACGTGAATTTGAAAATAGTATATTAAAGAACGTGTTTTATAAGACGTTTTTTTCGCACGCGTCAAAATTTAGAAAACGAGCGTCAGTGCGAAAGAAAGTCTTATAAAATGAGTTCTTTATACTATTTTTTATATTTTGCGCCTTCTACAATAACATTTATTTACTCAATTTGTGATTATATTTGTAACCATTTGTACATTTTCATGTCAATAATCTTCCCTAAATAATAAAAAAAAATAATAATTTCGACATTATATTATTAAAATGAATTGTCAATTAACTAAAAATAAATGAGGTAAAAATGGGTTAAAGAAACGTCATCTAGTACCAACCGTCTAAAACAAAAAATTGCGTATCGAAATGAAGGTCATTATGATACGCAATTGCGTATCGTAATGACTTCATTATGAACGCAAAATATAAAAAAATAGTTAAATTTAAAATAAGAAAAACTTAAGATTTTGATGGTAAAATAAATTTAGAACACAATAACCCTTACACCAATCGAAAGAGAAAAAAATAAGCAATTACGGGTTCCATTTAAAAAACTGTAAGTTTGTGTTATATATCGAAAATTTATCGATAGAAAAATTATTTTCGTACGCCACTGGATCGACAATAAAAATATCTAACTTTTTTTATTTGAAACATTTTCTCGATTACTGATAGTTTAGAAGTAATTTCAAAATGAAAATATCGACCAAATTTAGTTTTCCGCCATTTTCTAGTAACCTATGAGAATTTTTTTCAAAACAAAAGCACATCTATGATGGCCTCCCAAAGGCGCACTACATGTCCAATTTAACCGAAGTCGTATCTCTTATAGTTTCCGAGATCCCAATGGTGGCCTTCGAAATCCGGACACCTGTATAGTGTTTGTAAATGAATTTTTAAATTAAAAAATACATGTTTAAACCGATCACTAAGTGACGTTATGACCCTAGCTACAGCTACTAGATAATACAACTGACTCGTCCGCCATATTGGAGCCAAAACGAACGTAGTAAAATAGGAAATAAAGGGGGATTTTTTTATAGTAACTATTTTTTATAATTAAATATAATTTCAATATTTGTCAAATTATATTTAATACATACAATTTTCCAAAAAAAAAGAAGAAATTGCATAAGTAATAAAACATAATACCTCTAAAAAATATAATCATTTCTCAAGTGATTTGCACAATTTTCAGCAGAACAACCCGTCCCTGTAGATAATTTCTATGAATAATAATACTGTAACACTGATAATGAATGATTGATGTGGCTCCAAAATGGCGGACGAGTAAGCTGTAATTTATCTAGTAAATATAACCCTAGCGAGGTTATACGACGAATTTGTTTCATTTGATGGTGTTTGTGCGCATGTCTGGTTTTTCCGCGAATTATTTTGTTCACGTTGGGAGCTTGTTAATACACGAGCGCAACAAGAAAACTGTGGTTAAACTTCCGTGTTTTATCAAGTATTTAAAAAGGATAGTTAAAAAAAATATTTATATTGAATTTATTTTTGACAGAACTGTTTCTATCTCAAGATCATCAAGCGCTCTCTTTCTCCTCTCTCTCGCTAGGGCTAACCAAGTTCTAGCTGAGTCCGATACCGTCATAGGACATTGCAAAATTATTTTGCATTTTTCTCCTACTCTACTAATTTTTATGCAAAATAAAAAACTCCTATTATAGTTAAAAATAATATAATTTCTACTTACGTATCCGAAATGAGAGATCGCCGTTATCGCTACATCCGCCAAGGGTGTATGCAGTGGTCCCACACACTGCTGCTGTGCAATCAACCCTGTAACGCATCTATCCACTTTGTTTGTCAAGTATCTTTTACTGGAAACAGAAGGAAGACGCAACACCCGTTCTAGAGCTTGTTTAACTGTCAAGTCTGCGGGAAGCTCCAACGAATGTGTGTGGGTGGGAATGTGTTCTAGATTAAACACTTTACGTGGCATTTTGCCTAGTACGTGTTCAAGTTCTAGGTTTACAGGAAGAGTGGTCATGGAATCGTCTAATGATAAAACGATTCTTCCACTACCAGATACCTACAAAGAAAATTTAACATTAAAATTTCCAGAAAGCTAAAATTTATGACATACTTCAGATTATAAGTAATTTGATCGTAATCTTACAATAGACCTTTTCAATTTAAAGAGATAGAAGATATGCGCAATGGAGATCTACGCATAGTAAGAACAACTGAGATCCATGGCGTTTGTTTCTAAAAAATTAAGACGTAAAATGTGAGAAATATGTCAGATAACTCTAAAAAGTCTTATCGAAATAAGTTACAAAAGCTTTTATTGAAGTTAAAATGTCTAGAGATTCAAATTTTCAACGAGAATACAGATATTTTAATGACTGCAATATTTTTGACGTTTCGTTTGACAGCCCAACTGGCAGTTGTTCACGCTACTTTCTTACTATTTGCAGCGATAGAAAGAAATAGCCGTTAAATTGAAAAGGTCTATTAATGCATAATCTTCAATATATATACGATGGGGTGTTCCGGCATTTTTTATTTTTTTTTTTCGTAAGTTCTGCCCTGTAAGCTTGTGAATATATAATTTTGAGTAAGAAAATACACATATCAAGTGAGATATGAATTTTTTAAAAATTCATCGAAATTCAAATTTTCTATCATGGCGCGCCTTATGACAAACATCCGATATTGACATCTGCAGCGAACTTCAGTGCCGAAACACACGTATTCATAGACAGCTATTTGATTATTTACAACTTTTGAAAAAGAAAACGTAGGTAAACAAACAAATATCAGAACACGTAATAATTAACACAAACAAAAAGAATAATATATCAAATACAAAATACACGCTCGTAGTAACTACTGGCGCCATCTGTGTTTCTAACGGCGTATATTCAATCTGAAACTACGCAAAAGCAAATCGAAATGATGTCACAGTTTTCAAGGTCGTTTCTAGATATGTATAGAATTTCAATTTTCTAACATCAAATTTTCAAACTTTTCCCTAAACATGTTTTATTGTATTTTCTTGCGATATGAAGAGGTGAAGCATAAAAAAGTTACTATTTTGCAAAAAATCCATAACACCGGAATACCCCATTAGAGATGGAATGGATCAGCGAAAGACCGGATTCCCGAATCCCAGAATTTTGGCTTAAAATTTGTGGGATCGCCGGAATTTCGGTCAGATTGGGTCTGTGTTTATCTATAGATTGCTAAGTGGCTCTATCATCAAAATGTTCCACAAGCCGCCATATCCATTACTATTTAAGAATATTTTAAATATTCTAATTAAATATGAAACAGTGCAAATTTTAAAGAATTGAATTATTTTGAGAAAATTTTATTTAAACAAATTTAAAATAAAAATTATTAGACTTACCTCTCCTACAAAGTTTACAGGGCATCTCTCCCTTCTACAGATATCTTTCAATGTATCCACATCTTCTTTCCTACATAGTAGGGCATTACTTTCTTGATATTCCGCTCCCCACAGTTCAAGTGCATTTATTGTGGGATCCCCCAAATCAAATCTATTTGCATAAACCACTCCTCCAGCAGGTTCTACTAATTCTTTCAACACATTTCCGTTTCCGCCGGCGCCCTGGTCGTGGATAGAAACAATAGGGTTGTTGGGTCCCATCTCGAGACAGGCACGGACTACGCGGTTGAGTTTCTGCTCCATTTCGGCATCACCACGTTGAACAGCGTTGAAGTCGAGCTCGGCTTTGTTATCGCCTTGAACTTCGACGGAACTGGCTGCACCACCCCCTACCCCTATGCGGTAGATAGGGCCACCAATTTTCACCATCTGCATGCCTACCTCGGGGGAGAGTTTATCCACCTACGAAAGAGATCTCCACTTACAAATGTGGTATAATACAACATAATTAAGACAATCCATATTCAAATTTTAAAAACTAATATAAATAGTAATTTCAACTTTTTAAATAGATTCTGCAAATTATTTTCTTTATGAACCGTGTCCAATAAAAGCTTTTGTAACTTCTTTCGAGAAGTTTTTTAAAGTTCTCAAAGATTTTTTTACGTCTAAATATTTTTAGAAACAAACGCCATAGATCTCAATTGTTCTTATTATGCGCAGATCAACATTGCGTGTATCTTCTATCTCTTTAAATTGAAAAGGTCTATTGACACGACAGGAATTTTCGATCTTCTTTTGTTTCTGAGCTATAGACAAAAACTTTATTTTTCGTTCATTTCGAAAATATCTCAAATTTTATTTATTATGATAGAGAAAAATTGTTTTAACAAATTTTGAATCGTTTTTACTTCCTTGTACAAAGTAAAGGAAGTATTGTATTCGCGAAAAATTTTCAGATTTCAACGGAAATATTCATTTTGGCCATCCCTGAATCCATTATGACTAATTTCGTCGTGACGTCTGTACGTACGTACGTATGTACATACGTATCTCGCATAACTCAAAACCGGTAAACCGCAGAAAGTTGAAATTTTGTATTTAGGACTTCTATAACATTTAGTTGTGCACCTCCCTTTTTGGTCATTACATAATTTTCAGAAATGGTACTTTATTTGAAGCCTATAATAGATTTTAATGAAAAACTATATTAAAATATAATCCAAAACTTTTCAAATTTGGTATGTAAGACTTTTATGTCAATTGGAATAACATAGTAGAATTTGGTTAAAACAGGCTAACCGGAAGTGATATATTACTGAAGTTGTTAACAGTTTTTCTTGAATAAAATGGTTTCATTTTTATTTTAGAAATAAATGCTTCAAATAAGAGTTTTAGAGAATTAAATTCTGCGTCTAGCACATCAAGCATTATTAAATTAGCCCGTTGTATAAGCGAGATATGTAAATTTAAAACTTATATACTTTTTGGATTTTGTAATGAAGCTTGCTATGGATTAGGACAAAAAATAACAAAAACATAGATGTTAATGTCAAATACGTGCAATTTTATAATTGGGTCTATACTTCATGTTGGTCTTGCGTACAAGGAAGTCGTGTGGTGTCCACATCAGATTTTTTAGGTAGAATAAAATGACGTAATTAGATTTTTTGAATGCTTAATAATTCTGGAGATATAACACAAATTTATAAGTTTTTAAATGGGAACCTATATTGAAAATCTATTTGCTTATTTTATAAGCTTTTCAATGATATATAACAAGTCTAAATTCTTTTGTTTTAAACAAATAAAAAATGAATTTGTAATTTATTGATTGGGTGAAAAAATTGAAAATTATTAAGAAACAAATGAAAAAATCAAAAATCTATTACAGATTATCATTTGTTTATTTCTAATATTATTTGTTTCAGTTTTACTCATTTTTTCAATTTTTTATTTCAAAAGCATATTAAACCAATTTTTTCGAATTGTGTCACATCCTACTGTAACATCGATAAATAATAATTTAACTAACCCAAAAATTATTACATTGCTACTAAACGTCAAATTTTAAGAACGGTACCTAGATAAAATGTATATTTTCAATCATTTTTCTATAAAAACCTCTTCAATATAAAAAATATAATTTCAACAAACATAAATCCCTTACTGTCTTAAAAAAAATTGTGTTTCAGCCTAAACTAAATACGGACTTTTAAACAGAAATTTAAAATATTAAAATCTTACTTACCATGCTGGCTTCCATAGATCCTAAACCTGCGCTGAACATGATCGGTTTGATCCATTCCCTCCTCTCAGATCCAATTTTAAGTCCAAAAGATCGCGCAAACCCACAAATCACTGGTTCGCCAAATTTGTTACCGTAATCCGACGCACCGTTACTCGCCTCAACCAAAATATCAACCGGGGAAGCGAAATTCGAAGGATATTCAAAAGTCTGATCTTCCCAAGGAAGATTATAATCTAAAACGAAATACTAATTTAAAGTTTGTTTTTAACACAATTTTAATGTTTTTTCACCTGGAATGTACAAGTTTCCAACGCTATATCCGGCAGTACCAGCAATAGTATACCCTCCCCTTCCAACGGCTTGAACATCTCTGATTCTTCCTCCGGTGCCCGTTGTAGCCCCACTGAAGGGCGCTACACCCGTTGGGAAGTTATGAGTCTCTGCAGTAAATATCAGATGAGAATCGGCAGGTACAACTTTCATTTCGGATGGATTTCCCGGAGAAACTGGACGCAGAGATTGGTGACTATATCCTTTAATGGCACTAGGAGGGAAAATATATTAGTTGTTACGTTTTTGGTTACAAACAAATTTTTATTGAGTGCCCTGTCTACAATGCTTTTTGTGTTAGTCCTTTATCTGTACACAACTGGAAAATTAACATTTTCCGAACATTTTTTTAAAGAGAAAGTAATACTTAACTAATTTAGTCCTGAAAAGTTATACTTTTCGGACTACTCCTGTAAAATCTCTGGGTAATGAATCAATAAAATACATATATAGATCTCGAATTTTTAAAAATATTTTCTGTTTTCATTTCTATTTTTGAGTGTGCTATTTCAACAGACCTTTTCAATTTAAAGTAGAAGATATGCGCATGCGCAATAGGGATCTGCGCATAGTAAAAACACATGAGATCCATGGTGTTTGTTTATAAAAAAATTTAAACGTAAAATGTGAGAAAAGTCTCTACAACTTTAAAAAACTTTTCAAAAGAAGTTACAAAGGCTTTTATTAAAGCTACAATGTCTAACTATGCAAATTTTCACCGAGAATACAGGTGAATGACTGCAATATTTTTGACGTTTCATTTGACAGTGGTTTGACAGCCCAACTGGTAGTTGTTGGCGCCATTTCACTTACTATTTGCAGCGATAGAAAGAGATAGCTGTTAAATTGAAAAAATCTATGAATGGGGTAATCGCAATCGTAGATAAAATTTCCCCTCTCGTGGTACAAATCGGTACTACGGAAAGCAATCGAACAAGCGCCATATTGAATAAATGACAGCTGAGTGAGTGATGTAGTAATTAATAATTAAATATTTAAACTTAGTGCCTTCATATAAATAAGTTTTTTAATTCGGTTTGTATACAGTTAACGAAACACAGTGAACAATTTCAATTGTCATATGTCAAACCATCGTATGTCGGCCATCTTGTTTCGATAATCAGCGCTTCTATCGTTAATTTCGATTGCGAATTCCAGCATTTTTTTTAAACTTATTTTTATTAGTTCAGGTTTGCAGGGCTATGATTATCTAATTTTTTCATCATAGCGCGCCTGTTAACATTTGCACCGAACTTTACCATTCATTGTTTAAACCCGCGTTATGAACAAGAAAACGTAGTTTAAAAAAATATTTAAAAAACACGTAATATTTACAGTAACAGTAACAAAATGAATAAAAAATAAAATCAAAATATACGCACATATACTAATTATTGTAATTTGTAAAGATTTTCAATGTTCTTACATCAAATTATGAATGACAACTTTTTACCAAACATGTTTTATTATTTTTTTCTAATATACGAAGATGTAAACTATAGAAAAAAGTTACTATTTTAAATAAATTGCATATCACCGGTATTCGCGATTCAAGTTACTTTTGTCGCCATGTTTTGTGACGTCACAATGCGGTCTACAGCTACTAGATAATACATAGCTGACTCGTCCGCCATATTGGTGCCAAAATGAACGCAGTGAATTACGGAATAATAGTATATTGTGTTATTAGGAGTAAAAGTGATACTTTGTGTGGCGCATAGAAGTTTGCACGACGAACGAAGCGAGTCGGACAGTTGCATGCGAGGCACACAAAGACACTTTTATTCCGAATGACACATTAAATTTTTTTTTCAAACGTACTACTTTTCTTTTTATTCACTAACTGCCGGCGGCGTAGAAATTAGCTAGCTATTTCTACTCCGGCGGCGTAGAAATTAGCTATTAACTGTAACAATGATATTGAATAATTTAAGTGGCTCCAAAATGGTGGACGAGTCAGCTGTAATTTATCTAGTAGCTATAATGCGGTCTATCCAAGTGACAGATGAAATAAAACTAACGTATTGTATACTGTATTTCAGATAAGAATATACTTGGTGGCGCTGCTGCGCCAGCCTGTTTACACACATAAAACTTATGAATTAGTTTTGTTCCTTGTATGATATACTTGACAGCTCGAAACGTCAAAATTTGATAATTTGTAATTATTTAGTAAATAAACAGTTCCTTAAAGTTATTAGATTATAAAGACAAAATGGAATAAATAATATACATGTTTTACATATTGCTATTGTAAACTTGGCTTGCGTTTAGACCAATCACAAAGCTGGTATTGTAAGTCCTATCTTACTCCTAAGTCTATTCTTATCTGAAATACAGTATAGTTGTGTTTGTCAACAGCTAATTTTGTTATATGCAATGAAAGTGAAATTAAAGGAAGTTTTGTGTTATTTAAGAACAACGGCCGAGTTGAAACTGTACATCCAACAATGAATAAAATACTCTGCAAATATATTTATTTATAAATTCTATTTACCTGCTATTGTCGCTAAATTTGATGACATTATTCGGATTGGTACTATCTTGTGTTTTAATAATTATATCTATCAAACTTTCTTCATATTCTTGTCCATCTATTACCATCTTTCCCTTAAAGAACCAATGTCTGCTGTGTTCGCTATTACTTTGGGCCAAATCAAAACATTCCACAGTAGTTGGATTTCTTTTCATAACATTTACAAATAAATTTGTATAATAATCCAAATCTCTCTCATCAAACGCTAAGCCCATCTCTATATTAATTTTTTCTAAAGCTGCTCGACCCTCTTGTAAAACATTTACGTCATGTAAATTCTCTCTTTTTACCAACTTTTCGTTGAAACTTCTTCTTGGAATGTTTTGAGCAGTGTAGCGGCACTCGGTCATTCTGTCGTGAAGAACGGAAGCCAAATCGTTCTCCAATTGAGGAGTCATTGTTAATTTTGGATCTGACCATGATATGAGATATCTTTTTGATACTTCTAAACGAGTTACAGTTGTGAGACCCAAAGAATGACAAATTGAAACAGCGTTACTTGAATCAGAAGTTGAAAAATTGAATCGGGGGCCGCATTCGATGATTACATGTCTTCCTAAAGATATATAATTTACGAATCATTCCAAATACATATAAAAAATAAAAAGCTTAAACAAAAGTATCCGACCAACAATAATAATTACAAAGAAGAACTAACATTTTAATAGAAAATTAATATGCGGAAATAGATTTTTTTAAACTTTGCGATAATCAATTTAGAAAAATTCAAGTGGTTTATATATGATTGCTCAAAATGTTTGATCATCCTGAAGAAATTAGAAGTGCAAAACATGTAAAAATATTGTTCAAGTCGGATATTTTTGATGCACATACGACGGTCACGATGGAATTATAGAGAATAAGACATATATTTTAAATGTTTTTAAAGTAGTTCCAGTCAACAATAATCCACTACCACTACACCATTATTTCCTTTTATTTCTTAAAAGTTCCTAACCAATCTTCTTTTGGAATGCTTTCAAAATAATCATAAATTACAAATCTTCTACCTTGTAAATTGTTTTCAAGTCCAAAAACTATAAAAAAAATCGCACATTGCCATATTAGACGGATGGTTTATTAATTTTATATTTTGCGTTCATAATGAAGTGCTTTACGACATCCAATTGCGTATCGAAAGAGCCTTCATTTCGATAAGAAATTTTTTGTTTAGAAGGTTGGTACTAGATGACATTTAGTTCTTCATAAATCAGAATTGAGATTGGCGACTAAAACTACCCATGGCGGCGCTAGTGTTGTAGCATACACGTGCTCTGAAAATGGTATTGTGCTAAAGATTGCATACAGAAACATTGTATAATCAACATTCGTTTTGAAGTATACTAACAAATTCATTAATCTTTATATAAATAGTGTTAGTAATAATTTTGTGTACATACTTAAATTATAATGACATTCGAAGAAAGTTATCTTAGACTTATTTCTAAGGAAATGTTTACTTATTTGGAGGCAACAAATTCTTCTCAAAGTTTTGTAGAAGGGGGAGAATTATTGAATCATGGGTTGTTATTTTTATGTGGCGTTAATGAACCTAGTGCTACAGACTAAAAATTTTTTTGGGCTGTGTTTAAACAAGTGCTCTAACGTCACATCCTCATGAGATTAGAAGAACTTTAAATTTACAATTGATTATTTACAAAATGCTCTTGTATAGCTGGACATAGTAGCCAGTGCAAACACATTACAGCTGTCTTAATATTTTGTACAAGATAGTAAAATAGTACCATATATTATTTATGGATGTTAAATAAATATGTATTTACTTTACTTAGTTAAAAAAATTAAAATGGAACTAATGTCAAATATCTTTCAAATTGTTTTAATTACAAGTGTAAGAAATATATTGCATGCTACACATAAAGTGAAAAGTGTATTATTTTACTCATGAATTGATCAGGAAATAATACAATACTAATACTTTTCATTTTTATTATTCTCTTATAATTCGTCACTTGTTTTCCAGTTCGTATTTTTTTAATCCAGCCCTCTCTTTTGTCGATTTGACCAAATTTATTTTGGATGTCACTCTTCCTTTCACCAATTTTTGGGACAGATAATTTCTTACTACCCCGAGAATGACAGCCATAAACGCAGCAATTGACGGTGTTAATATTTTTTTCTTCAAGCGTATTATAATATTCATATTATGCTCCTGTACACACACTATAGAAGATGTTCATTGTTATACTAGTACAAAAATGTTAGTGTTTTAGTTCACCGCTGGCGGCGGCAGTTGTCACAGCAATACATATTATATTGAAAATTGTTATTTGACAGTTGTGTTGTTTTTGTTTTGTAGTGTACACAGCCAGCTTTGGCTGAAATTGCAAACACTACAATTAAAAAATTCCAAAAAAAAAAAATGTCAAAAAATTCTTTAAAACACTTGAAGAAAAAATAGTATATGTCATTCGGAGTAGAACGCCCTTTTTGTGTTTTACCCAGCTTGCCTAGCCCCGGCTAGCGCCTCGGCCGCAATCGCTGGGTTCAACACAAAAAGGCCGCTTTCTACTCCTAATAACATAATATAGTATTTCATTCTTTGCTCATATTGCAAAATAATTTATATGTACTTTAAAACAAAAAGACAAACAAGCAAACCGGCAAGGAATCCAATACACTACATATATTTACTGTATAGTTGAATAACAGAATACCATTTTCAAGAATTGAAATATCGTCCGCTTGAGGGATTCACGTTAATTTTAGTCGCCATTCAAATATTACCAACTATAACATTACACACAAATTTCCCTAAATCAATACGGTTTAATATATAATTTAATATGTAAAATCAGATTTTCGTATATAAATAAAAGTTGTAGAGCATAAAATTCTACATCTGAATCGATAACAAAAATTAATTTTTTATATTTCGGAGTCTATAAACGCACTGAAAACACCGTTAAAAGGAACTATAAACGCACTGTTTTTGGCGTTTTTCGTTTTCTAGGAGTGGTAGTATCAGTCAACAATAAATTTACATCTGTGAAGTTAAAATTGTTAGCGAGACGCGCTACCAACATAACTTATATAAAACAATAACTCATATTTTTGATATCACATTTTTTAAAAAATCAAATAAAATTATAAAATTACTTCAATAGAAAAATTGGTATAAAAAACATGTTTCGTAAGGCCTGTTATCGCATTTGTATATTGTTTTCCACGGCCTATTTGATTTTCTCATTCTCTTTAATTTTATTGTGATCCTTGTAAAATAAAATTTATTGGTTTGGTTACATACCTGACTGTCTATCCAGTTGTGAAGTGGGCGTAAGATTTTCTGGATTCAACGGCGGACTCAAAATCCATTCCAATGTATTTTTATCCTTGTTATCTACATTTTTCTGGTTAAATTCTACATGATAACAAATCTCTGTTTGAACTCCTTCGATCAAGCCGTTCACCTTTCTAAGTTTAGATAAAATTTCCTTGGTTTTGTGCGTCGTAAACGCTGGCGTGCGGTACCATCTTATAATCACAGAATCCATCACCTACAATGTAACTTCTTGTAAGATGTGAGACCACTAAACTGACTAACAAGTTAGGATTTGCTAATTAAATTGTAAAAAGCGCGTCATACGGGTCAGAGTTTATCATATTGTTATCCAATTGACTTGGAAACATCAATGATGTATAATATTATTTCAGTTTACGCAACTAGCAACAAAAAATGCAGAGAGAAAATAAAACAACGAGAAGATTACTTGTTTTGCAAAGAATATTACAGGTATTTAGAAATACAAATACTATAAAAAGCAAATATAATAAAAATATTGTAGATTAAAGAGGTTAAAGCCTATTTAACGCCAACAGAAACATACATTTCCCCGCCTCCAATATACTTACAACAAGAATATTCAACTCTTTTTACTCAACAGTTCATAACCTTTTTATCTGAACTTATTTGCGAATTTGATCAAGAAATAGATCAGGTTTTCAATTCAAATGATGAAATATATTACACACTATTCACTAATATGTTTTGCAGCTATACTTCCAACGATTACAAAATAAAGTTCGTTATAGTTCAGACGTAACACCACCCAAATTTTTAGATACTCCGCAAAGAAGAGACAAAAAATGGAAAATAAATCCTCTACCGCAAAGATTACATAATAGAAATTTGGATCTTGGTGATGTAAGCCCAGCAAATGAGAAACATTTTTTGCAAGCGCTGAGTGCAGATGTGCAAGGAATACAAGTATGTCTAATTAATAATTCAGTATCTCTAAATTAGAGCGAATTCGCTCTAATTTAGAGATACGTCTAAACAACGTCTGAAAATGACGTCTAAACAACGTCTTAAAATGACGTCTAAACCACGTCTGAAAATGACGTCTAAAGTACGTCTTAAAATGACGTCGCGCAGCTCCACGCTGAGACGTCTTCAGGACGACTATTTTACGTAAATTAGGACGTCGCAGTGACGTCGATTTTAGGTCATTTGTGTTACTTGGGAATCTTTTTAAAATTTAATTTTATTGATGATGTTATTTACTGATTTAGAGTAAATTTGACATAAAAAATTGCTCCGCATTACGAGCGCACTATTATAATAAAAGCACGTTTATAGAGCACTTATAAGAATATAATTAAGAGCGCGCTTCATAAAAAATGGGTTGAAGTGCGAATCTGATTCAATTTTGAATATTAACTAATTTACAGACATTTTCATTTTTAATTATTATATTTATTATTTATTTGTTCTTGCCAAATTGGCTTAAAATAAACACACACAGACCAACAATTTGAAAAATGTGAAAAGCGGGAAAAAAGTTTTGAAAAAACTCTTAAAATTACGAAAAACTTTTTATATTTTAAAATTGACCGGAAATTATTTTTCGGAAATAAATATTAAAAGATCCATTTCAAAGACATTTTCAAATATATAGCCAACGAACTTTGAAAAATTTTGTTTCCTATTAAATTTTAGGAAAACTTTTCTTAAATTTTTTTGTTCTAAAACAAGTGGGTTTGTGAGCTAAGCTTTTTAGAAGAATACATATCAAAAGAAAAATCATTAAAAAAATTAGCATACCTTAACGAAAAATTGAATTTTTCGTACGCAAAAGCGGCCAAAAAATTACCGTTTTTCGGCCGCTTTCATTATTATTTGATTTAAGGTAGCGCCATTTATTATTTCGAGTGTTAATAAAGAGAAAGTAAACGTTTCTGAAAGAGTCACAAATATGTACAATTGTTCAGTTGTTATAAATAATTATATCAATAAATAAAAATCTAACAAAAAGTATTATTTTGTCCTCGTCTGTAATCTGGCCTCGGCTTATTAAAATCACTCGACCGAAAAAAAAAACACTTTTTGGCCTTGGTACACAAATAACTATTTCAAAAACAAAAATTTTAATGTCTGTTCATAAAGCATTATATGTAAATCAACTCGTATATTGCAAAAATTTAAGAGCCAGATTTGCATTTCGACCCACTTATTGGTAGTAATATAAGACTTTTAGATTCCCAGATATTTGCAATTTACATATTTTAAAATAAATATACCCAAATTAAACAGCGACTTTAAAGTTTTCAAATTTAAATTCAAATGGTTATTCTCTACACATACTTTTATTTTTATAGGTAGATTTTGACGACGGCCATTGTCCAAGTTGGAAGAACCAAATTTTGGGACTTTATAATGTATACAAAGTTGTTCACGGTTTATATCCTAATATACCCGACTTGAGTAACATTCCAATACTTATGTTACGTCCAAGAGCGTGGAATATAATAGAACATAATATTATGGTACGTGGAATTCATTTTTAGAAGCAACTTTTATTAAAAGTTTTTAGGTAAACGGGAAAAAATTGCCAGGTCCTTTAGTTGATTTCGCTTGTTTGATGTTCCATTGCGCTCAAAAATTATCTGAGAATAAAAATGGGCCATTCTTTTATCTCTCTAAATTGGAAGGAGCTAGCGAAGCCCGATTATGGAACGATATATTCGTTTGGACACAAAAGAGATTAAATATTCCTATAGGAACTATCAAGGCTTGTGTGCTTATAGAAAATATTCTTTCCTCTTTTGAGATGGATGAGATTTTATTTGAACTTAAAGAACATTCTTTGGGACTAAATTGTGGTATTTGGGACTATGCAGCATCGGTTATTTGTAAATTTGGTACGAAAGAAACAAAAACCATAATAATAGATGTTTATAAATTTATTTATAGGTGATAATCCGAAATTCTTACTGCCGGATAGAAATAAATATGTAAATATGGATAAACATTTTTTGAAAAAGTATATGGAATTGGTAATTCAGACTTGTCACAAAAGACAGGCGCCTGCAACGGGCGGTATGGCTGCTCAACTAATTACAAACGATTCGTAAGCTGATATAAATCACCGAATAAAACATAACGAGTAATATTTTATACTTTCTAGCGATATTAATAAAGTAGTTCAAGCCAAAACTAAAGAAATTATTGCAGGATGCGATGGTTTTATGGTATACGATTTAAAGTTGATACCATATATGAAATCTGTAAGTTCTATTCGCAACGAAAATTAACCTGTAGCCACCTGGTGGCGATATTTGTAACTATCCGATGGTGTAATCATATAAGAGTCCATAGTATTGTCTGTTTCGTTTACGACATAGATTGCTTCGTATGTCGAACACCTACTGTAAATTATTATGAAATTATGGTATTGTCACATTTTTTGCAGTTTACTATTTGTTGCCTATATTTAAGACAGCGAACAAATGCACAAGATACTACTCCCACTAACGAGCGCTAAATTTGAATAGAACATCGCTATTGGTAACCCGTTTTTACACAGCTGCATGAATACGACTACTGAGATCGGTAATAATGTAAACTATATTTCGTTTTAGTTTCAATTTCGTCTTTAATTTGTACATTAACTTCATTTCAAATAAAAACAGAATTGTTTCACATTTCTTAATTTGTAACGTCTAAAGATGTCTTCTGCCCATTAATTTTATTACTGCATTTGTTCCCCGTCCCAAGTATTGTGTAACATACACCATCGAGCCGCCATCTTGTGCTGCGCTCAACAGTCGTTTTCGTTGCGAATAAATTGCTATTTTAATATAATAGACCACCCTCTCTTCTCTCTATTTACTTTATATTCCTTATAATATATTCATTTTTTCTAGTCGGATATTCTAACAATTTTTTTATTTTATTTTCTGAAACTCACAAAGTTGTATTATAAATAAAATTTTGAGTTCTTTTTCATTTAATTTCAGCTAGATATTAATTTTTAAATATTACTTATATTCTATCCGTTTTAACTATAGAGTGGTGGGAAGATAGGTGCAGTTTTATTTTGGTTTTTGATTGGTTAATATCCCGATATTATCCAATCAAACAAGATCAAACTACACCTATCTTCACACCACTCTATACTTAAAACGGATAAAGCATAAATATTTGAATTTTACTGTATGTGACGTAGGAGAAGCTGATGACATACGAATTATATAGAAATAGTAAACTTCTAAACACACAAAATGATATAATACTAACACAAACAAGGCAGTTGACATTGTAGAAAAACTGTATCCTGTTAACAAAATAGTTATATGTACAAAATTTGTTAGAAATGTCATTAGTCACTCGTACGTCACAAACCACGTGATACCTTTGTAGCGCCTAAATAAATTACAAGAAAAATCATGTTAGACGTAAGAGTTTTAATACTGTTTTTCACGAATTTTATAAAAATAATTAACGAATTTTTTTAAAAAAATCGGATGTTATTTATAGTTCTATTAATATTTTCTCTAAATTTTATCAAGGTCACATACCCCAAACAAAAATCTATTATTTTGGCAGAGACTTGCGAAATTATTATTCTAAACACATGATAATTAAGTAAAATCATCAATTTTCTTTTATACAAAAGTGTGATATAACAAAAACCTTATTATTATTGTTTGTATATTGCAGTTATGGTTAAAAAGAAACGAACTAATAAACGAAAAATGTCTTTCTATCTCTGAACACGATCTGCTTCTTATGCCGACCGGATCTGTAACTTTTGACGGCTTAAACCACAATATACAAGTCGCAATTTTATTTATCTATAACTGGATGAAAGGAAAAGGACATTTTTATTTCAAAAACTCGGTAGAGGATTCTGCCACGGCCGAGATATCTCGATCTCAGATCTGGCAATGGATCAGACATCAAGTAAAGGTTAAAACTTTTATTAAAATACACTCTCAACAACAATATATTCTTACAGGCGAAACTAGAACATAATGGTGAAATAGTTACCAAGAATATGATTGAAGATTTGTCTTATAAGTTTATAATGGAATGTAAAGAAAATGAGAATGATATGATGTACTGTAGGGAGATATTTTTGGATTTGGTGACAGCTAGATACTTCGTGGATTTTATTACAAGTTATCTTAATGATAATTTTGATTTTAGGCGCCTGCAAAGTGACTAAATACAATATAATTACATAATAAAATATTCATATTTTTTTTTGTAATAATACAGCTGTAGTACTTTATAAAATTGAGCTCTATGTATATTAAAATTCTTGCATAAAATATAAAGCAAAGCCTATATTTTTGTATAATTTGAACGGTTTCTAAAGTAAGACTGATTTGTATTAATATTTCGTAGTTATAAAATGTTTGCATGTATGAAATAAACTATTCGTATTTTGAAAGTTACAAACTTAAATTAACATATTTGTTAAAGTTTGCGAGTGTGGTAATTAAATTATGTATGATAAATTTGCAAAAATAATACATATTTTTTTTGATGTAATATAATTTTAATTATTATTAAATTGTATTTAACTACCTTATTGTCCCACTTTTATATAGTTTATATTTTCAAAAAGTGTACAACGGAACACAACAGTGTTTCCTGTTTATATGGAGCAAAATATATTTATTTTAAATCAAAAACAGAAAATTTATTGTGATAACTGATAATAAAGATATATAAAAACGAAATAAGAATAGGATAAAAGTAAATGGATACATAAATAAAACAAGAAAATTTGAAAAATATATGTTTTAATATTACTTAACAAAGAATAAAATCATAGATTGATATATGTGCGCGAAACATAATAGTTTAACATAGGATTTTTAAAATGTGCGGAAATTGGAACTCCTTTACATTTTAGAGCAAAAGTACAAGAATGAAAAGTTGTTTAAAATTAATTTTTACTTTTAAAAAGTCTTCATTTAAGGCAATAATGTAGCACTTAATCACCACTAAATATTTAACAAAGGAAATATTTCATTTTTGTCAAATATCAGATAGTCATAGAAATAGATATTGAAAAAAAAGCGAATAAAACAAAATCTCTTTCTGGCAGTTCAGTTCAGTGTTATTTGTTGTACTCTTGTGTCTACAACGTTATAATTCATAATTAAATATTCAAGTATTATTATCTTAATAATTGAAATTTTGTATAATTTGTTTTTATTTCCACGGCTATCTGAATTTTGAAGAAAATGTCATATTTTCTAAATATCTAGTGCTACAGATATACTATTACATCAATGATGACTTTTTAAAAGTAAAAATTCATTTTTAAACTCCTTTTCATTCTTGTACTTTTGCTCTAAAATGTACAGGAGACCTAATTTCCGTCATTTTTAAAATCCTATGTTCCGCGTTTGTTACAAACCTGTATGTATAAATATAAATAGTATATGCCATTCACGATAGCGAGAGAATTTTGAACTAACTCGTGAGCAAAGCGAAGTCATTCTTTTGGTTAGCTTCGAAAATTATCAAAATCTGACCATTAGAATGACTTGCCTCTGTTCGTGAGCTAGTTCAACAATCTCTTGCTATCGTGAATGGACTATAGTAGTTTTAATAAATTTTATATGAAATATAGTCATATTCTCTAAAATATAACACATACATACAATAAACATTATATCAATACAACATTGACTAATAATCTCACATATTTTTCTTTAAAATTTTGTTTTCTTTTTTATATAAAAGTGAGACAATAGCGTTAAAATTTCGTTACTTTTTATTAGTCTAAATTTGTAAATTAATGTTAAGATAGTCGGCACCTGTCTCTAGATCCCTGCTGTCGAGATCTCGGTCCCGGAACCGCTGTCGCAGTTTGTTCTTCCTGTTGGAGTTGCAATGCAAGCTCTCTATCTAGTTCTTCTTGATTTAGAGCTGGTTTCGTAGGCTCTTGAAGAGATAGTTGTAAGGCTTTTGCCAGAGCCTCGTCTTCATCCTAAACGAAATGTGTAAATTAGTACATAAATACAAAAGAAATGGACGGCAATCTTATTCCACTTTTGAAACATCATTTGATTTTATTACAAAAGTAAAATACAGTAGAGCCTCGATAATCTGTACACATACAATTGAACTCTTCTTTCTTTTTCGACCGAAATCAAACTTGTAAATTATTATCAATTTCCAAATAGCACAGAACAGATTCCACAACAGCTTTGAAAGTCCGTGAAGTGACGCCTGGTAAGCGTCCTCTACGGTAGAATTATATCGTCCTTACCGAAATCTATGAATAAAAGCAGATATAAAACTGACGATGATCCAAACACTAATCAACAATTTTTAAAATAAAATATAACTTTTCGTTTTATTTCATTTCCATCAAAATCATTTTAAATACTTTTTACGTAGTCTTATTTCTATAAAAATACTGCATGCAATAATCCAAATGTCTCGATAATCCTAATAATCCTGTTTTTTGCAATTAAAACTAATTCTTGAACAAAAACAAATCATTCTATAGGTTCGGCCTCGGCTTCAAAAATCCTCTTTTAACCAATAGGATGACTTGTCTTTGTTCAAGAACTAATTCCAATGGAGTATAAAATTATCAGTTTTCAAAAAATTATTAATTTTTATAATAATCGTGTTTTAATGCCTTTAACCTTGCCTTAATATGGACGGTTCACATCTATTCAAAATTCTTACTACTTTTAAGCCTTCTGCTACATCCTTTTTGATATTCGGAATCGATTTGCAAGTAAATGCAATAAAACAAAAGTAGGTAAATTAAATAAAACTTGTTTGAATTGATGCCATGCCGTATAATTTTTACCTTCCGTCACCTTTAGGTAAGGAAGGTATTGTCTTTGGTCAAAAAATTCGGTGGTGAGTTTTTGATGAATAAGCACGTTTTAGGGTCCCTAGAATACGATTTTACTATTTTTACGATGATGTCTGTATGTGTGTGAGTGTGTGGATGTGTGTGTGTGTGTGTGACAAAATTTTCTAATGCGATAACTCTAATACTACAATTCCAAAAATTATAATTCTTTCGTATTCCTCTTCGTTACATCCATGTGAAGAGCTGATTAGATTTTGGTTATAATTGGTCAACCGGAAGTACCCTCATTTGAAGATTTTAACAGTTTTTCTTGAAAAAACGATGTTAAATATCATTTTTTCACATTTAATGTTATTATAAATATTAAAGAATTATTTCTCTATACGATTTAAATGCATTTTATACTTCATATTAAATGGACATAGAGTTAAAAAATTATAAAGAAATTAAATATATATATATATATATATATATATATATATATATATTAGTCAGCTTTGCTATAACTCTGGAAACAGCTGCTACATTAAGAAAATTCATATTGAAAGGTGTCAGTGTCAAGTGCAGTTCACAGTATGTTTATGTTATAATTTTACTGGAAATATAGGATCTTTTGTTAGAAACTTTCTGTATGGAATTTGTATAAAATACATACAACTGCCTTAAGGTAATGTACAAGAAATATAATCTTTTGCAAGGAACTTTCTGTATGACATTTAACTGACGGAAGGTAATGTGCTGGCCACATCAGATTTTTTTGATTATTATCCGCGGCACTCGCCCTCGCATATTTTTAATTTTTACCCCAAAAGTTATTTTAAACGTATTTATATATAAGGAAAGTAAATTCTGGGATGCAATCATGTAATTATTTTATTATTTACTTCTAGAAATAATAATAAAATAATTACATGACTGCATCCCAGAATTTATTTTCCTAATAGGTATCCAAATCCAGTCAAGAAACTACTTTTCTACATATTTATATATGTTTAGAAGTGTTAAAAAGATCAATTTCTGTGACTCCAATTATTAACGAAAAAATCAGTACGGCATAAGAATGATGACTTTCTAAAACTACAGATCGCTTTGAATTTACATAGTTTCATTAAACAATAAATAGTGGAGTACCCCATTTTAAGGTTGGGGGTAATTTTAAATTTTATTATCAGTTTTTTTTTTGTATTCAGATTATTGAGGTTCTACTGTATTCATCTGTAATATCAGTCTGCAAACAGAGCTTCTTTACCAAAAAATATATGTACAATATGATAAATGTACATATACACTAGGGTTGTTAAGAAAAAACCATTATGGTTTAAACCGTATTGGTTTTTATTTAGATTTAACCAGTGGTTTTTATTAAAACAATTAAACAAGTAGGAAGACTCAAATAAATATTAATTAAGATGTGTATAATAATAATAATAAAAATTAATATTGAAATTTTGATTTGTTAATAAGTCCATATCTTATTTTTAATAATAAAATGAAGGTAAAACCAAATGCATTATTCAAATAATGAAGTTACTTAATTTTTCATGGCACTCAAACATCATAAATTTTAATATGTCTATCTCGTGGCAGGAATATACTACATAAATAAATTGGAAACACTTTTAAATTCTAAACATATTTTTACACTTTTGTTTTCAAAATTAATAGGGAAACAACTATCGAGAAATGATAATTTTACCGCAGAGACAAATAACGAAAACGCCTAAAATCAATACCATTTATTTCCGGTTTAAATCACTTTTTTCTGGTTTAAACCATTTTAAATCTCAATCCTGTTTTATTATTGTTATTATTATTATTACTAGAAGAAGAAGTGGTTTTTAAACAACCCTGACACTGATATAAACTATATTATGTGTATATGCATGACGAAATATATTAGGCAATGATATAATTAAGTATGAATAAATTATATACACGACACCATAGAGAATACATTAAAATATCAATAATAAGCTATCTTGAAAATATGCACGTATTACTAAATATATATTTAACGCGTGATAAAATAACAAACAAATTATCAATATTGATTAGATAATATGAATAATAATAGCATGCAAGAATATAAAATACATACCAAAGAACATTGTAAGCCTGACGAAATGCCGTTTCTTTGTGTTGCTCGACTATATGCAGCATTCCTGTAATCAATAACAGTAAAATTACATTTTCCTCAAAAAATTAACAAACAATATTCACTTACATTGCTAGTTTTCTTTGAGTATTCTTCCCTTCGCATTTATGGTCCGTTGTATGTCGATGTTTCAAACAATAATTCAATTTGCACTCACTACACAAAACAGGCACTATTTCTTTCGTTTTACATCCTTTGTATGAACATTTGTTGGTGAAAACTTTTCTACGAGATTTTGCAGGATCTGATTGGCATTCACTATCGATATGGGTCCCAACTACGATATCTGGGAGCTGACCACGACCTACAGGGATTGGGATACTGCAGAGGGGGCACACAGGTACTTGGACGTCTTTTTGATAAGCTGAAGGGCAGTTATGGTTGGTGTATCGGTAATGTTCGTTGCAGAAGATTTTATTACAGGCGTCACATTTCATCGGTAGAAAATCTACGGTGAATTGATAATAAATATTTGCGTGTAAAGATAAAAATTTAATAACTTACCTAGCTTGTTGCAGCTCTTTTCGGAGCAATTCTGTCCCAAATGTGGCATTTCCATCTTGAAAAACTTTTGTAAATGATGAAATTCGCACTAAATACTTGTTTATATATAAAATTAATATTTCTAGAATGTTTTAAACAGTTTGAATCGAATGACTCGTTTGCAATGACAGAATGACACACACATTTTCACTTTCAAGGAATACGTACCAACAGAAATTCACTGAAGTCCCTATGTAACTGTCAGTAAGTAACTAGATTGTGACATCTGTCAACTGCAAAATGTTTCGTGGACTTTTGTAAACTAATTTGTGTTTTTATTGTACATATTAATATTTGTTGTAAATATTTAATATATTGTGTTTGTAAACATATTTATCGGTCAATTATACACACATTTTACTATGGAACACATACAAAAACCAAAGGTGAGTGATTTTTGGATGATTTACAAAAAATTTGGACTAATAATTACCATAACAATAAATTATTTTGTGTATAAATAAACAATAAGTTCCTTAGATTTATTACCAGGTAGGTTAGAAATATTCTTTGTCAATATTGTGGGCATTTAGGCACGCCTGCGCAAATTTTTCTGCATAAAAATGAATAATATTATTTTTCTCTAATCAATTTTAACTCCTCTGAGAAATAATAATAAAGGTTGATAATTTTTTTACAATGCAATTTCACCATAATGTAGTTTTTGCATTGAATAATATCGCAAAAACTTATATACAATATGTTGTTAAATTCGCGTTAAGTTTGTAATTATGTATAGAAACTTTCCTATTTCCTTTTTATCAGTCATTCATAGGAGACAACAAAAAAATTATCGAATAGTAAATAAACACAAATTTGTGAAGGAGTTGAACACAGATTACTATAAATACTATCAAAAAGATATCATTTATCAAGTATTTTTTTGTAAAATGTTAGGTATTTAAATGTAGCAAAGAAACTGTACTTTTATAAAAAAAATAATAATAATAAAACATGAAATAATGCACAGTTACTTATAATGAATATAATAAAAATTGGACAAAAACGTTATAATGTACACGGTGTTGACCATCACACCGTAATATAGGACATTAACATGTAAAATCATATAAACGAATAAACGAAGTTACAGAAATTTCACTGTTGCATTACACTCAAAACAGTCTTCTCTCATATAAAATCATACTTTCGTAATTTCCTGCTTCCCCAATTATTTTAAGAAAAAAACTTCAAATAAAAATTGTAGAGATTAAAATTCTGCATATGAATCAATAAACAATAGTAGTTTGTACAACAAGATGTGATGTCCATATCGCATGAGGATGAAGTTTGAGCACGACGCCGTAGGCGGAGTGTTCATTCATCCAAAGGCGATATGGACATTCCCACTCGAGTTGTACAGCATACTTTTTCTACGACTAACGAAAAGAAGGAAAATGTGAACTATAGAAATTTGAAATTTTATTGAACATTATTAATTAATATCATTTTATGTACTTGTTTCCTAGGCTTTCTTAATGGCAGTTGTTATTAAAATAATATTTTATTTTATAAGTATACAATACTTTTACATACTACTTACGATTTTTTATTGCCAAATCTAAAGCATAACCTTGACTTTCATACCGTTCTGATTTCCATTTTTTATACGTTCTTTTTCAATACTTACAATTAATTCATAATATAATTCAGTTAATTGTTATTAAATTATTCAAATCTTTTTTTATACCGAAAATATTTCCATCTAAATAACAAGATTGAAATGTCGAATATGACATTTGTATCGTTCGTCTTCTTAATCTTGTAATAAATGAATAGACAGTTTCCTGGGTTACACGACTTCGAGATTTGTGATTCGTGGATTTCATATCCATCCTAGAATGGATATGAAATTATATTCGTTCAGTTAACTAGTATTGCCTACATGCCTACATATCCATTCTGCAGATTGTGAAGAAATGATAACTTTTTCAAGTGGGAGTAGAAAAAAAATTATTTAAATTAATTAATTATAATTCACATGAACATATATTATAAAGAATACATAAAAAAATATATTAACAGGTAAAAAACGTCAAACATTAATGTTTTAATGTCATGGCTATCGCTGTTTTTGGGGTGATTTTCGACATTTCCATACCGAATTTCTGCCACTACAAAGCATGCTTTATTGATTCAGTTGAAGAATTTTAAGCTTTACAACTTTTATTTGAAACATTTTTACCTAAAACAATTAGGGAAGCACGAAATTACGGAAATATGATTTAATTGTTAAAGTCCTACGGTCCGGTTTCGGGGTCTACACTCTGTATTTATTTATTTAATTATCTGTTGCTTTAAATTAGTAATTGTTCATATATTTTTCATATAAACTTTTCACAAGTAGTTTATGTCTCTAAAATAGATGTTTTGATTTTAAAATATTAATAGATACAGATACTATCAAAATTTAAACTGTAAACAAACGAAAATTGCGTTAATTGTATTTAAAACATTTTGAATCTTATCTTTAGATAAAATTGTGCTATATCATAATAGAAAACTCCAAAACTATTATTCTTTTCTTTCTATCTTCTGCTCTCAACTGCGCATCCCCCGAAATCAGCTGCGTCCTCCCCAATCGACTTGCATTTAGTGTTCACTTGCTAACCAAAACAAAGTTACTCTATTTTTCTATCGGTCTGTGATGTGTGTGTAAAATGTACGAATATGAAGAGCCCGTCATCGAAACTAATATGACGGCATCGCCATCCATGTATGGCCGCATCAGAGCTTGGTTGCTCAATGATCAGGAAGAAATTCCGCAAGAATTCATTAGAGGGGATCACATTAATCTTAAGGTAGATAAAAACAGAAAAATGCAATACAGGAAATTGTTTTTATAAATTTTAAAATCGTTACATTGGATGTGGCAACTCTAATGGCTCTATTCTGAACAAATCTGTAAAGATTTACGAAATCGCAACGAAAGCTGCCACTACTATGTATAATTTGCGGTTTTTTTTACTGATTTACAGATCTGTAGGACTTATGTTTTTTGCTGAATTGGCCTATATATTTAATTATATATTTTTTATAATAATGACAGGTGTATAAGAAAATATTTAAAAAAATAAAATTACTGTGTACTACTTAAAAATTTACTTTCAAAACGAAATAAAAATGGATAATAATTTACATCCTAATTATATGTTAATTGAAAACATCTTTAATATACAGGTATTTTATTTAAATAAACATAAAAACGGCCAAATTTTCAAATATTTTTATTAATTTTTATTTTAAGATTGACACAACAATAATTATTAAAATAATTATTATTATCATAAAAATCTTATAACATTTCTTTGCATTTATGCCTTAAAATCTTAAAATATTGTTCACGATAAAAATATAATTATTAGTACAAAATAATAATCTATAACAATATATATATATATATATATATATATATATATATATATATATATATATATATATATATATATATATAAAAATTTTGAATAATAATATAATATGAAACTATAACATTTAATATAACATTGAAATATTTTTTAAGCATAAAAGACAAAAAAAAAACAAATAAATTTACTATTGATCTGAATTGAAAACGCCCCTCTACACATAATAAACAACCCTTTAAAGATTCACATCTCTCTAATTTAATCATTTATTCTCTTTATTTTAATGGTCTAATTCTATAGAACAATGAAGTACTCTGTTTCTACTTAATTTATTGTGGTTATCTCCCGTGCCCTAATTTTATGATTATTGACCTATTGTGGGGTAAACAGGTGGTTAGGGTTCGAACTTGGCTCCGTAAGGGCGTGAGATCCGAGAGAGAGAGAGAGAGACGGAACAGCGAGGGATCAATAAAACTTGACATTGTGGCGGGCTAACGATTTAACGTTACATGACCACGGTGAACCTAATTTTATAACGAGGAAAATATTGATCGGGAAAGAAAAGATACCAGCAAATATAGGAAGAATATAGACGCATTGCGAAAAGAAAGAATATTTTGCAAGGTTTTAAAATTAGAATGTAATGAACGAATCAAATATATTTCTCATTTTAAGGTCACTTGTGAAATTTATGTATATTTCTTTAAATATGGTATAAATAAATAATATCTTTTTCACATTATTACTTTTATAAAACTATTTACTTAGGGCCAGTTTTATAAAGAAATTTAATCTTCACTTAAAATTTAGTTGTCAAGTAAATTTAATGAAATGAACAAATTCGAATCAGTTTCCATGTTCTTATAACATTTAAATCATTGCTGTCAAAAAATCGTGTTGCATTTTTTCTTTTCATTAAATTTAGTATGGAAGTAAATTTTAAGTGAAGATTCAATTTCTTTATAAAACCGGTCCTTATACTAATAAATAGGTACATATATTGTTTAACACAGGGTGATTGACAAATTGGGACAAATAGCTATTTAAAGTTTTAATTACAAGTTGCGCGCGTATTTAAATGTCACTTCTTGGTGTGAAAAGATACGTAATTATACATCCGGTTTTTAAAATTAGCTTTACAGTAATACCAAAGACTTGCATTTTTCAATTTTCCTCACAAATTAACTTGTCGAATTCATAATGAGGGTTTCCACCATAATCAAAATAGAGAAAAATTACACTAACTAAATGGTTAAATAGTTTTTCATTATTTTTTAAATGCTTGAAAACATTACACGCAGTTCAAAACGCGCCGATTTCTGTCCGGTCTATGACATAATATTACGGGATCGAGTTTACAGTTTTCTATTTTTCAACATAGAAATAGTTTACAGTACTGTCTTACGTACTTATATCAAATAATTTTAATATCTTTAATGTAGGCGAGTCGATTTTAAGCATTCCTAATTCATTTTTTTAAATTACAGAAATGAATTTATAATTGAGAGCAAACATATGACGCTACGACCGCACCATCTATTGAGCGTTTAGACTTGCGGGTTCAAACAAGTTACAAAAAATACTGTTTTCAATATTTTTTTTACAGAAAACCTGTTAAAATAAAAATGTTTTATTTTTTCTAATTCATGAAGAATAACATGTAACCCACATTAGTCAGTTGGTTAAAAAAATTAAAAATTATGAAACACTTTCAATTTTAATAATGAGCCTGTTTCACATTTTTAAAAAAATATTTTAAATGAAAGTTTGTGCAATATTTTTCATAGTAATAAAAATAAATAATTTATTGTTATTTTCGTAAATAATTAAATATAAGATTGGCGCCAGAAATAGTAATCAAAAACAACCCCCCATTCCTTTGACGTCCGAGTACATATAATACGTCATGCATAGCCAATAGGAAAACAGTTTGTTCACCTACACTATATTTATATAAATAAAAGTAGGCGATAGTTTGTCATATGTTAAACGTATGTGCTCTGACGTCACACTCTGTTTCAGATCACGTGACTTTTTCAAAATATTACACATATGTATTTCAATAATTAATTGTAAAAAATCTAATGAATATTTCGGTATATTTTCGAATTTGAGGCTTTTAAAAGAACAATATCTTTCAAAATTTAGTACTTAGAAGTCATATAATTTTTTTTGCAACAACCCTGCGTGATCGTATGCCATATAAATTTACATTTCGCTGAACATGCTAGATGGGAGGTATTCCCAAATTACTCACTATTCTCTAATTCAATTCCAACAAAATTGAAAAATTTGAAATCTTGTATTCCTACTCAATACTAAAATATAAACAGGGCATTAGATTTGAATATCAATCAGAAAACTTGTAATGACACAGCTTAAAGCTCTAAATAGTATTTCTTTAAAAAAGGCCTTTAAATATCATTGTTTTGCAATTTTTATTATAACTTTGCGTGATTTTGAACTCAATTTATTAATAATGAAAGAATGTCAAGTGTTAATAAGAAAAAATAATGGAAGAGAATTTTTTTTCAAAGTAAATTGTTTCTTATCTTCTTGTTAAATTAAACTATTATTATAATTTCCTCTATAAAAATTTAATTTTTTAGTGTATATTTAATTATTTCCAATAATATAAGGGGGTCATGGTCCCATCCAACTTAGTTAATCTAGTTCTCCTACCCAGAATCTAATATATAACTATAAGGGAGAAGGTGGAAGAACAGCCTGTCGTTGTACCTCGTATTGACGTACAAAGATTTTATTTATATAAGTACTTGTATTTTCGCAAAATAAAACCTACATTTAATTAATAATTTTGTTCTGTTCTAGGTAGAAAATGTTCGTATGTTAGATCGTTACAACACCCGAAATCCATCTACTGGAACTTTATATTTAACTACAACACATTTAATATTTGTCGATCATGAAGCGAAGAAAGAAACTTGGGTAAATATCTTACATCATTTAAATCAATAATATACTAAAATTTTCATTTTTGTTTTAGATTTTGCATATGCATATAGCAAGTTTAGATAAATTACCATTAACTACAACTGGTTCTCCTTTACTTATAAGATGTAAAACTTTTTTGTCAGTAACGTTCGTCATTCCAAAAGAAAGAGATTGTCATGATGTGTTTTTAACCCTACAACATTTGTCTCAGCCGAATAATATAGAAGATTTATATTGTTTTCACTTTACGTCAAGCAATGAAGATATTCCGAAACCAGCAGGCTGGAATTTCTTTGATTTACAATCAGAGTATCAACGAATGGGAGTGCCGAATGACCAGTGGGCTGTTACAACTTTAAACAAAGATTATGATGTAAGGACAATAATTTTTATTGCGCGTATTACAGTTCTTTGATATGCAGATTATTGTAATTTTAAATAAATGGTGTGTTGGGACCGGAACGATTTAGAACGCCGTTCCGGTACTTTTTGTCAAAACAGAAACGCGTTTCGGACTTTTTTCCAAATATCAAGCATTATTTTTAAAATCATCATTATTTTTCATATATACAGGCTGGGTCATAGAAACCTCTTTTTTCTTTGAAGGCGAATAAAATAAAAAGTATTCCCGTCAAATAAGATTCTTCAGCTGAAGCAGGTGGTAGGGCAGTGTTTGTAAACCTCTGTCCTGGGATATCCCCATAAAAAAAATCAATTGGCGCTAGATCGGGTGAGCGAGCCGCCCACGGGATGTCATCTAGAATCGAGACGATCTGTCACGGGAACATTTCCCTCACAACTCTAAATTATGTTCTTTCGTTATTCAAAAATAAATCAGCAATACTTTTTATTTTATTCGAAGTTTCTAGGCCCCATCCTGTATAATAATAATACAAAAAAATCTGATGTGGCCAGCACATTACCTTCCGTCAGTTCTATGTATTTTGTACAAATTTCATACAGAAAGTTCCTTGCTAAAGATTATATTATATTTCTTGTACTTTACCTTCCGGCAGTTGCATGTATTTTATGCAAATTCCATACAGAAAATTTGTAGCGAAAGATCCTATATTTCCAGTAAAATTATAAGACAAACATACTATGACAAATTCACTTGACACTGACATCTTTCAATCAAAATTTTCTTAATATAGTAGCTGTTTCCATAGCTATGGCTACTTTATGAAATTTAATTTCTTTATAATTTTTTAACTCTATATCCATTTAATATTAAGTATAAAATGTAGTCAAATCGTACAGAGAATAAAATATTCTTTAATATTTATAATAACATTAAATGTGAAAAAATGATATTTAACATAGTTTTTTCAAGAAAAACTGTTAAAATCTTCAAATGAGCGTACTTCCGGTTGTCCAATTCTAACCAAAATCTAATCAGCTCTTCACATGGATGTAACGTAAAGAAATACGAAAGAATTATAATTTTTAGAATTGTAGTATGGAAGTTATCGTAGACGAAAATTTTGTTACACACACACACACACACATACATACATACACACACATCATCGTAAAAATAGTAAAATCGTATTCTAGGGACCCTAAAACGTGCTTATTCATCAAAAACACCACCGAATTTTTTGACCAAAGACAATACCTTCCTTACCTAAAGGTGAGGGAAGGTAAAACAACAATTTTCTGTTCCAAAAATAAAAAAATACCATATAATTTTCTTTTTAAATTTAATTAGTTGGAATTGACATTTTAATTTATATTTTTATTTAAAATACTGGACAAAAAGAATTCTGGAACTTGTTTCAGTTTTCAGAGAAAGTTTTAGAATGATATGCCGGTCCCATCACCATTGTATAGCAACAAACAATGAACTATTATTAGGCATAGAATTTCTCTAAATTATTCTTCGTCTTTTAGTTGTGCGACACCTATCCACGATTACTTTACGTTCCGGCTTCTGCTACGACTACAGTCCTTATGGGAAGTTCTCGTTTCCGGTCAAAAGGTCGTCTTCCTGTCCTCTCTTATTTACACAAGAACAAGGCAGCTATATGCCGTTGCAGCCAACCCCTTTCTGGCTTTAGTGCTAGATGTCTCGAAGACGAGCAGATGTTGAACTGTGTTTTGAGAACCAATCCGAATTCCAATTTCATGTATGTGGTAGATACAAGGCCAAAAGTAAGCGAGAAATGGAGAAATAATGAATGGTTTGGTTTTTAATGGTGAAATGTTGATGGTTGTAGATAAACGCTATGGCAAATAGGGCAGCCGGAAAAGGATATGAAAATGAAGCGTTTTATGAGAATATTAAATTTCATTTTCTGGGAGTGGAAAATATACATGTTATGAGAAACAGCTTGACTAAAGTCATTGAAAGTAAGTAATACTTTTCTAATTATACAGATTGTATCTGTTTAAACAAACATATCTTTATATATAAAATTCTATAATACGTCATTGAATGAAATATTCCACTAATAATTCATTTATGTCGTGAAAATCGTCAAAAATCAAGAGAAAAGTTTCTTGCTGATTACATGATGATGAGTAGTGTAATTTTTTAAAATACAATATAAATACGTAAGTGGGAAAATATTGGTATTTAAAAAAATGCAATAAAACTCCTTGTAGAACACAATATCACCAAATTCTTTTCTCACCGTCCTTGCATAATTTTTTTCTTTATCAGCAATATTTTTCTGTTTTTGCGTTGTAAATATACAATATAGTTTGTATTTTTTATAATTACTAGACAAATTGACAATTTTTTATTTCTTGGATCTTTTTTCGTTCAAATTTTTTATTTGCGAACTACAGGACTCTTCGATTGAAATGTTTAAAATATATCAAATATGTAACCCGAGATAATATAAGCTATTTTCAAAATAAGCGATAACAAGTTTTAGCCTGTAGTTCAAAAACAAATGACAATAGAAAATTTCCGTGGTAACTATATTCCATTCTCGATAGCGAGAGAATGTGGAACTAATTCTTGAACAGAGATGTCATTTTATTGGCCAAAAGAGGATAATTTTGGAGCCGAACAAATAGAATAACTTGTTTCTGTACAAGAATTAGTTCCACATTCTCTCGCTATCGCGAATGGATAAATTAAATTTGTCTCAAAAAATTTATCCTGAAATTTGCAAACGGTTTTGGTCTGTCATGAATATTATTCATCGAAGATGAGACACCTATACTTAAGTCAAATCACTCATTTTTCTTAATCTTCTTAATTCAAATGAATATAGAATATAAAAGCAATATAATAGGGCATTTACCGATCACGTGAAAATTCGTGCAATACCTTTGAAATCATTTTCACTGCACGAAATAGTATATTTGCTTCATTTTTTGGGTGGAACAACTGAGTTATTAGACAAATCTTTTAGATGATACATTAATTTTAAACAATTATTAGTTGACCTAATTAAAAATATTTGAAAATTTCAGGTTATTAATAATCTTCTTTCTTGTTAGCATGTGAACAGAAGAACCCTACGATGTCCAGCTTTCTAAGCGGTTTGGAATCAAGCGGCTGGCTCCGTCACATCAAATCCGTTTTGGACACTTCCTGGTTTATCGCTCAGGCCCTTGAAGAAGGTGTCAGCGTTGTTGTTCACTGCTCAGACGGCTGGGATCGTACAGCACAAGTTTGTTCTCTTGCTTCCGTACTCTTAGAGCCTTACTACCGCACTATTCAAGGCTTCCAGGCAAGAAAAATTTTCGAATCACAAATATTAAGCCTGAAATGATTTGTCTGATTCTGTTCTAGGCTTTAATTGAAAAAGATTGGTTAGCGTTCGGTCACAAGTTCTCAGAAAGATACGGACATGTTCAAGGCGAAAATAAAGAAATATCTCCGGTGTTTACGCAACTTTTGGATGCTACCTGGCAACTCATGCAGCAGTTTCCTTCCACGTTTCAGTTTAATGAAAGATTTTTATTAACTTTACACGACCATGTGCAGTCATGTCAATATGGAACGTTCATTGGTAATTGCGAAAAAGATCGGATAGATTTAAGGTAAATAATATTTCCAGAAATATTTTTAATACATATAATATAATTTTGAATTGTTTTGTAGATTATCAGAAAGGACTTTTTCGTTATGGGGATACATGGCAAACCACATGAATGAATATATAAATCCGTTATATTCCACAGAAGATGGAGGTATTATAAAACCTATTCTGCTGTCACAAAACATTAAGTAAGTAAACGTAACACACACTTTATCTTGTTAACGAATATTTCAAATTTGGAATATTCTACTACAATGGAAATCAAGACAAAGAACTAACCAAACAGAATAATGCACAAATATACAAAATTATTATATTTAACATATTATTTTGTCTAGTATGTTTAGCGCGCAAAACTTGTAACATTCTGATGTTTCTCACAAATTTTATTCAACTTTTCACAAGTTTTAGGAAAAGATATAAAAACAGTTACATAAAAATCGCCGCACTGTTAAAAGTTTCATGAAATGCAATAAGTTTCATACAATGCAAGAAGTTGCAGATAATGGGTTTGTTCGTTTCACTACTCGGCGTCTATGGTTTACTGCCGTACCATATATTAGGTCTGTTCGTTTCGCTGCTTTGCGTCTACGGTTTACTGCCGCTTCCATACAAAGTAAATGGGCGTGGCAGTAAGCCGTAGACGCAAGGTAGCGAAAGAAACAAACCTATTTTGTATGGACGTGGCAGTAAACCATAGACGCAAAACAGCGAAACAAACAGACCTAATGTGTGATAAGTTGCAAATACCTGCAATTAATTACAAATGTGTTTCGTTATTTAACTTAATATCGTTTTTCTAAATGCCAGCGATAGATCCGCAAAATTTAAAATTTGCAAAAATTTAAAAAATTATTTCGCTTAAATAAAATGGGAAAACATTGCAAAATTCAATCGTACGGTTCAAACAAAAGGTAGTTTCAGGTAAAAGTAGCTGAATACCCTATTCTATATTTCAAATTTTCCGGGCTCACGTAACTAATGACCAATTTTACAATCTCCAGTTAAATTTTTTACTGCCAGTTAAATAAACAAAACTGAAACGAAATGAACTAATTATACCTTATTCAATTTAAGCCATTCAGTATTGCAGAGAATAGGGAATAGTTTTAACCTCTCTGATTGGCTGAAATTGGAGACAGAGACAAGTTTATCTGCTGAATGGCTTAAATGGAATAGAGTATAATTACTATGTTCCGTAAATAAATCAGACTAATCGTAATCGGTGATTTCGGTGAATAGCTGGTTATTGAAAGTGGTGAGTATTTTCGGAACAGCTTGACATTCAAATTACGTCAGAAAAGCATTCTTGATTTCCAGCAATATTCAAATAATTTATAATTCCATCGCAGTGTGCACAATTGTATTCACTTTGTTATTCACTCTTTTAAAAAGAAAAAGATATTAGCAATTTTTATTTCAATAATTAAACATAGTCACAAATTTTCGATATTACAACATCACAAAGCAAACAACAAACTTAAAATCATCTTCAAACAGCACCAATACCATTTGTCAAATTGCAAATAACCGAAGTCATCGTGCTTTGAGCGCGATGAGTTTGGTGACTAACCAGACTCACCAATTTCAGGTCACCGCGTTCCATAAATTAAATCTTTTCAGGAATTGAATATTTACGGAACGGAAAAACACAATTTGGTGTATTTACGGAACATACTAAATATTTACGTACGAAACCAATTGTTTCCATCTATTGTTTCAGTGAAAGTTTCTCAAAAACATTGCCATTTTCTTTTTTATAGGTTTTGGCGAGGAATGTATTGTCGTTTCGAAAGCGGAGTTCATCCTAGAGAACCATTAGGCGATTTGTTATTAGCCACTTGTGATCACTCAAACTCTTTAGAAGACCACATCAGGTATTTAACAAAAAGAATCACATCTTTTAAATCTATAATCTCCTCGTCGTCTGAGAAGAAGAAATCCAAGAACGATATTTCGAAACCAGACGACACTAATACATTAGACAATAAATATCTATATGAAAAAGCTACAATGCGAGAACTAGAGGCAGCTGATGATTATCATCCGTTGAAATTAGAGAATAAATATGAGAAACCTTTAGTAGACTTAGAAACTGCATCAGATGGAATGAAAGAATTAACTCATGAATTAGAAACTGTGGCTCTGGATTGGAAAACATTGAGGAATATTAAGGAATGTTGCTGTTCAACTCCTTTCGACCATTTCAGCAGAAAAGTAAGGAAGAATTCAATTAATATTTTTGTGTAATTTTATATGAAACTGTCTGTTTTTTTTCAGTACCACTGCTGGAAGTGCGGAGATGTGTTCTGCACTAGATGTATAGATAAGCACACGCAACTTCCAGGCCACTTGTCGCACAAATCTGTTCCCGTATGTCGCCCTTGTTACGATAAAATCAACAGTGGCGCAATAGATTCCCCGTAGAAACAAAAACTTCAATCATTTGTAAAAATCAAAAGCTTTACTGTTATAAATGCAATACATTTACTATTTCCAATATGCATTTACATTTCTGTTGTAAATTTATTGTTAGATTAATTATTTAATAATAATAATAGCAGATATATTTAATCATATATGCGTTGGATTATATTACAGCCTATTCATATCTCATTTCATTTACTCATCATTTACTTGTGCTCTCCATTGCAAAAAAATTAAATTTACTTCATTGACATTTAACCTTGAGTGCACTGTTGGGGCCAATTTGTCCCCACACTTAAATTTTTCTTTAAACAATATACAGACATTTTTCATTCATTCATTCATTTTTTTCTACAAATCTATTAAAAGTGGGATTTTTAATGTTTGTTTTTAGCGTTAAAAATGTCATTTTATGACACCAGTGTTAAAAGTGACAGATCATTGTTACTTTTGACATTAGTGTTAAAAGTGAATGTCAAAAAATTATTAGAAATACAAATTTAAATTAAAAAATAGTGTATGATATACAATAAAAGTGATTTTATTTTGTTCCAAGGTTTGGATCACTCCGCTTCGCGTCGTGTTCCAAACTTCCTTCTCACAAAATAAAATGTCACTTTTAACACATATCATACATAACTATTTTGTACCCAATTTGAAGTTTTCTTTTAGGGTCACATTGACCCCACTATGCATATGTTATGCCAGAAAATATGTATACATTTCGAAGGTTAATAGGAAAACATGATTTATTCTCTAATTTCTAATAATTATATAAGTTTTACCGCCCACACATAATCCAAAATTGTTTAAATAATACCATAATATACAACATAAAAAACATATAAGCTTTTAACCAAACCAACGAAAAAATAATCATTTAACTTACCACAAATTCGAATTTTAGGGCCCTTTTTCAAACTTAAAAACACCTGTTGTAAAACCACGTGCACATGCAAAGAAACAAACTTTTTGATTGGATATGAATACCGGTGCTCCGCTGTTTATGATGCAATCGTAAATGGAAAAATAAAATGTTTAGGGTATTTAGATTTTTAAAAGGGAAACCTCTAAAATTCCACCAATAACATAACCTATATTTTACACGTGTGTTTGGTGCAAAAATGGTTCGAAAGAAAATAGATAACCGCATCCGTGTTTTAATAGAAAATGGGGTGAAATTGGGGCATAGAACTCTCTTTGTGGTCGTTGGTGACAAAGGAAGAGATCAGGTAAGGATGATTTTAATGTGTTATGGAGAAAACTTACAAGAAACATTATAGATTGTTATTCTGCATCACATGCTCACAAAAGCAGAAGTTAAGGCCCGGCCGTCGGTATTATGGTGCTATAAAAAAGAATTAGGATTTAGTAGTCATCGCAAGAAACGTATGAAACATCTTCAACACAAAATACAGGCTGGGAAGATCAATGTAAACGAAGATGATCCTTTTGAATTGTTTGTATCTTCTACAAAAATTCGATATTGTTACTATGCAGAGACTCATAAAATCTTGGGAAATACATATGGAATGTGTGTTCTTCAAGATTTTGAAGCATTAACGCCGAATTTACTTGCTCGTACTATCGAAACTGTTGAAGGAGGTGGTCTTGTGGTTCTTCTATTACGAACTGTTGATTCTTTAAAACAATTATACACTATGAGTATGGATGTTCATCAAAGGTTTCGCACTGAGGCTCATCAAGACGTAGTTTGTAGGTTCAACGAAAGATTTCTTCTTTCTTTGGCTTCTTCTAAACGTTGTTTAGTTGTTGATGATCAGTTACAAGTCTTACCGCTGAGTTCTCATAATTTAAATGTTAATCCTGTTGAAAAACCTGATCAAGCAGTAGATTCTGACGAATTACAGGGGTTGAAAGATAATTTGAGGGATACACAACCAGTTGGTGCGCTTGTAAACTGTTGTAAAACACTGGATCAGGGCAAAGCTTTACTAAAATTCATCGAAGCTATCTCGGAGAAATCTTTAAGGTCGACTGTTTCGTTAACAGCGGCAAGAGGTCGTGGAAAATCTGCCGCATTAGGTCTAGCAGTATCTGCAGCAGTTGCTTTTGGTTATTCGAATATATTTGTTACATCTCCTAGCCCTGAAAACTTAAACACTTTCTTCGAATTTGTTTTTAAAGGTTTTGATGCTTTGGAGTATCAAGAACACATAGACTACGGTCTAGTTCAGTCTACAAACCCTGAATTTAATAAAGCTATTGTACGAGTTAATATATTTCGAGATCACAGACAAACTATTCAGTATATTCACCCTACTGATAGTCACAGATTGGCTCAAGCAGAATTATTAGTTATTGATGAAGCGGCTGCTATACCTTTGCCATACGTTAAATCGATGTTAGGGCCTTATTTGGTGTTTCTTGCGTCCACTATTAATGGGTATGAGGGCACAGGAAGGTCGCTATCTCTTAAACTTCTTCAACAATTGAGAATTCAAGCTACGCCTGTTGGAGCGAACACAAATGCAGCAAATAAAAAAGAATCTGTAGCTGCTACTGGGAGATCCTTACATGAAGTAATAATATTTAAGAATCTCCCAAACCAACGCGTAATATTCGCAGCGATAGCGAAACTTTCGCTTTTCTAAATTTTTATCGACTGAAAGTACACAGCGATGTGACAGTCCCCACACCGGCGCGAATTTCTCGCGCAAACCTCCGCGAAACTGCAGCGATCTGTTTACTTTCACTACAATGTAAAAACCATTGTTTATCTTGTCGAAATTGTGGCATTAGTGTATAAAATAATTCGTATTCTTCTGATGAATTAATTAATAGGTATATGATTTAAAGCGGTATACAATAGAAATCTGGCATTATGTTAATCGTCTAAAGTGCCTCTTCATCGTCTGATGTGGAGTAAATTGTCGCAAATGCTACCACAAATTGACGCTTTGGTTTGGAATCACACGCGAATTTCGTTGCCGCAATGAAGGCGAAATTATCGCCGTCGCCTACGCTCCGAATCTTTCGCTTTGGTTTGGGAGAGCCGGTAATATGAAATCGTATCTGTATGTTATATATTTGTTGTTGCAGGTAGTTTTGGAAGAATCTATTAGGTATAAACCAGGAGATGATGTAGAGAACTGGTTAAATAAATTATTATGTTTAAATGCAACGTCTGTTCAACCGATTTTATCTGGTTGTCCGCCTCCAGATAGCTGTGATTTGTATTACATTAATAGAGACACATTATTTTGCTATCACAGAGCATCGGAAGAATTTTTACAACGATTAGTTGCTCTTTATGTTGCCTCACACTACAAAGTAAGACTCATTTAACATTTACTTACAAATAATTAAATTTTTGTATATGAAATTATATTTTTCTTTAGAATTCTCCCAACGATCTCCAGATGATGTCAGATGCGCCAGCTCACCACTTATTCTGTCTTTTAGGCCCTGTAGATCCCAATAAAAAGAGTCTTCCAGAAGTGTTAGTGTTCATCCAAATTTGTCTAGAGGGCCAAGTATCGAAAAGTACAGTGGTTGAAGGCCTCAGTCGGGGAAAAAGAGCAGCTGGTGACTTAATACCATGGACAATAGGACAACAATATCAAGATAATGATTTTCCTAGATTATGTGGGGCGAGAATTGTAAGAATTGCAACGCATCCTGATTATCAAAGTGTAAGAGAAAAATAAATGATATTTACGGAACTTGCTATACCTTTTCAACTTCGGAAAAGTAAATTGATATTTTTGCTGAAATTAAAGTTACTTTTTCTGAAATTGAATTAAGGGAATCGTCTACGCTTTTTCAAATGAACGAAAACAGGCTCTAAATTTTTGCTAATTATGCAAAATATGTTACGAATTTGTAACTTATTTTTATCATATTTATTAAGAAAGTACACAAAATCCATCTCAGTTTGCTTTGCCACAGATAAAAGAACAATAATAATAATAATTTATTAATCCAATAGATCATATACATGATATAAGACATGTCATTAGTGCAGGTACATACATAATATTAACAATTAACAAGGATCATCAAAGTAATCGTGTACATCGTAATAACATTTTCTAATAAGTTTTTCTTTCAATTTTGATTTATATGCTAAGAGGGTCTTAGAATTTTTAATTTCTTCAGATAGTTGATTGTATAATAGGATACCTCAGTAATATGGACCCTGATATTGCAAAAATAAAAATCTGATGTGGCCAGAGGTTATGTACCTCTCGCCAGATATTTTACCTGGTTGTACGCATAAAACGAAAAATATTTCTAAATACAAATACATATATTCATGTCTCATTGCAAAATAATTCTCACATATATTTGCAAAATCTATGGGATATTTTAATATAAATTATGTACAATACATACATTTTCTTTATATTCAATATCCTGTAATTTTCTTTTTCTACTTTCTTTTTCTTTATATTCATCATTTTTTCGCAAATTCCTTTTATATTCTTTTTTAAGTATATTCTTTTGCGTTGTTGACTTTTTTATTTTCATAATCTTCATAATGATGTACAAATATTTTTTTACAGTGGCATACAAATCTTTTTGACAGTGACATTTATGTGTCAATTACAAACATTTGAATTTCTTGCCTTGAAGTAGATTAATCTGAGATTTTTTATTAGGTACATCAAATTACTTTATATGCATTTCTTTATCTCTAAATCTATAGAAGATATAATAATGAATTTATATTTATCGAAAAAAGAATTTAACGTTCTTTAATATAAGTATTTACATAAATTTTCGATAAATAATATTTAGATGATTTTTTTTCTTGTAACTACTACTTCCGGTTGTCCAATTGTTGCCAAAACTTAATCAACTTTTCCCATTATTGTTAGATTGAGGAATCCGTAGTTAAAAATGTCTTAAGTCTTTGAGAAATCGTGAATCCAACATCCACACACACATACGGACATCATCGTAAAAATGTTATAATCGGATTCTAGGGACCTTAAAACGTGCTTATTCATTAAAATCTGGATATGCGATTTTTAGCATGAATTCAATACCTCTCTTAGCGAGAGGTAAAAAGTAACAGACATAATATAAAGTTTTCTTAATAAATATGATAAAAATAAATTATAAATTCGTAACAGATTTTGCATAATTAGCAAAAATTTAGAGCCTCTTTTCGTTCATTTGGAAAAGCTTAGACGATTCTTATTACTTACTTTTTCTGAAATTGAAGTTGAAAAGGAATTTTTAATTAATTAATTAATATTGCTATCAATTTTAGATGGGGTACGGAAAAAGAGCAATAGAACTACTAAAACAATACTATGAATTAAAGCTCCCAAGTATAGAAGAAGATCAAACAGTCCCAGAAGAAATAGAAAATATTCCAGATGAAGATTTAGGTCTTTTGGAAGAATGTATCGAGCCTAGAAAATCTCTACCACCTCTACTATTAAAATTAAGCGAACGACCTCCAGAAACCTTAGACTACTTAGGTGTATCTTATGGTTTAACCGAACCTTTGTTGAAATTCTGGAAAAAATCTGGATTCGTTCCAGCTTATCTTCGACAAACTACGAATGACTTAACAGGAGAACATTCCTGTATTATGCTTTACACTTTAAACATTCAAGAGAGAAATTTAGAATCAGATTGGTTATTAGAATACTTTACAGATTTTAGAAAGAGATTTATTTCTCTTTTGTCGTACCAGTTTAAAAATTTTACTCCGGCGTTAGCTCTTGGTGTTTTAACAAATAAAACTAAGAAGATTCAACAGAGAGTTTTGCCTAGAAGTGAATTAGATGTACATTTGACTAAGTATGATATAAAACGATTAGAAATGTATAGCAATAACATGGTTGATTACCATTTAATTGTTGATTTGATGCCTACATTAGCACGAATGTATTTCTTACATCAAATGGGAGAAGTGACAATGTCTGCAGTACAATCCGTAAGTTAAAACATGCATTCATTCATTCCCTATCCCAAATCATTTGTTTTTAGGCGATATTATTAGGTATAGGTTTGCAACATAAATCTGTAGATGATCTAGCTACAGAACTAGAACTCCCATCTACGCAATTACTGGGTTTATTTAATCGTTTGATTAGAAGATGTGTCCAGTACTTCAATTCTATATTGGAACAAGATATAGAGAAAACTTTAACGACTAAAACTACTGTAGAAATGACTCCAGTTGCTAAGAGCATGAATGACGAATTGGAAGAAGCTGCAAAGGTATATTTCTCTCAATTCTTCAATTATTTTTATTATAAAATGTGTTTTATTTTTCCAGGAATTGCAAATAAAGCAAAAGAAAGAATTACAGAAACTAAAAAATGAAAATTTAAGTCAGTACGCGATAAAAGGTTCGGAAGATGAATGGAGTAAAGTGTTGCAAAAAGGAAGCAAGAACATTATCACTGTAAAAAGGTAAGGAATTATTTATTATTATCCATTAGAAATATGATGGAACTGAGTTTCATCACTGAAGAAACTGATTAATTTTGTTACAGCGGAGAGAAAAGACTTAATGAATCGACCTCAAATGATGTAGAAACAGAAAAACCGAAAAAGAAAAAATCTAAAAAGAATAAGAAAAATTCATTATAATTTTAATTGTTATAATAAATATTTTATATTTAACAAACACATTCTCATTTAATTTATAGTTATTTTAGAGAAAATGTTGTTGAAGTAACTTTAGGATAAAGGTAAAAAATATATGGAAAATGTACTGAAGTGCAAAAAAATAATAGGAAGCGATTTAAAGAAAAAGAAATTTGGTAAAATCGCTGAAGGATCAATTTTTTTTAACCTGACTCGTTTTGAGATTTGAAACCAAAATTTTAAATGAAACTTTAATCCAAAGTTATGTCATTTACTAAAGTAATAAACTAGTTTTATATTAAGGAAGGTGTCATCAATCATTAATATAATAAAATAAAATTTGGATATCACAAAAATAAAAGTGGTAGATAAAAAATGCATTGTTAAAAGTTCATTGTTTTAAAAATGGTATATCAAACAGGATGTTTCAATACTTCAGGAAAAAAATCTGTTCACATTATCTCAAAGCTAAGGCACTCATTTTGATATAATTTTATTGTATAAACAAATAAATATGTGGAATTTTCTGGATCCTGCGAAGACAAATACCAATAAGTTCCATTTTCTATTTTTTTTCTGCAGAAATCAGCCTGTCGTGATCTCTTCATCCATCTCCCCGTCATAATTTGTTGTACTTTAGTTTTAGTCCATTTTTTGCACGATTGACGCATAATTTTTTTAAAAATAATATGATGTGGCCAACACAATACCTCCCGCTATTTAATTTTTATTAATTTAAATATACATACTTACATATTTAGTTATACTGGAAACTGTATTAAGATCCATTCCATGGTTCTATTTACTATTTTCTTTTTAAAGCTTTACTATTATTAATTTGAAATGATTATTTCTCTGACAATGACATTTATCTGTCAGTTACATACATTTGAGATATGAACTGTGTAACCACGGAGTTCTGCTTGTTTAAAGCGTAGGCTCCGGGATTTAAATTATAGATAATTTTATAAATTTATCCATAAAATACATAGAAATAGTATTTATGCAAATTTGTAGAAAATTTAATAACCTTTAATTTTTTTAACACATTTAAAAAAAATTACGTTTGATGGTATTTTTCGAAGAAAAACTATTTTAAGTTTCAAGTAGAAATGGTTTCCGGTTATCTGATTTGCACCAAAATCTAATGGCTTCTTCCCATATTAGAATAAGGTAGAAATACAAGGTTACAAAATTTTCTGAATGATAGTATTTGAGTTAGAGACGAGGATCTACACACATGACACACAAATACACCATCGTGAAAATGTTAAAATTGGATTCTAAGGATCTTAAAACGTGGTCATTTACCAAAATCTCGATATGCGACTTTTAGCACGATCCCTATACCCCTCTTACCAAGTGTAGCGGGAGGTAAAAATAAGATTTGAAAATTATTTTGACATTAAAAACAAAATTTTTTAGTTGTCATTTTGATGGTAAGCTATGAATGTTGTTTTTATTTACTTGCCGTCTTACCCCCTGAACGGTAAGTGATTCATATCAATTACCGTTCAGTAATTTGTAAATAAAACCTACTGTCTTGGAAACACTATCGGTAAGCATTAAAAAAAAACCGATCGTGCATAAGATATAGTTAATTGCGTTATAAGACTGAGAAGTGAGTTATTACGGTACGAATGAGAAGTTTACGGACGAGGCGACGAAGGAAGCCGAGACAGGAATTTCGAAATGAGTACCGTAATACTACTTCACGGCCGTATGACGTACAACATTTTATTTCATACTGTACGTGTTTTAAAAATTTATATTAATTCAAACTTGTCTATTTAACTTAGATCACATCATCTATGAATCTGTGACAAAATTGAGCCTGGGAAATTTCCCGGATTCAAATTAGCAAAGTAAAGTAGTGGACAGTATGAAGTAAATGAAATTATACATTCAAATATGTATTATAATTTTAATATAAATGTGTCTTGATATACAATGCAACGCGGAATGCATTTTTAAAATACAATATTTATACATTAAAAACTATCTTCTTGAAACGATAATCGAATGATTAAAGATTGGAAAACCTAAATCAGACATTATCGTAGTCAAGGACCAAATATAACTAGACGAAACTTCCTTTGGTTTGTTTTGATATGGGCTGGCCAGGCAGAGAAAGTAGAGATAGAGATGTCTTGTCTAGTGCGAGTATTTCTCACTAGAGGTCACCACTGAGGCCACGTAGAGTATCAGTGTCTAGTTTGAGCGTTGCTCAAGAGGCGCAAGTGTTCTTAGTTAAAATTTCGTGGTTAACATTAAATAATTTATAGTGTTTAATATTAAAGAAAAACCAACGCGTCACTCACAAAACCACTACAACTACAAAACAAAATGCACATGCTTCTACGTGGCTTCTAATGAGCAACGTTCAAACTAAACACTCTACGTGGCCTCTAGTAAGAAATACTCGAACTAGACAAGACATATCTCTATCTCTAGTTTCTCTGTCTGGCCAGCCGAAATCAAAACATTCAGTGAGGAGGGATAAGGAATGTTTTGTCTAGTTATATTTGGTCGTAGTTAAGTTGTTTATTCTTTTCGATAATTTTATTATTAATATTACAGATGAAAAATTATAAAAAAATTCTCTCCTCTTCTTTAAATTTAGAAAGTCTTGTACCTATTTTAAAAATGAATAAAATATATAAATACCTGTTTCCAGGCTCTAATTTTGTGTTATATTTTAGCTAAAAGAAGACATTGCAACAAAAAAATTAAATTTCATGGGTGGTAGGTATTCTAGAATCCAATTTTTTACACATATATATATATTACAATAAATAGAACAATAATACATTTTATAACATAAATAAATATAATTATATAAAAGTGTTTTTAATTGTCGTCTAATAAAAGTAACTGTTTTTGAATAGTTCTGGAAATTAATTTTTTATTATTGCCCTTAACAGATGGTGTCATTAAGTTTTTGACTTTTGTTGTATTTTTTGGTGTACATAGAAAACTTGCATCACTTCTAATTTCTTCATATGTACTTCGTACATCATTTGCAGATGTGAAACGAACAGATTTTTTTGTTGTTTCTGCTAAATTTGAAGTTGAATACGACTTTTTGATAGCAGATTTATCATGAATTAATGAATTAATTTCTTGTTCGACTATTGGGGAGTCGGTATCACTTAAACTTAATTCGTCTGGCATAGGCGATTCCCGTTGTAATTTTTGTTCTAAAATTTCGAATTTGGTTTTTTTTGTTATTGGAGGAGTTGAAATTTTATCATTTTTAACGTTACAATTACATTTTAATTCTAATTTTTCAATTCTTTCTGTTAAATTTTTAAAATGCATATCTATTTTGTCGTTTAGTTCGTTAAATTTCTGACTAATTAAGCTTTCAATTGACAAGTGATTGACTGCTGTGTCTTTTATTTTGTTACTCTGAATTTTAAAAATATTTGGATTTTTTTCGAATTTTTTTAAGTCTATTAACGGTGTAATGTCGGTTAGTTCTATTACGCCTTTGGGCTGAAAAATTAAATATTTTTTAATAAATCGACCATTTTGTAATTTAAAACTTACAATAATTGATTTTGCAGTTATGGTCGTCCTTCTTTCAGGTTTCATTTTAATGTTAAGTTTATTTTGGTTTTTTTTATCACTCCAAAGCTGTTTACGCACGTGTCTATGTGGTTTTGGGTCACTATCTAGATTTTTTGACGTGCTGCGACTACTTATTGCTATCGGCGTAAAGGATTTAGCCTTATCTGAACAAAAAAGTATATATCATCAAAATTCATAGGAAAATAGTTTTTATAACGTTTACAATTGCTCGAAATCTCAGTCAAACAGCATTTATTCTGTTGTCGATTTTAAGAGAAAACGGATGTAAAAGTATGTGCTCTTTGAATTTTTTGTACGATCTGTAAGAAACTGAATGTTTACATGTACGAATGTATTATGTGTACATGAATTGTAACAATTTGTAATATCTTACTACCTTAAAGAAGATGCAGTTGTGCACTGAAAACCGAAACGTCTGTGTTGTAAGAATAAAAATCTGGTTTGGCCAACACAATACCTCCCGCCATTTACAGGCCAAGTCACAAAAAACTCCAAAAAAGATTAAGTTAACCCTTATTTTTGGATTAGCGAATTTTACTCTAACGACATGAGGCGTTACTCGAACCATTGAGCCACCGGAGCTATAATAAAATGAAGATTAAATTTTAAATACCGGGATAGAATAGAATTCAAAAATCCAAAAATGAGGATTAGCTTAAATATTCTTGTGAATCGTTAATTTTTATTAATCTAAATGCATACCTACATATTTACTTATGCTGGAAACTGTATTGAATTCCTTTTCTATTGTTCTATTTACTTTTTTCTTTTTAAAACGTTACTAATATTATTTTGAAATGATTAGTTTTTTGATAGTGACATTTATCTGTCAGTTACATACATTTGAATAACTGTGTGTTGTTTGTTTAAAGCGTAGGCTCTGGGATTTAAATTATAGATAATTTTATAAATTTATCCATAAAATATATAGAAAAAGTATTAATGCAAATCTATTGAAAATTTAATAATCTTTAATTTTTATAATATTAATCTCGAAAAATAACATTTAAAGGTATTTTTCGAAGAAAAACTATTTTGAGCTTCTAGTAAAGTGCCATTTCCGGTTATCCGATTTTCACCAAAATCTAATGGGCTCTTTCCAAGACAGAAAAAGTTCGAAATACAAGATTTCAAAATTTTCTGAATGATAGTATTTGAGTTAGAGTGGAGGATCCACACACACATACATCATCGTGAAAATGTTAAAATTGGATTCTCTTAAAACGTGCTCATTTAGCAAAATCTCGATATGCGACTTGTAGCACGATCCCTGTACCTCGCTTACCAATGGTAGAGGGAGGTAAAAAATGCTGTTTGACTGAGATTTCGAGTAATTGTTAACACCTTATCCACATCACAGTCGAAAAATTTCGCACATAGTAACTTTATAAGTCGTGAAGATAACACAACGTGTGCCATATGCTTAGTTACGATCCGTATTACACATAAAATTTTATTTGTTGGCGTAAATCAATGAAAAATGAAAATAAAGTATTTGGTATTGAAATGTTTTACGGATGAACGGTTTCCGAGTTACGAACTTTTAAAATTTCGGCAGGAAAATCACAAAGAATTACCAAGTATACAGTCGCTTTTAAACTGACAAAAATAGTACCTGTAGATTTTGTCGGCTTTGAAATAGGCGTTTTTGGCTTGTTGGTTTTCAATTCTAAAAAATATTATGAAATAATTTTACAACAATGTTTTATTTTCTTTGGTTACCTGGTAGGTCCATATCTTTCCACCTTATTGGTTGAAATTTAAAGGGTTTAGGCGTTGCAGTTTTTTTGTTACATAAACCTATAAATAAAAATTAAAAATATATTTTTTGTCCAACTAGCCCAAAAGTGACTTTTTTCGTGCCTGTTTGGCATGCGCAAAGAGGTTCATTTCTGAACAGTGCGACACAGTGTGCGCAAAGTAAAAGGACCGTACGTGCTCACTAGTCACTCAAAAGGTCATCTTTGGGCAAGTTGGACAAAAAATATCGTGTGTATCACGAGAGCAAAGCGATTAGTGCTCGGCTGAGTTGGAGCCCTAGCCTCGCGCGAATCGCTTACTGTGAACACTGGTAGACAATATACTATTTATTGTAATATTTATTCTCTTAACTACTGAGTTCACATGCAGTTTTTAAAACCGTTTTCAAACGTTTTTAGTTTTGAAAACGCCATGTATACAGTATCAAAACGGTTTTAAAAACTACCTTCCTTACCAAGGGTAGCGGGAGGTAAAAAAAAATGTATCTTAAATGTAAGTAACACACATTTTTATACTCGTTGGTTTTTGACAATGTGTCACAAATATGTAAAATATTTTAAGCTGAGGATGGCAGCTTCGTCTGCCGAAATGTCCATACAATAAAGAAATGTAATATTTAAATATTTTCCTACAATTACTGGATCCTGATAGCCATATTAAGTTTGTTCGCGGTACCGATCCCGGACTATTTTTCATTTTAGTTGTTCACGGTGCGTCTCCGATTGACATATGATTGATCACATACTAATTAAACCAGTCTGTGTGATGCTCAAACAGGTCTGGATGGAATTTTGGTGTGCACTTCTTTATAACACTTTTTAAGTTTCTTTCAAACGATGCTCAAATTTTTTTATCACAGAATTTATTTAGTGACCTATGAATTTTTCGGGAAAAACAAATACATCTTTAAAATGGTCTACTATTGGGGCAACTTTGCCCTATTTTATTTTAACCGTCGTTTCTCTTATAATTTCCGAGATCCCAATGGCGACCCTCGAAAAACGGACACGTGTATAATTGCACATTATAGTATAATTTTAATCAGGGATCGGAAAGTGACGAAAAATGGGTTCGGTTTGGGTTCAGGTCAGATATGAAAACAAAATTGGGTTCAGGATCGAGCTCAGAAAAAATATTTTTAGGTGGTTCGGTACCGGTTCGAAAAATTAAAAAGTATGTACCCGAAATAAAAAAAATGTACGTACGAGTAAGTATGGTACATAATAATAACAAAATAATATTAGGTAGTCTATTAGGTAAATAATAAAAATGAAAAACAAATACAATTATTTACATTTAAAATACCCGTACCAATAAATTTATTTTGTAAAGAAATTTTCATTTAATCAAAATCAAAATATCTGAGATTTCCTCAGACATATTTACTTGTTGAAGTTGCAAAAAGAATTTCAGTGCAGAAAATGCCCATTCCACACTAACTTGTGTAGCAGTAATTGCTATCTCAATTTGCGCAACATCACATAGTGTAACCATTTTTGTTCCTCCCAAAAATTTAATATATTACCAGTTTTTGGAATACTTTGGACGTCATCATAATTTTTAAAAACTATGTTCTTGTAAATTAGGTTTATTTTAATTTTAATATTTCTGCTTGGGCTTATTCATTATCTTTCACTAGTTTTCTAATAAACCTTCCTTATCTTTAAAAAAATTATTAAAAATGTAGGTTTGTTTAAAGGTAATTATTCAGTAAAAAGCTAATCCTATTTGCAAGAAGGCGCGGGCGAACACGTGACTTTGACAAGTGCTTGTAGAAATTTAGAAATTGTAAAACTAGTTATTAATAATGAATATCATGTTGTTATATTTATGACATATTCTAGAACGATTAGTGCTGCCTTCTACGATACAGATTTCTTGGCGCGCTAAATTTGAGGAAACCATCAGTTCATGTTGAACGCTCTATTTTTATAAAAATTAAGTTTAATGTATCAGAAAATAAAACAACATGATATTCGTTAATAATAACTAGTTTTTGATTTGGCAACACAGGCAAGGTACACAAGCTGCATACTTGGCATCCTTGTGGGGCCCTACAAGCACTTGTCAAAGTCACGTGTCTGCCCGCGCCTGTATGTCATAAGTATTAAAACAAGTTGGTTCAGTGAACCAGATTTTTTGAACCGGAATATAGTAGGTTCAGTTCCGGTTCGACCAAATTAACAGTGGTTCGGGTTCACAAAAAAGGTGGGTTCGGAACGGTTTCCGATCCATGATTTTAATCCATATTTTTAGACTTTCTAGTGCTTATTTTCCTTATTCTAAAATCAACTGGAAAATATTTTGTAGAAATACCTGGTAAGTCCATATCGCATGTTCTAACCGGCATAGGATACCTTGATTTACGTTCTGGTACTGCAAACAATAATTATATAAGTACTACCTATGTGTACATCACAATTACATACCGTTGCAGTCTGTGACTTTTATTGCGGGTACATTGAAATAATTTTTTTTCCAAGAAGCTGTAAAATAATAAAACGTGAATAAAAAATATTTATATCAACACTTTTTGTACATTACCCATTTTATTTTGAAATATTATGAAACTTGCTCAGATATCTATTTGTTTGTAAAAAATAACCACTAGAGTAACCACAGTGTAACAGTAACCGTCAATCTTCTTTCATGAAAAATATGAATTTGAATGTTAAACCGTTAGACGTGTAGAGCAATGCAGTGTGGGACGCGATGCAGTGTTCCCAACCCAAGCATATAACAAATGTGATTGAATTGACCTTTAAAAACATCTCGACAGATGGCAGCATATAACTCTGTCGCAGTGTCGCAGTGCTGCGTGTGGCTGCGTTGTGTTCTTACGAATAAAATAAACAGTATAAGTGAAGTACCTATTGTACTATATACTATCAATCATATATCTATCTATTATAATGTAATTATCTGTATTAAAAATATAACTTGCATAGTTCGTCTAGGGATCATTTTCCGAAGACTCGTTATCGTTTTATTATGGATGCACAATAGCTAAACCGCAATGCCAAAATATTTCGGTCCGTACAGTCGACCAGTTCAGTATTTGCAATGCTGGTATATATTTTACGCCCAGTATTCGACTGTAGACCAAGACTGCACTTTTCTGATTTTAATGCGTTAATCTTTTGAATTTAGAATTTCCCTAATTTTCTTATAGCTTATTATAAAGTCTGTGAACTTGTCTCCAAAGGATTATAAAACCGTTATTTATGGCTATGTAGGTATATAAATAGATGGTGAGTTTAATTATTTTCACTTGTCATTTGTACCTCCTAACTAGTGTACGAAGGCTGAAAGTGTTTTTTGTTTTGTTAAATTAAATTCAACAGTCAACAACGTTAACAATGTTTCGCCCGTGGGAAGTAAAATGTGTGAAGTGAAATATTGCAAACGTCTACTCAAATTTTTCATTACAGTCCTGGCACATGCTAGGCTATTGGGACCTTCTATTGTATTGCCGTAATAAAACGATAACGAGTCTTCGGAAAATGATCCCTAGACGAACTATACTTGTGCATTTTTAAATGTTTACTATTTTTCTGTATAATATTCATAGATGTGCCATCAGTGCCTGAGAGTACTCCGACAGACGTACGAATCATGAATAAAATTATTATTTATACTTATAAAAATTATTCAATTTATAAACATGTGCATAAAGAACCTATGTTTGATAAGCGAAATTTTAACAATATATTTAATGTAATACAATAATAAATCTAAAAAACATATATTGCCTCTACGAATCATTTACTACTATATCTATATATGTACATGAAATGTATAAATATCAACACCTTTTTGAACATTACCCATTATATTTTAAAAAAATTATAAAATAGCTCGAACATCGCTAGTTTTATATATTTTTGGTGACTTGGACGACGCATCATAGGGGTTTTAATGGTAAAATCTTAATGTGCATTTATTTGCTTCCCTAATTATTTGAGAGCAAAATTGCATGTAGGGTTTTGTTACAAAAAAATATTGCATCCGAATATGCTAGTGTTTTTAATTTTTCAATGTGCGGAACCGTAAAAATAGTCGAAAACAATAACATTTTTGCAGAAATCGTTGATGCGGTGGAACAAAAATTTAAACAAAAGCGCAAATATCTCTCACTACTTAAAGAAATATTAAATTTCGTTCTATACCTTGTTCCATTTAAGCCATTCAGTATTGTGGAGCACAGGGAATAGTTTTGACCTCTCTAATTGGCTGAAATTAGAGATAAGAGACAAGTTTACCCAATGTACTTTCGGCTACTTCAGATTTGCACTGTTGCCAGTGCCATCTACTGAATGGCTTAAATGGAACATAGCATAGTCACACTACCGTAATCAACTATTATATTGTTGCCATCAACTACGTACAATAAAAATGTTTTGTTTTTCTCGTTTTAAACAAAAGCGCAAACTTCTGTCATAGTTTCCTAACGTTTAAACTTATTTTCAAAACGAGGAAAATGGAAACACCTTTATTGTAGAGTTAATGACAACAATGTAATCGTTGACTACAAAAATGTAGTTTGACGAGAACGAAATTTAATATTTTAGTAGTGACAGATGTTTTTGCTTTTGTTTAAATTTTTGTTTCATGGCATCAATGATTTTTGCAAAAATGTTATTGTTTTCAAGTATTTTTACTCTTCCGGGAATTGAAATATTATAAACAATAGCATATTCGGATGCAGTATATTTTTCTGTAATAAAAACCTAGATACAGTTTTGTTGAAAAATAATTAGGGGAGCAAATAACTACACGTTAAGATTTTACCATTGAAACCCCTATGCTGCGTCGTTCGAGTCACCACACTGTATATACTTAACTAGGGAAATATTTATCATATATCGGCATATCGATCTAAAATTTTTAGCAAGTACGTATTACAATAAAATACTATCAATAAAGTAAGTTGGAACTCTTTTATGTTTCGATTATATTTAAATACAATACATAGTTTTTTCCTCATTGGATACTTAGATAATAGGTATTAAATAATAATATTAATATTCTTAAGGATTTAGGGCCTTTTGTATATATTTTCAAATCTATAATATTTGGTTAATTATTATCCAACAATGGGCCCTATTCTGTAACTCGGTGGTTAATTTTTAACCACTGGTTAAAATTTTTATCCAATAGATATTGATTTGACAACTAAAAATTCCTCTTTTTGTTATATGTCAACATACTTGATTGGTTAAAAAATTTAACTAATGGTTAAAAATTAACCACTGAGTTACAGAATAGGCCCCTACCCTTATTCTGTAACTCAATCGATAATAGTTTTCGATCGATAATTATTTTTGACAAATAGAAACAAATATAGCATCTGTCAGTTTCATTTTTTATTCAGTGTCTACTATTATTATTGGCTACAATTTATTATCGATCGATTAAAGGTATCGATTGAGTTACAGAATAGGGCAGAATATTTGACTTATAATAATTTATTTGTTTTGTTATAAATTATTTCAGTACTCCAACATATAATACATATAAATCCTTGAAATGTCAGGAAAAGCTGCACCCAAATGTCTCCAGTTGTATTTAGTGCTACCAAACCTGGAATATATTTTCATGATATTCTGTTCTTGCTGTACCTATCTGAATCTCTTACTTGCGATTTGTCCTGAAATAAAATTCAGAATCCCAGATATGGCCAAATAGACCCCAAAAGCTGCTGGAAATCTAACTTCAGAATATTCTGCTAATACTAAAGGAAACATTACTTGTGTTAAGCAACGGAGGTACCCTAGCAAAGCTACTACTAGTATTGTTGGAACCCAAGGTCCAGAAATTATAATAAATACTGAAATTAAAAAAAAAATTGTGACTAGTACATTATTTGTCACTATTTCCAATTAATATTATTATATGAAGGTGCCTGAAGCTGGCACAACCATTCCGGCACAACACACGAAATCAATTAGAAAATTTAGTACTCATTAATTACTAATAATTATCCAAAAACCAAATTTATTAAGGTTGTTTTTATGAGTTTGTATATTTGGGTAGCATGATGTCAAGGGATGGTCGAATTGGTAGAGAAATTGAAAGGAGAGTGAGTGCGGGGTGTAAAGTAATGGGTGCTCTGGGTACGTTTACTCGAAACGTAAACGTATCTAGAGAAGCTCGGTTAAGTGTGTATAATGGAGTGCTAGTGCCTGCTTTGATGTATGGAAGCGAATGTTGGGCATGGACGGGAAAGCATAAAAAGAGAGTGTCTGCCGTGGAAATGAGGTATTTACGTGGTGTATGTGGATATGTAAGACGGGATCGCGTGAGGAATAATTTGGTTTATGAAGAATGTATGGTTAGGAAGAATGTTGTGAAGAGAGTAGGAATGAGCCAGTTGAGATGGTTTGGCCATGTGGAAATTCGTGTGAATGTGCCGGAATGGTTGTGCCAGCTTCACGTACCTATTATATGAAGCAATTGAAAATAGTCTGTATTATTATTTATTTCAAGAAAAAGCTTTCAACTATAACCGACATTTCGGATCTTAGTATATAACTTCAATATCAAACTATTATTCACGAAAGATGACTATTCAAGGTCATTTTGAGCTGTCTGATATAATATTACTTGCAGATAACTGCATTGCATTTCGTATGCATAGGCGTGCAACATGAAATATTTATGGACACATTTTAACTGAAAAGATAAGAGTAATTTATTTGAAAATTATGTTTCTTTCTAAATAATGCCTTTCTGAAAGATTTATGTTCTTCACTTTTGTTTTTGCAAAATTTAAAAACAGACTTAAATATAAACCAAGGAATAATAATTTGATTTAAACGGCAACGCCACTGGGTAAATATTAGCACAGAGGGCAGTGTAGTAGGTAATTAGGTATCTGTAATTCTACGATATATGTCATTTATTATTTATAGTGTCACCTCCTTGAGGCAATTTTGTACAATATTTTATTTGCTACTCACTTCATTTTAATTGACAGTTACAGCCAAAGGCTCGCTCTTACCACCTTTAATTAGTTAGTGATAACCAATGGTTATGTTGCAAAATTGTTCTTACCACCTTTGGTTAGAGCTAACTGGAAATTAAAACTGTTGTTCGCATCGCTTCTAACCTTCAGTTTAATTCTTAACTAATGGTTAATAAACTGCCGCTTTAACTATAGGTGGTAGGATCGGGACTAAATCCATTAAGCCTGCCTCGCACAATCAATATTATTGAAGCAATATTATTGAATGTATGGTGTGGTACCCCTCACACTAGTCAATAATATTGATCAATATAATTTAAGTTCTGATCTTCGTGTTCGTGTGAACAGGGACACACGTAGGTATGCTGTCTCCGAGTGATGAGGCAAGCGTAATACTCGCGTTGACAGAAGAAGAAAAGAAGAAAACAGAAAAGTGTGGGTCAAGAACTGGTTGCTAAAGCTCATAGACACGCAGAACTACTCCGTGAACTAATTGAAGATTGATAAAAAATCTGGTGTGGCCAACACAATACCTCCCGCCATATACAGGCCGAGTCACAAAAAGAATAAGCTAATCCTTATTTTTGGATTAGCGAAGTTTACACTAATTTGGGCAGTTTATTTCTTAAAATATAGTATAATCTAATCCAAGGAACTACCTTTTTTGATATAATATGATGATTAAATATTCAATACCGGGATAAAATAGAATTCACTAATCCAATAATGATTAGCTTAAACTTTTTTGAGAATCGTTAATTTTTATTCATCTATAAATACATACCTACATGTTTACTTATGCTGGAAACTGTATTGAGTTCCTTTCCTATTGTTCTGTTTACTTTTTCCTTTTTAAAACGTTACTATTCTTAATTTGAAATGATTAGTTCTTTGAAAGTGACATTTATCTGTCAGTTACATACATATGATTTGAATAACTGCGTAACCATAACCAAGGAGTTTTGTTTGTTTAAAACTTAGGCTCCGGGATTTAAATTATAGATTTTATAAATTTATCCATAAAATATGTAGAAAAAGTATTAATGCAAATCTGTAGAAAATTTAATAATCTTGAATTTTTTTAATAACATTAATCTCGAAAAAATAACATTTAAAGGTATTTTTCGAAGAAAAACTATTTTGAGCTTTAAGTAAAGTGTCATTTCCGGTTATCCGATTTACACCAAAATCTATTGGGCTCTTTCCATAGTAGAAAAAGGTTTCAAAATTTTCTGAATGTTAGTATTTGAGTTAGAGTGGAGGATCCACACATACGCACGCACGCACACACTCACTCACATCCACGCACACACACACAAATACACACAAACACGCACACACACACGCATGCACGCACGCACGCACCCACTCCCACGCGCCCACGCACACGCGCACGCGCACCCACACACACAAACACACACAAATACACACAAACACGCACACATACGCACGCACGCACCAAATTCTCGAGATGCGATTTTTAGCATGATCCCTCTACCTCCCTTACCAAGGGTAGCGGGAGGTAAAAAACAAGATACGACCCACTCCGTCTATCGATCATCTACTCCAGACCAGACCACGAGTTGAGAAGAACTGACTTGATATTGCTCAATAAACCACTCACACGTACGATTAAATTTTGACGTCGCTTCAATATACTGACAGAGCTTCAGTAAAAATTAAATCCTTGTAATTTTCTTCAATATTTTTTCCGTCAATATTATTGCTTCAATATACCCCTCAGATGATCTAATGTAACAATATCGATATTGCTTCAATACTATTGACCAAGTGAGGCAGGCTTTAAGAAGAACATCTAAATATTACCTAATCTAAGAGTTGTTAGTAAGCAAATTCCACAGAAAAATATCTTCCTACTACTGATTTTACAGAAAGCAGTAAATACTGCTAATGATATCCGTCCAGCCAAATCCGAGCCCATGAAAACTGACATAATTAATGCTGTGTCTTCATCACTGTAACTCAAGTGCCGCAAGAACATTGGCAACATTATTAAGAACATCATTTCTGCAAGGAATGCCGTTGCAATACCCACAGCAATGTTCATATATGCTGCATCTTTCAATAGTGAAAATTCTAGAAAGTTGGATACTGTTATCCTAAGAAAATAATATTGTTTATTACATTAAAATTTAAATTTACGATAACTTACTAACCAACATTTTTTAAAATGGGATTCTTGGTTTCTTGCTGTAGTAACTGGTAAATTTTGAGACGATATATTAATATTATTTAGTTCATTATATTTAATATTTTCTTCATCTTTCGTTTCGGATGACAGAACTGTAAAAAATAATCTTCTTTACTTTATTTAAACAATTAAAATCATTTCTTAAAGAAATATTTTCACAACTAATGTTTAACTGTTCTCAGTGGCGTATTAAGCAATATAAGCGCCCAAAGCCCATAACATTTTGCGCCCTTTCCGATTATTTTTTATTTTTTAAAAAATCGTTGGATTACTTACTACAATCAAAATCAAAATATTCAAGCAACAAAAAATAAATATTCCAATTTATACAATAGAGAATATAATTCATTAGTCACGTGACATGTTTCCCGCCAATCAATATTCAGAATCTCCCTAGTTACATTTCTATCACAGCGATGAAAAAAAAAACAAAGAAATTATAACCTTATTCGTTACGAGAGGATTTGTTTTCTTTATTTACAACATTGACAGTTAATTTTGAGTATAAAAATGTGCGGTAATCGTTTTTGATATCAACAACGGTGAAAATAATAAGGCAATTGTAAAATTAACCATATTGTACAGCAATATATGAAAAGTTAGGTTACCAGCACGCACAATGTGTCATAAAAATTCATTATATTCTCTCATTAAATATAAGCTCGTGATATGATTAATAATCGAAGATATTGCCCGTGAAACCGAAGCAGCACATTTCACTCGTTCTTTGGACTCGTGAAATCTGCAACTCGGTTTCACTTGAGAATATCATCGATGATAATCATTTCACTTGTTATATTACGTATGAGAATATAGGTTGGTATTTAGTAACAAAAAATCACAAAAACCAAAATTTATTTTCATCACAGAACGTACATACATAAGGAACGAGGAAATTAAGAGATAAAACTAAACTAAAATAGTAAACGAAACTTAAACAATGATCATATAAAATAAAGAAAATAACAACATAAAGAAAAAAAATCAATAAACATAATTATTAAGTAAATTTATTTTTTCGAGTTTTGTTACTAGCGAAAACTTCAATAATCTCTGTAAAATCAAGATTTTTCAACAAACCAGTATCAATAGCCACTATGGCTAAACTATCCAATTTTGTGTTAGAGAGTTTTGATCTTTCTCAAAACTTAATTCTTTTAAGAGTTGAAAATTACCGTTCTCGAGAACTGTTAGTTAATGGTTTACGTAATACGGGCCTTTACTTTTAATTGTGCTTTAAAACTAAGTTATTTTTATTTGACTCATGTGGCCCGCCGTCCTTTGGCGCCCCTAAATATTTTGCGCCACAGGCCCGGGCTTCATGGGCTTCTAGGATAATACGCCACTGACTGTTCTTGTTCGTTTTAAATTTAAATTATTAATTTTCAATATGATTTTAATACACGGCACTATTTTGTCTAAATGAACAAACATCCTAAATTTAAGATATATAATGATAACCTACTTTAAAAAAAGTTCAATATGTCTCCCCCGTATTGTTGGAAGTTGGAAGTATCATTCAAAAATATTCATTTGTCTGAAAACCTATTTCATATTATAACACGCATAAGCATACGCATAATCGGGATTTTAATGTTTTTTTAAACAATCCCGCGTTCAGTAGTGAGAGCACGCACTTTAGAATTCTATGAAATGAGGCATTTGTTTTCGCTTTTCGCCACGAAGCGAAAATTTGGTAGCATGCGTGTCTCAAAATATTCGCCTGCAAGTGTACGACTCGAGGCGAAAGTATTAAACTAACGTCATTATGTTGTCACAATAATTCAATTCAAAGCCAATATATATACAGTGTGCGATTAAAGTGTGGAATATCAAAAAAAAAGCCGAACTTAGCCGGTTTTTATAAAAACGCTGAAACACGTCGATTTTAATTTTTAAAAATACACATTAATATGTACGATTCATCTTCCATCACAAAAAAAATTAAATGACAACATAGATTTTTAGTAGTGAAATCCGATAGTGATTTTTCTTCCCTTTATGATCATGTAAATAAATCATAACGTTGCATAACAAAAATTCTGAGAAAAATCGAGTTGAACATTTAATAATAATGAATAATCAAGATACCCTGATAAAAACATTTAAAAGTTGATTATGGGACTTATAACTTATAAAACATGAAAAACGAAAAGTTTTAAACTGAAAAATGAAAAATAAAGCAAACAAAATTAACCCTATTAAATTAAATGTTCAAAATGACATCCATTGACTTCTTGGCAGTAAGCTAGTCTATTTACAAATTCACCTAAGGCATTATTAATAACATTATTATTATTAAATGTTCAACTCGATTTTTCTCAGAATTTTTGTTATGCAACGTTATGATTTATTTACATGATCATAAATGGCAGAAAAATCACTATCGGATTTCACTACTAAAAATCTATGTTGTCATTTAAATTTTTTTGTGATGACGTCATAATTGAAAAACAAATGAAAGTCGGAAGATGAACCGTACATATTAATGTGTATTTTTAAAAATTAAAATCGACGTTTTTATAAAAATCGGCTGAGTTCGGCTTTTTTTTTGATATTCCACACTTTAATCGCACATTATATATATATATATATATATATATATATATATATATATATATACAACTGTCATAATATTTCCTATTTTAATAGTATAAAACCCGAAAATTCCCAAAATAAAAAGCGAATATAGAATTCTAAAGTGCATGCTACTAAGATTCGTAAAATTAAAATCGCATTCGCCTGTTTTCTATGATAGAATTCTAAAGTACGTGCTGTCACTACAGGACTGAAGCCTCTTTCTTAATTTTTATCAAATTTGACTATTATTAACAACAAAAAGTAACATATTGTGAAAAAAAACCCTAACTTCATCGTCGGTCTATTAACTTACATGATATTTGTTCAGTTGGTATTGGTACTTTTAGCATGTGCCATTCTACTGGTTGTAGCATTAGCATCGCTAGAAATGCATGAAGACTCAATGCAGTTACAATTGCAACAGTTCCTCGGTATCCGAAAGAATTGTTTAACTCTGTAAGTAGAAGAGGATAGGTTATCATTCCAACTCCTGATAGCGTTAAAGCAATGCTCATCATCATGATCCTCTTTTGGAGAAAGTAACTATTGAATGCGGTTAGCATTGCAGGAAACATGAGGCCGAAACCTGTGCCTGCAAACAGAATAACGTATGTGAAGAGCTAGTGGGAAAAAGGATGAATATCAATTTTCTAGAAAAATGAGATGATTGGACAACTAATAGACTGCCGGTGGGGCTTGCAAATGGTATATTTAAACTTAAAGGATACTAATACGATAACAATCCTAAGATACATATATTAGAAATTGTAATACAAGAGCTAAAAAATATGAGGTTCCGAGTGTTTGAGATATAGTTTATAAGTTTATAAGTTTGCGTTGTAAAAAACAATAATTTTGTAAAAATAGTAGTCTTGAAAAAAGAATTGAAAAATATAGTTGTCAAAATCAGTCTCTAGTATTTTCTTCATTTTGCCACCCAAAAATACAGGGTAAAGTAATACAATATAATTACTTCCTCAAGCAAAAACATAAAATGGTCCTTCGAGCCGGATAGTAAATCAAAGAGATAGGAAGAAAATATATGAAACCAACCTGACAACTTAGAAGAATTGTCGAACCTAATTTCTGCTAACAGAGAGTGAGTACCTTTCGAATACACACACACCCACAACACTAGTATTACTCATTCTGCCTGTTTTGTAGTATTTTTACCTTAGCTGTCATAATTGTTGATATCGTTACCGTCTATGCAAATGTCAAAGAAATCAAAAGAAATGAAACTAGCAGATTTAACAATCAATCGCAATTCAATAAAAAATGACTTGGACTGTTTTCTAAATTTCTTATCAACACTAGAAATTGAATTCGTAGCACATAAAAGCTTAGATGACACCAAACAAATAGAATTGAAATTTAGAAATGACAGAATTAGTCAAGTATTCTTAGATAAATTTGAACGAATACAAAATGAAATAGAAACACTAACAGACAATTTGGAAGCTGAACAAATCGAAAGAAAAGTAATTAACGATCTCATATACTCAGCTTTAGCTAGATCTACATCATTGTTAAATAAATGCAAACTATTAGAAAAACCAGAATATTTGCCGCAAGTAGAAATTATGCATATTAACAAAAGTAATATCAAATTGCCTGCCATTAATTTGCCCACGTTCAATGGCAATTACAGTGACTGGTTAGAATTCAAAGAAACTTTTTCATCAATTATCCACAATGACAAATCCATAGATAATATTCTAAAATTTCGATATTTAAAATCCTCTATACAAGGCGAAGCGTCTAAAATTATCAGCTTGTTAGATACGTCAGCAAACAATTACGATGAAGCGTGGAAGTTGCTCTGTGAACGTTTCGACAACAAACGAATGTTAGCAAACAATCATGTTAAAGCTTTATTTAATTTGCGTAAAATAGAAAAAGAGTCCGCAAAATGTATACGGAAATTAATAGACGAATCTACACAGCATTATCGCGCGTTAATTAAATTAGGATATGATATCGAAAATAATAGTATATTTATAGTATATTTAATAACAAGCAAACTAGATCTACTAACTGCACGAGAATTTGAAATTAATACTACCTCTAAGGAAAAAGTAACCTTTCAGGATCTTATATCGTTTCTCAAAACACGTGCTGAAATGTTAGAATCATTAGAAGGTAATAATATTAGTAATCATTCTAAAAATCAATCTGCTGATAAAAAACTCAATACAAAAAATTATAGTCATTCATTGTTGACGGTTAACGCGAAATGTGTATTTTGTTCTAATTCGCACACAGTTTGGGCGTGTCCAGACTTTAACAATTTGTCTGTAGAAAATAGATTACAACAAGTAAAAAACAAACGTCTGTGTATAAATTGCCTACGACCCGGTCACGTAATAAAAGATTGCAAATCCAGATATTGTCAGAAATGCAACAATAAGCATCACACATTATTACATTTTGACAAACCGTCGAAATCTGTTTCCAATGAATCACCACGATCTAGTGATTCATCTAAACAAAATTCTTCAGAAATTGAAATTTCACAAAATCATCATTCGCGTATGACAGAATCACAAGTGTTACTTGCAACTGCTTTAGTACAAATCATAGATTCGAAAGGAAAGATACAAACAGCTAGAGCTCTTTTGGACTCTGGTTCCCAATCTAATTTAATTACAACTGAATTTAGTCAGAGGTTAGGATTACCAATTACATCTACAAATGTCGCTCTATCAGGTGTCGGGTCAACAACTTCAATTATAAATTCAAAAATTACATTCCGATTAAAATCGCGATTGAGTGAATATAGTTCGAATATTTCTTGCTTCTTGTTACCAACAATATGTGAGTCAATTCCTCTCAAAAAGATTCAAGTCTCAAATTTACATATACCTGTTAATGTTAAATTAGCCGATCCAGACTTTAACATTCCCTCAAAAATTGATATTTTGTTGGGTGCACAAGTGTTTTGGAATTTAATAAAGCAAGAACAAATTAAATTAAGTTCCTGTGGTGTTACATTACAAAATACGGTTCTAGGTTGGATAATTACCGGTAGTATTTCGCAAGCAACAAACTCAATATACTGTAATTTCGTAATGCAAAAAACAACCGACTTAGATATTCAAGAGCAATTAAGTAAATTTTGGACAATAGAAGAATGTTTATCTCAAAAATCAGTAAAATCACAGGAAGAAATAGATTGTGAGAATCATTTCAATAAACATATGAAACGCGATAATGACGGTCGGTTCATTGTTTCGATACCCTTTAACAAACCAGTCAACCTTCTGGGTGATTCTAGACAAAATGCTTTAAAACAATTCTATTATATGGAAAGAAATCTGTTAAAAAATCCAAAATTAAAATTAATGTATTCAGATTTCCTGAGAGAATATATCGAACTTGGCCATATGCAGGAGTCAAAAAGCTTTGATAATAATATTTCGTATTTTTTGCCACACCATGGAGTACTTAGAGAAAGTAGTACAACAACCAAACTCAGAGTAGTATTTAATGCGTCATCAAAAACATCATCTGGTAAGTCACTTAACGATTTGCAAATGGTAGGTCCGACAATTCAAAATGATTTAATATCAATTTTAATTCGATTTCGTGAACACACTTACGTAGCTAGCGCGGATATAGAAAAAATGTACCGCCAAGTTCTTATAGATCCAAAACAGAGAGATTTGCAAAAAATTCTGTGGCGATTCAACATTGCTGATAGTATCAAAGAGTATACACTAAACACAGTAACTTACGGAATGACTTCAGCCCCGTTTTTAGCCATAAGAAGCTTATTTCAATTAGCTATAGAGTGTAAGTCACAAAACATTGAAGCTTCGCGAATAATTGCCAACGACTTTTACGTCGACGATCTGTTGACAGGTGATGACAACGTAGATAATCTCATTAAAAATTGTAACGCAGTATCAACAATTTTAAAATCAGGATGTTTTAATTTACGTAAATGGAAAGGCAATGATAGCAATATATTAAAGCAATTAAAAGTAGAATCATCAAATGATGTGTTAAAATTTGGAAAAGATGAAACCACAAAAACTCTTGGCGTAGTGTGGTCATGTATTACAGATACTCTAACATATAAAATTAATATAGATTTAAACTCAAAATGTGTCACAAAACGTTCAATTTTATCTTGTGTTTCGCAAATATTTGATCCCTTAGGTTTGCTAAGCGTCTGCACAATAAAAGCAAAAATATTTCTTCAAAAATTGTGGTTAGAGAAATTAAGTTGGGATGAACCGGTTTCTTCAAATCTTAGTTACCAATGGAATAAGTTTAAGAACGAACTTGCACAACTGAACGATATTAGAATAAATTAGTAGATAAAGTAATAAAATCGTCAAATTATAAATACACTCATTGCACTTTGTGGAGCGACTCTACTATTGTACTAAGTTGGATCAATACCGCATCGAATTTATTAAAACCATTTGTTAGTAATAGAATAGCCGAAATTCAAACATTAACGAAAAACTGCAATTGGCGGTATGTACCTTCTAATGAAAATCCAAGCGACATATTATCACGTGGATTAGAAACTTCTCAAGTCATGAAATGCAAAAAGTGGTGGCATGGGCCAGATTGGTTAATAAAAGATTTCATTTATTGGCCAAATAAATTAAATATTAATTGCGAAGAAATACCAGAGCTTAAAAATCAAAGTACAGTCTTCGTTAATGTCCATACATTCAATAATCTGAAGTTAAATAAATATTCTAATTTAAACAAGCTAAAAGCTATCGTGGCCTACTGTTTGCGCTTCACAACTAACTGTTTAAAAAAGAAACAAAAACAAAATCTCGAATTAGGCCCTCTCACTGTGTTAGAATTAGAACAAGCACTAATTCGTATATTAAAAATGATTCAAAGAGAATCATTTCAAAATGAATATAATTGTTTAGAAAATAAAACAGAAATACCACGAAATAGTAAATTAATCAAACTAAACCCTTTTCTAGACGAAAATCATTTAATAAGAGTAGGCGGAAGATTAGTAGCTTCTTCATTTAATTATAACAAAAAACACCCAATCGTTTTACCAGCAAAACATCACTTTACAATATTGTTATTTGAATTCGAACATAAAAAATTATTACATGCAGGGCCACAGCAAACATTATATTCACTTCGAGAACATTATTGGCCTTTGTCAGAAACAAATACATCAAAATATGTTGTTAGAAAATGCACAACTTGTTTTAGGAACAAACCTAGATCAATTTATCCAATTATGGGTAATCAACCATCGCAACGCGTATCTCAATCATTTCCCTTTACATATTGCGGAGTCGATTATGGAGGTCCATTTCTACTCAAGGATAGAAAGGGTAGAAATAATAAATATTATAAAACATACATTGCTTTATTCGTTTGTTTTGTAACTCGAGCTGTTCATATAGAAATAGTTTCAGATTTAACTAAAGATGCCTTTATTGCAACTTTTAGACGTTTTGTCGCACGTAGAGGAAAACCTTTAGAAATTCATTCTGATAATGCAGCAAATTTCGTTGCTGCAAATGTCGAATTAAAACAGTTGGGCAAATTTATTGCAGACAATGCTGTAGCACTGTTAAAATCATCTAACATATGAACAGTTTTTAACTTTAGTAAATCAGGTAGAAGCAGTAATGAATTCACGTCCAATCAGCCAAATGTCATCCGATCCCTCAGATCCACTTCCACTTACACCTGCACACTTTCTCATCGGAAGAACACTCACATCTCTGGCAGACCCCAATTTATTGTCAATACCAGACAATAGATTATCAAATTATCAAAGGATACAACAATTAAATCAACACTTCTGGAAACGATGGGCGAAAGAATATATATCGGAACTACAGCAAAGAACAAAATGGAAAACAAATCAAGGCAGCATTCAGCGAGATCAAATCGTTTTGATCAAAGAAGACAATATTCCACCACTTTGTTGGGCCCTGGGCCGCGTGATAGACCTGCATCCTGGCATCGATGGAGTCGTCCGAGTCATCAGCATCAAAACTGCAAAAGGCATAATTAAGAGAGCTGTTGCAAAGGTGTGTCCTCTTCCCAATAACAACGATAGTGCCAGTGCTGTGAATAAGTGAATCAAAAGGTCAATCTGTGCAAAGTGTCAAAAGTGTAGATTAAGATTATCATTAATGTAATTATAATAGCAAATTGAATTGTAAAATTTTGTTGAAAGCATTACCTTTAATGTCACTGTAATAGAAATTGAATTGTAAAACTTTGTTGAAGGCCTTACCTTCAAGGCCGGGAGTATGTTTGAGATATAGTTTATAAGTTTATAAGTTTGCGTTGTAAAAAACAATAATTTTGTAAAAATAGTAGTCTTGAAAAAAGAATTGAAAAATATAGTTGTCAAAATCAGTCTCTAGTATTTTCTTCATTTTGCCACCCAAAAATACAGGGTAAAGTAATACAATATAATTACTTCCTCAAGCAAAAACACCGAGTGTCAGGGTATAAAATGATGAATGTCCACTCGTACATCGCGCAAGCAATAGTTTGGTCAGATAATTTCTGTTCAGGGCCTCGATTTTGTAACTTTAAATTCTGTCTGATTTCAAATTCTGTCAGAACTGGGTTTTCCCCACTACGAATTCTACTGCTCCAGACCAGTAGAATTTGAAATCTGACAGAATTGAGATTTCCCCCAATCCGTCTCCGGACAGAATTTAAAATCTGACAGGCCCAGTACGAGATTTGTTAAGTGCGGTATTTCTGGCTTACTGATGATAATATGTACTGGGTAGAGTTATTTACAGGGCCAGACGGTGGCATGAGGCAGAGAGGCGACTGCCTCACTCAGTGGCGTAACAAGCTGATATTCAGCCGTGTTTCAAACTTTAGACCGGGCCCTCTACCCCCCCCCCCCCATATACTGAATAATTATAATTAATAAAAATATTTTTTGCACATTGTCACAAGAAAATACATTTTCATTCTTTAATGAAAAAAAAAACAATGTATCTAAAGGTTCATTCCAGATAAGAATGCAGTAACCAGAAGACTGATTTATCCCGTAGAAAATGTAAATTTGTTTTAAAATTAAGCGCTAAATTTGAAAGTAGTGATACATGTTTAGTTATTTAACGTTATTTTAATAAATTAATTTTATAATTAAATTACTAAATAAATATTAATATTGCATGCAATTCAATTGAAGAAAATATAGAAAATAGTTATTAATAAAGAAAATAGAAATCTGAAAATAGCAATTTGGGGTCGGCTGGCATGTTCAAATTAGTTTGACTTTGGGATGTTTTAAAAAACGTTAAAACGTAGTTATCTTTCGAAGCTTATGTCTTCTTTCTTCCTGCTCTAATTTTTTTTTCTGTTTGGGAATTAGAATATCACATTATAGCACGCATATTGATGTTAGAAGGAGCTTCATTCTTAAACAATTTTTGGTGATATTTTGTTATTTGACATTGGCATGACTGCAATAAATACACTAAATATCTAGGCAACGAACAAAATAAAAAACACAAATCACTGCCACCAACTTAATAATTATATAAAAGAAAGCCTCAACAGAGAAAATAGAATAAAAAACATGTTACAGAAGGCAATTTAAGCACTCGTTCGTTCGCCCACTCGCCGTTCACATATGAGTACATATACCATTTGCAATAATAAAAATAAAAAATCTGATGTGGTCAGCACATTACCTTCCGTCAGTTATATGAGGTATTTACGAAAATTCTGCCGCTGAACTGTTACCGGTAAACAGCTTTTTATCAGGTTATAGCTACCGGAATCGATATTTTAAGAACGCAAGTGGTAAACAGGGTAGATCCATAACGTATGAAAACATTTTGAAAATTTAAAACAGGTTAGAAATTTGACGTAGTTAACAAACTGAGTAGAGTCCTACTTTGAACACATTTTCACTTTTAATGCGCGCGCTTTGCTTTGCATCACTACCTTTTTTTTGAGATTAGATTCTTCATGAATCCGGTAGATGGATCTGGTAGATACTGAACAATTTTCGAACACGGGAACTTTTTACCACTCTTGTTTTCGAACACAGTCGGTAGATGCGGTATCTACCGGTAGGATTTTCGTAAATGCGTTTGTATTTTCTATAAAATCCATACAGAAAGTTCTTTGCAAAAGATTCTAAATTTCTTGTATTACCTTTCGATAGTTGTATGTATTTTATACAAATTCCATACAGAAAGTTTCGAGCAAAAAGATCCTATATTTCGAGTAAAATTATTAACACAAATTTACTACGAATATGTCAATTGCACTTGACACTGACATCTTTCAATCAGAATTTTCTTAATATAGTAGCTGTTTCTAGCATAGCTGGCTAATTTATGAAATTTAATTTCTTTATAATTTTATAACTCTATATCCATTTAATATGAAGTATAAAATGCAGTCAAATCGTATAGAGAATACAATGTTCTTTAATATTTATAATAACATTAAATGTGAAAAAATGATATTTACCATCGTTTTTTCAAGAAAAACTTAAAATCTTCAAATGAGGGTACTTCCGGTTGACCAATTATAACCAAAATCTAATCAGCTCTTCATATGGATGCAACGAAGAGGAATACGAAAGAATTATAATTTTTGGAATTGTAGTATTAGAGTTATCGTAGACGAAAATTTTGTTACACACACACATACACACACACACACACACACACACACACACACACACACAACACACATCTACACATACACACACATACAGACATCATCGTAAAAATAGTAAAATTGTATTCTAGGGACCTTAAAACGTGCTTATTCATTAAAAACTCACCACCGAATTTTTTGACCAAAGACAATACCTTCCTTACCTAAAGGTGACGGAAGGTAAAAATATTGGATTTCATCTAATGTTTATTTTGGGTTGGTTAATTAGGCTATGCGGGGCAGCAAATTTGATTTAAATGTTTTTTTTGTCGACTGTCTCCGGGCCCCTAGAGCCTCCGGGCCGTGTTCCACGGAATACTTGGAACACCGGTAGTTACGCCACTGGCCTCACTACACAGAATTTAGGGGCGCATTTTCGGGTTCATTTTGTCCAGTGCCGTTATACGACTCGTGGCCAACCAAATTTAGACGTCGAATAGCTATTTGAGGAAAATTTTGTGAATGTTCTACTTTTACTGGATGAAATGGAAAATCGTTAACTGATAACTGGTGAAAAATAATTATTTTGCTGTGTTTTACATGTATGAAATAAAATCCAAAAATGCAGGTTATATAGAAAAATATTTGCAGCAATTTACAGATTCTGATAACCGATATAAGCATAGTTGATTTAAAAGATGAGGTTATTGATGGTAGTCGGCATCTTCCATCGTCAATCACGCCCCTTGAGGTATTCAACTATTTGTTTAAAACTGGACTAGAAACTTTCTATCCAAATACTATTATTGCTCTGAAGCATGTGCGTAGCCAGGGGAGGGGTTTTGAGGGTTCTACTCGCATTGATAAATAAAATAAATAAATAAATATATCATCACGGCTTATTACCCATTGCTGGGTATTTGTACCGTGCGGGCGCTTACCAGACGTCATCTCACGGGCACTCATAGCTGGCGTGGAGAGTGCACCACAGTGGTCAATTTTGTGCCATTTAAAATTGGAAATATTTGGCGTCGGTCGGGATCGAACCTGATTTCCCAGATTCGCGACCTGACACTCAGGCACGCGGCCACGAGATTGATTAAGTATTAAAAACGATCGCAAGTGTAGGTGGTATTATATTTTCACAGTGTAGACAATTTATCTAGGTAAGTCAACAATCCGTTAAATATATTCCCTTTTCCAAAATGTTCTGTGATCTGGCAATTTATTTCTGGTACATGAAAGGGGAAAAACATGCAACTTCACATTCACATCTCTTAAAAAAATCTGATGTGGACACCACACGACTTCCTTGTACGCAAGACCAACATGAAATATAGACCCAATTATAAAATTTCATGTATTTCATGTAATTTGACATTAACATTATTTTTTTTTTTTTTTGTACTTTTTTATATGTATAATTTTTAAATTTGCATATCTCGCTTATACAAAGGGCTAATTTAATAATATTAGGTGTGTTAGATGTAAAACTATTATTTGAAGCTTTTATTTCTAAAATCAAAATAAAACCATTTTATTCAAGAAAAACTGTTAACAACTTCAGGTAATATATCACCTCCAATTAGCCTATTTTATCCAAAATCTACTATGTTATTTCCATTGACATAAAAGTCTTATATACTAAATTTGAAAAGTTTTGGATTACAATTTAAAATAGTTTTTCATTAAAATCTATTATAGGCTTCAAGTAAAGTTCCACTTCTGGAAAATATGTAATGATGAAAAAGGGAGGTGCACAACTAGATGTTATAGTAGTCATAAATACAAAATTTCAACTTTCTACGGATTACCGTTTTTGAGTTATGCGAGATACGTACGTACGTACGTTACGACGAAATTAGTCAAAATGGATTAAGGGATCGTCAAGATGTGTACAAGGAAGTAAAAATGTAACTTTCAATTACACGCCATTTGACCTTGAATAAAAAAAAATTGTATGTGGCGCCTTTTATTTTGGATATCTTTACATGAAAAAAATAGGGCGCATAATTTGAAGTTTGCCTCAGTTGTTTGGAAACCCCCTTCCGCCTCTGCATTAAGAAAACCACCAAACGACAAACGAGGCAAGAAGTTTGAACGTATGACTGATGTATAGCTCAGACTGCAAAACCATGAAACTGGTGAAGATTGTTCTTGTAAACACTTGAAATGTTATAACAACGTTTTAAAATCGATTCGAAATCAACTTATATTACTGATATAAATTCAAAAACTGATGAAGTACAAGTTCATCTTGAATCATTACTCCTTACTCCATATCTGTTTTTTTTTTTAAATAATCACTTCTGTTTCCTCAAATATTTTTAATTTGAATAAAAATAGCTTTCTTGCTAAAACTAGCATAACGTTGAATTTGAAAAATATGTGAGTTCATGAAATTGACCTTCATCATTTTTGCCTAGTAGATTCGGTAGTCAGATTGGTAAAATTCTATTAGGTCCGACATAAGTGCAAACTCGACCTATCTGTCAAACTTTAAAATTCTCGTACTGAAAAAACACATTTTGTGACATTCATTTTTTTCTCCTGACTCTTCTACCTATATTATGCATCAAGTGTCGAAAGTAATCTTTTTTCAATCGAGATTGGGATATAAATGACGGGGCATATTTTACATTTTTAAGTTAGTAAAAGAAATGTGAAATGAAATATAAAATTACTTATAGATTTGCTAATTTAATTCAGTTCTCAAAATTTTATTTAATCCAATGGATGTTAATATTTTTATTTGGGCGTTATACATACATGACGTAGGTATTCAAAATGAAATTTGAAAATTGTTTCATCAATGATGAGTATTTATATTAAAAACATTAATGAAAATGAATAAAATAAACTTAAAAATAAACATTAGAACATATTTAACAAATTTTTTTTTTCTTTTTCGGAATGAATGCCGAAACAAAAAAGTAGTATAAAACATTCATTGCAGAAAGCTATTCAAGCAATGTCTTCTCTAATTTGTGTTTTAAATACTATTATTTCTTTTTATTTCCTTTTACATATTGTTTTCTATCTTTACCTTGTAATAGTCCCAGAGTGACAATCATAACTTCTAGTGAAGAAGCAAATATTGTCAAAAAGTTGCCAATAAAGTATAATACACTTCCTAATATTCCAACAAATCTACTTGAATGAGACTTCATTAAATGATTTGCAACGAGACCTGTAATTAAATTAAATTTTATTTAAAATGGTTTGGAGTACAAAAAAAACACTTGTAAATAGTTTATATTTAATTACACGAGGCGTGCAAAATATATTACAAGACATCAGTAGTCGAGTGTTGCACGACAAATGTAATAATAAATGTGCATTTTATGTGAGTTATACACATAAAATATTTTTTCCACAATAGAATTTAATATTTAATCCACAAAACTATACTTGAATGGCTAGTTTTACCGATAAAGGCCGTCGCGCACTTGTGCGACCGAAGCGAAACACGGTGAAGAGAAGTTTTTTCATTTAATGTATGTGCATACGTGCACTTTGGAGCAACGAAGAGCAGAGCATCGAGGAGACTGTACACATATAAATATACTGAATGAAAAAACTAACAATAACCCATCTATTTTTGTTGGTTTATAAAATTATACATAAGATTGGCAGCTTTTGTTGCGATTTTGTTCATTATTTATAGATAAATTTTCATTTGGTAATAAAATTAATCCATTTTAAAAGTAAAGTATCATTTCCGGTTGATCGTTCGTAAACAAAATCTAATTTGTTGTTCCAATAAATAGAAAAGTCTGTAATACCAAATTTTGGATTATATTTTATTATGTTTTTCCTCGAAAATCTGTTAAGAGCTCCAAATTAAGTACCACTTCCGATTTATCAGTCAAAATCTAATGTTGTTTCAAATTATACATGTGTTTTAAATACCAAATTTGAGAAGTTTTGGATCATGATTTTTTGGATATTTTTTCGAGAAAATCTGTTTATATCTTCCTGTAAAGTAGTACTTCTGGTTTATCAATTTTATAAAACATCTAATATGTCGTTCTCATTAATATAAAAATCTTAAATACCAAATTTGAAAAGTTTTGGATTGTATCAATTTATTTTTCACGAAAATCTGTTCAGAGCTTCAAATAAAGTATCACTTCCGGTCTATCAATTTTAGCCAAAATCTAATATGTTACTTCCCGTTATATAAAAGTCTTAAATACTAAATTTGACAAGTTTGGAATATATCGTAATATATTTTTCACAAAAATCTGCTCAGAGCTTCAAGTAAAGTATCACTTCCGATTTATCAATTGTATCCAAAACCTAATATATTGTTTCTCTTCATATAAAAGTCGTAAATACTAAATTTGACAAGTTTTGGAGTATATCTATATTTTTCACGAGAATCTGTTCAGAGCTTCAAGTAAAGTATCATTTCTGGTTTATTAATTTTAACCAAAATCTAATATGTAGTTCCTCTTGATATAAAAGTCTTAAATACTAAAATTGAAAAGTTTTGGATTATATTTTAATATAGTTTTCCATTAAAAACTGTTATGGGCTTCATGTAAAGTATCTCTTCCGGTTATCCAATTTTACCCAAAATCTAATCAACTCGTTATATGAAGGAAGCTTAAATATGGAAAATAGATATATTTGGAAGTTTGTTATAATAGTTATCGTGGACGAAAAAATCGTCACAGACATACACAAACATCATCACAAAAATAGTAAAAACGTGTTGTGGGGACCCTAATTCGTGCTTATTTACTGAAAACGCACCATCGAATTTTTGGCACGATTACATTACCTCCCTTACCTATTGTATGCCGGGAGTTAAAAATACGAGAAAGTACTTACCCATAAAATTAAATGCTGCGCTAAATACGCCATTTAAATTAGCTGTTGCACTTGCTTCATCTTTTAAAGATGCTAAAAATTTGCCATAAATTAATCCAAATGATTGTAAGGGCACTACTGTTGTTAACTGCAATTATTTATAAAATAATGTGATATTAACATTATGCACGAGTATATACATAAATAAAAAATTAATACGTGAAATTGGTTGATTTCATATAGTGTGTTTAGGATAGAGAGGACCACAGCAGGAGATTTGTTAACAAGATTATTGTGAGGAATAAGAAACAAAATCGTACTTACTCAAATTAAACGATAATATTTAATTTAGTATTCTCATTTAAAAATTAATAATTTTTAATATTAAATGAGTAATTTGGAAAAAATGTTTATTTTTTAAATATCTTGGAAAATAATTCTTCATTTTTCTGGTCAGTAACAAAATCTCCCACTAAAACGGGACTTTCACCAAAATGTTCTATAATTAGGAGACAGCCAACTGGGTCCGGTTCCGGTACTAAAGAAAATACATATATATATATATATATATATATATATATATATATATATATATATATATATATATATATATATATATATATATATATATATACAGGGTGTTTCCTTTAAAACAACCAGCGCTTTTTTGGGCGAACTAACAACTTTAGAGAAAAATGTTTTATACCAAAAATGAATGAAAAGTTTTATATTTTGGTATAAAATCATTTAAAATTCGTCATAGTTTCATTATATGACAATACAGTGGACCTCCGGTAATCCGACAAACGTTTTGCAGGGCAGTGTCGGACTATCGAATTTGTCGGATTATAGAGTACTGCCTAAGACACCCTAAAATCCGGAATTTTTTACAAACGAGTAACTTGTAATCCGACAAATTACAGATCCAGTGATAAGATTCTATATGTTATACTCTGAAGTACAAATCATAGTTCATTATGTATGTCAAATTTAGTAAATTAAACAACACAATAGAGAGCTTACGTTTTATTATGAAATTAACGTCATTAATGCTATAGAACTTACAAACAATAATAACTTTACATTAGGAAATATGTAATTGTGTACAAACAAATGTACGTACTAAAATAATCAAAAATTATGAACAAAAATCATACCATGAATCAATCATCATCAAATCAATACCTACGCGTCGAGCACATTAGTGGTGGGGTCATGTCGGATTACAGGGGGTGCCGGATTAACCAGGGGCCGGATTACCGGGGGTCCACTGTATATATATATATATATATATATATATATATATATATATATATACAGGTGTCCCATAACTTCAGGTACATATTAGAAGGGCATATAGTTCTTAATGTCCTGATTACGGAACAAAAAGAATTTTTTCAAAATTCAAAAATTAGTTTTTGAGGGGTACAAAAAATGTACTTAAGAAGAACATTTTTTGTACCCCTGGATACATTTGGAATA
>OY720454.1:50851953-50866953 GCA_963082715.1 Harpalus rubripes
TGTGTGTGTGTGTGTGTGTGTGTGTGTGTGTGTGTGTGTGTGTGTGTGTGTGTGTGTGTGTGTGTGTGTGTGTGTGTGTGTGTGTGTGTGTGTGTGTGTGTGCGTGCGTGCGTGCGTGCGTGCGTGCGTGCGTGCGTGCGTGCGTGCGTGCGTGCGTGCGTGCGTGCGTGCGTGCGTGCGTGCGTGCGTGCGTGCGTGCGTGCGTGCGTGCGTGTGTGTGTGTGTGTGTGTGTGTGTGTGTGTGTGTGTGTGTGTGTGTGTGTGTGTGTGTGTGTGTGTGTGTGTGTGTGTGTGTGTGTGTGTGTGTGTGTGTGTGTGTGTGTGTGTGTGTGTGTGTGTGTGTGTGTGTGTGTGTGTGTGTGTGTGTGTGTGTGTGTGTGTGTGTGTGTGTGTGTGTGTGTGTGTGTGTGTGTGTGTGTGTGTGTGTGTGTGTGTGTGTGTGTGTGTGTGTGTGTGTGTGTGTGTGTGTGTGTGTGTGTGTGTGTGTGTGTGTGTGTGTGTGTGTGTGTGTGTGTGTGTGTGTGTGTGTGTGTGTGTGTGTGTGTGTGTGTGTGTGTGTGTGTGTGTGTGTGTGTGTGTGTGTGTGTGTGTGTGTGTGTGTGTGTGTGTGTGTGTGTGTGTGTGTGTGTGTGTGTGTGTGTAACAAAATTTTCGTCTACGATAACTTCCATACTACAATTCAAAAAATTATAATTCTTTCGTATTCGTATTCGTTACATCCATGTGAAGAGCTGATTAGATTTTGAGATTTTGGTTCGAATTGGTCAACCGGAAGTACCCACATTTGAAGATTTTATCAGTTTTTCTTGAAAAAACTATGTTAAATGGCATTTTTTCACATTTTATGTTATTATAAATATTAAAGAATATTTTATTCTCTATGGGACTTGAATGCATTTTATACTTCATATTAAATAGATATAGAGTTAAAAAATTATAAAGAAATTAAATATCATATATTAGCTAGCTATGCTATAACTCTGGAAACAGCTGATGTATTAAGAAAATTCTGATTGAAAGGTGTCAGTGTCAAGTACAGTTGACAGTATATATGTGTTATAATTTTACTGGAAATATAGGATATTTTGCTTTCTGTATGGAATTTGTATAAAATACATACAACTGCCTTAAGGTAATGTACAAGAAATAGAATCTTTTGCAAGGAACTTTCTGTATGACATTTATACAAAATACATAGAACATCAGATTTTTTCTTATTGTACCCTAAATAATCAAGTGCCATCGAAACTACAGGTAGAATATGTTTCCAAAGTCTACATAAAAAATCGTCGTTTCAGACCGTGAAACGTTCTAATCTGAAGTAAAAACTGTTTCTCAAAACATGCCTCCAAAACATTTGAAAATGCGTTTTCTAAGCGAATTACGTGTTTTTAGAGTGTTTTGCAGTACTTCCATAGTACAAATCGACACTCCAGCTGCGATGGCGAGTACATCACGGAGTGCCTCCAAAAGCTTGTATTCACTAAAAATCAGTATATTTTGACTTACTGTACCCTAAATAAGCAAGAGCCATCGAAACTACAAGTAGAATATGTGTCCAAAGACTACATACAAAATCGTCGTTTCAGACCGAGAAACGCTCAAATATGATGTAGTAACTGCCTTAAGGTAATGTACAAGAAATATAATCTTTTGAAAGGAACTTTCTGTGTGACATTTATACAAAATTCAGAGAACCGACGGAAGGTAATGTGCTGGCCACATCAGATTTTTTATTTTTATTTCTGTTAATTATCTCGATAATTATAAGAGCTACGAAGTGGTTTCATTAAACAAAATTGCTGGGTTGTGCTTTGTACGTAGATATCGGTAATGATGATGACATATTTGTACCGTGCGGGCGTTTACCAGGCGTCACCTCACGGGCACTCATTGCTGGCGTGGAGAGTGCACCACAATGTTAATTAGACAAAATTGTCCTATATTAGGATACCATTTTAGCAATGCATTGTTTTATTCAGAAGAAATGCATAGGTCACTAGATACAGACAAATATGTAAATTTTGCAGTTTTTTTGATTTTTATAAAACTTCTAAGTATGAAATAATTCTAGATGTTCATTTGCATTCCTTTAGGACAGTATTTTGCATTTCAAGCCAGAGTTCGTGCTAAACCTGATGGGCTGCTACGCAAAAAGCAAATCTCGTATCACGATGCTACAGATTATTCTACAATCGTTCTTTGGTCAGCTGTCAGTAGTTAGTTGTTCTAACAACTGACAGCTGACCACAAAAAAGGTTTTTGGAATAGTCTGTAGCATCGCGATACGTGATTTGCTTTTTATGTCACAGCCCATCACGTTTAGCATGGACTCTGATTTGAAATCCAATAGTGATAAAAAAATTAGTATCACCATTCCAAAAGAGCTTAAAATACTCTCCTAAAGAAATGTAAATCAAAATCTAGAATTATTTCATACTTGGAAGTTTTGAAAAATTAAAAAAAAACCTGCAAAATGGACCTTTTCAATTTAACGGCTATCTCTTGCTATCGCTGCAAATAGTAAGAAAATGGCGCGAACAACTGCCACTTGGGCTGTCAAACGAAAAGTCAAAAATATTGCTCTCATTAAAATACCTGTATTCCCATTGAAAATTTGCATCGTTAGACATTTTAACTTCAATAAAAGCTTTTGTAACTTATTTCGATAAGATTTTTTAAAGTTACTTGAGATATTCTCACATTTTACGTCTATTTTTTTTAGAAACAAACGCCATAGATCTCAGTTGTTCTTACTATGCGCAGATCCCCATTGCGCATATCTTCTATCTCTTTAAATTGAAAAGGTCTATTTACATATTTATCTGAATTTGGTGATCTATGCATTTCTTCTGAATAAACAATGCATAGCTAAAATGACATCCTAATATAGGACAACTTTTGTCTAATTAATCGACTTCGCAGCTCTTATAGTTCCCGAGATAACTAAAAAAAAAATAAAAATAAAATAAATAGGTGATCCGTTTTTTTGTGCCGGTGAGTGTATATCTAGAAACAAACTATACCTCGTTTCAGTTAAGAACAGAGCATGTGGTGCTTGACAACCGACCGTTTATTTGCATTACATTTGAAATTTTAATTCGTGAATCCTAACTTTGATCATACTACGCGTATTTGTATATTTCCAGAATATTAAAAATTACAGAGATAAAATCAAAAACATTGTTAAAAAATCTGATGTGGCCAGCATTTTTATTAATATCATAGACATTATGTCGTTCTAATGGCACATAGCAAAATATGTTTTCTAAAATATTTTATTTTTTAATGTAAAATGAAATAATAGTCACTTTTAACAACAATTTAAAAAAATCTGATGTGGCCAGCACATTACCTTCCGTCAGTTCTATGTATTTTGTACAAATTTCATACGGAAAGTTCCTTGCTAAATTAAATATTCTATTTCTTGTACATTACCTTCCCGCAGTTGCATGTATTTTATGCAAATTTCATGCAGAAAATTATTATTTTGTGACGTTTTCTATATACAGTGTAATGTATCTGCAGGAATAAAAGATTTATTATTATTATTTCTTGTACATTACCTTAAAGCAGTTGTATGTATTTTATACAAATTCCATACAGAAAGCAAAAGATCCTATATTTCCAGTAAAAATTATAAGACAAACACACTGTGTCAATTTCACTTGACACTGACATCTTTCAATCAGAATTTTCTTAATATAGTAGCTGTTTCCAATATACCTATAAAACTTTATTTATAGGTATATTCTGTTTCCACAACTATGGCTACTTTATGAAATTTAATTTTTTTTATAATTTTTTAACTCTATATCCATTTAATATTAATCGTATAGAGAATAAAATATTCTTTAATATTTATAATAACATCAAATGTGAAAAAATTATATTTAACATAGTTTTTTCAAGAGAAACTGTTAAAATCTTCAAATGATGGTACTTCCGGTTGACCAATTGTAACCAAAATCTAATCAGCTCTTCATATGGATGTTAACGAAGAAGTACACGAAAAAATTATAATTTTTGTAACTGTAGTATTAGAGTTATCGCAGACGAAAATTTTGTTACACACACACACACACACACACACACACACACACACACACACACACACACACACACACACACACACACACACACACACACACACACACACACACACACACACACACACACACACACACACACACACACACACACACACACACACACACACACACACACACACACACACACACACACACACACACACACACACACACACACACACACACACACACACACACACACACACACACACACACACACACACACACACACACACACACACACACACACACACACACACACACACACACACACACACACACACACACACACACACACACACACACACACACACACACACACACACACACACACACACACACACACACACACACACACACACACACACACACACACACACACACACACACACACACACACACACACACACACACACACACACACACACACACACACACACACACACACACACACACACACACACACACACACACACACACACACACACACACACACACACACACACACACACACACACACACACACACACACACACACACACACACACACACACACACACACACACACACACACACACACACACACACACACACACACACACACACACACACACACACACACACACACACACACACACACACACACACACACACACACACACACACACACACACACACACACACACACACACACACACACACACACACACACACACACACACACACACACACACACACACACACACACACACACACACACACACACACACACACACACACACACACACACACACACACACACACACACACACACACACACACACACACACACACACACACACACACACACACACACACACACACACACACACACACACACACACACACACACACACACACACACACACACACACACACACACACACACACACACACACACACACACACACACACACACACACACACACACACACACACACACACACACACACACACACACACACACACACACACACACACACACACACACACACACACACACACACACACACACACACACACACACACACACACACACACACACACACACACACACACACACACACACACACACACACACACACACACACACACACACACACACACACACACACACACACACACACACACACACACACACACACACACACACACACACACACACACACACACACACACACACACACACACACACACACACACACACACACACACACACACACACACACACACACACACACACACACACACACACACACACACACACACACACACACACACACACACACACACACACACACACACACACACACACACACACACACACACACACACACACACACACACACACACACACACACACACACACACACACACACACACACACACACACACACACACACACACACACACACACACACACACACACACACACACACACACACACACACACACACACACACACACACACACACACACACACACACACACACACACACACACACACACACACACACACACACACACACACACACACACACACACACACACACACACACACACACACACACACACACACACACACACACACACACACACACACACACACACACACACACACACACACACACACACACACACACACACACACACACACACACACACACACACACACACACACACACACACACACACACACACACACACACACACACACACACACACACACACACACACACACACACACACACACACACACACACACACACACACACACACACACACACACACACACACACATCATCGTAAAAATAGTAAATTCGTGTTCTAGGGACCCTAAAACGTGCTTATTGATTAAAAATTCATCATCGAATTTTTTGACCAAAGACAATACCTTTACCTAAAGGTGACGGAAGGTAATATCAGTTATTACTTATTACTGTAGATTTTGTTTGACAACTGACATTTTTTCACTATTGTGATCTCGGTTTGCACTTTGTACTCTAACCAATCAGAGGACATAATTTATTTCTCTACCTAAGCAATGGTCCTTTCTAAACTGAAACGCAATATATACTTCAAATGAAATAATTTAGCTTACGATCATGAGTGCCAACGATAAAACTATCATGTATCCCCATCCTTTTTCTGAGGGTTCCAAATTGTATAAAACTTTTTTATTTACTGGTTTACCATCTTGTAAAGACATGTTTTGATATGATGTGGAAGTAGGAACAGGTTCTGTAGCACATTGTTCATATCTTTCGTATTTGTTATTTATATCAATAATTTATACTTATTAGACAACAATTAAGTTAAATTGCATAAATAATAGTTAGTATGAGTGACAATTGTACATAAATGCTACGTGTTTAACATAAAGATAAAGAAATACCTGCAAATAACTCATATATCTTTGAGTTAATTATTTTAATTATTTAAATTGCTTTATTTCTAGCTGCAGATAAGCGCGTTATGGTGGCAATTTTTGAACTGCAGGATTAAAAAAATTGACGTTATCATGTACACTTCAACATGTAAAAAAAACAGTTTATAAAACTTTGTATTTTTTATAGTCTCGTATTATGTTCAATTTTCTTTTTGTATTGTGTAAAATCATAGTTTTTAACTAAAGATGTACCTAACTATAACAACTTTTTTTCAGATGATATCTTCCAAATGGTAATTAAAGTAGCAAAATATCAGGATTTTATTTCTTATTTACATATTAACATTAGTACGAGATGTATTAAAGGAAGTGAAAATAATATAAATGAATTTTTTTTGAGCAACCTCTTTTATAAACAAAGTTTTCTTTGAAATATAATGAATAAATCTTCGTAGTTGTCATGATAAGTATACTCATTTTCAATTAATTTTATTTAAACTTTAAAAATAATTAAATGTATTTATCCATAGGTCTCCAAACACATTTACATTCCATGCAATTGTATTAGTTATTTTCTACAATCGTGCGAAAATAGTATTCTGAAACGAGTACGAGAAATTGCAATTTTCCGCACTAGTGCGGAAAATAATTAAAAACTTAAGATTGTTTTATTTATTTGTTGTATGAAAACAATTGCTATAATCGATTAAAAATACCATACATACTCCTAGGGTGGACCTTAAAAGGGGTCAAGGCTAATTTTTACCGGGCCGCTCACTAAATTGGTTGCAAATAAATAAAAAATATTGGGCAAGCAATGATTTCGCTTAAAATTTGACCGTACCTAAATGCACTTGATTTTTCCCATTGAAATAACATTGGTTTTTGATACATTTTGGAACTTTTCCGAAGTAATACGAGGTTTAAAAAATCTGATGTGGCCAGCACATCACCTTCCGTCAGTTCTATGTATTTTGTATAAATGTCATACAGAGAGTTCCTTGCAAAATATTTTATTTCTTGTACATTACCTTAAGGCAGTTTTATATATTTTATACAAATTCCATACAGAAAGTTTCTAGCAAAAGATCATATATTTCTAGTAAAATTATAACACAAACATACTGTCAACTGCATTTGACAGTGACACCTTTCAACCAGAATTTTTTTAATGTAGCATCCATTTAATATTAAGTATAAAATGCATTCAAGTCGTATAGAGAATAAAATATTCTTCAATATTTAAAATAACATTAAATGTGAAAATATTACATCGTTTTTTCAAGAAAAACTGTTAAAATCTGCAAATGAGGGTAATTCCAGTTGACCAATTATAACCAGAATCTAATCAGCTGTTCATATGGATGTAACGAAGAGGAATACGAAAGAATTATAATTTTTCGAACTGTAATATTAGAGTTCGCATTAGAAAATTTTGTCACACAGACACGCACATACACACATGTACATTTTAAGACAAATTTGGAATATAATAAACGCATCGTAGGAAAAGTGAACCGAATTGCATTCTTTCTATCTGCTAAGTAAAATCGTCCAGATTATAAAATTTGAGAAAAACTGTTTTCTTATGTTTAAACATCTATGTCACGGATTTTAGTATTCATCTTGTCCTGTTTCTATACAATAGCTATTTGTGTATTAAGAGCGCAAAATGAGACATTGTCGACTGAGAGGTTGTTGCCGGGCGACGCAGGAGCGCGCCATTCTCTCGAAATCGGCAATGTCTATTTGCGCTCGAAACACACAAGATTTTTTTCTACAGTCGCCGCAATGGGGTCCTCCACCATAACAAAAATTTATTTTTATACAGTTCATATACAAAGTAGCCATTTGTATTCTCTTTTGTCAACGCAATATGACATTTTGCCGCTCATGTGCGACAAAGTAGAAAAAACGCTCTCTGTTCATATTTCTAACTATACAATGTTAAAAAATATCACTTGGAATCGTTTAGTCAGGAACTAATAGCACTGTAATTACACATGTCGATATTGGTAATGTGAAGAATAAAGAAGACGTAGACACGTTAATATGCTTTATTTGGAACACAAGGACACAACAATAAATATAGAAAATACAGAAATTGTATAAATATATACAGGGTGTAAATGAAATAAGTGCATTAAATTTAATCAGTAATGTAACTCGATGAGAGCAACAATATTTCTTAATCACTTTTTCTCGAAATCGCATATTCTTTTAGCATTTTTACCACCCCGTAAATTGACGAGTCGTCCCACGTATTTTTCTAATAATTGAATGCAGTAGCAATAGCTATGAAAAATTTTGTTTTAGCAATTGACACTTTTGTCAGTTGTTGCAATTATATTATGACATTTGTAATAAATTTGTTTATCAGGTAAAATTCTGTCAAAATGCTTACGTTTACAAATAGCGAGTACATAGATATTGTAATTACTTACCTATGCTTTATTTATTTATTCGTATCTTTACTACATTTTAATTTATGGTTGATATAAAGACAGTATTATAAAGTTCCCAACGCATTTAGACGTAGCGTTTCCAAATAATACTGTTCCTAATATTCGCACATTTGTTAATTTTGTACATCTTTATCACAATACGAAGTGTCACATATGACAATTTTAAATAAAGCAACAGTTGTATCCATATCATGTGCAATAAGATCAATGGTTTCAGCAGACTTTAATTTTGGGAATGGCTCATAATGTTCATTAATGAGAATGAATTTACTTGGGAACGTGTATTTATTATGCACAATACACATTTCAACAGACGAAAATGCTGTAAAAATTTTCATTAAAAAATGTTTGAGCGGGAACAATAAATGGACAACTAATTATTGGTACTCATGTACCTCGTTTAAATGGACAAAAGTTTGTACTTACATTTTTTGAATAACGTATTTAAAACTATTATGATTTGTCGACGATAAATAATCATCTCATAACCTCATAATTATGCTTTTGCTCTTCCTCCCCTCGTTCCTCCTTGTCTTCCTCTATTCTCAGATGATTAAAGCTTGGTTTAATACACAACTTTATAATTTTGTTATCTAAAATTTAAATTTCTTTATTTTATAAATTGTACTATTACGAATTAATTAATAATAAATGTTATTTTCGTTGATTCGTTTATTAATTATTGTGACTGCAAGTGTAACCGATAATCGAAAAATTTTGAGCTGTTTGCATCCCACTTGAATACGACAACTGCTATTTGTTCTCCATGGGCGCGCGCGGAAATATGCAGCAAATCTTTAAAGAATTTTAACTCAAAATCTAAAAGACTTAGAAAAAAAGTTATTTAAAAATATTGTTGCTCTCGTCGAGTTACATTACTGGTTAAATCTAATGCACTTATTTCATTTACACCCTGAATATATATATGTATATATGACAGCTTAAACTCAGACAACTTGATACGTCATATACATAACAAACAATATCAAATCAATGACAACTTCGAATATAAATTATTATATAACCAAACAAAATGCCGCACTGCTGTGAAAATAAAATAGGGCATTGATTTACAAAAACGAAAGTATAAAATGCTTAGATTAGATTGAAGCAATAGCTCAAGAAGAATGGAAAATAACGATAAATTAAAATTAAATAATATATGATAAAATATAAGATCAATAGAACAGAAAATAAAAATACTATAGCCCGTATTCTTACCTCTTGGAGTATCGCTACTTCCGAAGTAGCGCTATTGCGATTTTTTATATTTTATTTGTAGACAAGAATAAGTTTCAATTTTTGTAATTGAAACTTATAATATTTAAAATAAGTGCTATTTACAATTTAATTTATATTTATTTCTCTAATTTTTAATATTAAAATTGACATTTGACAGCTGAAGTAGCAATTTTTTGGAAGTAGCGCTACCTCAAGGAGTTGAGAATATGGGGCTATTACTTTTTACCTTAGTTCAAAAAGTTACGCCACTGGTGTGGTGGGGTATGGTATATCATACCCAAAACGAATTTAAAACGTTATATTATGGGTGCGAGTAGTAGAGTGATCAAATTACTTTAAATATTTTCATTTCCATGTTATTTGAAGCTACTGGAACATACGTGGCACTGACATGAGTATTTCGAATCAATTAAGTAGTCGTGGGGTATATGTCATACCGCACCACATCAACGAAGGGTTAAGTGTTTAATAATTTAATAATGGTCGTGGCAATAATAAAAATAAATATCAACAAAATTTGAATTTTGTTTTTATTCTTCATATTAATTTATGCAGTTTTTGAAAAGAAAAACAACAAATATATCTTTAAAATGATCTACTAATGGGGCAGTAGCGTACCCAGAGAGAGGGTGATGGGGGCGTTCACCCCCCCCCCCCTTCAAGACCTACGCATATTTTTTATATCAGTGATATACCGTGTAAGTTGTAACATTGTCATAAATTTGTTCTAACTTTTGTTAATTTATCGCGCAATTTCTTTTAATAATGACCTCGCACTAACTAAATCTGACTCAAGTATCGTTCACAATAAAAAAATTATGGTAGAGGATCAGTGGAACTTGTTATTAATCAAAAAATTGCAGTAGAATTTCTAGGGAAGAGACATCCATTTTCAAGCATAAATTGTGCTATTAGGTGACTGATAGATTTTCTTGTTTATTGTTTCTAAGATTTTTAATATAACGTTCCTACCTTCATATCTTCAAAAATCTTTGCGCTTATTTTAAATATGAGAAATTGTTTAAAATATATGTATAAAAGCTATGGTTTTTACTAATTTTTGTTAATCTTTTTCATTTATTACTTAACTAGAATATATGGGCCATAATACATGCAATAATCTAATATATACAATTCACTTTCCTTTTTGACATGTTATCGGCGTCTTTTTCCACACACGCCACTTTGTCAGCGACGGACTGGCCCTCTACGACGCGTTCCTCTAAGAGGGATAAAATACACATTGTCATTCAAATTTACAACAATTATCACAGGCGTGCATTATCATCTAATGAGATAGACAGGAGGGGGGGGGCAGGAATAAGGTTGCTCCCAAGTCCCGGACTTGGGCAGGTGTCCCGCATATAAAATGCGGCCTAACACCTTGTGGTTTCCGGTACCCCTATCCGCAAAAGTATACACCCAGTGCATTGATGAATTGCTGGAATACGGCTCTCGTAAATAATCATTTCTGAGCCACTAGCGGTACCGTAGCCACATACGCATGTCCCAGACATGTTGAGCTCCCAGAGGTCAATGGGTCCCAGACCCATTATGAGAGTTTAGCTTAAGATCACACGTATGTAGGTCCCAGACCTATCATGATAAACCCCAGGTTTATCCTTATCGTCCCAGACGTTATCGTGTGTCTCAGCCTCTCACTTGGTGTTTATTACACCTCGAAGCATATAGCTCCATGCAGTGGCGGATTTAGAGGGGGGGCACTCGGGCACGTGCCCCCCCTGTTATTTTTGAAAATTTAATTATTACATTATCACTCACGTATTACACGTATAGATAAATAAAAGAATAAAGTTACTAATAAAAATACAGAATTTCTAATTATTTAAATAAACATTATTTCTCAAACTCATTTACTTGTTTGGGGTCCTGCGCTCTGATTTTTTTATTATTACAATGAAAGTTCTTTTAATTTTGAAGTAATGCGTAATATTACAAAGTCTAAATTGTTTTTGGTTTACCTGAATTTGATTTTTAAAGTCAACGTGACGTCATGGCGACACCAGCGACACCTATTGCTATATATTTCTCTCGCACAAGTTCTATAGTAGGCAGAGAGAAAGGTAGCACTAATGTGACGTCACAGTGACACAGACAACAAATCTCAAATATCTCTCAAAATAATTATTTAAAAAAAAGTTTATTCATCTTAATCCCTATTTATTGACTAATACTTTAAATTTAAAGTGTACCCCAAATAGATAATTAGAAAAACAAAAAATGGGGGTTTATATTTTATTAAAATAGTTATAGGTTGCTATTTAAAAATTAAAAATTCTGACTTTATGAAAAAATATTTACATCTGCCATCAAATAGTATATTTAAAAAAATAATAAAACTTTTATATGAACAATTTTTTACAATACAATATAAAAGTTAACGAGGAAAGGGGGGGGTCACCCTATATATTTTTAAAAAATCCGAATTTAGTGCCCCCTCTATTATAATTTTCTAAATCCGCCACTGGCTCCATGGACCCAGAGTTGTCCCAGACAACTCTTCGGATAATTAGGAAACTACTACGTTTGCGGCCACAAACAAATAATACAAATGTATATTTCACATATACCATGCATATCAAATACACAAGCAGTGTATAACATATCAATCAAGCATCTGGTGATCCACACCACACTATAATAACCTGTATAATAATTAGAATGACAGCGAGTTCTACCACTCACCTATAGTTACTGCAAGCATCTCGTCGTTTCTTTGTTGACACTATTCACAGTTTCACCCACATCCGTATAGGACTACTAGCACACAGCAACTAACTGCCCTAACCATTCAAGGGTCGGGGGTTGTTATTGTGTTTAAGATTGTCAAGTGTTTTTACCTTAAGCCAGCGCTTCTAAACCAGTGGCGCCCAGTCGAAGAGTGAATCTTACATGTATATATTTATAAAAATACGCGATAAGTAAATACACAAAAATTATATATAAATATAAATTTCCTATATATCTTCCCCGCCTAGACCAAAATCTTGGGAACGCCACTGTAATGGGGCAATTTTGCACTAATTTAACTGACTTTGTATCTATCCGAGATTTTAATGGAGGGGTCCAAAAACGGGCAGCCTGTATTTAAAAATTTATTTACTTCTTGGTATGACATTAAAGTAAATGATATCTATATTAAACAATGAATTATTTATTTCAAACATTACTTACCTTGCAATATACTGAATGTTACTATTAATTGCGAGACGGATTTAGTAAATATTGTTACGAGTAATATACTTCCACAGCACAATACCAATTAAACCTACACGTCTACATGAATATGTTTTCATCAGATGACTTGCTAATAAACCTTAAAACAAAAATATTACATAGATATTTAATTTGCTGATTGTTATATCCAAGAATTAAAACTGTCAAAAAAATTATAGCAAACATAAAGTGAAGATAATATTGTTTTGCAAATTCATTCAAATTTTCATTCAACATTTAACGCTATTATCTAATTTATTGTTTACGACTATACAATTAATTTCTCTGATAATTATTACCATTTGAAAAATATGTTTGTTGTTACAATGTGTATGATATGGAAGGTTTTTTCTTACATTAAAAAAGAAAAATATATAAATCACGCTATTTTTAGTGTATATATTTATAGTTTTGTTGCTCAATACGACAGTCAATTTTCTTGACTATACCTATGTGTTAATTTTTCGATGCGATGTTTCTTATACCTGACAGTTAAGAAATTTGCTTTATTTATTTTATTTTGCGTTTATCTCATGACATTACGAGCCCCGTCTCAGTGAAGTTGGCCACTTTTTAAGAATTCATTTATCATGACAACTAAAATTTTTTAAAATAATAATTAAATAAATCTTTACTTTTCATTTAAAATGAAGATTTTCCAACATTATAGCGTAACTTTAAATTAAACTTTCAGCTAAAGTTTAAAAATTTAACGATATAACTAACACAAATCGATAAATTAATTTCATATTATTTATCAATATTGGATAATATCGCTTTTATTTTCTTTAATAGAACCTAACATTCTTACGACTTAATTTTCGTTCAAATTTTTTTCAGTTTTTTTACCTTCCGTCACCTTTAGGTAAGGAAGGTATTGTCTTTGGTCAAAAAATTTGGTGGTGAGTTTTTGATGAATAAGCACGTTTTAGGGTCCCTAGAATACGATTTTACTATTTTTACGATGATGTCTGTATGTGTGTGTGTGTGTGTGTGTGTATGTATGTGTGTGTGTCTGTGTGTGACAAAATTTTCTAATGCGATAACTAATACAACAATTCCAAAAATTATAATTCTTTCGTATTCCTCTTCGTTACATCCATGTGAAGAGCTGATTAGATTTTGGTTATAATTGGTCAACCGGAAGTACCTTCATTTAAAGATTTTAACAGTTTTTCTTGAAAAAACGGTGTTAAATATAATTTTTTCACATTTAATGTTATTATAAATATTAAAGAATTATTTATTCTCTATACGATTTTAATGCATTTTATACTTCATATTAAATGGACATAGAGTTAAAAAATTATAAAGAAATTAAATATCATATATATTAGTCAGCTTTGCTATAACTCTGGAAACAGCTGCTACATTAAGAAAATTCTGATTGAAAGGTGTCAGTGTCAAGTGCAGTTGACAGTATGTTTATGTTATAATTTTACTGGAAATATAGGATCTTTTGTTAGAAACTTTCTGTATGGAATTTGTATAAAATACATACAACTGCCTTAAGGTAATGTACAAGAAATATAATCTT
>OY720454.1:50871953-51199453 GCA_963082715.1 Harpalus rubripes
GAATAAGGTTGCTCCCAAGCCCCAGACAGCATATTAAATGCGGCCTAACACCTCGTGGATTCCGGTACCCCTATCCGCAACCCAGTGCATGGACGAATTGCTGGAATACGGCTCTCGTGAATACATACGCATGTGCCAGACATGTTGAGTTCCCAGAACTCGACGTCCCAGAGGTCATTGGGTCCCAGACCCATTATGAGAGTTTAGCTTACGATCACACGTGTGTAGGTCCCAGACCTATCATGATAAACCCCAGGTTTATCCTTTACGTCCCAGACGTTCTCGTGTATCTCAGACTCTTAGTACGCATGTCCCAGACATGCTGAGTTCCCAGAACTCGACCTCCCAGACCCATTATGAGAGTTTAGCTTACGATCACACGCGTGTAGGTCCCAGACCTATCATGATAAACCCCAGGTTTATCCTTTACGTCCCAGACGTTCTCGTGTATCTCAGCCTCTCAGTACGCATGTCCCAGACATGCTTTCCCAGAACTCGACGTCCCAGAGGTCAATAGGTTCCAGACCCATGATGAGAGTTTAGCTTACAATCACACGTGTGTAGGTCCCAGAGCTATCATGATAAACCCCAGGTTTATCCTTTACGTCCCAGACGTTCTCGTGTATCTCAGCCTCTCTGTACGCATGTCCCAGACATGCTTTCCCAGAACTCGACCTCCCAGAGGTCAATAGGTTCCAGACCCATTATGAGAGTTTAGCTTACGATCACACGTGTGTAGGTCCCAGACCTATCATGATAAACCCCAGGTTTATCCTTTACGTCCCAGACGTTCTTGTGTATCTCAGCATCTCAGGTGGTGTTTTTCACACCTCGGAGCATATAGCTCCATGGGCCCAGAGTTGTCCCAGACAACTCTTCGGATAATTAGGAAACTACTACATACGTTTGCGGCAACAAACTAATAATACAAATGTATATTTCACATATACCATGCATATCAAATACACAAACAGAAAGCAGTGTATAACATATCAATCAAGCATCTGGTGATCCACACCAAACTATAACTGTATAATAATTAGAATGACAGCGAGTTCTACCACTCACCTATAATTACTACAAGCATCTCGTCTTTTCTTTATTGACACTATTCACAGTTTCACCCACGTCCGCATATGACTGCTAGCACACAGCAACTAACTAGCCCTAAGCATTCAAGGGTCGGGGGTTGTTGTTATTGTGTTAAGGATTGTCAAGTTTTTTTGCTTTAAGCCAGCGTTTCTTTACCAGTGGCGCCCAGTCGATAAGTGAATCTTACACTTTATATTAATATTGATAAAACAAAATATTTGACCCTTAGTTTTAATGAATATAGTATTTTAATTAATTATGTTCTATAAAAAAATTAAATTTCATTTGCTGCTCTATCACGTTGCACATGTATCAAGTCATAAACGACAAATAAATAAATTTGTAGCAAATTGAATCAACAATACTGTATACTGACTCCAGTTTATGAATAAAGATACTTATTTTGGTTTGTATTATGCTAGTACGTTATTAAAAAATCTGATGTGGCCAGCACATTACCTTCCGTCAGTTCTATGTATTTTGTACAAATTTCATACGGAAAGTTCCTTGTTAAATTAAATACATATTCTATTTTTTGTACATTACCTTCCGGCAGTTGCATGTATTTTATGCAAATTTCATACAGAAAATTATTATTTTGTGACGTTTTCTATATACAGTGTAATGTATCTGCAGAAATAAAAGATTTATTATTATTATTTCTTGTACATTACCTTAAAGCAGTTGTATGTATTTTATACAAATTCCATACAGAAAGCAAAAAATCCTATATTTCCAGTAAAATTATAAGACAGACACACTATGTCAATTTCACTTGACACTGACATCTTTCAATCAGAATTTTCTTAATATAGTAGCTGTTTCCACAGCTATGGCTACTTTATAAAATTTAATTTTTTTATAATTTTTTAACTCTATATCCATTTAATATTAAGTATAAAATGCAGTCAAATCGTATAGAGAATAAAATATTCTTTAATATTTATAATAACATCAAATGTGAAAATATTATATTTAACATAGTTTTTTCAAGAAAAACTGTTAAAATCTTCAAATAATGGTACTTCCGGTTGTCCAATTCTAACTAAAATCTAATCAGCTCTTCACATGGATGTAACGAAGAGAAATACGAAAGAATTATAATTTTTAGAATTGTAGTATGGAAGTTATCGTAGACGAAAATTTTGTTACATACACACACACGGACACACATACATACACACACACACACACACACACACACACACACACACACACACACACACACACACACACACACACACACACACATACATACAGACATCATCGTAAAAATAGTAAAATCGTATTGTAGCCAAATTCAGTACTGCGTACATACAGATATCATCGTAAAAATAGTGAAATCGTACTCCAGGGACTTTAAATCGTGTTCATTCACTAAAAACTCACCAGCGAAATTTTTGACCAAAGACAATACCTTCCTTACCTAAAGGTGACGGAAGGTAAAAATATATTGTAACTATGCTTATACGTTATACATACCTAATAGTCGTATCTTGTAAACCTGACTTTATAAAAAATATCTACATCTGCCATCAAATAGTAATGAGCCATTTTTTTCTATTACTTATAATAAAAAAGTTAAAGGGGGGGGGGGAGCGTCTTCCCAGACTCACCCTGTATAATAAAAAATCCACGATGCAGGCAGTGGCCACTTACAAATAAAATATTGAAATACTTGTCCGGCGGACGGCAAAATGCCGGCAAGTCTGAACGCACGGATTTAACATACGTGTACTTTTTGCGCCGCGAACGGCGAATTGCCGTGCCGGATTGAAATGGGTGCCGTTGGAGCAACGGCGACCGTTCACGGCTATACGCCGTGGAAGGCGACGGTCGTATCGTGTGAATACAACTATAAATAACCACGGTAATATCTAAGCACGGCGCCGTCGTGCCGGACACGGCGCCGTCGTGCCGGACACGGCGCAAAGCGGATAGTGCGAAAGCGGCCTAAAGCCGGTATCCCACTGTAAAAATTTTGATAAAAATGGACGTAAATATTTTTATAAAAACCGTTTTGACAGAATTTTTATGAAAACTGTATTTACATGACGTCACGTCAAAATTTTGATGTGACGTCACATAAATACAGCAGTCTGTATTCATTTTGTTGAAACCTGCGTTATGATTGGATGTTGATGCGGGCGTGCGCAATGCGGTTGCTTGAACCATGGGTAAAGTAATTTTTTAAAAACTGCTGTTATTCTCTGACATTATTTGAACAGCGGTAAGCGTTTGTTTATATTGAAATTGGAAATAATATGAAGCAAAATAATCAAAATGTGTAGTGCGGTTGCCTGAACAGACAGCGTTTTAATTGATTTGTATAGAAATGAAGTTTGATAACACAAAATCGCCTGAATATTATAATAAATACGCCAGGCAAAGTGCGATTTTCAACTGTTAAATGTTGTTATCTTATAATAATTAGGCAATACAACATCAAAAAAATTAGTATTAAAGTTATTTAATATTTACATGCGTTACTCTTTGCATTTCTTTTTTCTCCTTTAACATTTCCGTCCGAATCCTATTAGAATACTCATTAATCGTAACCAACAAAGTTTTTCAACCAATAATTTTACGTAGTATTAGTATAAATACCTTGATCTATAATTTATAGAAAGTGTATTTTAAATTACCTATACAAATTTGCAAAAATAAAATATGAAGTAAAGGAGAAGCCCATACAAATCCGCCTCGTTCAAGCATTTTAAGATGGACTTTATTCACCTATATACTCGCGTCGTACCCTTTAAGTAGTGACGATAAAAGGATTAATTTTTCAAAATTTATGAGAACACTAGATAGAACAATGCCTATCTTTCATGTGCCGAAATACACTGCCTTAATTGAGTGTCACGTTTCTTACTTTACTGTCGAACCATGTCCATGATTTTTAAGAAATGGTCTTTCATTCGAAGAAAATTTCTGTAATTTATTTCATCTTCTATTCGTAATTTGGTGTGTCTGATACTGCGATTTGTATTTCTTTTCTCCAGTCATAGACTAGTCCACCAGCGATGTTCTGTTTTATTTTTTGTATAACTGTGTAAACCATTACTCCAACAATTATTGCAGCTAACATTTTTTTTTTTATTTGAATGAACGTTATTCATAATGAAATTACAAAACGCAACTACCACTGCAGAACAACGGCTACAAAATGAGGTTTAGTAGTATCTTTGGCGCCAATTCTTTTTCATGAGTTATGCAACACTCCATAAAAACGCGTAAAAATTTTTACAGTGGGATGCAGTACTTTTCATGGAACGTTTTTATAAAAAAAAATTACAGAAATTTTTATCAAAATTTTTACAGTGGGATACCGGCTTAAGGTTTGTTCGTTTTGATACCAGGCGTTTACGGTTTACAGTTGACGAAGCGAACAAACCTAATTATACGTTACGGAGAAATTATTGCTGATTTTTGCGGTTTTTTACTTCCTTGTACAAAGTAAAGGAAGTATTGTATTCGTGAAAAATTTCGGTTTCCAGATTTCAACGGAAATATTCATTTTGGCCACCCCTGAATCCATTTTGACTAATTTCGTCGTGACGTCTGTACGTACGTACGTACGTACGTATCTCGCATAACTCAAAAACGGTAAGCCGTAGAAAGGTGAAATTTTGTATTTAGGACTTCTATAACATCTAGTTGTGCACCTCCCTTTTTGGTCATTACATAATTTCCAGAAATGGTACTTTATTTGAAGCCTACAATAGATTTTAATGAAAAACTATATTAAAATATAATCCAAAACGTTTCAAATTTAGTATATAAGACTTTTATATCAATTGGAATAACATAGCAGAATTTGGTTAAAACAGGCTAACCGGAAGTGATATATTACCTGAAGTTGTTAACAGTTTTTCTTGAATAAAATGGTTTCATTTTGATTTTAGAAATAAATGCTTCAAATAAGAGTTTTAGAGAATTAAATTCTGCGTCCAGAACATCAAGTATTATTAAATTAGCCCTTTGTATAAGCGAGATATGTAAATTTAAAACTTTTATACTTTTTGGTTTTTGTAATGAAGCTTGCCATGTTAATGTCAAATTACGTCAAATACGTACAAGGAAGTCGTGTGGTGTCCACATCAGATTTTTTATATAAGTAAAAAGCAAGTTTACAAAATTATTTTATTATTGAAATAATTTAACATAATGAAACTTATTTATTTAAATTAATATTAACGTTTATATTAAATGATAGTTAGGTTTATTTTTACCCAATGAATGACAGCTGTTTCTACGACTGTAATTGCTACCTTCGGAATTAAATATGCTTAAGAAGGTCGTCATTTTCACACATTTTAGAGTATTTTTCGTTCAAAAAACTCTCAATGTCAGACAATAATAACAGAAAAAAATTTCAATAACAAACACTTCCCATAATAGTACCAAAACAACAATTTAATGGCTACTTTGTAATTTAAAATAGTAAATCAATACTATGTTCCGTAAGTCAACCAAAAAAACCAGTATCTTGATTCTTGAATATTTTCATCTATTTCGGGACAGATTGACATTGAATGATATGACATTTAAAATTGACACAACCTAACAAAAATAAAAATTAACCAAATGAATTATAAGGTTGTATATGATAACGAAATTGAACATTTTATTACATTTAATGCTAATAAAAATAACACAACCAACAATATAACAAATATAAATAATATTCTCATACTTACATCTATAATAATTATTATACTGTATCTGGTTTAAGATTGCAGTGGTGTGAAAATAGGAGTAGTTTGATTGGATAATATCGAAGTATTATCCAATCAGAAAACAAGATCAAACTATGCTATCTTCGCACCACTGCAATCTTAAACCAGATACAGTATAGTTAATGCTACTAATTCGGTTTAGAAATTTGACATTGACGTAGGTATATCGTTTGTTTTTGTTATGATAATGTATGAAACTAGCGGTAGTGGGATAAAAATACCAGAGAAGCCAGATTATTTCGTGGTTACCGCGGTCCGACTTTTTACCGGCCTTTTTCAGAAACCGCGTTCCGTATAGAAACCGGTAAATAATTTCAGGACTTACGGAACACTAAACCGTAAACCTTATCGAACCAGTTGCATTACGTAACGTACTACAAATGACTTGTTAGTGTCAAACAATGAACGAAAACATACAGTAAGTTTATATTGCAGTCCTTAATTTACTGTAGATTTGAGTGGATTTATTACTGACACTGTTGGCATAGCACCCTAGAATGCGTAGAACATTATTGACCAGTATTAATTTTGACTTCAGATCATTTTGATTTGATATATGATAATTTTATTATAGTTCACAGTACATTCACAGTTTCTACCATGCTGCTTTAAGCTCATATTGCTTTGAATTGGCAAGCACTTTTAGTTTTTTCATCTAACAAATTAATCATTTTTCTTTCCAGGAATAATTTTAAAAAATACTTATAGGGCGCGAGCAGACACGTGACTCGAGCGTCCTTGACGTGCTAGGAATCAGCTGATTTGTGCGCGCTTGTCATTTTGACAAGAACAATGTCACTTTGACAAGACCAATGTTTTGACTTATTTTAATTTTGTATTGTTGAGAAGTTATTATTTTTAATTTCATGTGTTTTACTGCCTGAAAATTGTACATTAATAACATTTTAGCAGTTCAAAATCAAAATAAGTCAAAACATTGGTCTTGTCAAAGTGACACTGTTCTTGTCAAAATGACATGCGTACACAAATCAGCTGATTCCAAGTACGTCAAGGACGCCCGAGTCACGTGTCTGCTCGCGCCCTCATATTAACTGTCAAATTACTGCGTTTTTTCATTATTTCAGTACCTACTGTTGAATTTTCTGTCACATCGCTGTTTATCTCGCGAAAGCAAATCAGATTTATTATTTATGGATTCAGGATTAGAAATTGCATTTAAGAAAACGATGTATACGATCTGAATTGAATTTAGAATAGGATTCTAAATCGACTATATCAACGTGATTTATATACAGTGTGTTCAAAAAAATTCCTAACTCGGAGTAGGCTATGTACAAAGAAACGTATGTCAATTAATTAAATGTTAATTTGACAAAATATTGTCAAAAATATTTTGTAAAGAAATCTAAGCTTTTCTTCCTGTATCTTATTTTAGAAATGGAAACAAATTAGAAAACGGCGAATGTCAATATACTGTACCCTTCTTTATTGTCTTTTCTCTTTAAAATTACATTTCAAGATCAATTTTGACAACTTGTCTATTGAATTGAATAATGATCAGACACACGTTTCTCTGTTCATAGTCTACTCCGAGTTAGGAATTTTTTTGAACACACTGTATATATATATATATATATATATATATATATATATATATATATATATATATATAAATCACGTTGATATAGTCGATTTAGAATCCTATTCTAAATTCAATTCAGATCGTATACATCGTTTTCTTAAATGCAATTTCTAATCCTGAATCCACTTAAATCCGATTAAGAGCGTCTATAAACTTACTCATAAAAATGATTTCGAAAGTTTAAAATTAAGTTTTGGATAAAACCTTGTACTATACTCGGGTGGAATGTACCTTAATCACTAAAGTCTTTTTGTTACGTTCCGCACTTGGACAATAAATAACTATTCAATTTTTCGTTGTAAAATCGATTTCTACTAGACAACAGTTTTAATCAGTTGCTAAAAATTAACCCCTTTTTAACAAAATCCTGTATACATACATATGTTCAAAGCGAAATGAAAACTAGATAAACACTTTTACAAAATTTAATAATCTACAAAAGAGCTACTTTATTTTTTTAGTTTCTTGTATGCTATTTCCATAATCCATGGAAAAACACAAAGCAATAGTTGAGACATTAATATAAGTTGTGTCCACATATCTCCCGTGGTATTTATTGCAACTAAACCTAAAAATATAATATGAAAATATCAATAATTTTTAATATATGAAATCAGTAGGTATACTTAAGAATTGTCCTGAGATAAGAAATATGATCCCTTGAATAGATAAATACAACCCTAAAGCGGCTGGATATTTTGTTGGTGAGTATTCAGCTAACACAAGTGGAAATGTCACTATAATTAGACAACGAAACAATCCCAGTGCTATTGCTAAAGTCGTCATCATATTCCAGTTCTTCGTAAATAATACAAAAACTGAAATAATATTATTGTTATTGTACAAGTAATTCTTAATCTGAAACTGGATGCAACGTATACGTAAAAGGTCAATTATAGAAGGCCTATTTATAACTACGCAACGCAAGACGTAACGCAAACGCAATAGATAACGTAAGGAGTACATGCTTGTAACACGGGCCATTTATATCAGCGCAATGCAGTAGGTAACGCCATGAACGATACGCAAGAGATGGTCAACTTTCAAATTGACGTGATGCCGTGCGTTTTCTTTAGCTTCAATCACTTGTCAGTATTTTCACAAGAAGCTCACGCATCTTGAATTGAAGTGATGGACCAATGTAATTTAATTTATTAAATAAAAGAAGTGACATTCTCGTCAGGTATAAATCAAAAATTGACCAGAATCCTTCACTTTCATTTAAAAACATATTTGTAAAATATCCGTTTTGTTTTCGACTCCGGTTAATCGATCTTACTAAATACTTTCTTCGTTTTCCTCTGTTTATTTCATTTATTTATTTATTTAAAGAGTATAAAATAAAAATTATAATAATTATACAACAGTTACAAGTGCTCCTTGCAAAAGTGTGGTTACGTAAACATCAAATTTCAAAAGAAGTCCCGACTTGCACTATGCTTTCTGATTAGCTACCGGCAGCAAATTTTGCGTGGTTATAAATTACACATTTTGTGACTAGTGATGGATCAATTCCCGAAATAGGGGATTCCGATTAAGCGAATTTTAAGCGCTCCGTCGCGATAGCTTTAATGCCCATATTCATAAAACTGTTGACTAACGCTTCGTTTGTAGATGAATCGTTTGCAAAACGATTCGTTAAGTTTTAACAATAAATTCATAAACGAAATTGTTTATTTTTAACGAACCGTTTCTTAACAACTGTGTTAAAAATAATTAGTTACATTTATGCCCATATTCATAAAACTGTTGACTAACGCTTCGTTTGTAGATGAATCGTTTGCAAAACGACTCGTTAAGTTTTAACAATAAATTCATAAACGAAATTGTTTATTTTTAACGAACCGTTTCTTAACAACTGTGTTAAAAATAATTAGTTACATTTATAGTAACATTTGTAATTTTACAAATGAAATTACAACTTCAATTTATTCATTTTGACACATTTAATTGACATATGTCACAATGAACGAGAAAAAGAGAAGTAAGAATTTTACAGAAGCTGAAATTTCGCTCTTTCTGGATGTATTTGAGAAATACATCCATATCATTGAAAACAAAAAAACTGATGGGACGACTGTTAAAGAAAAAATGGGTGCATGGGAGATAATAGCTACAGAATTAAATGCGATAAATGTGAATGGTACGCGAACTGTGCAACAACTAAAAACATTTTATGACAATTATAAAAGAAAAATTAGAATAGACAATGCCAGCGATAGAGTAATATTAAAAATTATGCTTGATTTTGTAGATGTAATTAATTAATACTTAATTTTAGGCACAAATGTATTTAACTGGGGGAGGGACATTCACGAAATTAATAGATCCAAATGCTGAGAGGCTCATTAATGCAATAAAGCCTCAATTCAAGCCCGATACTAATTTATTTGATAGTGCGTCTCATTATCATGATAGAGAAAATAAAATTTCTTCGATACCAGACAATTCTGAAACACCCCCGATAGTAGTAGGAAATATTTCTGATAACATTAACACATCTACATTTATTTTAACACCAGTGAACCAACAGAATAATGATTCAATACATATCGAATCAGTACAAAATTATTGTTCATCAGCAAAAAATCAAAATTACAATAAAAATCGACAAACAAAACATTAGAAAACAAAATATTAGGAAAACTGCGAATTTTGTAAAAATCTCTTTTTATGTTCCTTCTTCCATTTTCTTCTTGCGGAATTTTAATGTATCGGTTACTCATTTCGGCAATTGCACGAGTTGTATCTCGTACTATACGCGACACAGATGGTTGAGAAATATTTATATGGTCTGCCAACACTTGCTGAAATGAGCCGGTTGCATAAAATCGCAAAGTAATTAGCAACTGATTAATAAATGATACTGGATAATTTCTTTTTGTTGGTTTCTCGAGAACTGGAGCTAACATATCCCCTAAGACAAGTACAGAATTTTTCTCCAGACGATAGCGCAATTTAAATTCAACATCATCATACTTGTCGAACAAATATTCTCGTTGCCGAAAAAATCTTGCACGTGGCATTATTTGTAGTGCATATTCAATAAATTCTTCATCGGAATCGTCTGACGAACTTGTTGACATTTTCTAAATTTATTTTCAAAAATTATACTACAGTACTACTTGTAGGTATGCAATTTACGTACCTTGCCAATGAAACAAATATAAAATAAATAAGAATACTTTTTAAATGAAGCAAAAAATGAACTATTTTTAAATAAGGAAATTTATTAAATTCAAATATTGACATCTGTCATTACTTCAAATGATTCGTTAAGTATTTAATTTGTCAAAATCGGGGCGTTAATTTAACAAACGTTAGTTAACATTTTGACGACGCGTTAACGTTAACGACTGTTTATGAATAAAGTATTTACAAGTTAACGAATCGTTTACCAGGTAACGGATCATTAAGTGATTAACGAAGTGTTATGAATACGGGCATTAGTGATAAAGTGAAAAATTTTCACTTCGATTACAAATATATGTTGTTGGACCATACGTAATTTGATTTGCCCAAAGCGCTTATTTAAAAAATGACAGATTTTTGAAAAAGTGTTCCCCTAATTTTTTTGAGCATCCTATATAGGGTGAGTCTGGGAGGACGCCCCCCCCCCCCTTTAACTAAGTAATAGAAAAAATGGCTCATATAAAAGTTTTATTATTTTACATATACTATTTGATGGCAGATGTAGATATTTTTTATAAAGTCAGGTTTACAAGATACGACTATCAACTTTTATTTTTCAAATGGCAATCTATAATTATTTTAATAAAATTGAAACCGCCTTTTTTTTCTCTTTTCAACGATGTATTATTTTTACCTTCCGTCACCTTTAGGTAAGGAAGGTATTGTCTTTGGTCAAAAAATTCGGTGGTGTTTTTGATGAATAAGCACGTTTTAGGGTCCCTAGAATACGATTTTACTATTTTTACGATGATGTCTGTATGTGTGTGTGTGTATGTATGTGTGTGTGTGTGTGTGTGTGTGTGTGTGTGTGTGTGTGTGTGTGTGTGTGTGTGTGTGTGTGTGTGTGTGTGTGTCTGTGTGTGACAAAATTTTCTAATGCGATAACTCTAATACTACAATTCCAAAAATTATAATTCTTTCGTATTCCTCTTCGTTACATCCATGTGAAGAGCTGATTAGATTTTGGTTATAATTGGTCAACCGGAAGTACTTTCATTTGAAGATTTTAACAGTTTTTCTTGAAAAAACGGTGTAAAATTTCATTTTTTCACATTTAATGTTATTATAAATATTAAAGAATTATTTATTCTCTATGCGATTTGAATGCATTTTATACTTCATATTAAATGGACATAGAGTTAAAAAATTATAAAGAAATTAAATATCATATATATTAGTCAGCTTTGCTATAACTCTGGAAACAGCTGCTACATTAAAAAAATTCTGATTGAAAGGTGTCAGTGTCAAGTGCAGTTGACAGTATGTTTATGTTATAATTTTACTGGAATAATAGGATCTTTTGTCAGAAACTTTCTGTATGGAATTTGTATAAAATACATACAACTGCCTTAAGGTAATATACAAGAAATATAATCTTTTGCAAAGAACTTTATGTATGACATTTATATAAAATACATAGAACTGACGGAAGGTAATGTGCTGGCCACATCAGATTTTTTATTAATGTATTTGAAAAATTTCGAAAAAAATGAAATAATTTAGATATAATTTTTAAACAAATATTTTTTTTTATTTACAAAATAAGTTAAATTAAGTAACAAACAAATGTATGCTTTTTTGACATTAATTTAATAGTTACGTTTTGTTTATTTTCACATAGCCACCTATAATATTTGTTTAAAAATTATTTCTAAATTATCTTATTTTTCTCGAAATTTTTCAAATACATTAATAAAAAATAATAAATCTTTGAAAAGAAAAAAAATGGCGGTTTCAATTTTTTTAATATAATTATACGTTGCCATTTGAAGAATAAAAGTTGATAGTCGTATATTGTAAACCAGACTTTATAAAAAATATATACATCTGCCATCAAATAGTATATGTAAAATAATAAAACTTTTACATGAGCCATTTTTTTCTATTACTTATAATAAAAAAGTTAAGGGGGGGGGGGCGTCTTCCCAGACTCACCCTGTATAGTGTACACTTATATATCTATTTTATTGTATAGTTCCATATTCACATAAAGTTTTTATTTGTTTACCTATCAGTGACATAAATAAAAATCAAGACATTTTGTATTTCTGATAATAAAAAAATAGCTAATAAAAGAATATTTACAGTAGGTATGAATTTACAGACACCATATGAGTAGATAGTGTATTCAATTTATGTATTTGTTCATCAATTTATCATAGGTATGAAATACATACAAACTAATAATAATAAATTAAATCAGTTTAAAATAACTTTCATGTCCAATAAATTTTTTCCAGTTTTTGTATTTTTATAACCATAATAAGGCAATTAAAATTTATCATGTCAACCAGTGAAGCTGACGTCACTACAATTCAAAGAAACACGTGACTGGCGTTTGTTATTAATTACAAATGATATACACTAAAGACAAGCGCTTTGAACGATAACGTATTTCAGTTCTCTCTTCATTTGTCGCAGTGACGCTGATGTCACAGCTTTCGGGCCAAACCCTGTTCCAATTCTAAATTCTGAATTTTCAAACCTTACCTATTCTTACTGTTGCCAATAATGCACTTCCGCACAAAAATACAATTCTTGTCTTCATTTTGAATACAGCACTTAGAAGTGAAAATGATAATCGACCAACTAAATCAGAAACCAAGAAGGCAGTCAACAAATATGCTGTTTCTTCATTACTGAACTCCATATGATACAAATACATCGGAAGTAAGGACACAAATAAAATATCAGATGAAAAGGACAATGAAAGTCCAATGACTATATTTACATATGAAGGATCTTTTAGTTGCGACACTTCCAGAAAATTGTATATAGAAGTACTAAAAAATATTAATTAATAATAAATAAATACTCCAGTATTTAAAAAATACCAAAATTGGTTCAGACATGTATTTTTCTTTTTATCATTCTCATTAACTTTCATTTTTTCAATTTCGTAAATATTCTTCTCTTCAATTTTTGGTTCTTTGGACAAAGCTGCAATAAAACAAAAATAAATAATATTTGTATAATATGCTATGATATTAGTTATATTTGTAGAATCCAAAATAAAAATTTCCTGAAAAAAAGTTGAACACTTTCATTGTAGAACGCAGTACCCAATGAAACTATTTTTTTGTATTTATGATAATTTTGACACTTTTGAATATATATATATATATATATATATATATATATATATATATATATACAGGGTGTTATATTTTAATGGACCCAGCAAATATCTCGCTTATTTATTAAGTTGGCAATTTTTTTCATATAACATGATTTATACAGGAACATGTAAGCTACTTGATGACGGATGTACATTCCTGATACCACTTCCGGTTTATGAGTAATTAATATCTACTTTGAAATTTAAAATGGAACATACTATATTTTTTTACAAATTTGAAAAGTGCATCAAATTTGTTTTACAATCATGTAAAATAATCCATATGTTACATTATTAAAAATTAAAATGGCGGGCATTTTTTTATACACCTAATTGGAAAGAGAATAGTGAGCCACGACTGTGGCTTGAAATAAAACAATTAACTAAAACAATTGTAACTATTATTAATAAACGAAATAATATTTTTTTGTCATAATAACACAGAAAATAAGAATAAGGAACACAAGCCACAGTCATGGCTCACTATTCTCTTTCCAATTAGGTGTATAAAAAAGTGCCCGCCATTTTAATTTTTAATAATGTAACATATGGATTATTTTACATGATTGTAAAGCAAATCTGATGCAATATTCAAATTTGTAAAAAAATATAGTATGTTCCATTTGAAATTTCAAAGTAGATATTAATTACTCATAAACCGGAAGTGGTATCAGGAATGTACATCCGTCAAGTAGCTTACATGTTCCTGTATAAATCATGTTATATGAAAAAAAATTGCCAACTTAATAAATAAGCGAGATATTTGCTGGGTCCATTAAAATATAACACCCTGTATATATATATATATATATATATATATATATATATATATATATATATATATATATATATATATATATATATATATGTAAATATAAGGAATTATTTAATCAGATAACTGTTGTAAAACAAATATAGTTATTTATGATACCTACGTGTTAACCTGATGCATTAAATAATGTTTATTTTTTATTAAAAGTCTGTAAAAGATTAAAAACATATTAATAATAAAAATTATTTTGAAAAGTAAAAATTTAAAATTAAAATCTCCGAGTTTTGTTTATTACCAAGCGCAAACGCTACCACTATGCTATTTGTACTGTTACTTAGTAACCATTTTGTCCGGTATACGAACAATAATCCTAAAAATTCTAATTTTCTTAATTTTTTCTAATATTACACATTTAAATTTACTAATTTGGACTGTAATCCGTAGAATTAATATCATGCAATAAGTATACAAAATTTCAGCATATCTTAAACTTTCACATGTTAATCTCCCATGTGTCGGCCGACCTAAAACACCCGGTATATTAATTTTTAACGTACATGTCATTTCTATAGCTGAAACAGGAATCTCAACCATGTGCAACTCAACTGGTTGTAACGTAAGCATGGCCAGAAAAGCGTGTAGACTTAACGCTGCCAGAAGTGCAACCGTTCCTCTATATCCAAACTCATCCATCAGAATTCGGGCAAAGTACGGTAAACCAATCACTGCAGTTGCATTCAAAGTTTGACCAATGCCCATCACGAAATTTTTTTTCTTCGTAAAATATGTATTCATTGAAGCGAAAGTGGCTGCCAACATCAAACCGAAACCTATACCTTCAAGTAAAATAATAAAAATAAATTAAGTTGACAATATATGTTGGTAAAATATATAACAGGAAGTTACCTTGCAGTATTCCAAATGTTATAACCATCATAGCGACAGAATTTGCAAATATTGATAAAAAATTTCCAGTAACGAAAAATATACTACCCAATATTCCTACATATCTGCACGAGTGCTTCTTCATCAGATGATTTGCTACCAAACCTGTAATGTTAGTTTATATTTACTACAATTAATGTAGCATTCCTACGTTTTAAGTATCAACGAGTCTAAAATGCTTGTTCTTCATTTTCATGTTAATTTTGGTGAAACTCATGTTGCGTAAAACATTATTAGCTGCAGGCGACCGACTGGAGCGAAATTGGTTTTAGGGCGACATTTTTTGAGACTTTTTTTTGCAAAATAAATTAAAAATCAAATTATAAGTTTATTCACTCGTCCAGTGCGTAGCTTTAAGGCCGTCGCGCACTTGGGCGAAGCGAAGCGAGGCGAAGCTAAGCGAGGCGAAGCTAAGCGCGGCGAAGAGCCGTTTTTTCATTCAATATATTATTATGGGTATACGCGCACTTTGGCGAAGCGAAGAGCAGAGCAGCGAAGCGACTTGCCGGAATACTTCGGGGAGAATATTTTTCTCTGCTCTTCGCTTCGCTGAGCTGAAGTGTGCGATAGCGCAGCGCAGCTACCTAAATCAGAACGAATACGCCCGAGACACATTGGAAATAGCCGGTTTAGAATTAAATTTCACACGTTTCATATCAAACAATACGTATAGGTTCTATGAAAATGTCAAACACAGAAGAGAAATTAGTTCTTCTGGTTTCAAAATATAAAGATCTGTACGATATAGGATGTGTCGAGTATTTTAATCAGACATTGAAAGTTAAAAGACAACTGCTGGTTAGAAGTAGTAGAAGAAATGAATAACCGGTATGATATGCTATGTATATTAAGTTTATTAATTGTAAATATAACAATGTACATTACAATATGTTGAATTTTAAGCAATTCATTAAATATTTGATCCAATAGATATGGATATGACAACTGAATATGTACTACTACTTAAAACAAAAAACTAAATATATTATTATAATAAAAATGAAGTCAATGTAGAAGAATTTTTCAAAAAATTTAGTTCTGAAAATTCCTTACATATTAAACGATTTCTATTGTACAAAATAGTATTGCAGACTCAACAAAAAAGGAGATTAACTACTTGGTTACAGAATGTAGTAGAATATATCAAAAAACATTTTTTCGGTCTCTCTGTACCATGGAATTTTGCCACTGTACTTGAACGTACGGATGAAACAAAATAATTTATAAATTTGTCTCGTATTGATAGTGCCTGCGTTGTTGCGTTTCCTCCGAGCTGTCCATCTTTTGAAGCAAACGCGGCCGTTTCTCGTTGAAAACTGCTCGCAAGTGCGCGTTGATTCTAAAAACGGCTCTTCGCCGCGCTTCGCTTCGCCTCGCCTCGCTTCGCCCAAGTGCGCGACGGCCTTTAATCATATTGCTGACAATTCCAGTTGCAGCAAACTTATATTAATTAAATCTTATTTATATTTTTTTACGGAATCCTGTATAGATAAATACACTGATGCAACAGCCCCTGGCAAATTTGGAAAAAGCAACATATTTTGGTTCTTTAAATTTTTCTTGAAAACGGTGATCCGTACTAGAGGTGGGCGCGTGACTAACTTTTTGTTCACGATCACGCACGCTCACGGAACTAAAAATGTAATCACGACTTTTTATGTTTGATTCACGATCACTCACGCCCACGATTTTATTTTTGCACTCACGTCCGATCACGCCCGGCGGGTCACGTTCGTGTCACGTAATTGTTTCTATGTACATTTAAGCCTGTTTAACACAGTCGTAAGTTGTTATCAAATTTGTTAACAAATTTATAATAAGTTAGGTATCAGATTGGTTTCATTGGAAACGAATGTTTATGAACAAATAGGTTATTCTATTCCATCACAAATATCATTATACATTTGGTTACAAATTTGTTAACAAAATTATGATCGTTGCAAACGGGCTTAAAGGTTTGTATATCTTTAGTGAAATAGGAGCAACTGTGTATACAATTTTAGGTACAACAATAACACTATTTTTATGCAAAAAATACTGTTGATGACATATTTGCACATAATAATAATAACAAGAATGTAAAGTAAAAGATGGAAATTGACAATTTTTTTTAAAATAAAAAATGGAAGAAACCTTGTACTCACGGCCGATTAAATTTTAATCACGCCTGATCACGCACGATAATTTTTTGTGCCTCACGCTCACGTCCATTCACGATGCAAAATTTAAATTATATTCACGATCACGCGGGTCACGTCGTGACCCATCATGACCCGACAAAATCACGGCTCGCGCCCACCTCTAATCCGTACCGAAATTTTATACAAAACAAGATTCTTATATTTTTTACTTGAACCGTTAACGAGTTGAATTAGATTTTCCGAAATGCAAAATAACGAAAAGTATATATACCGAGACTTATACCTACACTGAGAATTTTTTTTCTTTTTTTTTCCTATATACAGGGTTAATCACGGAAGAGTTATTTTGAAAGTCCGTTTGTTTGCAACCCAAAATACTAGTGACAACGGACCATATTTAATTATTTAATATCAAAATGACAGAACCATTACTAGACAGGCAAAGCAATCGTGAATTAAATATTCTATGTTTTTAAGAGAGGAAGCTAGACGTTGTTGTAAATTGTACTTCGGGTTGCACACAAACGGACTTTGAAAGTAACTCTCCCGTGACTAATCCTGTATATGATATTAGACAAAAATAAAGCGACTCTGTAGAACCCAAAAGAAAAAAAATCTCGGTATTTTAAATATCCAAAATATTTTCAAAAAAAAATTCATTCGGATTAAGATTCTGTGATTATTCGCGAGTTATGAACACAAATCGCCTCTTTTCTAATTTTTGTATCTAAACAAAATTGTAATAAATGACGGGCGCAATTTATAATTTTCACTTGGGGCGTTCAAAAGTCTCGGGCTGGCACTGGCAAATTGTAACCATGGATATGTCTCATAAGTAGGGCTGTGCGATCAGGGTATTTTGTGATCGATGATCGATCCTTATTTTAGATCGATCTTATCGTTAGATCGATCTTGATTGATCAGAAAAGATCGATCTTGATTGATTAGATCGATCACGATTGATCACATGGTTCACGGTTGATCAGATCGATCCCAGTTGAGTAAATTGATCTTGACTGATCAAATCAATCTTGATCGATGGCGTTTATTTAGATCGATCTTGACTGATCAAACTATTTTAGGTCCATAAAAAATTTTTATTCGAAAATAAAAAAAACTATTATCAAAATTACCATATTTATTAAAAAAATGTACCTAAAAATCTAAATATACATTTATGATAAACTGCGCCATTCCCATTGCGATCAATCTGATCAATCGGGATCGATCTGATCAATTAACCGATCGGATCGATCCAGTGATCAGATCAATCAATCGATAGGATCGAACAAACGAACTGATCGATTGTTTATTTTTTGTAATCATTTCGATTGATCTATTTTTTTTTTTATTTTTACAAAGAAGGGCTACACAGGACAAGTCCCAATAACAGTGCAGCACTAACAACATCAAACATTACATATTGCGAAGTCGAGGCAAAATATTAATAATAAACATATAAAACAGTGGTATAAAAATAAAAATGAATAAGAAAGAAAGTCAGTATTAAATAGTATACAAATAACTCAAATAAAATTTAAGAAATATTTTGAATGTACGTAAACTACAACAAAATAAATCAGGTACATTTGGTACAGAAGCTAAATTATTGTAAGCATGTACTAATCTAACTAGCGGTGAATTCATTGCAGAGTTTGTTCTACAGTGCTTAACAAAAAACAAATCAGATAATCGAGTAGAATGATGAGATATCCGTAAAGAAAATTTATTTAAAATAACAGGGCTATCTATAAAATTATTTAAAATTTTAAATAAGAAAGACAGATCCAAAAGTATTCGTCTTTTTTGTAACGAAACTAACAGAATCGAATTATGTGGATACCTGAAATTCAGAATAGAAATAAATTTTCTTTGGACACTCTCGATTCTATTTATATATACATGATAATGCGGTGACCAGCAAACAGTAGCGAATTCTAATTGAGATCGTACAAGAGAATAATAAATAAATATGAAAGTGTTATAATTAGTGAAACTTAAAATAAAGCCAAGCATTTTATAAGCTTTTTTAACAATATAATCGACATGTAAGTCAAACAAAAGCTTACTGTCTAAGATGACGCCAAGATTGTTAACATGAGAGACACGACTAATATTATTACCGTCAATGGAATAATTGAACGTAAGTATTTTTCTATTACATGTGAAAGTAATACACGAGCATTTACCAAAATTAAGTGTTAAATCATTCCTTATCAGGTAAGAGCTTAGTCTGTCAAGATCTTCCTGCAACGCAGAACAGTCGGATGCAGTTTTGACAGCGTTAAATACTTTAAGGTCATCAGCATACATAATGAACTTGGAGTTGGTAAAACAGCTCTTAATGTCATTAATAAAGATTAGAAAAAGGAGAGGCCCAAGATGTGATCCCTATCGATCTTTTGATCATATAGATCTGATCGAACATTTTTCGCAGCCCTACTCATAAGTATGTGTACATTGGAATATAAGCCTTGTCACAGTTAACAACGTGATTAAAGTTAACAATGTTTTATGTAACTGGGCCTTAATGTTAATTTTAGTGTAAGTTTGTTTGGTCTGCATGAATTCACCGTTTGTAAGAAATTGAGTTTGCATGACGTTTCTTTTTGTTAAAAATAAACAGTCAGGGAAATATTTCTAGGCAACACTCCCCGGCCCCAGTACTGTAATGGTCCATTTCCCGGACTCGAATTAGCAACGTAAAATAATTCACAGTGGTTGGTATGAAATAATAGTTATTTACATAATCATTTATGAAAAGAGTGATATTGTTTGATGAACATAATATTTGCTAAAACAAGCGAAGCGAATTTTGCAAATTATGTGAGTCAAACAATATCACGTTTTCATAACGTATTATATACAAAATTTTATCTAATTCCGCTAAAATAATTTAAAAATACACAAAATTCTGGTTTTTCTAGCTCCGTGTCCATATTTCAAAATCAATTTACCAAAGCGTGGCGGTGAAAATAAATGAATTTCATTTTTATATTTTAATGCTTCTGTTAGTGCATGCGTAGGTATAACATTGAAAATGAGTTCCGAATATGATCTGAAACCGATATAGATTATCCTTCTTATGTAAAGCAATGAAATGTGAGTCAATAATTCATAAATTGATATTAGAGAAATCATTATTGATATATTATTGTTTCTTTTATTATCAGTTGTCAGTTGTGTAATATTCTTTACGTAACCGAGTTACGTAAAGATTTTTACAAAAACTCAATTCGTGTGAATTATGTAAAAAGTGATGTTTCATAACGTCATACAGTTGGGAAAAATTCAACTTTTTAAAACGGAATTAGATAAAAGTTTTTACTTTTGTAGTTGTGTACAATTTTTGGAATGTCTTGTTACCTTTGAAATAAAAAATTGACAATCGTATCTAGAATATTTTTGTACTCGTAAATAAATATATACAGGATGGAATGCGAAATTGGACAAACCTTTTCTCGGAAGTTATTATAGATACCGGAAAATTGTTTAAATAAAGTTTTTAATAAGCTAACTAAATCTTTATAAATTAGGTAAAAAAGTTTAATTTTCGTAGGTATTGCCATATTTGTACTTTTTTAAATGGAATACTCCATATTATATTACTTTAATTAATAGAAAATAATTTTTGCTTTAAAAAAGTTTAAGGGTTCTTACCTTCTAAACTAGATAGTTTTTGAGATATTACTGAAAATATTTAAATTTTCTTCTCAAAATGAAGTGTGCGTTGAAAATAAAATTTGTTGACGGTTGAGTTATTTTTAGTATATTCCGTAACTTAACCGCGGTGACTAAGGTTCTGGTTATGCGTTCCGTAATGTAAACCAAACATAATTTCAGGATCACGGTTCAATTTCGGAATGTGGTTCCTGAAAGTTTTGGTTACTTTTTCGTGACCACGACGACCACAAATTTTTTGTGGTTGTTGTGGTCATATTCTTATTTTTTATAATATAATAAATAATATTGTACAAACATATAATTACTATATACTATATACTGATATGTATAATATTTAAGTTAGTATAAGGGTAGACAAAAGTTATGTTGTCACTTATTTCTAATGACGCCGTGGTTCCCTGCTTTACCGACACAAATTTACCAAGATGTTCCGAATCACAACCACTTTTTAGTGACCATAACCTGACCACTTGAACCAAAACCACGGTCGTGGTTAAGTTGCGGAATATACTATTTGTATTGTATTTGCGCTAGAAAAATTGTGTTGCATACATACAATTATTACTTTGTGTCAATAATGGCATATTATTCAATTAATGAGAAGTTAGATATGATAAAATGTTATTATTTATCGAGTTATTTATAAAATTATACAGATAACAATATCCGGAACGCTTTTATCCAAACTATTCGTATTTATTCACATTAGAAAGAAAGCTGCGTAGGACTGGATCATTATTAAAGAATTACGAAACACATGAGATAAATGAAAATTTAGAAGTTGATGTATTGGCATATTTCAATGTTTACTCGAAAAATTCAATTAGGGAAACTGCATTGAAATTAAATACCACACATACGAAAGTTCTTAAAATTTTGAAGAAGCATAAATACAAAGCCTATAAAATACACAAAATTCATAATCTTCATCCTGGCTATGATGTAAGAAGATTACAGTTTTGTATTAATACTGGAAAATATTGTAGATCTTAATTTTTTAAATATATTTTATTATAATAATAATAATAATAATAATAATAATAATAATAATAATAATCTCTTTATTTCTTAAGACATGTGTAAACATACATAGAAAGCGTCCGAGTACTGTATAAGATAAAATACATAAATATGTAGCAACAACATGTAATTCAATAAATCCGTAAAAGTGACTTCAAACTTGAATTACCAGAGAGTTAGACTACATTAGTTTCAAGGTACTCCTGTAAGGAGTAAAAGCTTTTGTCTAGTAAATATTCTTTAAGAGTGTTTTTGAATTTATTATATTGCTGAATTTTGGATATATTTATCGGTAGAGAGTTGTATACTCTTAGCCCAATAATATTAGGACTGTTATTTGTTAAATTTATTCTGGAATATGGGATTTTAAATTTACCTTTATTACGGGTATCGTGGCCGTGAATATTTTGGTTGAGGACATAGTTACTTTTGTTTCTATATATAAAAAGACAGATTTCAAGTATGTATGTACTGGGCAGTATCAGGATATTATATGAAGAAAAAAGTTGTCTACAGGTAGATGATCTTCCTGCCATACAACGAAGAGCCTGTTTCTGAGCAATAAAAACATGAGATGCCCAAGAGGAAGCACCCCATAATATAACAGCGTATCTTAACCGAGATTCAATTAAAGCAAAGTAGGCCATCTTATGCTGAGTGACATTGAGATAGTTTTTCAGATATCTAAGCAGATAACATGACCTATTTACAGAGGTAATAATTACCTCGCAGTGAGGTTTCCAGGTGCCTAGTTCATCAAGGGTAGTTCCAAGGAACGTGGTTTTTTGAGATATTTTCACGATTTGACCGTTCACTTGGATATCAAAATCAATAGTCTGTCTAGTTTGCCAGTTCCTAAATTGCATAAATATGGTTTTAGATCCATTTATGGTCAGATGAATCAAATTTCTCTAACAATGGTATACTAAATAGACATAATTCACAGTCAGTAGAAACAAATCCACGTGAAACATTTATTTCGAATTTTGAAAAACGCTTTTCAATTAATGTATGGTGCGGTATTATATATAACACCATTTTGGGTCCATATTTTTAAAACGGCATATTAACATCACAGAGATACATAATTTTTTTTGCAAAATGTATTTCAAGATTATTTGGATGAGATGCCTTTAGCAGTGAGACGCAGAATGATATTTCAACAAGATGGTGCACCTCCGCACAATTCATTGAATGTAACTGCGTATTTAAATCAAGAATTTCCAAATTCCTGGATTGGCAACAGAGGCCGTACATCGTGGCCCGCAAGATCTCCTGATCTAATGCCTTTAGATTTTTTTTCTATGGGGAGCTATCAGAAATAATATTTATGTAATATCCGTTGCTGCACTTGACGAACTTGAAAACAGAATAAGACAAGCTGTTGTTGAATTAAATACAAATAATGTAAAACAAAATTTATTAAAATGTCTTTATTTATGTGTACGAAAAACAGTGGCAATTTTGAACATTTTTTGGAGTTCGATAACATTTATTTTGTATTTATCTATGACCTACTATGATAATAAAATAATTGCGTAGGCTTTCACAGTCTGGGTCATGAGAAATATTCGTTTTCCGGGAATGGACTGTGTCATATTGTAAGTCAGAGCTCAACGTTTCGCCCGCAGTCGTATGGGGCATCTTCAGGAGCAAGGGGGATAGTACTGTCTTAAACAAGGTTACCCGACGTGTCAAGCACGCTAGAGGCCGAGTTTAAGCAACAAAAGGGGGAGACTCAGTTTATAAGCTTACCCGACGTGTAAACCACGCTAGAGGCCAAATAAACCAAGTGACGAAAGGAAGGCCGAGAAGACAGTTATATACTAACCTAAAGATACGGTAGATGAGTAAAGCTAATGAGGACCAATGGGAATCGAGTTCGTAATGGTATATTGGGCGTGTCGTGTTCCAAGAATCACCGGTTTCCACATGTGGCTCAAGAAATAGCCATCATCCCGATTAACTGTCTTCTCGGCCTTCCTTTCGTCACTTGGTTTATTTGGCCTCTAGCGTGGTGTACACGTCGGGTAACCTTGCAAACTGAGTCTCCCCCTCTTGTTGCTTAAACTCGGCCTCTAGCGTGATTGACACGTCGGGTAACCTTGTTTAAGACAGTACTATCCCCCTTGCTCCTGAAGATGCCCCATACGACTGCGGGCGAAACGTTGAGCTCTGACTCATAATATGACACAGTCCATTCCCGGAAAACGAATATTATAAAATAATTGTTTATTTTGTACATTATTTTTAATAGTAATTTTGTTTTCAACGCACCCTTCATTTCGAGAAGAAACATTTAAATATTTTCATTAATATCTCAAAAACTATCAAGTTTAGAAGGTAAGAACCCTTAAACTTTTTTAAAGCAAAAATTATTTTCTATTAATTAGAGCAATAATATACAGGGTATTCCTTTAAAAAAAGTACAAATATGGTAATATCTTCGAAAAATAAACTTTTTTTACCAAATTTATACAGATTTAGTTAGCTTATTAAAAGTACTAAAAACTTTATTTAAACAATTTTTAGGTATCTATAATAACTTCCGAGAAAAAAGGTGTTTCCAATTTCGCATTCCACGTGTATATATTTTATAGGAATAATAAATGAAATCAAAGGTACATTAGAGATTATATAAGTCGCGTTTTACATTTTTAAAAAAATCAATGATTGACTACTGCAATTTTAAAAGGTTATAAATAAGTACGTACCCATTAAATTTGTTAAAGTATTAAATATACAGCTTATAGTTGCAGTTGCGCTTGCTTCATCTCCTAGTGTTGCTAAGTGTCTACCATAAACTAATCCAAATATTGGAAATTGTCCTACTGTTACTATCTAAAATTATTTTGTATTATAGTTGGACTTTTGCATACAAAAACAAATATATTGTACAATAATAGTAAAACCCTCAAGGGACGCCGCCGTCAAGCACCAAGTACCTATTTAGACAAAATGCAAGGAGATTAAAATAAATGCTAGGGAAAATTAGAAAACATTTTCGATCAAATAAACACGCCAGAAATTATATCAAACTTTTTAAGAATTTATTTGATCTTGTTGTTTGATTGGATAATCGCGGATTATTATCCAATCAGAAACAAGATCAAACTGCTCCTATCTTCTCACCATTATATAAACGGGCAGATTTACCGGCTTATTCTGTAAGAATGTCGTTATACCATAACGTATCGTTATGATGAAAACGTTGTTAAATAAGGATAATTTTCAAAAATCGTATTCTGTAAAACCAATGTCGTTATATTGAAATCGTATTGTCCTTGTTTTAAGTAGTTCATGAACGGTAAGGATTCACTTGTCGTTATTTAATCCGTAAACGTCAAATGTTAGAAAATGGAAGGGTTAATTAATTTATTATTTATATTTGTGCAGGAAGAAATGGAAAATAGGTAGCAAAACATTTATTCATGAATCAAATCAAGTCTTTTGTGGGATAATAAGAATGCAATTGATAATCAATATTTATACATATTCTTTACTCAATAAAGAAATAATTAAAATAATGTCAATATTTTTTTTGCAAAATGACATTACAATGACAATCTAATTTACAATAATAGTTACTAACTTTCCTTTTCCTAAAAAAATTGGTTAAAGTCGTTGTGACAAACGGTATGAGGACGTTTATAATGATATTAGGTACTTAGTGAATACGATTTTTACAAATTGTCGTTTAGGATCACATCGTTACATTTATAAATAACGATAGTTGTTATATAACGATATTTTTACAGAATAAGCCTGTAAATCTAGAAAAGCTGATGTCTAATTTGTTTGTTTAATGAAATGTTGATGTGTTTTGCAATATTTTTTGTATTTTATAATATTCAATAATTCATAACACAATCTTTACTTTATTATATCACCCGAGAGAGAAAAATGTATTTCTGAATTTTGAATATAATATCCTACGACTAGGAATTAGTTTTCCTTTTTCAAGCAATTTTGCACTAATTTTTGTGGGCATCTGAGAAAATAGCCTAGGGGCGATTTTATGCTTAATCCGACCATGTTTGTTATTAGGAGTAGAAAGGGTGTTCTACTCCCACTCCGAATGACATATACTATTTATTGTTTTTAGGCATATCAAAGAAAACTGAGGATTTTTTGTTTTGTTGGTATAAATAGGTTTGTTCCGTACTGATTTTATTGTATGCTGGAACAAGCCTAATGTTTTTCATGTTTCCAGCCAAAGCTGGCGGTGTACACTGCGTACTGCGTATCTACTATATGATGCGATATTTTCTGGATAACAAAACACAAACGATACAAGATACAACTGCCAAATAACAATATGGTTGGTGTTCCTACGGCGACTGCTACCGCCAGTGGTGAATTAGAAGTTAACATTATTTTACTAGTACAATAATGAACAACATTATTTTACTACTAAGATAATGAATATATTCTATAGTGGGTGTACACTGTACAGGATCTCATTTTCGAGTTTGCACATTCCAGGGTCAACTTTTCCAGAAAAGTTTAATAGTCACCACAGGAATTTTCGATCTGCTTTTATTTCTGAGCTATGGGCAAAAACTCATTTTTCGCTCATTTTGAAAATATCTCATATCTTACTTATTATGATAGGAGAAAAAATGTTTTAACTATTTTTATCGTTTTTATAGAGAATAAAATGGCTCAATTAGATTTTTTTAAAACTTAATAATTCTTGAGATATAACACAAACTTATGATTTTTTAAATGGGAACCTATATTGAAAATAGTCTCATCTTTTTGCTTATTTTGTAAGCTTTTCAATGATATATAACAAGTCTACTTTCTTTTGTTTTAAACATGAATAAAAGACAAATTATTAATTTATTGAGGTGAAAATATCGGAAATTATTAAGAAACAAATGAAAAATTTTTTTTAAATTTTGATTCTATATCTATTAATTATGTTTCCAAATTTATTCTTAACCCATTATTTTTGGGTTAGTTAAACTACTAGGTATTTAACGACGTTAGAGTTAGCTGTGAAACAATCCGAAAAAAATCATTTAAAATGCTTTTGAAGTAAATAAATTGAAAAAATGAGTAAAACTGAAACAAATACTATTAAAAATATACATATAATGATTTGTAATAAATTTTTTCATTTGTTTCTTTAAAATTTTCAATTATTTCACCCCAATAAATTAATAATTCATCTTTTATTCATGTTTAAAACAAAAGAATGCAGACTTGTTATATAATATTGAAAAGATTATAAAATAGGCAAAAAGATGAGACTATTTTCAACATACATAGGTTCCCATTTAAAAGAATCATAAGTTTGTGTACATCTCGAGAATTATTAAGTTTAAAAAAAATCTAATTACGCCATTTTATTCTATCTAAAAATGGCAATATTTTGTAAAAACAATTGTTCTCTATCATAATAAATTAGATATGATATATTTTCAAAATGAGCGAAAAACGAGTTTTGCCTGTAGCTAAGAAACAAAAGACGATCGAAAATTCCTGTGGTGACTATTAAACTTTTCTTCGAATAGTTCACCCTGCACTGTGTGAAACGGTTTTAATCTATCGTTAATATTACCCAAGATACATTTAAAAAAACAGAAAATGAGACACCCTGTACAGTAGCATAAAATGAATATTATGAATTTTTTTTTAAATTAAATGTTTACTTACAAGCATTAAAGCAAACGATAATACTAGTACATATCCCCAACCTCCATCAGGGGCTTCTGATTTGAAAACTACATTAATTTTTTTAAATTTCACATGCTCAGAATTCATTTTTTCTCACTGTGGTCTTATTTTTGTACACTATTTGTTGTGTCTAATTAGCACTAAAAAATGGAAAGGAATTATATTTTTCTAGGTTAATATTCCTACCCTTTTGTTATAGGTAGGCAGTACTAGAAGATTCAATTGTTAACTTATATAAGTGAGAGAACCATAAAATTTGTATGTAAAACAATGAATATTAACCTAAAAAGATAAGACAACATTAACAAATTTGGTGATCCAATAACGGGACAATAAAAATTTATAAGTTTAAAAACGCATAAAATAATACAATGCAGTTCACAAAATTGTTAAACACCATAACAGCAATATAATTTAGTAATACGATGATCACGGTAGAATGATTGAGAATAAAACACATGGTTAATATTTTTTCCTTGCACTTACGAGTAGGTATAAGCTCCCAACCAATCTTCTTTCGGAATGCTGAATTCTTTCAAAATCATGAATTGCAATATGAATCTCAACCACAAACTAAAACCTTCTACCCCATAATTTTTTAAGTCCAAAAAAATAGCCAAAAACTTCCAAATCTGGTGAGTATTGCCGGTGCTCTACTACTTTCGTAAAAAAAAGAAAGTGGTTTTTAGTTATATATACCTTGTTCCACTTAAGCCATTCAGTATTGCGGAGCATAGGGAATAGTTTTGACCTCTCTGATTGGCTGAAATTAGAGACAAGAGACAGTAATTTCGGCTACTTCAGATTTGCGCTGTTGCCAATGCCATCTACTGAAAGGCTTAAATGGAACAGAGCATAATTTTATATTTTCATTCGCCCACAACGATATTTTAAAAAATTGATTAACTAAGTACTAACTTAACTTTCACAATTTACTTTCAAATAACAGAAAAATAATTGTTTAGTCGTATAATGATGGTGTAAATTTTGTTTTCCATGGCCTACCTGATTTTCTTATTCTCAATAATTCTAGCGTGATTCTAAGTTTTTCAACTTTCTATTTAAGAAATGTAAATTCATTTTCAAAAAACGTAATATCAATTTATGTTTTCTGAAAATGAATTTACTCTTTCTGAAATTCTAGTTCAAAAGGTATAGTATCATATTTGACATTAATAGCGTTTTCAGCTTACAAGTCGAGTGCGCACTGGTGCGCACTTTTTTGCACTGAGCGTTTTCAGCTTATCATTGAGTGCAAAAATTAGTCAGCTGATGCGTTTTCAGCTTAAGAAAAAGTTGCACTGGCTCAGTGCGACTTTTGTGCACTGACTCCCTAGGCAAGTGCAATAGTGTCAGTGCAAATATGGCGAATGAGGGCAGAACTCGTTCAGTGTGGTCACGTGATATGTTGCACTCAGTGCGCACTTGCACTGTGTAAGCTGAAAACGCTATAATATTTAATATTGGTCAAAGATATACGAGGGCTATTCGAAAAGTAAGATTACAAGGCGCGTAGCTAACGCAAGAAAATGTTTTCTTTTTTCAAAGTTTGTACCACTGCTATGTAGTGAAACGGCATGAGGGCACTCATCTTATGGGGATCGTCTACGCCTTTCCAATGAACGAAAAGAGGCTCAACATTTCTAGTAATTAAGCAAAATCTGTTAGGAATTTGTTACTTATTTTTAAGATATTAATTAAAAAACTTGATATTATGTCTGTAACTTTTTATTTTTGCAATATCATTGTTCTTATATCATAAAATTGTTGTTTTTGGTTAATCTTGAAGTTAATTTTCCGAATAAACAATAAATATTTTATAATTTTAAAAAGTTACGTACCTAATTTCATGCTTTCTATGTGATAAGACGATGGTAAGAGCAATAACAGATAAATAACTTTATAAACTTTTCTAAATTATAGTTTCAATAATATTTTAATTCTATTTATCTATTTAAGTTATAAATGTCAAAATTCAGTTTAGAAATTTGTATTGTATTATGATAGTCACAACATTTATTTGATGATCATTAAATAAATAAATAAATAAATAAATATATCATCACGGCATATTACCCATTGCTGGGTGTGCCAATCTGCTTTGTAAGTCTAGAAATTATTATACATAAGTGCACGACTTTGAATGCCTTAGCCTATGCACCCTGTACCCCTAAGAGAATCCTGTCTTGAAGATAGCGCTTTGTTTTCTAGAGTCTAGATTAGTTCGTCGCGTCGTTAAGACGTTTGTTCTTTTGGACAAGTAGTGTGTTTTAGTTTTGGGGTGCGTGCTAAACGCCCGCCCGCTGGGTTACAGAATGCAGCATGTTAATAACTGCTTAGTTGTGTTAGTTATGTTTAGTAAATAATAATTGTAATCATGTAAATAAAACTTTAGTCAGTAATCAGTAAATTAACAAGTAACGTCCCTGTCCATAAATGTAAGTGTTCATCAAGTGTAAAGTGTAAGTGTGTAGTCTTCCTTTTCACCAACCAGTCAGAATAAAGTGTACCATCGCTGGAGTTGGAGAAAGCAGTATTAGTAGTCATCGTCATCTTCCGCACCCCCCTCGTGTTACATCTAACAGCGAGGGTTTAAATTTTATAAAATAAATAAATAAATATATATATATCATCACGGCTTATTTCCCATTGCTGGGTGTGCCAATCTGCTTTGTACACAGATTTCGGTGATGATGAAATATTTACACCGTGCACCAGGCGTCACCTCACGGGTACTCATTGCTGGCGTGGAGAATGCACCACAGGGGTCAATTTTGTGCAATTTAAAATTCGAAATATTTGGCGTCGGTTGAGATCGAACCCGGTTCTCCCGATTCGCGACCTGACACTCAGGCACGCTGCCCCGAGACCCCAAATGAATGACAAATACAGTTATTATTAGTAAAAACCTGAATCGTGGTTTGTATATTTTCAACGCTAAAGTATAAATAAAAACTTACATACATAATATCAAGTTTTTTTAATAACATGAAAAAATTATTTACAAATTCGTAACAGATTTTGTAAAATTCACAAAAATTTAGAGCCTCTTTTCGTTCATTTGGAAAAGCGTAAACTGAGGAGTAGACGATCCCCTTCAATCTTCACCATATCGACAGTTAGGGAGCTACTAACGTCTGGCACCGCTCGTTTGCTACGGCTGGCTTCCCACTACACAGTGGTATAGTAAAAATATTTATGCAGAGGAGGCACGTCATCAAACTTTGTAACTAGATAATGACGTCACGAAATTACTAGGTTTACATAGTATACTAATTTAATTTTTAAAAATGCAATGTGTGTTGCATAATTGTATTTAAGTTCGATGCTAATTTTTGCAATCTTAAAATAAAGAAAGTAAATGAAGCAAATACCGCTTTTATTCACTTCTACTTGCAAACTTGCAATTACCTTCTTAATCCCTAAAAATCAGTAATATTTGTTGCAATTGTCTCCTTTTATCCATTATATATATATATATATATATATATATATATATATATATATATATATATATATATATATATATATATATATATATATATACCGGGTGTTCACTTTTTTTATAAGACATAGGAAATACAATGTTAAAATTTTCATTATGCGATAGTTCGTTCCCTATGAATTTTAGAACAAAAGTGTAAATACAAAAAAGGTTCAGAATTAAAATTTATTGATATAATTCGTTCCTGTCATGTTTAGTAACCTGTAAAATCCAAATTGAAATTCTATAAATATTGCTCATTTGTAGTGACAGCCATGGAATTTAAACAAAATTACAAAGAAATGCATATCTTTTGAACTGTCAGAAATTCACGTTTCAAATAAAAATTACTGATAATTATATTCTATCCTAAGTCCTTAAAAATATTTTTTGTTTATAATCTATATCTAAATTATTGCTTAGATTTTATTTATTTTTATTATTCAACCTGCAAAATCGAAATTCTGACAATTCAAACGATATGCATTTCTTTGTAATTCTGTTTAAATTTCATGGCTATCACTACATATGAGTAATATTTATAAAATTTCAAATTGCATTTCACAAGGAAAAACTGATTTCCCATGTTAAACGCCTATGGCCCGCTTTTTAATTAACACCCTGTATATATATATATATATATATATATATATATATATATATATATATATATATATATATATATATATATATATATACAAATTACTGTCATGCGAATGACAGAACACCACTTCGACAATGTGTGTGTGAACGTATAAATTTACAAATCCAGTAATGCCAACCATTGGTGAAAAAATGAACTACAATTATTTACTATTAAAAATGCGTGAAAAACATTATGTTCAACTTTAAAATAATTGTAAATTTAATTAAAATGTACTTTTCTTATAGCGTGCAAAAAATCGTATTTATTTTCTTCATTTTGCTAAACATACACATCACTCAGCCATTGCTACAGTTTTTTTCATTTTGTAATGTTTTGATGACGTGCTTCCTCTGCAAAAATATTTTTACTATACTACATACACATCACTCAGCCATTGCTACAGTTTTTTTCATTTTGTAATGTTTTGATGACGTGCTTCCTCTGCAAAAATATTTTTACTATACTAACTTTGAAAGAAAAAAATTCCCCGCGAGAGCTACGCGCCTTTTGACCTTACTTTCTGAATAGCTCTCGTATATCATGTTTTTCTCTTTTCAAAAGAACCGTCTCATCAATCTTGAAGTAGCGCTATTTCATAGAAGTATTACTTTAACTGTCAAATGTAGATTTTAATCATTAAATATAAAGTATTAAAAAAAGTAATATATAAAAAATTGTTCTCACCTATTCTTAGAATTAAAAAATCGAAAAAGCACTATTCTGGAAGTAAAGTTATTTCTAGATGTGAAAATACGGCCCAGTTTTTAAAATAATCTTTCATTCAACTGTTTCGAAATTCCACAATTTACAACTACTAAATAACTTGAACACTAAGGCTGCGTTGTACTAAATACTAAAGTATTGACTTCAAATTCAAAAGAACCGTTGATCAAAATTGTTTGTAGTTCAAAGAGTGAACGGGACAGATAGGGCGTTCAATGACTTAATTGAATGTTCAACCTTTGTACAACGTTATTTTTTAATATTGAACCAAGTTCTAAAGTGAACAGCTTACTGAACTTGATTCTCATCTTCTCTCTCAAGTATTGAATTTCAAGTTCAGCTGAACTTGAAATTCAATACTTTTAGTACAAAGTACTCTAAGAACTAATTCGCTTACTACTTACGTGTTGTTAGTGAATCTATGTATTTAATTCAAATGTTTAAACACTGAAATATCCCCGAAATTAAATAATTAATTTCATTAACAAATAAAAAATATCCAATTAACCTTTTTTTGTATACTTTATTCAATTTTTTTGTATCATCTTCCCACCTTTGTTGATGACACAGGCTACACAATATTTAAATGTTAAGTATTTATAATAATTTCAAAGACATGTATATTTTTTAGAAGGTCATCCATATATGACTGAATCTACTGTTAAAAGTTTTCCTCAATTTGTAGCCTTTAACTTTAATGACAAGTACTAATAAATAATATATGTATATACATACATTTATGATAATAATCAGCAATAATTAACCTTTATTTGTCGGAAGTACGTATTAAACCATAACAATATAAATTATAATAGTTTCGCAAAATAGCTATTTATGATATGAGTTGTTAAAAGTGACATTTTATTTTTACTACAAACACTATTTTTACCTTCCGTCACCTTTAGGTAAGGAAAGTATTGTATTTGGTCAAAAATTTCGTTGGTGAGTTTTTAGTGAATGAACACGATTTAAATTCCCTGGAGTACGATTTCACTATTTTTACGATGATGTCTGTATGTTTAGTATGTACGTTTGAAAAAAACAGTTAAATGAAATCGGCGTCTTTAACGAAAAAAGATGATTTGTAATATTTTCGTGATAATTTGGATAATTTGAATACGGAAACCATACCAAAGACATTATCTCAGCAAAAATCAGGAATGGGCCCGTCCAACTTTTTTGAATTTTTTACATGTTACGAAGAATTTAAAAATAGAAATTCGTATTTTCTGTTTTCTTGAAATTACGCTTAATAACGCCTAAAATAATTATTAAAGTTTTGGCGCGAAAGTTCTGACGTTAGCGTCACTTCATCATAAGTAGAGAGAACCGACATACGTTACCATTAATATGGCAATATACAATAAATGTTGTATGAATAAAAATACGTATTCATTACAACCTATGATCAAAAATCTTTCGAGCTAATGGTAATAAAGTCAGCCAGATAGTTATTATATCATTTCAAAATATATATTTGCTTGATTTACTTACCTGAATAGGTATAGGAGTAGTGTTAAATGTTAATTTATGTAAAACTTCGATAGTACATATTGTACATAAATAAAAATCAGGTAAGTAAAATTAATAATTTTTGCTCGTTTTCATAAACAAGTTATTTATTCGCTTTAATTAATATGACTTTAAGACTTTCTTTAATATAATATTGAAGTTTTCATACTCACCAAGTGCTATTATATTATTATAATTAAAATAGTATTTAAACTATTTTCTATTTTTAATTAAATACAACAAAGACAGTATTGATTACAATAATCGAAACCTAGTTCATAATAACAAGTAATCCAACGTTAACATTACTATTTACTAAATGATTACAACAATGACAAGTATTGAGATTACAATAATTAAAACATAAATTATAATATAAGTTTATTTAATAAGTAAATTTTCATTTGATCTCCATAAAAAATTACTCGGATGTATTAAATATGTGTTTGTTAGAGTAAATGCAAAACCAATCTCGAATTTATGAGCAAAATATGCATGGTCCACTTTATAGTGACATTTTCACAGGGAAACTGGGCTACTGTAATGACACTGACGTCACAACATGGCGATCATTTTATGCTAAAAACTTACATTATTATAGGTATCAAAATACAAAATATATAGCAATTTTTATTTCTTTTTCATTTATTTATATTCAAAATTCATATGCGACATGTTATTTTTAAAAAGCCGAAGACTTGGACGGGCCATTATGGCTAATTTGATTATGTTTTCCTGTTTCAAAATACGATAAAAAATCCAAATTTTTACAATATACTGTGACAATAATTATAATCTCTCTTTTGCATAATTAGTCATTTTCTTTATTGTAATCAAATTATCTTTGTTGTCAAGCCTATATTAGTTTACTTTGAGTCGCACTAGAGACAACAATCACAACATAAAATGATCCAGTCTCATATAAATTAGCTATAAAGTTTAGTAGCTTTCTACTGATCACATAAATCGGTTGATTTCGTGGAACGACCATACCTATATTTATATTATTACACATTTCAGGCACAATTTCTCATGTAAATGATATGACATTTGAGATTTCAGTAAGGTTTCTATCCATTTTACGAATTTCAGTTTACTAATAAAGATTTAAAAAAAGTTTATGATTTATGAAACGCCCCAATTTGACTGACGCCTCTAAGCAACTGCCTAGGATTGCCTGTGCCTAGATCCGAAAAAACGCTGTTAAACAGGGTCGGATTGGCAAGTCGGGATAATCGGGAATTTCCCGAGAGGCCGCGACTTTTTGAGGCCGCCGCTCGGTGATTACAAACTAAAATTTGAGTACGTAGCATCATCTAATTAACTTCACCGGGTAACCGTTCTTATTTAGATCGTTTTTAATATTTTCTAATTCTTGACAAAATTTCTTTCGGTATTGCAAATATAGTCCGAGGTCGAATATATGAGGTTTTGACAATTTCCTCCTTTGTATATTTTTAATGATTGGAATTATAGTTTAGATATTGTCTGGTGTTGGTGTGTTGGTTTACGGTAGGGTATACTGATGTTACTAGTCCATGGTTCGTTTTCTCTGTTAAAACATCTAAGAATGGAAGGACTCCATGAGATTTTTTCTCAAATTGTGAACCTAATATAAAGTATCATCGACATAGATAAGCCAAAGTTTAGATCTTATATTGGTTGTATCTAGTGTTAATTCTTCAAAAATTCCTTGTATAAATTGGCTATAACTGAGAATCTATCTATCTATCTATCTATCTATCTATCTTTTTCTTGGAAATATGACAAGAAGATTTTGGGGGTTGTAATTGTATTTAGTTTAAAAGTTCTACAAATGTATTGAATTCTTCACATATGATGTTCTTTTTCCTTGAAGTGGCTGAATGATTGGTAATAGAAATTGTGATAGTTTGTAAGTAGGAGAATTTATGGAACTTTTGACGGGTTTCTGAGATGCTTAAATCTTTCTTATGGATTTTGGAAACCCCCCGTACAGGTGTGGAAGCTTGCTAAAATATGGAGTGAGATCTGTTCTTATTCTAAACGGAATATAATTCTGTATACTTCTTAAGAGTACGGTACACTTTGTTTTCTATAGACGTAGTAGAATATTTTCCAGGTTTCTTAAAATTTCCTTGATTCAAAATCTCTTCTATTTTTTGATCATATAAATCGGTATCCAATATTACTGTAACACTTCTATTATCTGCGGGTAGAATCTTGGTTGTGTTACCTGTCAATGCTTTATTTTCTTCGTTTTCAAGATTAGGTTTGATCATATAAATTTTTGCTTCAGAATTTTCCTCACTCTCCATTTATTAATAATTTAATATCGTCTACAACTTTTAAACGAAACTAAATGTTATTTTCTTAACTACAGAATGTTCTATATTTTAAATACTATTTTTAGGGGCGTTTTTTATATTTCAATATCTTTTATAACTGTTCAATTTCTATGTAGGCAAAAAATTCATATTATTCAACACCAAAACTAATTTATTACTTTGTGGCAATAAAATGATAAATTAAAAAAAAAACTGGAGATGAGGCTGATCATGCTAGAATTTTCCCGGGCCGCTGAATCTTCCCAATCCGGCCCAGCTGTTAAATATCATTTTTTTACATTTAATGTTATTATAAATATTAAAGAATATTTTATTCTCTATACGATTTGTTTACATTTTATACTTCATATTCAATGGATATTGAGTTAAATAATTATAAAAAAATTAAATTTCATAAAGCAGCCAGCTATGCAATTATACTAGAATATCTAATATAATTAAAAAAGTAGTATGTTTATAATTTTACTGCAAATATAAAATCAATTCTAAGAAACTTGTAATATGGATTTTGTACAAAATACATAGAACTGAGGGAATGTAATGTAGGTACTGGAATATAGAATCTTTTGCAAGAAACTGTCTGTATGGAATTTGTACAGAATACATAGCACTGATGAAAGGTCATGTGCTGGCCACATCAGATTTTTTCATTTAAATTTGTATTTCTAATAATTTTTTTGACATAATATTTATTTTTTCTTTTTGTTACAGATCATTTCTATAGTCCAGGGTAACACGCAGAGTATTATCTGTAAGGTGAGTAAATGCAGTACCCATGTATCTCCTGTTGTATTTATTGCCACCAAACCTGAAATCATACAAGTTGATAAAATATGTTTTTGGTTAATGAAATAGTAGGCCATATGTTCCAATGTATATATTCTTGAGTTAGATCACTCAACGTGTACAAATTTTTTTGGACGTTTCGGACATTTTTATTTTGTCCATCTTCAGCTGTTTAATAAACATAAAATATGATACAAATAACAAATTTATAAATATAATAAAATAAACATCGACTTACCAAAAAATACAGTGATAATTTATGATATTAATAACATAGTTTTACATATAAAAACTGTCATAAGTATGATTTAGAGCCATAAATTTTATCAAACATAGCATGGAATGAAAACATCTTGTCGGCAGGGCGACAAGTTGAGATCTGAGGCAGAAATAGAAAAAATAACAGAACATGAACGAAATTGGGGGAGGGGCAGAGTATGCGCAAAAAATTATAAAGTTTATAAATTAATATATTGGGAATTATTATTAAAATCTGTTTTGAAATTAATGGTATCATGTTCATTAGTCAAAATGTGGCATGTTTCAAAAAGAAGTCTGTGATATTCGTATTTGACTTGTTCTAAAATTTGGGTGTTATTAAAATCAGGTATGTGACCTGTTTGACATGCGTGTTTCGTTAATGCACAGTGGTATTGGTGCTGGTATAAACGTTTTTTGAGGGGTTGTGATGTTTCACCGACATATACCTTATTACAACCCATGCATTTTACTTGGTAAACGACATGTTTTTTGAATTTAGGATCCACAGTATCTTTTAATTGTGTGAATAAAGATCTAGTACACATGTTACTAGTGTTGGCTATTGCAATATTCGTGTCTTTAACACATACCTGATTTTAACAACACCCAAATTTTAGAACAAGTCAAATACGAATATCACAGACTTCTTTTTGAAACATGCCACATTTTGACTAATGAACATGATACCATTAATTTCAAAACAGATTTTAATAATAATTCCCAATATATTAAAAATATTAATTTATAAACTTTATAATTTTTTGCGCATACTCTGCCCCTCCCCCAATTTCGTTCATGTTCTGTTATTTTTTCTATTTCTGCCTCAGATCTCAACTTGTCGCCCTGCCGACAAGATGTTTTCATTCCATGCTATGTTTGATAAAATTTATGGCTCTAAATCATACTTATGACAGTTTTTATATGTAAAACTATGTTATTAATATCATAAATTATCACTGTATTTTTTGGTAAGTCGATGTTTATTTTATTATATTTATAAATTTGTTATTTGTATCATATTTTATGTTTATTAAACAGCTGAAGATGGACAAAATAAAAATGTCCGAAACGTCCAAAAAAATTTGTACACGTTGAGTGATCTAACTCAAGAATATATACATTGGAACATATGGCCTACTATTTCATTAACCAAAATATCAAGTAGTTCCCAAGAATACTTATTTTAAAATATGTTTTTCTTTACGAGTGTATAAACGCATTGAAAACACGTCGTTAAGAAGATTTATAAACGCACTGTTTTTGGTGCTTTTCGTTTTCGAGAAATGGTAAGAATGCTTTCAAAACTGGCAGATGAATGACATAGGTATAACCTCAACTTGCTGTCAGTCAACAATGAATTTTCAACTGTAAAGTTAAATTTTTTAGCAGAAACCGGTATCAACATAACACATAAAAAACACCCAGTCTTATTTTTGATGTCGCATTTAAAAAAAATCTAATAATATAAAATTATTCAATAGAAAAAATTGTATAAAAAACATGATTCGCAAGGCCTGTTATCATTGTCAACAAATTGCCTTACGAAATTTGGTTTTTAATATACTTACTATTTTGTAATTTTAAAATTATTAGTTGATTGAATTAAATATTGTCACTAGTAAGCAGACAGCCTTTGTGATCAAAGTTTCCAACTTCTACATTCAAACTGACACACTATTCATTGAAATCTTTAAGGCTGGTTTATGTAAGCTGTAAACTTAAGAATTTACCTTAGAATTAGCATTATGACTTTGTATTAATAATTCATACAATGCTTGCTACTGTACATGTAGCTTTAACCCTAACCTTAGCATTATGCCGTAACCCTAGAATACGGCAATTTCTAAATTTTTAAATTATAATGCTAATGCCGGCCAACCAAAATACTATATGTTAGTGCCCGATAGGTTGATTCCAGCAATTTTCGCGACTCAATTTCACGTTTGACGTTTGTTATTTTTGAAAAATTCTGCCACACTGCCTTTAGCAAAAATGAGTATCATTGAAAAAGATGTCCAATTAATACAGTTAGTTGAACAATACATGTATATTTATGATAAAAAAAAGACGTGTCGCTGTTAGAATAGCTATTAACATACCTAGGATTGTTATGAATATCATAACTGCCGCAAATATCGGTTTGAAATCCGAAACATTCGTGGTTTGTTCAATAGTTTATCGGTTTCAGAAAATGAAGACATTGTTTTATAAATATTATTTTTTGAAATTCTCTCATTAATGCTATTGTCAGAATGCTGTGATTAACAGAACAATTATTTTGACACATGTCCATACGACAATTATTCAAATTGTGTACTTTATTCCTCATGTTTATTATTTTAGAATAAAATAAACCGTGTTCAGAACAATACACTAACGTTATATGTATGTATTAATGAAGAGCATTATATTTTCATTTTATTTAATTTTATTTTTATTTTGTAGACGGTTGTTGACATGTCAGTATGGTAATAATATTACCTTACAGATAAATTTATTACCTACTCTTATTGGTTTGCCCCAGTTACCCTAAGAAGTACAGTGGTGGACAGAAAAAATAAGACAGTATTTTCTTCTAATGTAAACTGATCTTTATGTTAATTATAGAATTTTTATTAATATTATAATGCTGGGCAATTTGTCTGATCGGCATTCCTATTTCCGCTCTAACAATTATCAAACATTTCACAATATCGCTAATTCGAGGCATTTTTTACTTCGATTCGATAGTTCAATTTTTGACAAATCAACGCGACAAATGCCATGATTGTAAAGCCCTAAAGTTAAGCAATTAAATCTTATAGCACCACCATTGAAACAGGATCATGTAGATCCTGAACTGATCCCGAATGTCAATGTCATGTCAATATGACTGACTACTATATATTTTGTCTTTTTTGTAAGTATTTGATATTAAAATGACATGAATATAAGAAATTAACTAGTTTGAAACGTTATATCAGGTTTTATTACCATAGGAAATACATCCCTATTTAAATACTCAAAGGTAGAAGAATTTAATATGTCAAAATCAAATCACATATATAACAGACTATAGGTTTGTTCGTTCCGCCACCCTGCGTCTACCGCAAACCGCGGCGGTGAAATTTGCTGTTCTTTTCGATTCGCGGTTCACTGTAAAGTCACTAGATTCTGTTCGTTCCGTTTTTCTAGTAACTTGCGGTAAAACGCCGCGGCTGCTGGCGGTGATAATTTTTACAGTGACTCATGACTCGGTGGTAAAAAAATAATCGGCGGTAATGTTCGCGTCTACATATGAAGTGCCAGTATGACAGTGTTTGACAAATAAAAATTAGGTAAAACTTGTTATTTTTCAATAAGTATGCTATGTAATGTTTCAGTTTTAGAAATTGAAATACATTTGTAAAATATATAAATGTCAATGTCATATGAATTATGATTTGTAACAAGGTAAATTTAAATGATAACAATAGTAAACAATTAAAATAATGGAAAATGGAATAATATATTTTTACTGAGTATCCTTTATAATTATGATAGTCTGAAGTATCTTCGAAAATAATTTAACGCAAACGGATCGAACAGAAAAATAATTTTTAGTAACTTAAATTATTACCGCGGCGATTGGCAGTGAATCGCAAAACGCAGCGACAATTACCGCCGCGTTTTGCGGTAAAACGCAGCATAGCGGAACGAACAAACCTTATAATCAAAAGCAAATTTAGCATATTATTATAGTATTATAAATATAATGCTATATATGTTTTTATCTTCTACTTCTTATTTTAAAAAAATATACTGTTCTTTTTAGGATTAATTCAGTTCAGTTCAGTACGAGGTAAGATCAGTTCATTTTCCCCCTAGAAAGAAAGCGTCTTATAACTTCTTATTTTAAAAAATATACTGTTCTTTTTAGGAGTAGTTCAGTTCAGTTCAGTATGAAGTAAGATCAGTTCATTTTCCCCCTAAAAAGAAAGCGGCTTAAACTTCCTTCTGTAGGGCGCGAGCAGACATGTGACTCGAGCGACATTGACGTGCTCGAAATCAGCAGGGGGTCTATTCGAATTCATAGCCACATGTGCTATCCGCTATTTAAGTTCCACTACTAGTCAACAGATGGATTCAAGTCGGATAGCCACATGTGCTATCCGCTATATAAGTTCCACTACTAGCCAATAGATGGATTCAAGTCGGATAGCCACATGTGCTATCCGCTATAATGACAGATGCCAAACGTGCTGATAGCTTTCACTATAGTTTGACTGTGGATGATCGTGGCTTTGTTCTTATAATACCTATTTGTGTTTAATTTGTGTTAGTTCTTGGTGTGGCAATTTATTTAGCGGTACCACCGGAACTCTCGCTACGGATAGCCACATGTGGCTAAATTAATATAAATTCCACTACTGGCTAACAGATGGAGTCGGAGTCGGATAGCGGGATTGGGCTAAGTTGGCCTCACGCTATATGAATTAGAACAGACCCCCGGATTTGTGTGCGCATGTCATTTTGACAAGAACAATGTCACGTTGACAATACCAATATTTTGACTTATTTTGATTTTGAACTGCTTTGATGTTATTATTTTACAATTTTTAAGCAGTAAAACGTGTGAAATTAAAAATAATAACATTTTAGCAGTTAAAAATCAAAATATTGGTCTTGTCTACGTGACATTGTTCTTGTCAAAATGACATGCGCACACAAATCAGCTGATTTCAAGCACGTCAAGGTCGCTCGAGTCAAATGTCTGCTCGCGCCATATAGGGGCTTGACTTATTTTGATTTTTAACTGCTAAAATGTTATTATTTTTAATTTCACATATTTTACTGCTTAAAAATTGTAAAATAATAACATTAAAGCAGTTCAAAATCAAAATAAGTCAAAACATTGGTATTGTCAACGAGACATTGTTCTTGTCAAAATGACTTGCGCACACAGATCAGCTGATTTCAAGCACGTCAATGTCGCTCGAGTCACGTGTCTGCTCGCGCACTACAGAAGGAAGTTTAGTTGTTTTTTCGACTTGTCCTATTTTTTTTCTGTCCACCACTGTACATGTACTGGACAGCCAGCGTAATGTAAAATTTAATGCAAAGTCATAATACTAATGCTTTGATAAATTCTTAAGTTTACAGCTTACATAAACCAGTCCTTACACGTTCAAATTATATGAACATTACTTGCATATAACTGGGCTACATAATTACATTTTATTCTGTTTGTCATTTCATCTGTGCGTTTGTCGTTTAGCTTGTCTCTAGCAGGCTCTATAGTGTGAGTTTTAATAATATGACATTTATCAAAAAGTCTTTATGCCAACATTACAAAAGACAATGTATGTAACCTCGAAGTAACTAAAACTTGAAGTAAATGACCTTGATATTTAGAACATGCCCTAAGTTGGATTTTTTTGATCAAATGATTCGATCGAACGTTTACATTTCATTGTTCCAGAATCTTATAGTTCAATAAGAAGTTGTAAAAATTGATGTAAATATTTGATCGTCTCCACCTTTAATTATGAGGATGGTTAAAACAGTATGTTGTATAACAAGTTTTATAAACGATTCTTCAGCTACCAATCTATTTGACACGAGTGCAGCGAGTCTATAAAAAACGAGTATCTAAATCTGAAGAGTTAATAAAACGAGTCACATACTATATTTTTTCTACGATTGCAAATTAAGACAGCAGAAATACAGAAACTGTTTTTATTTTCCTTGTTAACGACGGCTGTCATCTATGGCCAATGAAACAAAAACTACAGGAAGATAACTTCAGCTCGTGCTTATTGAATTAGCTATGTTAGTTATTACTAGCTTTGAGTCTAAGCTCGGAACCACAGCTTGTCAAGTTGTGATTAAGACATTGTTTGTTGAGTAGAAAAATGCCTTTTTATGTAAAATTAATTGGGCACTTTTGTGCAAGGCGCTTTTGAATTAACACCCTATATAAAAAATTAATAATAAGTACATGTGCGAGTACATACTTATAATTTCTTTAGAGTTTCATTGGTATTTAATCGTTCGATCCTTCAAACTTAAACTAAACTATACTTACTTGAAATTTGTCCTGAGACCAGGCTAATAACACCACATATAGCCAAATACAATCCAAATGCAGCAGAAAATCTAGTCTGAGAATACTCTGCTAACACCAGTGGAATTGTTACTTGTATTAAACATCTAGTAAGTCCAATTATAATAATTAATATGATAATCCATACCCATTCCCCTGAATGCATTGTAAAAACTGAAAATTAAGTAAATGTAATTGTTGATTGAGGAAAATGATCAATTAACACTTCAATATATATATATATATATATATATATATATATATATATATATATATATATATATATATATATACAGAGTGTCCCATTTAAGGTACGAATGCATTGGGATCTCGAGAACCGTAAGAGCTACGAGGTTGGTTAAATTAGACAAAAGTTGCCCCATTAGGAGACCATTTTAATGGTATTTTGTTATTTGCGAAAAAATGCATAGGTCACTAGATATAGGCGAAAATGTAAATTTTGCAGTTTTTTATTTTTGCAAATAACTTCGAAGTGTGAAATCATACTGGATTTTGGTTTGCACATCTTTAGGGCACTTTTTTATGTTCTTTCGACTGGCGATACTCATTTTTTTTTAACAATGTTAGTTTCCGAGGATTGATGTCAAAGTTTTAATTTTTATATGGACGCCATATTGGAAAGTTACGCCATTGAAAAGAGAATTTTTTTAGCTTTACAATGATATAAAATAGTAATAATTTATTTTTATAATTAACAGAGAAATTAACAAAAAATGTTATTAATACTAAAATTTAATTGAAAAAAGTAAATCAAAGGCCATTTAAATACGGATACTTAAAAAATAAACTTTTTATTCGGGAATATCAGAATGAAAATGACTTAAGAAATGCCGCAGTAAGAATCCTAAATCAAATTCTGAGAAAAGTTATAAAAGGAACAGAACGAAGGCGCAGAAGTGCGTAGAACGAAATGGCGGGTTAATAGAAAATTTATTGTGAAGTTTTTGTGAAGTTTTTGTAATTTATTTTTGTATTTTTAACATTATTTGTTTATTTTAAGTATTTATTTTCTTAAATAGCAGCCTTCGATTTACTTTTCTCAATTAAATTTTAGTATTAATAACATTTTTTGTTAATTTCTCTGTTAATTATAAAAATAAATTATTACTATTTTATATCATTGTAAAGTTAAAAAAATTCTCTTTCCAATGGCGTAACTTTCCAATATGGCGTCCATATAAAAATTAAAACTTTGACATCAAATCTCAGAAACCAACATTGATAAAAAAAAATTGAGCATCGCCAGTCGAAAGAACATAAAAAAGTGCCCACAAGAAGTGCAAACCAAAATCCAGTATGATTTCACACTTCGAAGTTATTTGCAAAAATAAAAAACTGCAAAATTTACATTTTCGCCTATATCTAGTGACCTATGCATTTTTTCGCAAATAACAAAATACCATTAAAATGGTCTCCTAATGGGGCAACTTTTGTCTAATTTAACCAACCTCGTAGCTCTTACGGTTCTCGAGATCCCAATGCATTCGTACCTTAAATGGGACACTCTGTATATATATATATATATATATATATATATATATATATATATATATATATATATATATATAAAACACTGAACTATTTACTAACATTCTCCTTATATATACAGGGTGTTCGTTTTCAATGGGCCACCATTGCTATCTCGAGAACTATATGAACTACAAAGACGGTTAAATATATATATATATATATATATATATATATATATATATATATATATATATATATATATAGTGAAAAACAGAGCGGGTAAATAAGCACAATTACAAAGATTATTTTGACCAAAAATTAATTAAAATACTTTTGAAATAATTGTTGCTTAATAAAAGCAGTTCAATTACTATTACGTCTGAAATGTAATTGATATTTTAATTAGTCTTTCAATTATTATTTTTTAATTCTTTTTTAATAATTTAAAAAAAATATAAGTAAAATATACTTTGTATTCACTATACGAAATACAATTGTAAAATTTTCATTTTTGTCTATTAATTTTAGAACATAAAATATTCAGAATAAAAAACTGCATCAAACGAGCCTAAATATATTTATATAAAAGGATGTTGTCATGAGATAAACGTAAAATAAAGTATCCGTCTTTAAGCTTTTTAGAGAGTATACCATGCAAGATAAAACATACTACAATATAAATAGTCGTATTGTTTGAATTTGAAAGATAATAATATTTGTACTAGCGTAACCTCGGCTTCACCGAGTTTTGCCTAGGGGTAATCACTCTTTAGCATCCCGAGAGAAAATCTTTTGCCGAGGCCGCTTGCGGCCGAGACAGGATAATCTCGAGATCGCTAAAGGATTTTGCGGACAAGTTATACCTATACACTATTTTTGGTATGTACAACCGTAAAAAATAAACAATTACAAATTTTATTGTATTTAAATAGTTTAATTTATCGAAATAGAAAGGCGGCTCTGTTGAGATTGACATAAAATCATTAAAAAAAAAAGAAAAAGTTACTTCTAAAGAAATTATTTTACAATATTTATTGTACTTATTTTAAAAATCAAATCATGAATGGTAATTTACATTGCCATGACAACTAAAACGAAAGATATTTATTTGCCACTTAGACTAACTTACCAACTTCACAATTTAAAAAATCCCCAAAACCGTTTATACAAAATTGTTCATTGTAACTGTTTTTGACAGAAACTTTGTCATCTGCCAAACTCAAGCCACTCAAGCAATACAACTGTGTAACATTTTGTGCTATTGCTCATGGCACTCTGTAAATAGCTAAAAATTATAGCTTTTATTTTGCCTTTCTTTCGCGAACGAAACTGATTAGATGCAATATAGGGCAGAAAGTACAGCCGTATAAAAAATTACCATTAATTACCCGAAAGAATAAAAATAACATCAACCAAAAAATAATCACTCTCTCTTTGAACAACATTCTTACTAACCTGACATCATAGGTACAACATATATTCCTCATTCTCAACATATTAAAGTGACCGATTTTTGGTAGCGAAATACCGAAACCGGACCACAATAATAGTTACGAAACAATTATCCTTCACCACAGATTCCTGTCTAAGCACACTTCTTTCGCCTCGGCCACATTCATAATCGCATTCATACACGCTCTTCTTCTCTTCCCACTCAGAAACTTTGTCTTTTAGTACCTTATCAATCACATCCATCCACTTACACACTGGACGGCCACGCAATCGAACACCCTTAAGTTCACCAAGATATATACACTTTACAAGCACACCACATAAAAGGGATTCCTTTCTGATGAGAACACTGAAAAAACTAAAATTTCATCTATCATTACCTATTCTAGCCAATGCTGTTATAGCACTGCCATATAAAAATAATACTCTGTTGCTGATTTTCACTGCAGCATTTAGAAGGGACATCAATATTCGTCCTGCCAAGTCTGCTGCCGTAAACACCGTCATCAAATATGCAATCTGTTCGTTATTAAATTCCATGTGATACAAGAACATCGGTAGCATCGACAAAAACATTATGTCGGACAAGAACGATAATGATATGCCCACGGTAATGTTCACATATGATGGATCTTTCAGTAACGACAGTTCTAAGAAACTGGATATTGAGTTCCTGCATGTATTAATTGTAAATAATTATTATTTTAAACCGGAAGTATATTTAGAATTATTTACCATAGATTAACCAAACATGAACCCTTCTTGTCGTCATTGGAAGATAACTCTTCTGTCTTTTCTAGAGTATTATTTATATTTTTTTCATTTGAATTTTCGGGTTGTATAACTAAAAGAATTACAAATAAATATGTATGTTAACATGGCTTATATACCCGTTGCTACTTTACAAATATTCCAATAATGACAATATAATATCTATTTAAATTTGGTGCTGGTATGATTCGTTAATGCCCGGTTTCTCTAGAGCAACTTACAGTCTTTCATTCGAAGGAACAGGATGCGACAAGAAACAAGTATCTTTGTCGCATGCTACATGTGGATCGTTGCTGCAGGGACGCATGCGGCACATATTTCAACGTGTCGAATAATGTCGTCATTATCCAACAGTCAGCGGATCGGTGCGACGTGTATCATGCGACATGGAGTGGAATAATGAAAAAACTACTTTCTTTATTGAAGATTATCATAATTCACCGGAGTTATGGAATAATAAAATTAGTGGTTAATAAGACAACAGGCTAAAAAATGATAAGCTGAAGCAATTAGCGAGTAAATACGATTGTACTGTAATTGATCTGAAAAAGAAAATTAAGAATTTGCGCTCAGCTTTCCATCGTGAGCGAAAAAAGCTACAATCAAAGGAGAGTGGTTCATCTCTTCCCAAAAAAGTGAAATGGTTTACATTCGAGCTTTTAAGTTTTTTAATGGACGTCGATCTGCCTAGATCAACATTGTCAACTGCTGTCAGTGATGACGAGGACTTTATAATAGGTGAGACTTTCCCAAGCAAGTACTCAAAATCTTCTCTGCTCATTCGTGTGAAATTTCGAAATAAAGCTTCATCGTCACTAACAAATTTTTTGTAAAAATCTTTTTGAGCTTCTTGACCATCAACATATAATTCTCTTCTCCACCACCGTGGCTTTCTTCTTTTTTTTCTACGATTCAAAATTACCAAATATGCAGCCGCCGCGACTGTTTGTAAAGACATGATACACCAAACTAAAGTTGCCTCCATGGAATCGTTCAGACGCGTGCTACAAGCAGAGATGACAAAGCGCATGCGATGCGAGGAGACAAATTCCGCATGCGATATTATTAAAATTTGTGGCACATAGTAGCACACCGCGGTCCGAATCATGCTATCATAGCTTACAGTGCTCAGACTGCTCACAGCTGGTCCGAATTGAATAAGCGCGCTGACGACTGTGAAGGCGTTAACGATTCGGACCGTTCGTAATCGCTCTTATTTCTTGCTTGTCATTTATGAGTTTAACCTCGATCAATTCATGAGTTTCCTCTAAAAAAACCTTTACCGCGTTAACAACTTCATCTTAACACATAATTTCATTATTTCAGCAAGCACTGGCGTAAACAACATCAAACGTAAGTACAGCGCTTATACTGCCTATCCTCTTGGGCGTGAGCACTGTTAGCATGAGATGATGACGTCACCTCTGACGTCATACACCTCACAGCGCAAACTTTGAGCGTTGTAAGCATGATTCGGACCAGCTGTTAGCGCGCTGTCGGTACTCAAAGCGTGATTCGGACCGCACCCCTTGCGGTCCGAATCATGCTATCATAGCTTACAGTGCTCAGACTGCTCACAGCTGGTCCGAATTGAATAAGCGCGCTGACGACTATGAAGGCGTTAACGATTCGGACCGTTCGTAAGCGCTCTTATTTCTTGATTGTCATTTGTGAGTTTAACCTCGATCAATTCATTAGTTTCCTCTAAAAAAACCTTTACCGCGTCAACAACTTCATCTTAACACATAATTTCATTATTTCAGCAAGCACTGGCGTAAACAACATCAAACGTACGTACAGCGCTTATACTGCCTATCCTCTTGGGCGTGAGCACTGTTAGCATGAGATGATGACGTCACCTCTGACGTCATACACCTCACAGCGCAAACTTTGAGCGTTGTAAGCATGATTCGGATCAGCTGTTAGCGCGCTGTCGGTACTCAAAGCGTGATTCGGACCGCACCCCTAGAAACAGGCAACACTAGGGAACTTGTAGCATGCCTCTTGTCGTTCAGAGTTGCCTCAATGGAATTGCGCCTTAAGTTCCACCGTAAACTATTGCACCACGCAAAAATGTCAAAATGTGAGACGTAAGTAGCACTTAAATGTAAGTCGAAAAAACAGTGACTTATGTGTCATATATGTCAGTTGTCATATCAGTTCACGGTAAATTTGTTTAATCTTTAGCGATATTGACAAAAAACGTATAAATTATAGCATAGAAGAAATTGCTGGCATTTACTTGCTTATTGTCTTGAATATATTCCAATTGAGATTCGATTTGCCTCAGAATATCTATAGTAGTGATTTTACTTATTCTGAACCGATAGAAAAAATCTTTGTCGTCATATAATTGGAACAAATCAATTCTGTTATATATTTGTCGCGGAATTCTAACATTTTCAACAATATCGACAAAATCAACTTCATAAACATTATCCACGATGTTAACGTCGTCAAAATTAGGGAAATCCGGTAAATCTATATCGAATACTGTTGAAACGAATATAAGCATATAAACACTGACATATAAAATGACAGCTTTGATATATTTTACGCTGTTTTCAATGTAATTCGTGACATAAGTTAAGTTCGCATTTGAATTTGCTGGTGCAACACATTTGGGATATAAGACCTACTTATAATTAAGTAGCGCTTCAATAGTCAACAACTTAAGTTGCTGTGGAGAAACCGGGCATTAATTATCTAACAAAAATTAAATAGCGGGAGGTATTGTGTTGGCCACATCAAATTTTTACTTCCTTGTACAAAGTAAAGGAAGTATTGTAATCGCGAAAAATTTCGGTTTTGAGATTTCAACGGAAATATCCCTTTTGACCATCCCTGAATCCATTTTGACTAATTTCGTCGTGACGTCTGTACGTACGTACGAACGTACGTACGTACGTACGTGCGTACGTGCGTATGTATCTCGCATAACTCAAAAACGGTAAGCCGTAGAAAGTTGAAATTTTGTATTTAGGACTGCTATAACATCTAGTTGTGCACCTCCCTTTTTGGTCATTACATAATTTCTAGAAATGGTACTTTATTTGAAGCCTATAACAGATTTTAATGAAAAACTATCTTAAAATATAATCTAACACTTTTCAAATTTGGTATATAAGACTTTTATGTCAATTGGAATAACATAGTGGATTTTGGTTACGACAGGCTAACCGGAAGTTGTTAACAGTTTTTCTTCAATAAAATGGTTTCATTTTGATTTTAGAAATAAAAGCTTCAAATAAAAATATTAGAGAATTAAATTCTGCGTCTAGCACATCAAGTATTATTAAATTAGCCCTTTATATAAGCGAGATATGTATATTTAAAACTTATATAATTTTTGGTTTTTGTAATGAAGCTTGCTATGGATTAGGACAAAAAATAACAAAAAAATAAAAAATAGATGCTAATGTCAAATTACGTCAAATACGTGCAATTTTATACTTGGATCTATACTTCATATTGGTCTTGTGTACAAGGAAGTCGTGTGGTGTCCACATCAGATTTTTTAAATTACTTTTTCTTATTAAACAAAGTAGGTTTTATGTTTTTACATTATTATTCATTTGGAACATATCAAAACAGATTTTTGCGATTTCCCAAAATTTGACCTATATAGGTAGATTTGTCGTGTCACTTTGGATATACATATTTACATTGTAACAATTGCTTTTCTTATTTCCGTGTGTGATAAGGAAAATAAATATTTTTTTTGAGCATCATATGCAAATAATTATTACATAATATTAATTTTACTCGACTACTGACAATCTCATTATTAACTTACAAGACATTTCAATGGCTGAAACAGGTGCCTTAATCATGTGCCACTCAACTGGCTGTAATGTAAACATGGCAGCAAGAGCATTTAGACTCAATGCTGACAAAATAGCTACCGTTCCACGATATCCATATTCATCCATTAGTATCCGAGAAAAATATGGCACAACCATTGTGACAGCACCAATTATAGTTTGAGATATACCCATCATGACGTTTTTTCTTTTTATAAAATATTCGTTAAAGGAGGCAAACGTTGCTGACATCATCAGGCCAAAACCTATACCTAAAAAAGTTATTTAATATATATATATATATATATATATATATATATATATATATATATATATATATATATATATATATATATATATATATATGTACAGAGAATTTATTTTAAAATGCTACATATGGTTCATCACTTCCATGGTTACACACTACTGTCAAAAAATGACAGCAATGTAATACTTGTCCATTTGCAACATTATAAATAGTATTGCAGCATAGGAAACTGCTCCAGAACTCATCACAAATGGTGTCAATTCTTTCTACGATCGACTAGGATACTGCCTCAGTGTAAATGGGGGTATTTTTGAACATTTATTACATTAAAATTATAAATTTTTGTAAGCCAAAGTTTGTTAAGATGTGCTACATTAAAGTTTTGATTTTTTGTTAAACGTAGGTAGATTAATTTTTTGGAAATAAGTATTGATAATACAAAACTACAAATTTTGTATGTTGCATTTTAAAATGGACAAATATTACATTGCTGTTATTTTTTTTTTGACAGTAGTGCGTAACCATGGAAGTGATTGACTATATGTTGCATGTTAAAATAAATTCTCTGTATATATATACATATATATATATATATATATATATATATATATATATATATATATATATATATATATATATATATATATATATATATATATATATATATACAGGGTGTTAATTAAAAAGCGGGCCATAGGCGTTTAACATGGGAAAGCAGTTTTTCCTTGTGCAAAACATCCCATTTAAATTTAAACAAAAATGTTTCAAATACATGTTGTAGAGAATTAAATTCTACACCAGCATCACTAAACAGATTTTATTTTGCATGTTTAGTAACCTGTAAAATCCAATTTGAAATTTTATAAATATTACTCATTTGTAGTGATAGCCATGAAATTTAAACAAAATTACAAAGAAATGCATTTGAATTGTCAGAATTTCGATTTTGCAGGTTACAAAATAAAAATTAATAAAATCTAAGCAATAATTTAGATGTAGATTATAAAAACAAAATATTTTTAAGGATTTACGATAGAATATAATAATCAGTAATTTTTATTTGAAAATCGAATTTCTGACAGTTCAAACGATATTCATTTCTTTGTAATTTTATTTAAATTCCATGGCTATCACTACATATGAGCAATATTTACTAAACATGCAAAATAAAATCTCTTTAGTGATGCTGGTGTATAATTTAAGTATCTGTAACTTTTATTTGAAACACTTTTGTCTAATATTAATTGGGAACTTTTGCGCAAGGAAAAATTGATTTCCCATGTTAAACGCCTATGGCCTGCTTTTTAATTAACACCCTATATTTATATATATACAGAATAAAACAGATTGGCACACCCAGCAATGGGTAATATGCCGTGATGATTTATTTATTTATTTATTTATTTATTTATTTATTTATTTATTTATTTATTTATTTATTTATTTATTTATTTATTTATTTATTTATTTATTTATTTATTTATTTATTTATTTATTTATTTATTTATTTATTTATTTATTTATTTATTTATTTATTTATTTATTTATTTATTTATTTATTTATTTATTTATTTATTTATTTATTTATTTATTTATTTATTTATTTATTTATTTATTTATTTATTTATTTATTTATTTATTTATTTATTTATTTATTTATTTATTTATTTATTTATTTATTTATTTGTTTGTTTGTTTGTTTGTTTGTTTGTTTGTTTGTTTGTTTGTTTGTTTGTTTGTTTGTTTGTTTGTTTGTTTGTTTGTTTGTTTGTTTGTTTGTTTATTTATTTATTTATTTATTTATTTATTTATTTATTTATTTATTTATTTATTTATTTATTTATTTATTTATTTATTTATTTATTTATTTATTTATATATATACAGACTGTCTCACAACTCGCACCCCAGAGCGAATGAGGAAACACGAGACTGCACTCGGATGTGTAATTTCCTAGAAAAAAAAAGATATTCGAGTAAAGACTTCTTAAAATTGACCAATCAGAGACCTACACCTTTAACGTGTGTTTACCGTAATTTTACGTTACTATGGTTTTATATAAATCAAATCTTCTTTAAAATGTGTGGGCGACTGTAGTTTTCGAAAAATGTCAGTGTCAAATTAAATTTGACAAGGTGAATAAAAAAGGCAAATTCTTACCATGTATTCAGCCGCTGATTACTTAGAAATGATTATAATTTTCGGAGAATGTGGACGTAACGCCAGAGAGGCAGCACGAGTCTATTCGGAACGTTTTCCGGATAGAAATCTTGTGGATCATAAAGTGATATTGAAAGCCATCGCAAGGACGCATGAGACCGGTCAAGTTATGCCAAATCGAAAAGAAACTGGTGGTGCTCCCAGAATCTCTCGTACGATATAAATGATGATCTCGGATGACACCTTCGCTAACCTAAATTTGTTGACAGTGAAAAGTCAACTCTAAAGTGTCAAAATTACAGTAAGTCAAACAAATTATTATTTTTAAAACCTAGCAACCAGTTTTATTTTGTAATAATATCATCACACCTCAAGATATCCTTCCGGGATTGTGGATTAAAAAGTCTTGTAACTCCGTTATGCAAGCAGCCGCAAATTATTTTCTTCTGTTTGTTGGCAACCTATTGTCGTCGGCGGCGCAAGTTGTAAGACATTCTGTATGTAAATAGAGTAGATAACCTTTAATCCGAACATACAGTAAGCCGAACATCGAGTGTAATGTACAAATGTTGAGTGCAAAAATTAAATTTTCGAGAAAACGCAATTTAAAAGCTTAAATTTCTAAATCAAATCAGCATAATTGCATAGCGCTAGATAGCGCTGGTGGTTTTAAATTAGAATAAGCAGTTATCACATTTGTGTACAATCGTTTGTTCGTTTGTTACGGAAAAATGGAACTTTCTACACACTTAACACAATTTCATCCAAATGTGTACTTACAACATTGCATATATTTTGTCATATAATGAAAATATTTATTTTAAAGGATTTTGCACCAAAAAATTTATAAATATAAAATTTATCATTCATAATTTTAATAAAAACTACAAGGATATGACGTTACAACTTCAATTATGATACACCCTACCAAGCGAAAAGAATATAATTTTATATTATTCAAAAGTTGTGAAAATAAAGTCCATATATTTATATGTAGTTATATTTTACACACGTATCATTTTTATTAAAATAAAACATATTTAGTCAAAATCTTTATAACAACAGATTTTTTCTTTGACAAGGTACAACTATAGTTTTCTGAAAGAGACAGCTGTCACTAGTTAATCCACTTTGACATCAATTTTTGGCAGTAAACACTAACAAATGTAAACAACTTTAGTCAGTAGGCGAAGTAAAATTGAAGGTATGACGTCACACAAAGAAAATTAAATTTGAAAAAATATATTTCAAATACTATACACATTTGGAAAGGGTAGCAAACGCTAAAAATCATCATTTTATTCGATCCTTCGAAAAAAAAAAAACATTGAAAAATGAGTAGGTACCGGACCCCATTAAATTAATAGATTGTCATTTTTAAGTTTTCAATTCTTTTTTTGTAAATCTTCTAAAGTCAGTAATTATTCTAGTTTAAATTGTTTGCAACACGTTTGAAAGCTTCCTAAAAATTACCTACCTAAACAAATAAAATTGCAATTTTTGGATTTTTTTGACGAAATAGCAAAAGCTTTTATAAGAAACTTACCTTGTAGAAAACCAAATGTAATAATTATTTGCAGTAATGAGGAAGCAAATGCTGTTAACAAGTTTCCAATAAAAAATAATATGGCTCCTATTACTCCAACAAATCTGCATGATTGTTTTTGTATTAGATGATTAGCTACCAAACCTATTAATGACATTAATTGTTATTTTTGTAAAACTAAATAATAGTTATTTATGTAACAAGTGTGTAAAGTAGTACTTTTTTGGTTGAGTGCGATGTTTTGTAGCACGACAAAAAATACTATTTTATACACGTGTTGCATACAACATTTTTCCTACAACCACAATTGGTATTGATGTTTCTCATAATACTGAGTGTACAGGCATTCAGCAGCTTCAAATACTGTTAGTACTCTTTCTCATAACACTGCACAAAATGTAACTTAAAAACTTGGAAGAATCTCAGATAGACGATGATTAGTCTTTTATAATTGTACATTTAATATTAATATTAAAAATTAAGTTAGGTTAGAATACATGCCAAAAAAATGTTAATGTTAAAAATTAGATTAGTACTCAATCTGTTAAAAAAATATTAGATTTGTTTCATTTACAGTGTATATTCATATTTCTTAATAAATTTTATTACTTTCATATTATTTACTACTTAATTATATAATTGACAGGTAAATTAACCGAATTTTAATGTTGCTAGCAACCATAGGCGCCCACAGGGGGGGTCGAAAGGGTCGACTGACCCCCCTTTCATTTATGGACTGTATCCATTTTTAAAAATAAAATTATAATTTTATTTTTTCATTTCAATGTATCATTGTATTTTTTAATAATAATTGATAATATTTTATTATATTTTAATCAAAAATTTATTACATACTATCTATTACTAAGTACGAAATAGCTGAAGTGTCACAATGAGTAAATTATGTTATGTACTGTTAAATGTGTATTGCAATTATTTTTACATTATATTACATTATCTTCGGTGTTGTATTTTCTTTAATATGCCGTAGTATATTCTAATCATTTTATGATCACGTTCTTCTCAAAACTTTCACAATTATCGATTTTACTGTTATATAGAAATAAAGAAATAGAAAAGTAAATAATGAATAGACATTGCATATTTATTTATATTAAAAGTACCTACGTATGATTAGGGTTGCCGTATTTTGTGAGGAGCGCGATTTAATTAACATTTAATCATTATACATTTTATTTTGAGCAGTTCAATAGAATAATTATATTGTTACTCAGTAATATAATATTTTAATTTAATGCAACTTTGTATTTTCAGATTGTCTGTTTCTGTAGTTATTGCTTATGCTCGCATCATAAAGCCTAGTAGAAGGGGCAATTCTACGCTTTTAGAGCATTTTCGTCACAAAATATTGATTTTAATTTTTTTATGAATTTGTTAAATTTGCTTCATTGTAAAGAACTCTATATTATCTTACTTTGCATTAAAACACGTTTGACCTTGAAAATTATTAAAAATTTCTTACAAAAAAAAATATCGACCCACCTTGTAAAATAGTCTGCGGGCGCCCATGCAGCAACGCTTATTTACTTTTCAAGCACTAGTGCGTGAAAACGAATTTTTAATTAATAATTTAATATATAATAATTAAGCGATTGGTATTGGTACACATAACAGACAATAAAAATATAAAAATTTGGTGATCCCAAAAATTGCTTTTTGGGAAAAATTTCAATTTGCGATTTTACATAACTTAGGAAAATTAAATTAAAATATGTGGCGTTTGCCGCTGCAATGCGATAAGATTTCAGTATGTATGTGTAGTATTGGTACTGAACAACATATTTGGGAATTGGATTTACGCACCCCCTACTAGCATACCATAAACAAATGATTATCTCAAAATTTATGGTGGAGATATGCAGAGACTAATTTTTTTTTTAATTTCAGGTCTCTAACGCATGTGTCAATTTTTGTTTATCTTGTCGAAATTGTGGTATCAGTGTATGAAATTCTCAATAATACTAATGGATTGATTTTATGAATGAATCCACTTTCTTGTCTTTCTTCTGATTAATTAATAGGTAGGTGGTATAAGATATACAAATAGACACCTGGCATTATTTTCATCTAAAGCTCTCAAGTCGCTTTGCTATGGATACCGCTGATACGAATCTTTCGCGTTGGTTTGGGTTTGGGAGAGCTTTAAAGCTTTGGTTTCCTATGAAACGGTGCCGTCATTTAATAGCTGTAAAAATAAATTGGGTGACGTCACAAAAACGGTGACAAAATGTATGGCCGTCGCAGCGTGAGTAGACTAGTTTCACAATGGATTATTTTAACGTCATACTTGTAGTTATATTAGAAGAAAAAGAGTCGTCAGAAGAAGAGGCTCACAGATAATCTGAATTACAAAAAACGTAGAAAGGAAGTTGCATGTGAGATTCTAGTATGTCGTCATCTATTTAATAAGTTTAGAGAGTATTTTCGACTGACTCCGATTTTGTTCGATTATGTTGTAAATTACATCAAAGAAGATATTACATTAAGGGCCGGTATTTCCATCTTCGGATAAAGTGCTGGATAACTTATCTGTTGGATAAATTAACAATATCGCATCAAAAAATGACGTTCAATATAATTTACCTCATTTATGCCATTATTTCGATGCGAAATTTTATCATTTATCTGACGGATAGTTATCCTGAATATTATCTGTAGATGAAAATACCGGCCCTTAAACTATTATTTCAACTTGGAATACGAAGGAGCGTTGCAATAATAATGAAAATAATTTAAATATTATAAAACTACTTTTACCGCTATCCACAACACATCGCCAAAAAACGTTGCTGAACTGATACGTATCTTATACTGGCCCACCGCTTCAAATGAGACGGCACCGCTTTATTATGTTCAGTGTGCGCTACCATTTTTTGGAAATCACTTTGCTTATTCTACACGACACTGTTTTTAGGGACGTCAACGCGACGAGTTTCGGTTATGCGGCTGAGCGACATATACAAAATAGTTATTTATTTATTAAGGGCATAGTCAAAACATTGCACTTGTCGCACGGGGGAATGTTTAAAGAACTCCGCTACACGTCGGGCTTTAAATTTCCCGAGTGCTACATTCTTAATAGACCTTTTAATTTAATGGCTATCTCTTTCTATCGCTGCAAATAGTAAGAAAATGGCGCAGTTGGGCTGTCAAACGAAACGTCAAAAATATTGCAGTCATTAAAATACCTATATTCTCGTTGAAAATTTGCGTCTTTGGACCTTTAAGCTTCAATAAAAGCTTTTGCAACTTATTTCGATAAGTTTTTTAAAGTTGTCTGAGATTTTTCTCGAAATAAGTTACAAAAGCTTTTATTAAAGCTAAAAGCCAATGAAGCAAATTTTCATCAAGAATACAGGTATTTTAATGACTGCAATATTTTTGACGTTTCGTTTGACAGCCCAACTGGCAGTTGTTCGCGCCATATTTTTATTTGCAGCGATAGAAAGAGATAGCCGTTAAATTGAAAAGGTCTATAGGCGGTGTGCACAAAAGTAGTCAGCGCCGACAGCGGACAAAAATGACAAAATGGTTACTCATTGAAACATAGCAAGGTTATGTTTTATGTCAGAATAATTTTGCAATTTCTATTTGATAAAATATTTACAATGAATGCGAATGATAGGACGTCAAATATTATGTGATACAGTGGGTGATGTAATAATTCTTACAAAATTACCGATTGAAGTATCAAATTTTATAAATTTCCTAGAAGATTATATGAGGAACAGATGTATAAGAAAATAACTTTTCAACAGATATCTTTTACTAATATGAAAAATTCTTTTAGGTATACATATTTTCTCATTGTAATAGATATTTATTGTATGAATAAAATTCCAACAATGGTCGTCTCATTGCAATAATGAATTATATAAAAATGTGTTTCTTAAGTTAATATTTGAACAAGATATAATTTAAGAAGCAGAAAATTGTCTTAAAATTGTATAATACTTGCAGTTGTATGAAATAGAAGTCTATTTTTGACATAATTCGTCTATTTATTAAAAATTTTGTACATGTAATGTTAATGTTAAAGGTAGAAATCAACATGATTCGTATTTTTCGTGTATTTTCTTTTCCGAGCTTGTGCTACTGATTCCATTTAGAGCCTGGTATATTTTCAATGAAGATTATTCTTCATTTATTACGAATATAAAAGAAAGATGGTAACATCATACACTAATATCGTGATATGTAGAAATTTTCTTCTTTCCAATCATTTAAGTTTTCCAACTTTCAATCTCAATTTCCATGTATTGTGCATCGTGTAACATTTAACTAATATTATAAATTATAATATAAATTTAAATATGATAAAATGGTTTACAGAAATCGCACATATTATGAGAAAAAATATATTTTCTGCTACAGTACCTTCGCTGGTATTTTGACTTTTTTGATTGTCACATTACATATATAGCATTATAAATATTTTCTTTATTCATATCAATATATTATGATGTATAATATTCATACACAATAACAACAACTCAAAATAAAATTGTAAATTATATCATTTTCTCGAAATGTCAAAATTGATTCGATAACCAAAAATGTCAATGTAGCCGTTAGAGGCGCTGACGCTCAAAATATGCACATCGCCTATTGAGCCAAATAATTAGCAAATATCTAACGGTTTACCTGTCAAATTAGGTTAATTTATTTTATTAGTTATTACCTCTAATTTCTGTATCAGTGAACAATTATCTAATAAATTTAAATTGATAATTGTTCATTTGCACAGAAATTACAAATAATATTAAAAAGAAGCTAACCTAACTTGACAGATTTTATGCTCTACAATTTTTACCTTAAATATTTAGGGGAGCAGGAAATTATGAAAATCTTATTTTACATGTTAAATCCCTATATTCGGGTGTTCGAATCACCACTCTGTATGTATGACGCACAGTTCAAAGTTATTTTATCACACAGAGGATACGCAATGAGTTAATAGAAAAGTATAAATAAACTTACCCATAAAACAACAAATGGTGTTAAAAATGCAACTTAAAATAGCTGTAACACTTGCTTCATCCCCAAAATTTGTTAAAAATTTCCCATAAATTATTCCGAAAGATACTACTGGCGATACTGTTACTATCTGCAATATATTCCATGATTTTTTTTATAAAAATATTTCTTTATAATCACTTTCAATTTAAAAACTCACAAACATCACTGCCATTGCTATGGCAATCGCGTTACCCCACCCTCCTTCTGGAGATTCTAACTTGTAGAAGGTTTTTCCCTTTTCAACTTCAACATCACTTACACTTAAAATCATTTTTCGAACTAATGAAGCACCCGATTATTCTTATTTAAATTCTAATGTATTATTATCATCTTCTTGTTCCTATTTTCAAGCATATCATTTAGTCAACAATGTCTTGGATAATTTACAATCGCTTGATAACTCGTCATAAGATTCGTATTTAAAAATCTATATGCAAGAAAAATATGATTTATAATTAATATATTTTTCTTAGTAACAATTTATTGTGAACATGGAATGAATTATCAAAGAATTAATTACTTGATTGACTTCTTATCAATTATCTTAAAACAGATAAAAAATAACAATGAATTGCATTTAAGAAACATGAATAATATTTAATGGGCTACTTGCGTGCCATTTTTTTATTTAATATTTTTAAAGAGACGATAAAAACTTGCTACCCATATTTTTTCTTTTGGCAAAATTTTCATTAATTGGCCAGAAAAAATTAATGAAATTTTAATATTTAAATTACCGCCATGTATGACGTAGAATTACGCCGAACCAATGAATGGTCGTAAAGCAATAACATCGGTACGTTCAATAGCAACGGCATGTGCGGATAATTTAAACATGACAGATCATCTGTTTGATGATTGAATAATAGTTTGGAGATTAATATTACGTTTGTCATTTTAATCTTGTACGAGTATAACCTAAGTCAAAATCCTGCTTAACAAATCGAAATATGTAATAAAAGTAACAGAAATCACGCAAATTGTAAATAATAAAGAAGAGAGACAGAAAAATAAACTAATATCAAAATCAAAATAAAACTCGCACTCGCTCGCCATCTACACGTTACATTCTTAAATATGCATCCCTTTCTCCAGTTCAAAATAATGACGTCAAAGAAAATCTTCTTTCTTAATTTATTAAAAACATATAATTTTTTTAAAATAAAGTTTATATTTTTACATACGTTTTCAACTTTACTTTAGGTATTTAGTGATTCAGTACCACGCAAGTAGTGTATTTGGCACTTTGTACAACTAGTACGAATTTTATCTTGCTCCAAATAGTGTAAGTACGTATTTATTTTTTAGAACATTGACATAAGGGGTTGTTCATATAAAGTAAGGGATAAGAAATCTAGTTTTACAAAACTGATTGAGGACCATTATCTTAAATGCGTCGCAGTTTTTTATTACCTTGTGTCACTTGGCCCTGACCCTGGACGATGTTATCAGAGAAATTTAAACATTTAAAATAATCAAAATGTTTGAACAACTTGTAAATATCAAAGGTATCTATGTTTCTATATAAAAAAGTAACAAATGAGAATCAGTAATAATAAAATAAGTGACATCAGTTTATTGTTAAAATTTTTACCGGTTTCAGGATATTATTTCATTGTTTACATGTACAAAAGTAGGCTGGTAACTAAGTAATAACTGTATCTGTGTGATAATATTCACCCCTATTTTGTAAGGAAGTTATTAAGTCTTAGCAACGTTGTTATAAATTTTAACCAATAGAAACAAATGTAAAGCCTGTCATTTTCATGTTTTATTCAGTGTTTGAGAAGAAATAACAACTTTTTTACAAAATAGGGCTGATTATTACTTTACTGACTTGTCAACAACGGTCTACAAAATTAAAATAAAATAAAATGAAAATATAATGCTCCTCAATAATACATACAGATAACGTTAGTCTATCGTTTTAAATACGGTCTACTTTATTCTAAAGTAATAAACATAATGAATAAAGCACATAATTTGAATATTTGTCATATTGACATATGTCAAAATAATTGTTCGGTTAACCATAGCAATCTGAAAGTAGCATTAATGTGAGAATTTCTAAAAACTATATTTATCAATAATGTCTTAATTTTATGAAACCGATAAACTATTGAACAAACCACGAATGATATTAATCCTAACAAGCCTAAGGCAGTTACCTATGATATGCATAACATTCCTAGGTATGTTAATAGCTAAAATTAGATTGTTCTCATTATTGCAACAAGTACTATAAACATTTATTAGTTAACATTTAAATATATATATATATATATATATATATATATATATATATATATATATATATATATATATATATATATATATATATACAGGGTGGTGACTTGAACGACGCAGCATAGGGGTTTCAACGGTAAAATCTTAATGTGCAGTTATTTGCTACCCTAATTATTTTAGAGCAAAATTGCATTTAAGTTTTTGCTACAGAAAAAAAATACTGCATCCGAATATGCCATTGTTGATAATTTTTCAATTTCCAGAACCGTAAATATAGATGCCATGGAACAAAGGCGCAAACATCTGTCACTAATCAAAGAAATCTTAAATTTCGTTCTCGTTAAACTACATTGTTGTAATCAATTATTACATTGTTGTCATGAATAGTACAATAAAGGTGTTTTCTTTATCCTTGTTTGAAAATAAGTTTAAACGTCAATACTCTTTGACAAATGACAGACGTTTGCGCTTTTGTTCAAAACGAGGAAAATGAAAACATGTTTATTGTAGTTGATGACAACGATGTAATAACTGTTGATTAAAACAATGTAGTTTGATGAGAACCAAATTTAAGATTTGTTTAAGTAGTGGCAGGTGTTTGTGCTTTTGTTTAAATTTTTGTTCCATGGCATCAATGATTTTTGCAAAAATGATATTACTGTTCTCGACTACGAGTATTCTTACGATTCCGGAAATTGAAAAATTATAATCAATAGCATATTCGGATGCAGTATTTTTGTCTGTAGCATAAACCTAAATACAATTTTGCTCTAAAATAATTAGGGGAGCAAGCCACCAGCCTATATATATATATATATATATATATATATATATATATATATATATATATATATATATATATATATATATATATATATATATATATATATATATATATATATATATATATATATATATATATATATATATATATATATATATATATATATATATATATATATATATATATATATATAATTTTAAGCCGCGTACACACCAAGTTCGAGAACTGTTCGCGAAATGTGACAAATGACGTGTTAGGGGTACTAGAGATCGCAGTCGCGAGCAGCTCAGGTTCGGTTCGTTTGTTCGCATGATCAGGGCCGGGCCGATGCCTTGTGGCGCCTGAGGCAAGGTTCAAAACGGCGCCTTTTAATTAAAATAAAACCTCATATTCTTATTGATTAACAATAAAACCAAGAACAAAAATTGTATTCAGCAAAAAGAAAAATAAACCTCATCTACTTATTATTTTCATGTGACCCAACCCAATATTTTGAAATACCATATTCAAAATATATTTAATATTTAAAAATAAAAAGTCAATGAACATCAAGAATGCAGAAATATTCGCTACATGAGCGGTAAGATCAAACATATTGTTCGCAAACACGTAGAGAACATCATTTCCAGTGCGGAAATTTGAAATTTTGTGACTTGTTTATTATTCTAAAAGCACAATGGAATGGAGTGACACAAACCTAAATTTAATAATATCGTTTACATTCAAATTTATTTATAAGTAATAAATTTATCTACCACCATCTTCTACGTTTTTCTGTTTTTTTCTTTTTCTCGATCCAGGCGCATTATTCTATCGATTAAATTTAAAAATGAACTAAAGAAAAGTATCTACTGAATTGAGTCCATTGTGTTTTTTGGAACATAGAACGGGTAAGGGGTAAGATATTAGGCTGTCACCACTCTCTAAATAATGAACAAGTCGCTTAATGTGGATGAGTCATTAAAGCCAGAACATAAAGCAATAGGTATCCTTATCCTTCCAGATAAGTTCTTTTAATATTGACTTTTTGGATGCGAGAAGAAGTCTCCATGCAACAATCTTTCTTCAAAAAATAGTAAATTCTACTATTGATTGTCCATATTTCCTAAACAAATTATGCTTTCACGTCCCTCGACCATCAGCAAGAAGTAAATCCACATTCCATCTTAATGTTGCACGAACCACTTCCCTTCAAAAATCTCCCTTGCATCAACTTATAGCATGCTACAAGCATTTCGAAGACCATATAGATCTATTCCATCATGATATCAATTATATAAAAAAAAATTACTCCGACTACTATTGCTCTTTAATGCATAATATATATTTAATAATCTACTACCAAGTTCTGTTTTCCTTACCTCAGAACTAGGCGTGAGCCTGTTAGGTATAGGGAACGAAAGTGATGACGTCAAGGAGCCAATTTTGTTAGAATAGGTAGTAGTAGCTTTCCAAACAAGAAAATGGCTGCCGTCTTGGTAACAGTTGCTAGGTTATGTTCAAAACTGACCGCGACCGCGAGACGCAATGGCGCGAGGTTTGTCTCCAAACAAAACAAAAACATAACCTCATTGTTCAAAACGTGGTGGTTAGAGTAATATAATTTTATAGAATTATATATATATATATATATATATATATATATATATATATATATATATATATATATATATATATATATATATATATATATATATATATATATAGTACAATAACAACATAAGTGTAGCATATATTTTTTAAATTTTAGACCATGATTATGTGTTTTGCACGAGATTGTAAACATTATAGCGAAAAGCCTAGTTGCAGATTTTTTATATTCCCAAAAGAGGAGAAAGAAAAAAAATCTGGCTCAAACATTTAAGGTATGCAAATAAAAATTTATACATATAGTTATTAACCATATTTTAGACGTGAAGATAGAGAACCATCCAAATATTCCTTAGTTTGTAGCTGTCACTTTGTAAACGGTGATCGAAATAATCGACCTACAAAGCAGCCATATTTGGCATAATACCTGCCCCCTTGGGCATGTGTACGAACCTTCACAAATTTCGTTCTCAGAATCAAGGTGTAACTATAAAATAAGAATTTAATACATGATAAAACTTATTTTTATGTTTATACTTACTTCTACTCTATATACCCTCTGCTACGCATACTCGCTTCCACCTCAACCTCACCCCGTATAAGCATTCACTATCATATTTTTTACGTGATTAGAGTCCACTGCATTTTACCACGAGAAACTAATCTAATATCTTGTTCGAAAAAATTATTAATAGATGACAAACGAAGAACATGTCTTTGTGCCATTTTTCTACGAAAACAAAATTACTGTTACATTCATAATCATAAATACAAAATAAATTTGATTTGAATATTACTTGTAACATTCAGGAAAACAGAAATATTTTTTTCCTTGTATTGTATTGCGTCTCGCGGTCGCGGTCAGTTTTGAACATAACATAGCAACGGTTACTACGACGGCAGCCATTTTCTTGTTTGGAAAGTAAACTATTATCCATCCTAACAAAATTGGCTACTTGACGTCACACTTTCCTTCCCTACCAAATTTGACTATTTATATGGTTTTAACTACAAGTGTTCAACAGACATGTAATCGGTTACTTCAGTTTGTAAGGAGTGAGAAAAATTTGTAGTAATGTATTAAATATTTATTGTGTATTTTTAATTATTTATGTATATATTGTATATGGTTTGGAAATGAATAATAATAATAATCTTGCTGATATTGGTTTCCTAAAAAAAGTATGTAGAAACTTACTGAAAAATGTAAAAACAGTTTTGTAGGCAGCTTTTAATTATGAACAATTTTGCACTTTGCAACAGTTTTTGTAGTAAAATGAACAGAAGTGTATGAAATTGTATAAAATTAAAATTCTTGTTCGCCCCTAATCTCCATCACCCGGTATTTTTAGACCCGTATAATTTAAAATAAACATAGAAAGGAGTTAAAATACTCATTGCGATTATTTTCTTCAAGATAAAGATTCCTACCTTTATTGGTGATTTGGTTGTCTTTGGAACCTACCTGCAAACAAAAAACAAATATTAGTAAATTTTAATCGAAAAAAAAACATAACATAAAACGTATAACAATAACTTAATAATCGCATTAATAGCATAAATGTTTTACTACTAAATTTTATAATACAATGTACAGGTGTCTCATTTTCGATGTTTTTTTAAGGTATCTCGGGTAGTATTAATGATAGAGCGAAACTGTTTGCACATTGCAGGGTCAACTTTTCGAGAAAAGTTTAACAGTCACCACAGGAATTTTTGATCTTCTTTTGTTTCTAAGCTACAGGCAAAAACTCGTTTTTCACTCATTTTGAAAATATATCATATCTTATTTATTATGATAGTTAGAGAAAAAATGTTTATACAAAAATTATACCGTTTTTCAAATAGAATAAAATGGCGTAATTAGATTTTTTAAAAACTTTATAATTCTCGAGATATAACACAAACTTATGATTTTTTAAATGGGAACCTATATTTAAAATAGTCTCCCCTTTTTGCTTATTTTATAAGCTTTTCAATGATATATAACAAGTCTACATTCTTTTGTTTTAAACATTAATAAAAGACGAATTATTAATTTATTGAGGTGAAAATATTGGAAATTATCAAGAAACAAATGAAAAAATTTATTACAAATCATTATTTGTTTATTTTGATTCAATATCTATTAATTTTGTTATCAAAATTATTCTTAACCAATTATTTTCGGGTTAGTTAAATATTATTATTTATCGACGATATAGTTGGCTTTGACACAATCCGATCAAAATGGTTTAATATGCTTTTGAAGTAAATAAATTGAAAAAATGAGTAAAACTGAAACAAAAACCATTAGAAATATGCAAATGATGATCTGGAATAGATTTTTTCATTTGTTTCTTAATAATTTTTAGTATTTTCACCCCAATAATTTAATAATTCGTCTTTTATTAATGTTTAAAACAATAGAATGTAGACTTGTTATATATCATTGAAAAGCTTATAAAATAAGCAAAAAAATGAGACTATTTTCAACATAGGTTCCTATTTAAAAAATCATAAGTTTGTGTTATATCTCGAGAATTATTAAGTTTTCAAAAAATCTAACTACGCCATTTTATCCTATTTAAAAAACGGTAAAATTTTTGTAAAAACATTTTTGCTCTAACTATCATAATAAATAAAATATTAGATATTTTCAAAATGAGCGAAAAACGAGTTTTTGCCTGTAGCTCAAAAACAAAAGAAGATCGAAAATTCCTGTGGTGACTATTAAACATTTCTGGAAAAGTTGACCCTGGAATGTGCAAATGGTTTTACTCTATCATTAATATTACCCGAGATACCTTAAAAAAACATCGAAAATGAGACACCTATACATACAAATAATACATTTATTTTTCTAAAATATATAATACCTGAACTGCAAACTCTCTCGCCAAAACTGCGACATTCTTGGAGTATCTTAGAAAATATTTATTACAATACACGTACACAGCACTAAATTTTGTTTAATCAGAAACTTTTTAAAAAAAATTCCACTTAAATGCGAGTATATGAATAATCCATTTTATATTAACGTATTTCACCGAAAAATACAAACACAACAAACGACGAACTTGCGTACACTGCAGCTGAGCCAATCTCAGTGGTTAGATTTTGTACAGACTTGTCGCTCACAGAAAATTTATAAATAAGTATAAATTTAAAAGAATACCTATACAAAATATTAACTAACACGAAAATTTGACGCATTTAATTATATAATTCATGAAATAAAATTATAAATACAGTGTGTTAAAAAAATCCTAACTCGGAGTATGTTATGAACAAAGACACATATGTCAATTTAAAAATATTTAATTAAATGTCAATTTGACACGATATATTGTCAAAAATATTATCTAAAGGAATCAAAGCTTTTCTTTTTGAATCGGTGAATGACAATATACTGTATCCTTCTTCATTATCGTTTCTCCTTAAAATTACATTTTAAGATCAATTTAACAATTTGCGTTTTGAATTGATCAATGATCAGACATACGTTTCTCTGTTCATAGTATACTCCGAGTTAGGATTTTTTTTGAATATATAAATTTGTTTTAGAGAAAAATTCATTAAAATTCGCAGCACACTAATCAAAACATTTGAAAAGTAAAGCTACGTCCACACCACGTTTCTTAAAGATCGTTTAACAACGCCACGCGAAATGGGGGATGAATGTATACAAATTTTCTATATTTTGTTTTAATTACACATATAGTTGAAAAGCTAGTGGTAATAAAAGAAAGATTTTTTTATGGCAATAGACCAGAAAAGTTAGGTCAGAATTTGCCTTTGGCGCGAGTTCATAGTTTGTATTCCCTAAGGTTTCATATAGGAGTTTAATTTTACAGACAAAAAAAATATGTTTTATAAAAGAAATTCAACAGCTCTTGCTAAGAATTCGATAGTTTGTTTATTCAGTAATAGATTGCAACAGTTTAATCCTGTAGAAAAGGTAAAGTAAGAAAATTATTAGAAATTAAAATGCTTGGTGCAAGCAAGGATACCGTATGTCGTTGACCCACCAGTAAATAGGACAGCACAATAGAAGATGAAGTATGCCCGATCAAACTAGGACATACGTTCAATGCATTTTGTAGTGTTGTACTATTATTTAAATAATTATAAACTGTGCAGAGTTCATGTGAATATTATTGTACGAATCTGGAGATAAAGGATCGATCTAGATGCTACATATAATGCTTTGCATAAGAGATTTACTTTTATGAGATTTTTCGGCCTTTAAAGTTGAGCAAAAATTTCCTTGGTAAGAAATACACGGAGATTGAAATTATGTTCTCAGCGTTATGAACTGAGTTTGAATTTCGCGCCTAAGTTTGACCGTTAACACTTTTGTGGTCTACATCGGCTAGATCGACATGCTCACATTTCTCGCAGATAAATAAAGTAGTGATTATTGAGTGACTACTTTATTTCTCTTCTTGCAACGCTTAGTCTCTATTTCTCTGGCTGAAATGTGGAATGAATGTCGTGGGAATAAGCATGCTCATAATACCTTCGACTTCGCGGGTTTATATGCCTACAGGTAATAACTTTTTTTTAAATTTTGTTTTACTAACCTGCGGACCAGCATCATTACGGCTACGGACCGCCACCAAACTGTGGAGCACCACTTTGAAAACCACTGGTGTAGAGTATGTACTTCAAAATATGTAATTCAAAATAAATTATTAGAGGCACAACTTTTACTTCTAATAATTTTAAGAGTATTATTGAATATGTAAGTATTTATTATGTTCCATTATAAAAAATTGTGTATTATTAATTTAAACGATAAATATACGACAATTATTTGAACTTTGAACGCAGTATCTTTTCTCAAATATCCGCTATGCATAGAGTCCATTTAAATGGACATGCTTTTTTGGCAAATCGGGTAATTAAAAAAAAAATTTCTTAGATATATTTGACATTTTAAAAAGTCTACTTTTAATAGATTTGTAAAAAAATATTTATTTTTTCTTTTTGTTACAGATCATTTCTATAGTCCACGGTAACACACACAGTATTATCTGTAAGGTGAGTAAATGCAGCACCCATGTATCTCCTGTAGTATTTATTGCCACCAAACCTGAAATCATACAACTTGATAAACTATATATTTTCTATTTCGATGTCTTTATGAGTCTATAAACACATTAAAAACACATCATTAAACAGATTTATAAACGCACTGTTTTTGGCGCTTTTCGTTTTCTAGAGGTGGTACGAATGCTTTCATAATTGGCAGATGAATGACATAACCTCAAATTGCTGTCAGTCAACAATCAATTTTCATATGTAAAGTTAAAACTTTTAGCGGAAACCGCTATCAACATAACTGATAAAAAACATCCAGTCTTATTTTTGACAAGTCGCATTTTTTTAAAATCTAATAATAGGTTTGTTCGTTTCGTTACCTTGCGTCTACGGTTTACTGACGCGCCCTTATACTTTGAATGAAGGCAGCAGTAAACCGTAGACGCAAAGTAATGAAACGAACAGACCCCAATTAAAAAAATCTGATGTGACCAGCACATTACCTTCCGTTAGTTCTATGTATTTTGTACAGAAAGTTCCTTGCAAAAGATTCTATTTCTTGTACATTACCTTCCGGCAGTTGTATGTATTTTATACAAATTCCATACAGAAAATTTCTAGATCCTATATTTCCAGTAAAATTATAAGACAAACACATTATGCCAATTGCATTTGACACTGACATCTTTCAATCAGAATTTTCTTAATATAGTAGCTGTTTCCAGCTATTTTCATATCTGGCTACTTTATGAAATTTAATTTCTTTATAATTTTTTAACTCTATATCCATTTAATATGAAGTATAAAATGCAGTCAAATCGTGTAGAGAATATTCTTTAATATTTATAATAACATTAAATGTGAAAAAATGATATTTAACATAGTATTTTCAAGAAAAACTGGAATAATACTATTTCGTGAGAAATGAAAGAATGTGGAACTAATTCTTGAACAAAGAAAAGTCATTCTATTGTTCAAAAGACGTTAATTTTGGAGCCGAACCAATAAAATGACTTATTGCTTTTCAAGAATAAGTTCCGCATTCTTTCGTCTCAGCGAACAGAATGTAGTAAACAGACAGCCCTTGTCATCAAAGTTCCAATTTCTAAATTTAATGCGACTGCAAATTAAGGCAGCAGAAATACAGAAAGTTCTTATTTTCCTTGTTTACGACAGCTGTCATCTATGGGTGATAAAACAAAAACTACAGGAAGCTAACTTCAGCCCGTGCTTAAAAGCTGTTAGTGGTTGGTAGCCTTATGTTTAGTCCAATACGCTAGAAACCGCAGCTTGTCAAGTTCTGATTAAGAAGTTGTTTCTTGAGTAGAAAAATGTCTTTCATTTTAAACATTTTTATATAAAATTAATTGAGCACTTTTGTGCAAGGCGCTTTTTAATTAACATCCTGTATAAAAATAATAATAAATTAGTACATTTACGAGTACATACTTATAATTTAAGGTAAAGGTGTTAAGAGATTTATTTAGGGTGGATTGCATGAAAGTGGGTTAACCCTTGAGTTACGCTAACCCTGGGTTACATACCCAAACAGACAACTAATCTCGGGTCAAAAAATAACTGTCCGATTTGCACGGGTTAACCCACAAATATCAAATGCATATGGCTGACAGTTGTCATTTCACGTGTCATATTTAATACAAAAAAAAAATGTGTTTTGTGTTATATATGACGCATGAGATGACAACTATGGCCCAAATGTATTTTGTTATTTGTGGGTAAACCCGTGCAAATCGGTGAGTTATTTTTTGACCTGAGGTTAGCTGTCAAATAGGCTGAAAATTCTCTGTTTATAACCCTGGGTTAGCGTAAAGCTGGCTTTATAGATTGCATAGAATAGAATGGAATAGAACAGAATAGAATAGCACAAGGAACAAAAATATAAACCTGTGCATATGCACACACAACCATTTATATTTGCATAGAATGGAACAGAATATCACAGAATAGAATACGAAATAACCAAATTTTATTTTTTGTTCTATTCCATTCCTGTTCCTATTCCATTTGAGTTACTCCGATGCTATTTTTGTGATTCCGATGTAATTTTTTGTAGTAATTTCGTAAATAAGGATACATTCATACGGGTGTACTTAAAAAAGTGATCGCTATCTGTTCTTTTCATTTCATCTCGTAGATATAAATAATAAATATTTATTAATCATTCTGTCACAAATTACACAATTGTCAAAATGACATATATCTACTTCACAAATAGTGAAATTAGCGCACATGAATGAATATTCAATTTGCTGTAAAAGTGACAGTTTATTCCATTCCATGTAAACTATAAATGGTCTTAAAAATTTCTATTTTATTCCATTCTATGCTATGCAATCTATAAAGCAGGCTTAACTTGAGGGGTAACCCACTTTCATGCAATCCACCCTTAGAGTTTCATTGGTGTTTAATCGTTTTATGACGATCCTTCAAATTTAAAATAAATAAACCATACTTACTAGAAATTTGTCCTGAGGCCAGGCTAATAATACCACATATAGCCAAATACAATCCAAATGCAGCAGAAAATCTAGTCTGAGAATACTCTGCTAACACCAGTGGAATTGTTACTTGTATAAAACTTCTAATGAATCCAATTATAATAATTAATATCATAATCCATATCCATTCGCCGGAATGCATTGTGAAAACTGAAAATTAAGTAAATGTAATGCATAGCAGTCATGTAATGATAGTTGTGAACCGTAAGGCGATGCGTTCAAAATTTTAGCGCATAGGCCCGGGCCACACTATGCGTTTTAGCGGGAGCGGTAAAACCGCATCCGGTTGAACGGGATGGATCGTACAGCGTCCACATATATCCCGCTAAACAGGACGGCAGCAATGACAACCCGATTTGAACACTGTCTGACTAATGTCTGATCAGTACAGAGCCCAAATAGTATACGTTGTCTATTAAAAAATAAAACCAGACCCTTGTAAACGCTCGCATTATTTCCAATGTGTTGTAGTTGTCAAGCGGCAAATTGACCGTCCGGTCAAACCGTAACATGCTGCGGTAGTATCCGGCAACCGGACCGCAACCGCATGAGTGTGGACGCATTCATTTAAAACAATAAGTTGTCTTCCGATCCCGTTAAACCGGTCCCGCCAAAACGCATAGTGTGGCCCGAGCCTTACAGTGAATTTAACATTAATTATTGATTGGGGAAAATGTTCAATTAACACTTCAATATACACTGACCGGCACGAAAAACGGGCCATTTTTTTTAAATATAAAACATGTTGTTACTGCTTTATTATTTTGTAATATCATTACATATTTTTATTATGGGTTTACAGACGACCATTTGGTATTATTAAATGAAAGATTAAAATAGCTGATAATTACATTGTATCGGGTTGCAAGATAACGTTGACTTCTTCCGTCTTCAATTAATGCAACAATAGAAGCTACAGTTTCTGCATTCAGTGATATTTTCAACACATTGAATTGACAAATAAACAATGAAACAAGCAAATGAAATAAATGAACCCAATATAAGCCCAGTGGCGGATTTAGAGAGGGGGGGGGGGCACTTGGGCACGTGCCCCCCCTGTGCCTTTAAAAATAATAATTATTACGTATTATCATTCACGTATTAAACATCATAGATAAATAAAAGAATAAACATACTAATAAAAATAATAAAAATACAGAATTCAATTTATTTTTCAAATTGTTTATTATTTTGGAGATGCTCCCCCCCCCTAACTTTTTTTATTATAAGTAATAGAACAAATGGTTCCTATAAATTTTTTATTATTTTAATTATACTATTTGATGGCAGATGTAGATATTTTTTATAAAGTCACGTTTAAAAGATACGACTATCAACTTTTATTTTTTAAATAGCAAACAATAATTATTTCACTCAAATGTTTTAACTTGCTTACCCTACATATTTATGTTCCGAATTTAGTGCCCCCCCCCCCCATTATAATTTTCTAAATCCGCCACTGTATAAGCCTACTAATACATTTTGTTAATTTCGTGATTTCGTTATGACAAGTTAAGAATAGGAATATTGGAGTTAATTAGTGATGTTTTTAGGAGTTGATGATTGATGTGAGGTCGAGGAAGTTCAGTTGACATCTATCAATAACAACATTTTATAGAAATTACTGAAATTAAGTGTTATTAGCATATGTATATTTGTAATATATTGTGTAAAACAGAGCTGGGATGCTTGTAGCTCGGATTATATGCAAATTGCATATTTTTGCATATTATACCTGTTTCTTGCATATTTTATTGCAATGTATATATTTGTTCATATTTATTAAATTTTATGTTTTTTTATCAATTTTAATTAAAATTTCATATGTTTGAAGTACATTGAGGTAAGTAACATCACGGTACCATAGTCCTAATCCGCGAGATATTACCCTGAATTTTATACAAATCACTACTCGTTTCTGATGAGAACACTGAAAAAACTAAAATTACATCTATTATTACCTATTCTAGCCAATGCTGTTACAGCACTGCCATATAAAAATAATATTCTGCTGCTGATTTTCACTGCAGCATTTAGAACAGATATGAATATTCGTCCTGTCAAGTCTGCTGCCGTGAACACCGTCATCAAATATGCAATCTGTTCGTTATTAAATTCCATGTGATACAAGAACATCGGTAGCATCGACAAAAACATTATGTCGGACAAGAAGGATAATGATATACCCACGGAAATGTTCACATACGATGGATCTTTCAGTAACGACAATTCTAAGAAACTGGATATCATGTTCCTGTATGTATTGATTGTAAATAATTATTATTTTAAACCGGAAGTATATTTATAATTATTTACCATAGCTTAACCAAAGATGAACCCTTCTTGTCGTCATTCGAAGATAACTCTTCTGTCTTTTCTGAAGTATTATTTATATTTTTTTCATTTGAATATTCCGGTTGTATAACTAAAAGAATTACAAATAAATAAATATGCATGTCAACATGGTTTATATACCCGTTGCTACTTTACAAGTATTCTAATAATGAGAATATAATTCATTAGTCACGTGACATGTTTTCCGCCAATCAACATTCAGAATCTGCCTAGCTACATGTCTATCACAGCGATGATAAAAAACAAAGAAATTATCACCTTATTTATATTCGTTACTAAGGGATTTGTTTTCTTTATTTGACATTGACAGTTAATTTTGAGTATAAAAATATGCGATAAACGTTTGGTTGATATCAACAACGATGAAAATAAAAGGCAATTGCCAAATTAACCATGTTGAAATACAATATATTAAAAGTTAGGTTAGTAGCACACACAATGTGTCACAAAAATTCATTATATTCTCTCATTAAATATAAGCTCGTGATATGATTAATAATCCAAGATATTGCTCATGAAACCGAAGCAGCACATTCCACTCGTCCTTCGAACTCGTGAAATCTGCAAGTCGGTTTCACTCGAGAATATCATCGATAATAATCATATCACTTGTTATATTACGTATGATGATATAATAGCTATTTAAATTTGACGCTAGTAAGGTTCGTTCACAATACTTTTTCAAAATGCAGTTAAGAAACCGGAAGCCTACTTTCAACTTTTGTAATTCCCGCTCGATTTTTACGTCATCACTTTCGCAGTTTATATACCCTTTACTTAGAATAACTTTACTTACATCAACCACGACACTCAAATCTGTTTTGGAATTGCAATAATTCACACATCACACTGTAAGTATACTAATTAGATTAAAAATTTTGAAAATAATTTCAATAATTTTTACTTTTTCACTTATTTGTAAAATATGCAATAAATAAAAGGCCTTCAAGTTCCAATATTCCTTATTTAATAATATTGAGGACGTTTCGAGCTAAATCCGCTCATCATCAGCAACTAACAAATTTTTCAAGTTGAGTATTATAAATAAATACATAAATGTTTATAATATTGAAGCAGAATTACATTGTTGTACATTATCCAAAATTGTGAAATTACATGTAAATTATATTCAGCGTAGTCATGTGGAGCATGGGCCCCCAACTCAACAATGCAACATGCCGCTGACACGGCCCATTAACAACTGCCGTTGTTGAGCGGATTTAGCTCGAAACGTCCTCAATATTATTAAATAAGGAATATTGGAACTTGAAGGCCTTTTATTTATTGCACATTATCAACATGGTTCCCTCATACAACATTTATATTTGTAAAATAATAACAATCTAATTGATAATAATTTATTAAAACAATAATAATTAATAAACTATGAAAATGTGACTAAAAATACTTCTATAATTTTATCATAAATACAAATAAAGAGAGAAAAATACAAATATATTTTTTTATTCTATATTATGTGGAAATATAATAATCAAATCAAAAATGAATCCATTCAAAATATTTTAAAAAGATCAGTTTCACTTTTCACTTCATGATTGTAAAATTGTAAATGACTTTTTTAATATGTTTCTTTTATCTTTGATTGAAATTTATGAATTAGGTATACAGGGTGTTATATTTTAATGGACCCAGCAAATATCTCGCTTATTTATTAAGTTGGTAATTTCTTTCATATAACATGATTTATACAGCAACATGTAAGCTACTTGATGACGGATATACATTCCTGATACCACTTCCAGTTTATGAGTAATTAATATCTACTTTGAAATTTCAAATGGAACATACTATATTTTTTTACATATTTGAAAAGTACATCAAATTTGCTTTACAATCATGTAAAATAATCCATATGTTACATTATTAAAAAGTAAAATGGCGGGCACTTTTTTATACACCTAATTAGAAAGAGAATAGTGAGCCATGACTGTGGCTTGAAATCAAACAATTAAGTAAAACAATTGTAACTATTATTATTAAATGAAATAATATTTTTTTTGTCATTATAATACAGAAAATAAGAATAAGGAACACAAGTCACAGTCATGGCTCACTATTCTCTTCCCAATTAGGTGTATAAAAAAGTGCCCGCCATTTTAATTTTTAATAATGTTACATATGGATTATTTTACATGATTGTAAAGCAAATTTGATGTACTTTTCAAATTTGTAAAAAAATATAGTATGTTCCATTTGAAATTTCAAAGTAGATATTAATTACTCATAAACCGGAAGTGGTATCAGGAATGTACATCCGTCATCAAGTAGCTCACATGTTCCTGTATAAATCATGTTATATGAAAAAATTGCCAACTTAATAAATAAGCGAGATATTTGCTGGGTCCATTAAAATATAACACCCTGTATGTATAATGTATAACAAAATTTTAAATTCCAATAATTTATAGTACGTATAATAGGAACAAACCCAAACAGGAGTGATGTCATATCAACGTCATCAAATAATCAATAATCTCCGCCTCTTATGACATACACTACTGTTAGTGAAGTCAGACAGTTCCGTTAGTGAGTGGAGAGAGTCAGTTGAGTCCAGTATAGAGTTCAGTTCAGTGAGTGGAGAGAGTTGAATTCAGTTAGTGAAGTCCAGCCAGTCGAGCATGGGCGTAGCCAAGGTGGGGCAGGGAGGGGCAGTTGCCCCACCCTAGAAATGGACAAAAAAAAATATTTATATAAAACCAATAACCATAGTCAACTAAAGTAAATAAAAAAAAAATTCCTCAAAAAATATATCATGTAATCATAAAAAATATATTTTCGTAGTGGATATTTGCCACACAGTACTGTAACATGAGCCTGGAATGTAACAAATGTATATTATTTTTGATTATTTAACGCACGCCCAATGAGTTTTATGTCTCGCACTATTAGGGCTACGAAAAAACATCGATGTGATAGATCTGTTCAGAAGATCGATCCATCGATCAGAATGATCACAGACCCCCTACCCCCCGTATTTAGACTACATTGCCCCACCCTAACACTAATCCTGACTACGCCCCTGCAGTCGAGTCTTACATTATTGTTTAAATAAATAATCTAATGGCCGGTTCCACAACGCTCAAATTGAAAAGGTCTATTAGTTTAATTTTTGAGGTTAAACTGTCAATAAAATTACGAATTATAATAAATACATTTAAATATTTCATTTGCATTATTTCACAAGCAATTTGCTCCCACACATTTGCGTTTAAGAGATGCCCCATCTGTCTTTTTGTTCTCGATTGCGTTAGCATATCTGCAAAAAAATCAAATAAATGTCATTTTTAACATACTTTTGAACAGCATGTTAAATTGAAGTTGGTGGAATAGGCCATTAGTGTTTAAGTATTTAATAATATTCTCTTAAATTAGTTTTTATAATTGTTAATGGACTGTAAACAAACTGTAACAGCCCGATTCACAAAAAAGATTAAGCTAATCCTTATTTTTGGATTAGCGAATTTTACTCTAATTTTGAAAGTTTATTTCTTAAAATATAGTCTAATCTTATCCAAGCAACTGCCTTTTTTGATAATTCAATGAAGATTAAATTTTAAATACCGGGATAGAGTATAATTCACTAATCCAAAAATAAGGATTAGCTTTTTGGTGAATCGGGCTGTAAATTATGTTTTAGTTTTTATAAATTATTAATACATTCTTTTTAATTCATACTTGTCACATTTGATTTGACGTCACTCCTATATAGGTTTGTTCCGGCTATACCTATAAAAGCATAAAAGAAGCTATAGATATCATTCAAGTGCTGTTATTTGTAAACTAATACCACAGATGTGCAAATAAGATCGTATTTTATTGTAAAAATATATTCATCTTATAAAAATGGGAATAAAACAATAAACCTTTCATTTTAAGTTCTGTAATTTATTTCAAAAAGATGAAATAATAACTATGAAACTTAAAACCTAGTGTAGTACAATTTAGCTTTAAATAGTATACTTCAAACTTCATTCTAACATTATGTCAAATTTGTGACGTTATACAACAAATAAAATTCTTATTAAACATGAGGAATTCCTTTTCCTGTACCATATCCTTCATCTTGTAATTGTTTATATTTCGATATTCCAGTAAATTTTAAATTATTGTTTAACGTATGCAAAGATAGCAAAAATCAGAAACAAAAGGGCACATGAATCGTATGTCACTTTAGAAATTTACTTTGTAACAGTTGCTTTTCTTATTTCCGTGTGCGATAAAGAAAATAAATAATATTTTTGAGCATCATGTGCAAATAATTATTACAAAATATTAATTCTACTCGACTACTGATAATCTTATTAACTTACAAGACATTTCAATGGCTGAAACAGGTACCTTAATCATATGCCACTCAACTGGCTGTAACGTAAACATGGCAGCGAGAGCATTCAGACTCAATGCTGACAAAATAGCTACCGTTCCACGATATCCATACTCATCCATTAGTATCCGAGAAAAATATGGCATAACCATTGTGACAGCACCAGTTATACTTTGAGATATACCCATCATGACGTTTTTTCTTTTTATAAAATATTCGTTGAAGGAGGCAAACGTTGCTGACAACATCAAGCCAAAACCTATACCTAAAAAGTTATTTTATTAACTAATTAATAACGTATGGTCCTAAAGTTTCGAGAAAATTTTTAGATACTGATAACTTTTTCAAAACTCTTTTACTTTTTAAACTAATTATTACAATTAACAATAAGTATAACAATTAATATTTAACATTTAAATTATTGATAATGGACTAATATCTTCAATGGCCCTTAATTTTCTTCTCACTTGCCCTATCATCCTCTGGACAACATCTGGATTGATATCTCGAATCTTTTGGTAATTGTTCTTCATTTGCAGCTTCCCATCCCTTCTCGTACACTTGACCAAAATACTTCTATTGGTCGAGTCTGAGGTACATTGGGAGGATTGTCCAATTTCGGCACAATGTTTAAGCTGTTTTCGTTATACCAGTCTCTAGTTACTCTGGCGTAATGGCATGAAGATAGATCAGACCATAACATTATATCATCATTAGCGTAATGTGTATTTAAAAATTGAAGCAATTTAGAGAGGCATCTTTGAATATAAAGTTGTGCAGTTAAGGCTTCTCCTCGAACACGTCCAAATGATTAAACGTTATTTGGTATAAATATAAAAAATCTAAAAAAATTCTCAAAACTTTAGGACCATACGTTATTTGTGAGTACAGTAGAGACCCTTTAATCCGAACCCTCGTTAATCCGAACATTCAGTAATCCCCGAATATCGAGTAGACAAGAGAACAACATAAAGCCGGCGACTCGTCTGATTGGAGCCAAAATGTTGTAATGAAACTATTTGCTAGTAATTATGAAAAATGGAATGGTTTCAAAAAAAGATTTTATTTTTTATTGACCAGTATCTTCTAAAATAAATCTTGTGGAATCCACAAGACCCACATTCTAATATTTTTTTTAAATGAACGCAGCACTTGGAACTTCCTATGTTCCACATTTTTGAACGCAATGAAAGTATAGCACTATAGAACCAAGCATTCAGAAAGGAGCATTCGTGTGTGTTTTTTGAAACGTTTTCTCGGGACGCAAATATTTGGTAACACGTTCAACGTGGGGTCTTGTGGCCGCGTGCCTGAGTGTCAGGTCGAGAATCTGGGGAACCGGGTTCGATCCCGACTGACGCCAAATATTTCCAATTTTAAATGGCACAAAATTGACCCCTGTGGTGCACTCTCCACGCCAGCAATGAGTGCCCGTGAGGTGACGCCTGGTAAACGCCCGCACGGTACAAATATGTCATCATCATTACCGATATCTGCGAACAAAGCAGATTGGCACACGAAGCAATGGGTAATATGCCGTGATGATATATTTATTTTATATATTTATTTATTTACGTTCAACTGAAACCATTTTAGAACAATTCAAGAATTGTTAAAAATCTTTTAAAGGAAAAATTATCTGTTCGCCTTACGTTAAGTGACGCGACACGCGGTGGTCTACGAAAGCTAACGCGGTAAAAGCCTTACGAAATCAAATGAATTAGAGCAGATAAAATTATGTACTATGCAACACGTTCGAAAAGGTATTTTACTTAATTCGGATCCTCCTAAAAATTACCTACCCTAACAAATAAAATTGCATTTTTTTGGCTAAATAGCAACATCTACCTGTTATAATAAACTTACCTTGTAGCACACCAAATGTAATAATTATATGCAGTAATGAAGCAGCAAATGCTGTTAAGAAGTTTCCAATAAAAAAGACTATGGCTCCTATTACTCCAACAAATCTGCATGATTGTTTTTGTATCAGATGATTAGCTACCAAACCTATTAATAACATTAATTAGTATTTTTTAGTTTAGTTTTTTCTTGCGCAAAAGTGGCCTATTAATTTTATACAATAATGCTTCAAATAAATATTTTAAAAAAGTAAATTTGCATATTTTATTTTACACGTTCCTTAACCGAGCAAAATGAATTTAAAATTTTATAAAAGTTACTTTTTTATAGTGTTAGCTATGGTATTGGTAAAATCAGAAACAAATGTGATGACATTTGTCCTGTCAGAAACGTATGTCAAATTGTCTGTATCTATTAGGGCCAGTTGCATAATACTAGTGATGGCACGGATCGTCCTTTGGCCGGATCACCGGAACCGGATTTCCGACCTTTTGCTAAACCGGACCGCCGGAATTCCGGCCGCCGGATCGTTCGTTATTTTGCATTTTGAATTTACCAATAATAGATAGAAATTCTAATTATTTGGTGGAAAGACCATGGCGCTGGCGCTGACTATCGCAATTTGCCGAAGTGTAATTTTGAATATTGATAACATGTGCCAGCAGATTGGCACACCCAGCAATGGTTAATATGCCGTGATTTACTATGTTGCCTGACAATTATCTAAAAACAACGATAAAAGCTAAATTGTGCCCACTTTTAAGGATAAACAAGTTTATGATTCCAAAATAAAATAAATTCTATTTATAGCAGTTCTACACTTAACAATAAATCGTTCAATTTATTGACGGATAAATAGATCAATTTATCTTACAAGTCGGTGAGAATTTAGACTTAACGATTTAATATCAATTTATTTATTATTACCAACTTCTTAACATTTTACTGAGTTTACATGCAGTTTTGAAACCGTTTTTAAAACGTTTTTAGTTTTGAAAACGCCATGTATACAGTGTCAAAACGGTTTTGGATTATCTCAAACCAAAACTAAAATTCATCGGTTGGACTTGAAAATTAGTTTCAAAACTACTCATGTAAACACTTAAAATTCAGTTTCGATACTGCGCATGCGTACAAAGCATAACGTTTCTGTCGCTTTGTGTTACTAAGCTTCAAATATACTGATAGTTGCGTAGTTTTAGTGCGTAGTGGTACGAAGTATAAAAATAATTGGAATAATAGCAAAACGAAGTATTTGGAGTGAAGAGGATCTGTCACTTACATCAGCTAAATGCGCATGCGCCGAAACTGATTTCAAATCTATTTTTAAACTTGTTTTGAAAACTGCATGTAAACAGTTTTGCATAATTTTTACTGAAAACTGAAACCATTTTCAAAACTGCATGTAAACGTAGTAATTATCTTATATGTTTGTGAGGTTAGAGTTTAACTTAGTAGCGCTTCAGATTTCTTGTATTTTTGGAGTGCAGTGTTTCTTGTAGCGCCCTTGTTAAAAATCTGTAATACTAGTAAATATACGTAATTATAACTTTGGAAATAGGCACACATCAAATATATACTACGTTTACATGCAGTTTTGAAAATGGTTTCAGTTTTCAGTCAAAATTATGCAAAACTGTTTACATGCAGTTTTCAAAACAAGTTTAAAAATTGATTTAAAATCAGTTTCGGCGCATGCGCATTTAGCTGATGTAAGTGACAGATCCTCTTCACTCCAAATACTTCGTTTTGCTATTATACCTATTATTTTTTATACTTCGTACCACTACGCACTAAAACTACACAACTGTCAGTTTATTTGAAGGTTAGTAACATAAAGCGACAGAAACGTTATGCTCTGTACGCATGCGCAGTATCGTAACTGAATTTTAAGTGTTTACATGAGTAGTTTTGAAACTAGTTTTCAAGTCCAACCTATGAATTTTAGTTTTGGTTTGAGATAATTCAAAACCGTTTTGACACTTTATACATGGCGTTTTCAAAACTAAAAACGTTTTAAAAACGGTTTCAAAACTGCATGTAAACTCAGTAATTGTTTGATATGTCAAATACTATAGAGTTGGCAATGGAAAATTAACCAAAAATTCCCCAAAAAATCGACAGAAATTAGAAGTTCTATTTCATCAATTTATTAATCAATTTATTTTCGTAAATAAATCGATCGATTTTTGTTTTACACGTACCGATAAATTGAAGGTCGCGGTCGATCAATAAATCGGTCGATTTATCGTTAAGTGTAATACAGGCATCACTCGGTTACGGAACATGCAAAATAAGTATTATTGTCTAAAATTAATAGGCCACTTTTGGATAATGAAAGACTGTTTTCCCATGTTAAACGCCTATGGCTCGGTTTTCGTGTTACACCCTGTATAATTAATGTAATGTGCAGTGCCTGCCGTCGCCGCCACTGTCAACGCCGCTGTCCCCGTCGCTGTCGCAGGGACGAGCGAGTGTCTATTTTTAGCGATGACGCAACAGACGTGTCCGAACCTGTTTAATTACTTCCGGTCGCCTGAACCTTTTGTGTTCAATGTTATTATGAATTCGAATATTCTAGAGCTGTTCTAGAAAATAATGACAGCTGTATATAAGGGACGTAGCTTTGCTCAAGAGACACAGTTAGTTACAAACAGAGTCATACAGACATTGAAATGGAGTATGAAGTGTTAGAGAGTAAAGTGTTAGTGAGAACGTGAGAAGCACAGAAGTATCGTAGCGAGCGTATGCAGTTGGTGTCGAGTAGGTACTCGGGAAGTTACTGGTATTATTGGGATAGCTGTGGATGTAAATACTCGGTAGTGTTGACGAGTATTGGGAAGCTATAGTGTTCAAGAACAGTAACGAGAGTCGGAAAGTTACTGGTATACCGGGATAGCTATTAAAGAGAATACTCGGTAGTGTTGAAGAGTATTGGAAAGCTAGGTATATGGGGACAGTAACGGCAAGTGGAAGCTAAATACTCGGCAGTGGTGTTGAAGAATTGTGGCATAAGGAGAGTCGGTGATACTGAGGCTGTGGAAGTTAGACAGAGAGTTACATAAATAGACAGATAGTGAGGTGAAAGAGGAGACTTCGATCCGAGCAGTTGAATATACAGACGCTGTTTAGTCAGTTGAATATATAGTCGCTGTGGAGGTCGGTAGGCGGATAGTTGAACGTGATACAAGTATATAGTGATATAAATATCGCGTAAACAGTCTACAAGAGTCTGTAACAGACCGGCAGTCTAAGATTGGAACGCGTAGTGAAATAAATAATTACTAATATCGTGGAAATAAATAGTAGTGTTAAATGGTTAGATAAATAGTGTTAGTGTTATCTAGTTAATTATAGTTTTAGTCTTAATTAATTTTTAATAATTGTCTAATACTAGACTTCACCCAAATAAATAAAAACGTTACATTAATAATGTATGCGGCCGAAAGCGTTAAGCAAAATAAAAACATAAAAGTTTGATGATCCCAAAAATTGCTTATTGGAAAAAATCTCAATTTGCGATTTTACCTAACTTAGGCAAAATAAATTAAAATATATGGCGTTTACTTAAATAATTGTTAATCCTTTGTACAATCAGTTAGCAAATACTTTGTATAGATTTATACATTTACTAAAGCCAAGTCTAGCCAGATTGTAAAACATTGCTAAGGCCGGCGCCACACATGCAGTTGTAACCGTAATTCATTGTCATATTTACGGTTCCGCTGAGCGGTTGTGCGTCACTTAATAAACATACATATTGAAATCTTATCAAGTTGAGTTTTGCTAGATATCTAGTAATCATGATATGGAGGGTACAGTGTGCATTAATGCATACTATATGCCGTTAAAAAGAAGAAAAGGAAACCAAGAAAATATAGGGTTAATTCACTAAAATTAAAAAAATCTGATGTGGACACCACACGACTTCCTTGTACGCAAGACCAATATGAAGTATAGACCCAAATCAAGGAGGGACCCAAATATAAAATTGCACGTATTTGACATTAATATGAATTTTTTTATTTTTTTGTTATTTTTTGTCCTAATCCATAGCAAGCTTCATTACAAAAACCAAAAAGTATATAAGTTTTAAATTTACATATCTCGCCTAAACAAAGGGCTAATTTATTAATACTTGATGTGCTAGACGCAGAATTTAATTCTCTAAAACTCTTATTTGAAGCATTTATTTCTAAAATCAAAATGAAACCATTTTATTCAAGAAAAACTGTTAACAACTTCAGGTAATATATCACTTCCGGTTAGCCTGTTTTACCCACAATCTGCTGTGTTATTCCAATTGATATAAAATTCTTATATATCAAATTTGAAAAGTTTTGGATTATATTTTAATATAGTTTTTCATTAAAATCTATTATAGGCTTCAAATAAAGTACCATTTCTGGAAATTATGTAATGACCAAAAAGGGAGGTGCACAACTAGATGTTATAGAAGTCCTAAATACAAAATTTCAACTTTATACGGCTTACCATTTTTGAGTTATGCGAGATACGTACGTACGTACGTACGTACAGACGTCACGACGAAATTAGTCAGAATGGATTCAGGGATGGTCAAAATGGATATTTCCGTTGAAATCTGAAAACCGAAATTTTTCGCGAATGCAATACTTCCTTTACTTTGTACAAGGAAGTAAAAATTAAAACTATATCCCGAAAAATTCCACTGATATGTAAAAGGTGGTGCCAAATGTCATGGGCTATGAAATATGGCAGATCAAGAAGAGAAATAGCTAGAGAAAAGGTCAGGCAATAGGAGAAAGAGAAAGACAGAGTGTTGATTTCTGCGCAACAGCCCATCAAGTTTGGCACGGACTTCGATAAATCGTTTCATGCGGTTGCAGTTGTTCAGCCGAAAATGTGTCACGCTTCTATAAGACACCACGCATTTTTAAAAAAAAATGAAAGTCTTGAAGAGGCGTGGCAGACCAATTAAATCACGATGAAGCTTGAACACCTTACTTGGTATATTTCTTTAAAAGCAACAAAAACCTATACCCAACAAAACTAGACCTTAGTTTTCCAAGCATTTATTAAGGTTAGATAATGTTAAAATGTATTTAAGAAATTGCGTAACCAAAACTATTCGGGATTTTAATTTTTTGAACACGATCTCGCAGTTTGGAGACACTTTCTGTTTTAAAACAGCGGTTGTTACCGCTCACGATGAGTTAATAGCAAAGTTTAAAGTATAAATAAACTTACCCATAAAACAATAAACGGTGTTAAAAATACAATTTATAATGGCTGTACCACTTGCTTCATCCCCAAAATTTGCTAAAAATTTCCCATAAATTATTCCGAAAGATACTAATGGCGATACTGTTACTATCTGCAATATATTCCATCATTTTTTTTTATTATAAAAATATTTCTTTAAAAATCACTTTAAATTTAAAAACTCACAAACATGACTGCCAGTGCTATGGCAATCGCGTTACCCCAACCTCCTTCTGGGGATTCCAACTTGTAGAAGGTTTTATCCTTTTCAACTTCAACATCACTTAAAATCATTTTTCTAACTAATAAAACACCCGATTATTCTTATTTAAATTCTAATGTATTATCATCTTCACGTTCATATCAAGCATATCATTTAGTCAACAATGTCTTGGATAATTTACAATCGCTTGATAACTTGTCATAAGATTCGTATTTAAAACTCTATATTCAAGAAAAATATGATGATAGGTATTTATAATTAAAATATTTTTCTTAGTAACAAGTTCTTGCGTACATGGAATTAATTATCAAAGAATTAATTACTTGCTTGACTTCTTATCAATTAACTTAAAATAAATATGAAATATATATATGTTTAAGAAAATAACAATATGTAATTTACATTTAAGAAACATAAATATTTAATTTGGCACTTTTTACCACTAGTACGAATTCTATCTTGCCTCAAATAGTGTCTTGTACGTATGTAGGTAGTTTTTTCAGGAAGTTTTTTCAGTTCAGATTCATATTTCTACGGTTTTGTTCATTAGTTCTTTGGTCTGTACATGGAGTAAGGAATCAATATGGAGGGAGTATTTACATTCGCTAGTGAAGCATCTTCTCCCTCTACAATGTATATACTTTGTCAGTTGAAGGTACAAGGTTGTTGCTGTCAGTTGTACATAGTTAACTCTTGAACTGCATTATGTAAATTTTCTTGCAATAATATTAATTCTGCATTTAACATAGATCATTATTTGCAGATTTTTTGTAACATGGTGATTTGTGATTTCAAATATTTAATTTAATATTTGCTGCGCGAATCCCCACATCAATGTGTATTACAAGGAGGAGCTACAGTACCTGCGTCCATCCCCACCGTGCTTCACTCCCCTTGCCCATAGTTCCAGTTTATGCTTTCTCTCCATATTTATTCCTACCTACATGGTTCTGTAGTACTGTTACAGTAGTCACAGCCTACCTGATTTTCTTATTCTTAATAATTCTAGAGTGACCTCGTATGTGATTCGTTGTAAAATTGTTTCCCGCACTTTTAGTGCGAAAAAAACACTGTCATTTTGTACCTAATCTCATAAATAGCTATTATGTTATAATTTTTATTTTATTTGGAACCCGAGCACCCAATGCAATTATCAATTTCCGGCGCTTATGCTTATGGCCGTATTCTGTTCAAAACTGTGGTGTTACAGATTCGTAAATCTGACAAAATACAACAAACATCGGACACCGGTCTTATTAGCTAGAACTTGTCTGTTAGCCGATCTGGGCTTTCACTGGTCGACACGAAATTTAAATAAAAATAATAATGAATTATTATTTATTCACTTAACTAATGTAGAATAATAAAAAAAATTAAAATCGTGACAACCAGTAGCACTATAAGTTTTTAATTTTGCAAATTTTAATATAAATGTCTGATTTAGGATCAATATGTAACGGATTAAATAAATTCAAATGATACTTATAGCTGGTTTATGATGGATTTAATTTATAAATAGATTTGAGCTGTTTTTTGGCGACACACTGGTTTGATGCTGGTTAGGTAGTGTTTTGAAACTTATTATTTTCTCAAATGAAAACGGTTTTGAACCAGCCGGTAGCAGTGGTTTGAAACGTTTTCAAAGTGTGGGAAGAGGGCGAGGAGGTTTAACCTCAACAATTTGCTCAGTGTTTTTTGTAAACAAACTTGACAGATTCGATTCATTCGAAATAATGAATAGAAATTTTCTAAATATATGTGTATCCAGTTTATTATTGAATTGCTCTCTATATCACTACTATCCCTTAAAAAATGCATGAAATTAATTTGCTCTATTGCATTTTCATAGTCATAGAATAAATTTCAAGAAAATTTGCACTTCCTGATCTTCAATCCTAGTGACAAATAAACTTTTATTTGATAACTCTATTTGTCAAATTCAAATACGACATTACGTCATTGTTTTAAAACTATACATTTTGGCGAGTCGAAAAACGATGACGTCAGGTACGAAACGGTTTGAAAACCTTGTTGAATACGGTTCGTCGCCAAGAAACAGCTTTGATTTATCTTGTTGGTTTATAGTGAATTTAATTAAAGATATGAAATGTGTCCAATCAACTTCTTTTATTGGGTCTTGGGTCACATGGTTTGACACAAATGGGATAACAGTTATATAACCTCTTAAAGAATAAAACTACAGATGATATAAAGCCATATTTTCGGAATCCATTTCAACAAATTTCTCAAATAAAATGAAAATTCAGTTCAATTTTCATTCTCCCCACCAAAACCATTGCTTGAAATACTGTAAAATAATTGGACGCATTCGCAAATTTACATTTATGGGCAGCTTCGTAAAAAAGATTAAGCTAATCCTTATTTTTGGATTAGTAAATTGTATTCTATTCCGGTATTTAAAATTTAATATTGATTGTATTATCACAAAAGGTAGATATACTAGGATTAGATTAGACTATATTTTAAGAAATAAACTGTCAAAATTAGGGTAGAATTCGCTAATCCAAATACTTAATATTTGTTATGACTCTGCTAGTATGAATGTAAAATATGGTGATATTTTAAATGTAAGTTTTAAATCACACATTTTTTAAGTTCATCATGAACCAGTAAAGACAGACTGGTACAATTTGTATTTATAAATGTAAATTCGTAAATCCAAATTTATAAATTAAATCCATCATAAAGCAGCCATTAGAATATTATGCTCTGTTCCATTTAAGCCATTCAGTAGATGGCACTGCCAACAGCGCAAATCTGAAGTAGCCGAAATTACATTGGATAAACTTGTCTCCAATTTAAGCCAATCAGAGATGTCAAAACTATTCCCTATGCTCCGCAATACGGAATGGCTTAAATGGAACAAGGTATACAAAACAATGGCGAGTAATTGACTAGCAGTGTTGCGTTCAAATAAATTTTCTTTATTTCCCATTCGTGACACTGCTATTAAAGCCATATTTTAATCAAATGAACATAAAATTTATAAAAAAAAATCGTTATATAAGGGCATAAAAATATTATATCACTGAATTCAGAATTAAATTCGCCGATGACCAAATAAAAATATATGTTCTTCATGAAAAGCAAACAAGATCAAGTTCAAATTCATATAATCATAATTAGCTGAAATATCTATCGAGATTAGTTTTCAATACGGGTTAGTACGCTAGGTAAGAAGATCCCTTCAGATCTGTATTTTCCGTCTACTCAGTGGCGTGCAGTCCATATGTGCAAGGTGTGCATACCCTACACCCTATAAATATTTCCAAAATAACGTGTCAAAATTATGGTTATTTTTATTATATATTTTATTTATTTGTTAGTTTAGTGCTTATTTGGTTTTTGAAAATATAAAAATCTGATGTGGCCAACACATAACCTCTCGCCAGATATTTTACCTGGTTGTACGCATAAAACGAAAAATATTTTTAAATACAAATACATATATTCATGTCTCACTACAAAATAATTCTCACATATATTTGCAAAATCTATGGGATATTTTAAAATAAATTATGTACAATACATACATTTTCTTTATATTCAATATCCTGAAATTTTCTTTTTCTACTTTCTTTTTCTTTATATTCGTCATTTTTTCGCAAATTCCTTTTATATTCTTTTTTACATATATTCTTTTGCGTTGTTGCCTTTTTTACCTCTCGCTAAGAGAGGTATTGTATTCATGCTAAAAATCGCATATCCAGATTTTAATGAATAAGCACGTTTTAAGGTCCCTAGTATCCGATTATAACATTTTTAAGATGATGTCCGTGTGTGTGTGTGTGTGTGTGCGTGCGTGTGTGTGTGTGTGTGTGTGTGTGGATGTTGGATTCACAAATACTATGAGACTTAAGACATTTTTAACTACGGATTCCTCAATCTAACAATAATGGGAAGAGTCCAGTCAGTTTTGGTAACAATTGGACAACCGGAAGTAGTAGTTACAAGAAAAAAATCGTCTAAATATTATTTATCGAAAATTTATGTAAATACTTATATTAAAGAAAGTTAAATTCTTTATTCGATAAATATAAATTCATTATTATATCTTCTATAGATTTAGAGATAAAGAAAGGCATATAAAATAATTTGATGTAAAAAATCTCAGATCAAACTACTGCAAGGCAAGAAATTCAAATGTTTGTAATTGACACATAAATGTCACTGTCAAAAATATTTGTATGCCTCTGTCAAAAATATTTGTATATTATTATGAAGATTATGAAAATAAAAAAAAGTCAACAACGCAAAAGAATATACGTAAAATCTTAGAACAATAAGTAATACCCAGAGGATTAAGATACATTTTTATCGCTTCGTTTGTAATACTCGATTAATATTAATAATTTTTAAAATAAGAGCCCAACCTCATTCGGTCGGTTTATATTTTCAACAAATTATAAAATCTACACAAATGGTTAGAAATTTCTAAAAAATTCTTTCGGCTACTTTGAGAGGCTTAAAATTATAAAAAAAAAAAAAAAAACTGGGCCAAGTTTTCTAGTCCAGATTTAGCTTCTACCGATACCCTTTTGGCACAATGAAAAACTTCGTAAATATCCAGTACAGTAAAACCTACCTTGCAAGACAAAGGGGACAATACTTACAGAAAAAATTGCAGGGCCTTTAAAGATACAATGCCTAATAAAATTAAAACTGGTATTACTAATACAAGCGATGTGACCCAATATTAACTGGCGGGATGCTTGAATAACATTCAGGTTTAGTAAGTTTAAAATCTATATTTTAAATTAGTCGAAAAAAATTTCGCAACTTTTATCTAGTTTTTTTTTTTTAATAAATTTGTTAGTTTAAAATGTAAACCGACTGAACTTATTACGGGTTGGGCTCGTTCATGAATTAACTTTTAATTTATATTTGACAAATTACTTTTATTTATTTATTTATTAAAAATAACTCTTGCCATATGGTTAGAGTCTACATTTATTTACACACATATGTAACTTTTATTGCATTTTATTATACATACAGAACTTATAAAAAAATGGTCTGTTACTTACCATTTCTTATAAAACTTTACGGATAAATATTTTAGGGTCAGAAGGAATATGTTAAAATAAAAATATTTATTTTATAATACAAATTTATTATTATATATTTATGAGACGACAAAATCCCTGGCGAATTATATCAGAAAACTTTTACAAAGCTACTTTTTCACTGAAAATTTGAAATAAACAAAATGAAAATTACAAACGATGAATTACATCCCTCTGCTGGGATCTGAGCATCATACACGCGTTACAGACAGCATCACATAGCGGACATTACATTATTATTTATAACACATTTACCTTATCTGGAAATTTTATCGCTTTCGTAAATGTATATATTTATCATAATTAGTAAATTAAAGAAATGAAATTAATAAAAAATGACGTAAACCTAAAGGGACAAATTGAAAAAATCAGTTACTCTTTGGCCCCAAATCATTTAGAACTTTCGATCAAAAATACAAACAATGAAACGAATGAATTAGTATGAAAATCGAAGAGTTCGCTAACCGATTTTGTGCGATTAAAAAATGTGCTTTTACCGAACTACTGATCGTAAAAATGAAGGAACAATAGTTTTCGTTCTTCCTAAAATCAAGGGTCGTTATAATGGGTCAGGGGGCCTCTTGGGAAGGGTATAAAATAATAAAAACAGCACAAGACTAGAGACTTTTTTTATTTAAAAAATCCTAATAGTATATTTTTTCAAGTATCAAATATTTCGGTTGTATAGCAATGGTATAGGAAAAAGCTAACACGAAAATGCGTACTGTGTTTTATTTTAATTAAAAAAGTATTGCGCGGGCCCCAAAAACACGCGCGTATATGGCGACATAGGCGTCCGTGACACCAATGGTAAAAACCTTACAGCAATGATCAAACGGAAAGTACAATGAGATCTGCGCAAGTAGAGGTTTGGGGTAGAGACGAACCATGGGTTATTTTGAAAGCAAAATAGTATCAAACAAAAATACTGATAGACTATTATCGCTTTTCTTATACAATTAATTTTTCTGAACAACTACTAAATCAATGTTGCTAAAAAAATAACCCAAATCATGAATAAAATAATAATAAAAATTAATTTGTTATAATAATATATAATAGATCATAATCGAAATTAATATTTATGATTATCGTTTTAATGTTTCTTTCCAAATATATCGGTTGCAGCAGGTGGTTGATATACACATTGCCTGGTTTTCGCTGTTATGAAAAAAAAATACTTAATAATATAAATGATGTTTGGCGCCGCTATAGGTTTTGGTCGCGGCGATCGACACTACCTGCAACAGAAAAAATAATATTAAAATGATTATTTTTTGACATTTCTTACAACCAATGAAATGTTCCATTTTGTGTCACGTCCTGTCATTATTATACTGAGAATAAAGCTCTAGAGATTATTCCCGGGAATAATATCTGTAGCTTTTGTTGATAGTCAGGATTTTGTGCCAGTTCTGATCAAGAAATAAACCAAAAAATTATAGAAACCACTTCTAGAAATACAAAAATTAGTAATTATGTCTTTTTTGATTATTTATTTTGCATTGTCAAAGTGCGTTCTAGTTGTCAAAACAGACTTACCAACTGAGCCATGTAAATGAATGAAGCTAGTTAATTACGATAGTAGATAGCGTTACTATGTTTGAAACTTGTGGATCAAAAAATAATCTAATTAAATATAATTCGAGAGTTCGATAAATTAGTAAATAATTTTCCAGATTTTTCTCAAACTTGTTGCCATTTGATAGCCGCTTTCTTTTTATCAAGAAGATCAACTCCGAGTAGCACATATCTACCCCAAATCGTTATTTTTAAAAGGGGATAAATGATCTTGTACTACCCAGTTTCTTCGTCCCCGCTCCCGCGAAGCACCACCTTTGAAACAGGATCATATATATCCTGAACTGATCCCGAATGTCAATGTCACGTCAATATGACTGACTGCTATGTGTTTTGTCTTTTTTTGTAAGTATTTGAAATTAAAATGAAAATGAAGAAATTAATTAGTTTGAAACGTTATATCATGTTTCATTACCATAAGAAATACATCCATATTTAAATACACAAAGGTAAAAGAATTTAATATGTCAAAATCAAATCAACAGACTATCGGCCTAATTCTCTAAGCAAAATTGTTAAAATTAACAACCATTTTCAGTTGTTAATTTCAATGTCAGTTGCTAAGTTCAAAATCCCAATTCACTATTAAATCAAGTTGCTAAAATTTAACAACTAGTCGTTACGTCGAGTTGTTAATCTAGCAACTGCATTTCTCTCGTTGCTAGTATTGAACAATCGTTGTTAAATGGTTTTCCTGAAAATTTTGCGATAGGAAATAAACTTTTACTGGAAATAGAGGGACGACAGCAAAAGTAAACTATTTATAAACTAATATATACTTACATGTCCAATAATTATATACCTAAGATTGCAAAGAAATTTGCAAGATGTTAGTAATCCATTCCCGATACTGACAGCGGGAAAAAAATATTTACAGAGATATTCAAACTGAGCAAGTGTCGTTTAATTCGTGAATTGGATGGTCTCATGCTTCAAGCATAATGAGTCAGTATATGCCCGCATGTCTCATGTTACAAGATGAAGGGTTTAAATTTATTCCAAACTTAAATATTTTAATTCTTAATATTGAACAAATTTTCAAATTCTCTCCCGAAAAGATCTAAATTCAATTTTTTGAAATTTATTTTCATTTACCTTACACATTTAAATTTAAACAGCCATTTCAGCATTGTCAAATGTCTATTATTTTTACTGCTCAAACTTCTAGACGATGGTCATGCGTCATTCCCGATGATAAGATTCTTGAAATTTCGAAATCGGCCGCATCGAATGAATAAACATATACTAAACTGGAGAACTTCATCAGATTCTCCTAACAATTAAGCCTAGCTATGGGTCTTATAAAGAGATTACAGGGCAAAATTTCAATTTTTCAAGTCAATCAACCATTTGCAAAATTTCCAACTAGCAGTTATCAGAACTGAAATGCAAAAGTAGCTTTGTTATTTAATTAGTCCACAATGATCATGAAATCTACCATTAGAGAATATTGTTCCGCGGAACATCTTGCACCCCAAATTTTCTTATCACTCATTATTAAAAACTCAAACGTCAAACGAATCAAAATCTGTCACTTTAGGTTGTGAATAGAGTATAAATATGTACAAATATTGAGAATCGACATGCCTTTTAACTCACTTGTTCATAACTTCACTGCTATATGTAACAACGATTGTTCAGAACGACCGTTTTTAACAATGTCGTTAATTATGTATACCAATTGAATGACAGTTGTTACAAGAGTTGCTAAAAATCGTTGTTAACTCTCAGTTGTTACCTAACGACTATGTTAACAACTATCTTAGAGAATTAGGCCGTATAACTTCTTATTTTAAAAAATATACTGTTATTTTTAGGAGTAGTTCAGTTCAGTTCAGTACGAGGTAAGATCAGTTCATTTTCCCCCTAAAAAGAAAGCGCCTGATAATAGCCACTCAAGCCCTACGGGTTTTCGTGACTATTGCCTGGCAACAAGTTTTCGAAAAATTTATCAAATTATTTTCAATTTATTCTCACTCTCCTGTTATGTTAACTGAAAATATATTCAACACGTAGTGAATCAGTAACCGTGAAATCTGAGACATTCAAAAGTATTGGCGACTTTTCAAAGATAATAATATATAATTAAATACAACATAAACATGAAAGAATGTATAATATAAATACAATACAGATGTCCTTATAATTTATTCGTATCTACTTTTTGAGAAACATATAAGATGAATTGAACCAAAGGAATATGTCCAGAGTATGAAATTTTCAGGACTAATAGTTATTTAAGTATTAAGGTCAGTAAGTGCTCCCTACCGGTTGAGGATGATAAATCCGATATCGGTAGAAAAGCATTTACTGACCGCAATGCTTATTACGTTTTTTGCACGATCGACGCCCAAAATTAAAATAAATAAGATTTGAAAATTATAATGACATATCAAAAAATTTTAGTTGTCATTTTGAAAGTAAGCTTTGATTGTTGTCCTTGTTGTTTTTATTTACACATCACTTACCGCCTCCGCCTCATCCAGTAAGTGAGCCACATCACTTACCGGTCAGTAATTTATAAATAAACCTTACTGCCTTAGAAGCCCTATCGGTAAAGGTTAAAAATACCCAATCGTGCAAAAAATATATTAAATAGGTACAAATTCTTTGAAGAAAGACAAATATACCGGGTGTCTACTTTTTTATGGACCATAGGAAATACAATGTTAAAATTTTCATAGGGCTGTAAATTCTGTCCTATTAATTTTAGAACTACTGTGTAAATACAAAATATGTTCAGAATGAAATACTGCATGAAATGAGCTTAAATTTATCGATATAATAGGTTCTTGTCATGAGGTAAATGTACAATAAAATATCCGTCTTTAAGGTTTTTTAGAATGCCATGCAAGAAAAACCATACAATTCAAATAGAATAGTTTGACTTTGACAGATAAAAGTTTATTAACTGACATTCAATCGTTAATATTGTTCCATTGGCTGGTAGCACGAGCATGGTTCTAACACCGGTTTTAACTAAAACCATACTAACAACTTGGCACGTGCTTCAGGGTTATTAACAAAATCAATGTTGCCAATGTACTGAATAAGCAGAAAATGTACTGACAGCCATATTTAATCAATTTGAAGGATTTATTTAAAGCCGTTTAAATACGATTTTTGTCTTACCTTCTTTGTATAAATAATTAAAATAATGAAGTCAAATTTATTGAATATGGTTGTCAATACATTTTCGAGTTAATCAGTATATTGGCAACACTGATTTTGTTAATAACCCTGAAGTATGTGCCATGTCGTTGGCATGGTTTTAGTTAAAACAGGTGTTGATCCTCCTTGCAGGTGTTAGAACCACGATCATGCTACCAGCCAATTGTGTTTTTTCTGCGATGGTAAATGTACCCATGCTTACTGATAAATAAAATAATGAATTCAATGATTATTTATGACACATGTCATCGCGAATCCCAAGCACTACAATTGTTTAAAATTTTGTGCTATTGCTCATCGCACTCTGTAAATAGGTAAAAATTATTACTATTATTTTACCTCTCTTAAGCAAACGAAACGCATGTAAACCATAATTTTGGACTTTTTAGATGTAGTTTTTAATTCTGGGCATTTTGTAATTACACTTTTGTTCTAAAATTAATAGGGCAGAATTGACATCAAAATGAGAATTTTACCTTTGTATTTCCTATGGTCCACAAAAAAGTAGACTCCCGGTATACATTAAATACATTAAAGTTTTAACAATTAATCGACAATATTTAATATGTATTATAATTATAATACAATTTATAAATTATAAAAAAACAAAGAAAATTTTATATCTGGAGCATATTAATTGGAATTTGCTTTGCCGTGATGTGTACTCATGTTTTGCAGTACTTTGGTGTAAAATCATTTTTTGGCTTTAATTCGGGAGTAATGCGGACTGGAGCATAGAAAACGTAATGAGTGTATTTCTCTGTCGATAAAATGGGGTGTTTCGAAATGCTTTCTGCTTTTGATGCTAGAGGATCCAGTGGTTTATTATGATTTTTGAATATATGTATATTTTTTTTATTTTTCATTTATGTAGGTATTTATATTCATAATTCGTATACAATAATGTAATTTATAACAAGATAGATAGATAGATACACAGACACACAGTACTTATTTTATGGAAATGTAAAATAGAGAAAACGGTTGCTTCATATTTTTATTTTATTGGTTATAAAACTTGATGTTTTTAATAAAGAGTAATCTTGCCGACTTTCCGAGAAAGGTCAAGTTCAGCGATAAAAGTTTTATAAAACCGGAAAGATCAACAAAAGATTTTTTTACAAAATTAACTTTTTATCAAATAGACTGAAAACAAGAAACCCCATTTAAAACTGAAAGTATAACAGATAAGAAATGAAATCAGTTTTCCAATTTGCAGACATATTTTGCAAACTTACTATAGTAAAAATATTTATACAGCGGAAACACGTCATCAAAGTTTGTAACTAGATAATGACGTCATGAAATTACAAGGTTTACATGATATTCTAATTTAATTTAAAAAAAAAATGTAATGTGTTGCATAATCATATTTACGTGCGATGCTAATTTTTGCGATCAAGTTAACAGAGGATTACAGCTCAATCGAATTAAGAGAAATTAGTCAAAAATAGTGAAAGTATATGCTTAATAATGAATATTAATAAATAAAATGATATAATTGAAATACTTCGGAAATAAGGGGGTTTTGTTTTAGCAGCTCGTCACTCATATGAAATCCATATATATTATTTTGATTGGCGACTCAAAGACCACCTATAAATATATAACGAATACCGAATTAGGGGCGGAGCCTACTACCAATGGAAGTAGAAAAATTCAAATAGCGGAGGCGTGGCTAACAGTCCAATTCTCAAACAGTTTTTATTTGAATATAAATATTTTGCATTAAATTTAATAATTTAAATACATTTCCAATTATAAAACATGTCGACTTGTACAGTATAATAATATTCATTTATTTTTTATAAATATAATTTAGAAATAGCATATATTTCAAGAACATTTAGGTCCACGAAGAAAATAGTTTGATATAAAACCTTATATACGTGACGTCACATCTATATTTTCAAATTTCGGAGGACTATAACTCGCTTATTAATAGGAATTTTTTCACCAGATTTTCACCGACAGTCTTAGTTTTACTTATACGTTCAGATGAAATTATAAAAAAAAAATAGTGGAATCCCCTATTGATTTATTAGACGAATAATAACTGAATATCATTGTAAAACAATATATTTCCAGTTTATGGTATTGAAAATTCGTTGTAGGGCACACCAAGTAGGATTTATGTAACACATGACAGAAGCGAAAATGAAAAAAAGGACTATAATTATTTTAAATAAATGAAAAATGCTATGTTCGACTTAAATTTAATTAAAATGTGCTTTTCTTATAGTGTGCAATAAATAGTATTTATTTTCTTCGTTTTCCTAAACATATACATCACTTGGCCATTACTACAGTTTTTTTTTCATTTTGTAATGTTTTGATGACGTGCCTCCTGCGTAAATATTTTGCCTATACTTGAATTGAGTAAGGCACATTACTACATATTTGCTGTCAGCTGCAAGGGTGTTGTTCAACAATACAAAATAAATCTTTACTTATTTCAATTATCCACGACGACATATATGCTGGTAGTAGTGGTAATTTAATAACTATCCAACTACAGCAAATAATTATTCTCTATCACAAGTAAAACAGAGTTCTGCCTTATCTTTAGCAGATTAAACTAGTAACCAGCATAACTTTGGTGGACATTCTGAAACCACTATCTACCGGATATCGCGGTACAACGACGGAAAAGTATTTGCCACACTCTAAATGGGACATTAGTTTGATAATAAAAGGAAGGAATTTGTACTAAATCGCGACAGGAACTTTTAAATTGTTTGGAGTTTCCCTGAAAAATTTTGTTTGGGACATTCCAGCGTTTTTAAAAATTCTACAAAATTAACTAACAGTGAATGAACATTCTATACAGGTGTTCATTTTGAATGGGCCACCATTGCTATCTCGAGAACTATAAGAGCTAACAAAGACGGTTAAATGGCCATACAATTTCAATTTCACAATACAAATTTAATGAAAAGAAGAATTATTTTTTTGGTTCTCAAAATACCTAACTTTTTTATTTTAAATGGGATCATATATTTTTTATTTGCTCATTCGTTAGAGAATTTAATTCTGAATTCAGTGAAATAATATTTTTATTCTCTTACATAACGATTTGTTTGAGAAAAATTACATGTAAAGTTTCATATTAATTTGATTAAAAATATGGCTATAATAAATAAGTGGCTGGTAGCACGAGTGTGGTTCTAACACCTGTTTTAACTAAAACCATGCCAACGACATGGCACATACTTCAGGGTTATTAACAATATCAGTGTTGCCAATATACTGATTTACTCGAAAATGTATTGACAACCATATTAAATAAATTTGACTTCATTATTTTAAATTGTTTATACTACAAAGAAGGCAAGACAAAAACCGTATTAAATATTTTTAAATAATGCCGTCAAATTTATTAAATATGGCTGTCAGTACATTTTCGGCTTATTCAGTACATTGGCAACATTGATTTTGTTAATAACCCTGAAGTACGTGCCGTGGTTAGTATGGTTTTAGTTAAAACCGGTGTTAGAACCACGCTCGTGCTACCAGCCAATGTCATGAATGGAATAAAACTTTAGATGCATTTTTCTCGAAAAAATCGTTATGTAAGGGTATAAAAATATTATATAACTGAATTCAAAATTAAAATCTCTAACGAATGAGCAAATAAAAAATATATATTCTCATTTAAAATATAAAAGTTAGGTCCCGTATTTTGAGAACCACTGATCGAAAAAAAATATTTCTCTTTTATTTAAATTTGTCTTGTGAAATAGATATTGTTTGCCCATTTAACTATCTTTGTAGCTCTTATAGTTCTCGAGATAGCAATGGTGGCCCATTTAAAATGAAGACCCAGTATATATTAAAAAAAAAAACTAAGTAAAAGTGAATACATTATTTTCATTGTTAGAATAAATTATATGATTCGTGCATTTTAAGAAATTCATATTGCGTTTTTTCATAGTCTAATTATTTCTTTTAACTAGAATATAGATATTGCTTTCTGCTTGAACATATAATTAAAGTAATGATCATTATTTACATTAAGTAAGCATTAACACGACACTAAAATTATTTTTTCATAATGCAAATAATAGTACCTATTAAAAAACAAGTTTCATAAAGCAATCTGGTAATGGACGATTGCGATAACAGGCCGTATGAAACATCTTTTTTATACTATTTTTTCTATTGAGGTAATTTTATAATTCTATAATAATTTTAAAAATATCAGATGTTAGGTAGCGCTTCCCACTAAAATTTTTAACTTCACATATGAAAATTAGTAATTTGAGTATATATGTCATTCATCTGTAAGTTTTGAAAACAGTCATCCCACCTCTAGATCATAAAAAGCTTCAAAAACAGTGCGTTTATAGACATGTTTTAGCGCTTTTATGGTGTCTATTTGTAATCCGTTATATAGGGAATACAATGTTATTTTTTTTCTTTTTCAGTTAGTTACCTATTAATATTAAACAAAAATGTTTCAAATACAGGTTATAGACAATAAAATTTTACACCTATAACACTAATCAGATTTTATTTTGCATGTTTTGTATCCTGAAAACCGAATTTGAAATTTTATAAATATAGCTCATTTAAAATGACAGCCGTGGAATGGACCTTTTCAATTTAAGGGCTATCTCTTTCTATCGCTACAAATAGTAAGAAAATGGCGCGAACAACTGCCAGTTGGGCTGTCACTCGAAACGTCAAAAATATTGCAGTGATTAAAATACATGTATTCTCGGTGAAAATTTACATTGTTAGACATTTTAGCTCCAATAAAAACTTTTGTAACTTCTTTCGGGATGTTTTTTAAAGATGTCAAAGATTTGTCTCACATTTTACGTGTAAATTTTTTAGAAACAAACGTCATAGATTTCAATTGTTCTTACTATGCGGAGATCCCCATTGCGCATATCTTCTATCTCTTTAAATTGAAAAGGTCCATTGACACACAATTACAAATAAATGCATAAATGTTTGAAGTATCACTGTCAGAAAATGAGTTTATTAGGTTAGATACTAATTTGTTTTAATTGTGTTATAAAAAGAGATTTCGTAATTACTATATTACTATATATTGTGTTTCGGTTTATAAATAGAACGTTTTTATTAAAATAATCTGCAATTAATTCAATGGTACTATTGTGACATTTCAAACATCATGCTTTTATTTGTCATTTTGTGTCAATTCCATGGCTATCACTACAAATGAACTATATTTATAAAATTTCAAATTCGATTTTACAGGTTACAAAACGTGCAAAATAAAATCTGATTAGTGATTTAGGTGTAGAGTTTTACTATCTATAACCTTTCTTTGAAACCCTGTAGACTCAAAGACACCGAAATAGAAAAATTTATTAATGACAATGTTAATATACTTCTTTTCTAATATTTATACAAAAACAAATTAAACTACATAGAACAACCTAAACTGAATTAAAATATTTGTATACCAAGAAACTTCAATCATATTTTGTAATATGATTTCTTATTTACATCAAATATCTTAATATATATCAGCAATCAGCAGTGACTTATTAATTTCTCTGAGGACATATTTTCTGTCAATACTAAATTAGCCTAGCAGTAGCAGAAATTCCATGTGGATACGAACCTCTAGTAACCGCAGTTAATTAAGTAATCTCCTAGTTTCTCCACAACAGACGCAGCTTGCTGAGGTTGGATTGGGTCTTCATACAGTGATACCACAACGGCTGCAAAGTAAAAGATATTAGTGATCCAGCCAAATATGCATTATTTACAAAATATATCAATCAATGATTTAGTAACTGCATACATCGTAGTACCAAATATGAAACCTTATGATTAATTTCAATATTTTAAGTATTGTTATGAGCCACTCTAAGTATGTAGTATAGTATAATATATTGATTTAAATAATATAGAGTGTTTTATGGGGTCTCGTGGTCGTGTGCCTGATTGTCAGCTCGCAAATCTGGGGAACCAGGTTCGATCCCGACCGACGCCAAATATTTCGAATTTTAAATGGGTCAAAATTGACCCCTGTGGTGCACTCTCCACGCCAGCAATGAGTGCCCGGGAGGTGACGCCTGGTAAGCGCCCGCACGGTGCAAATATTTCATCATTACCTATATCTGTGTACAAAGTAGATTGGCACACCCAGCAATAGGTAATAAGCCGTGATGATATATTTATTTTATTTCTTTAAAACAACCAGTGCTTTTTTGGGTAAACTAATGACTTTAGAGAAAAATGTAATACTCCAATACTCGTATAAAATTAGGGGTTAATTTATCAGTAATAAACCCAAAATTCAACCAGTGGTTATCAAACGGTAGAACAAAATTATATATTTTTTAATAGTATCCTATATAATTTTTTACTCCATTAGATATAGATTTTTTATCTGATTTCAACCATATAAATAGAGTTATATAACAATTATTTCGAGAAATGTTATTAAAATAATATTACAATATTGAAATAGGCTATGTAATACACAACTATTGATACGATTGTTACCTAGGTTATACTAGTAGTAAAGCCATTTTTATTACATTATTTCTGGTATTTAATACCATTTTTATCGAAATAATTGTTATACAAACCTATACAATATTTATATCGTTGAAATCAGAAAAATATTCTCCATCTAATGGGTATCTAATTATTTGTTTAACTAGGCACTAAAATATCAGATTTACAGTACAGGCTGCAGTTTCATTGCCGAAGTAATGAATGCTGCCGAAGCTGTTTGGTACCGTGTTGAACACATGATTTTTTTGCCGATTTTAGAACTAATATTAATTTTGAAAGTTATCGCCATCAAATTATGTTTCCATGCTTTTGTTGTGAACGGTTGCTAAGCATTTGTTGAGCGTTTGTTATGTAAATAGCAATAATAGGTAGTACAAATATTTTTATTGCATAGGCCGTAAAAGTGACATTTTACAGCCTGTTATATGTTAAAGAAATCATACTTTTAAATCTGGTTGAATTTTCAGTTTGTTATTAATTAAATCCAAACGAAAATTTGACAATCAGACCGCGTTTTATAATGTCTAGGCGTTTTGTAATCTGGCTAATTAGCAATCTTATGAATATTTGCGCAACACATTCGCTATACACTATGCTGCCATCTTTGTTTATAATCGTAGTAAGATTTAATAAATCGCTTTAATGACTGAATTTTTATTCGAAATTCAGGCCTATTCTGTAACTCAGTGGTTAATTTTTAACAACTCGTTTACTGACAACTGAAAAACCAATTTTTTGTTCCATAAAAATATTGATTAATTGGTTTAAATTTTTAACCAGTTGTTAAAAATTTACCACTGAGTTACATAATAGGACGATCGTAAGCTATACTGTATCTGATTTAAGAAAGCAGTGGTGCGAAGATAGGAGTAGTTTGATCTTGTTTTCAAACAAGATCAAATTGCTCCCATTTTCACACCACTGCAATCTTAAACCAGATACAGTATAGTTCTGAACAACGACCACAAATATACTAGACAAAACATGCCCTATACGTCACTATTGTTTGTTATGTTCTCGGCTGGACGGAAAGAGACAAATAGAAACATAGATATATAAAGTCTACTCTAAAGTTTGTCGAGAGATGTCTCTACAGTGCATACAATGTATTTATGACATTTTGCTCCTTTGTTTGGAAGTTGTGGTCGTTCGGGCCTCGATTTTGTAACTTTAAATTCTGTCTGACCACAGGGGTCAATTTTGTGCCATTTAAAATTCGAAAAATATTTGGTGTCGGTCGGGATCGAACCCGGTTCCCCAGATTCGCGACCAGACACTCAGGATCGCGGCCACGAGACCCGATGAGAAATTTATCTACGGGAATTTCGGTAGGACTGTATTCATAACGCAACGGTATCCTGGATTACGATCCATTAAATAATCATGGCATTCACTTGCTCAATTTAATTTTAGACATTTATTTGAAAATCCAGATACACATATAAAACAAAAATAGAATAAGAAGCAAGTATATAAAAACAACATTGTTTAAAAATCAATAGAATAAAATAAATAATTATATACAACTACTTTTACCTTTTCTTAATACTGATAACAATTTGTTTTATGCATTTTATAATTGGTTTTCGTTAATTATTCAAATATAGTACAGTTCATTTTAATAAAACAAGCAGTGACATCTAGCGAATACTCCGTGAGGGGCCTTTACATATCTCTATCCTTAGTTTCTCTTTCTGTCCAGCCGGAAACAAAACAAATGCTATGAAGTTATATCTAGTGTATTTGTGATCGTTGGTTCTGAAATAATCCAGTGCATTTGTTAAAAATATTTCTCATAATAACGCTACTTCATGTAGCGAATATACGACACGTACGTAGTAAACTTATAAATTACAGAGATGGCGCTATAAAAATTTACAACAGCATTGCTAATCTTTCTGTATTGGAATTTTCAAATAAGACAACGCTAACTAGAGGTGAATATTAGAACTACAAAAAGCGGTACATATTTGACATTTACATGAAACTACAACTATATGACTAGAAACACTCTATTATACATGCTTGAATTATAAATAGAAAAATACTAACATATGAGAAAATAATACGAAAACTAAAGAAACAACTGACAGCAATATTACGCTTAAAAATGTCAACAAAAAGTGTACTATTGTTTAATGCGATCAGCGCCATCTCTTAATCCTTGAAAATCCCAATACTATATTTCATGATATGCAAATAAGGATTTTTAATCTAATCTTGTGTGATATTGTGTAAATAACAAATACTAGGAAGTTCAAGGAAAAAATAAATCTAAAAAGTATTGGATAATGATTTTCAGAATAATAGATAATCGTATTTTCAATCAATCATAAGTTTCAAAGGTAGATGTGAAATAATTATTTTTTTCTAGCAATAATACATAAAACATTTACTTTTGAAATTTTACTTTACATATTTGCTTTTAATTTGCAATTAAACTTTAGAAATAAATATTTGCACTTTTTAAAATTTATAACCTCCCATATAATATATTATTAACACCTCGTAAACTAGTTACACCAATATAAATTTTATGGTTTTGTTTCAAATTACCTGTGCATGTGAGCGAGTAATTTTTAAATGCATTAGCTATATAATGTTTTTGTATTAATTTTTCTTTATCACTTTACTATTTACTGGTTTAGTATATAGATTTATGAAAATAAAATATATAGTTTCGGAAATAAAGGTAAAAAGAAAATAGGTATATGATATTTATCAAAGCTTAAAATAACCGACGTGAAATCGATACCAGTATGAATTTAACAAATTACTACAATCTTAGAAATTGAACTGATGCCATAATACAGAATGTCTCAAGAGACGCCCATTTTTTTCGGAATTTGATTCAGAGTCCGATAGCTCAAGTCGAAAATTAAGAGTGGAATTTTTTCTAATTATCTTTCGTCTTCAAGTTATTAATAAAAAACAAAAACGAAAATAAACATTTAAACATTATTAAAAACGAATAACATTAGAAAAAAAGATATTCCACAACTCTAGTTACAAAATGTGTTCAAAGTTCAAATAGGTTGACTCCTTCTTAAAGGCAAACATTCACACGATTTATATTGGAAGCATGAATGCTGAGTTGCATATAATTTCGTCTATTAATGCCACAGCAATGCCGATCACAGTAATATTGTTCAATTTTAAACACACAAATCCGAAGAAAATGATACTTATTAATAGGTTGTTCCAACAAAAGTTCAGAACCATTCAGAACATTACTGAGTTTGCGCAAAGCCATTTTACCGTTCCGACAAGTCGAATTTTAAATTCAGAACTTATAGTGCAGTGTTCCAAGAACGAGTGAATTATGTTCCGAACCGATTCTGAACCGTTCTTAAAAGTTCCAGGATTTTACCAGAATTTTTAATTCTGAATAAGTTTGACGTGCTATCTACACTGACTTATTTTGTTTGTGTTATTAATGAAATTAGCAATGGAAGAAGACAGCGATTTTTCCAAATTGTCAGAATTTTTTAGGGAAAGTGATGGAGAATTCTTGGACGATGTTATGGAAATAAGGCAAAACAGTGAAAATTACGTACGGGTGGTAGTGTCTCAATACAGTAATCTAGTTTTTCTGGAACACAATGTTTCTTGACAGGTGTAGTTTTATTTATATTATAATTCTCAACTGGTTCTAAATCGTTCCAACACTAGTCAAGTCGGTTCTAGAACTATAAGTTCGCGCATGGATTCTAAGCAGTTCTGAATCACGTTCTGAACGGTTCTGAACTTTCTGTTGAAACAAACCTAATAAGACAGAACGATTAATAAATTCTTAAAATCGCCAGAGCCATCTAATAGAGCGATCGTTCGTTAATAGTTATTCATGTAATAAACAAAACCTTACGACATGTTATTGACCGAATGTCCTAAAACCTGAGTTGCAAACAAGATTTTTTATGCGGCTATAATAGCTATTAACCTATCTAGGATTGTTAGGACTATAATAACTGCCGTAGATGTCGATTTTAAGACATCTAAGACTTGTTATGATTCTTATCGGTTTCAGAACATGAAGACATTATTAATACATATAATTTTTTAAATTCTCTCATTAATGCTACTTTCAGAATGCTATGATTAACAGAACAATAAATAAATAAATAAATAAATATATCATCACGGCATATTATACTCAGTGCTGGGTGTGCCAATCTGCTTTGTATGCATATCGGTAATGATGATGACATATTTGTACCGTGCGGATGTTTACCAGGCGTCACCTCACGGGCACTCATTGCTGGCGTAGACAGTGCACCACAGGGGTCATTTTGTGCCATTTTAAAATTGGAAATATTTGGCGTCGGTCGGGATCGAACCCGGCTCCCCAGATTCGCGACCTGACACTCAGGCACGCGGCCACGAGACCCCATAACAGAACAATTATTTTGACATATGCCAATATGATATTTATTCAAAACAAACCGTGTTCAGGACGATTAACTAACGTTATCTGTATGTATTAATGGGCAGCATTATATTTTCATTTTATATTTTCATTTTATAGACTGTTGTTGACAGATATAGTTATTACCTAGTTACCAGTCTACTTTTGTACATGTAAACAATGGATTAATATCCTGAAACCGGTGAATAATATTAGAAATTTGACAGATAACAGTTGAACACTGCAGTACCCAGTCAGTATTACCAACATGAATGTACAAAACAAAACTAAATTTAGGTAAGACAACTTAAATGCCACCCTTGTATTGATGGTGGTAGCTCTGTAAAGTATAAAATACGAACTTTACAAATCGGAATTGAAGTATAAAAAACTTATTATTTACATTTTAACAATGACTTGATAACGAACGTACGACTATTAGAAAAATTTTCATCTTAATTTTTTATTTATTTTAACCCCTGAATCAAATCCCAAAAAAACGGGCGTTAATTTTAAGACACCTATATTCTTCAATAAATAGATTGGAGTAAAATAATTTCTAAAGGCAGGTTAAGATTTACACAATGTAATAAAATAAATTTCTGTAATAGTAAGATACAAGAAAATTTAAGTTATACACAAATATTAAACCCGGTGATAATTTAATAACTAGTCAAAATCATTCAAATAGAAATTTATTTTATTTCATTGTCATGTTTTCGACATTCAACTATCTCTCTTTGATGATTCTTAAAAATTAAATTTAGTCATTTACAATTCCACGTAGCATACTACTATAGTCTATAAGTGGTGGGCTTCTAGCAGTAAAAATAGCATCAGTAAATGGTTACGCTTGAAGTAGTGTACTCGTAGAACCAAATAAAGAAAATATATGTCTCATTTGTAAGTCTGGTAGAGCAATAATCATCTGAATTTAGAGAGGTCGTTCTAGAAACTAATTCACGATAATAGTTACTGAGAACGACTAGAAATTCAGTGTTTCCAGCCCACTATTCACAATCACGACTCGTAGTAGTAAATATAGCCCCGTGGTGATTGTCTTAGTGTGGGGTGCTCCTTACCTTGCGCTGTCTTCATGCAGTGCACGCCGACCTTCCCGAGTTTGGCCCTGATGACGCGGTCTGTGCCCGACAGGTAAATGTAGCGGTTGCCGGCCAAGGTCACGCCCGATGACGTCAGCATGTCCTGCTTTTCGAAGCCTTGCACCAGTTTGCTTAGTTCGTCTTTAGATACCTGCAAGTAGAATATTATTATTATGTGCGACCTTATGATAATTTAACTAATATTAATGTAGGTTAGAAACATTCGTCTTACGCCCAAGTCCCAGCACGCAACATACATTGCGCGAAAGGTATGCAGAACGCTTGAATGCCCGAAATATTTTGCTGCTCATTGCATCATCATGCACTGATAGACAGTATAGCTCGTCCAACAGTCATTTCAAGAAATGACTTTTAAGTTCTACGTACCAACACTAATCGTTGCTATTGTGAAAATTGTTGCGTCTCACACAAATATAGCTTCCAGCTTCTTTTCAGCGCGCATTACATGTCTATGAAAGTTGAAAATTGTTTGAAAATATTCAAATAGGGAAAAAGACCGCAGTTGGACAGTAAAACTCTTATCCAAGAATGCTTTAACAATAAACGCTCATTACTGAACTGAGCATCTGGCAACGCCAAAATATAAACGTACACGTTGCCAGGTGCTCAATTTAATGAACATTTATTGTTAAAGCAAGCATAACAACTTGGATGGTCCTTTTCCCTATTTGAATGGTTTCAAGCAATTTTCTACTTTCATAGACAAGTATGCGCACTGAAACGCAAAAATTTTCACAGTACCAACGATTAGTGTTGATACGTAGGATTTAAAAGTTATTTTTTCAAATGATTGCAGGACGCGCCATATGCACACTTTTTCTTAGAGAATTATTCATTCAGTATATACTTCGTTTTAGATAATAATGGAGAGTAGGTGTAGATCTGCTGTGATTGTTACCGGTCAGCTACCAGCTACCATTGTTATCAGTCATCAAATAAAACCGAAAGTAATAGCTAATCAAATTTTTGATTTTGTCTTTATAATTTCTACTATTCATGATTCAGGTAGTGTATATTTTTGGGAATTTAATGTAATCAAGTGATCCACATCTATCTTCCCCTACAACTTTCAAAAAGTAGGTATGCTTTATTCACAGCGGAGTCACAGAAGTAGAATATTTTTTATTTAAAAATATATATTTTTAGGGGGCAAGATATTTGAGATAAATATGAATATGGCTATAACAAATTTATGTTATCTATTTATAATCATGCAGGCACACGATAGGCTACTTGCCTGGTACTGAAAATCGGATATCTATCACTAAATACCTAAAGTAAAGTTGAAAACGTATGTAAAAATATAAATTTTATTTTTTAAAAATTATATGTTTTTTAATTAATTAAGAAAGAAGATTTTCTTTGACGTTATTATTTTGAACTGGAGAAAGGGATGCATATTTAAGAATATAACCTGGAGATGGCAAGCGAGTGCGAGTTTTACTTTGATTTTGACATTAGTTTATTTTTCTGTCACTGTCTCTCTTCTTTATTATTTACAATTTGCGTGGTTTCTGTTACTTTTATTACGTATTTCGATTTGTTAAGCAGGATTTTGAAAGATTTTAACTTAGCTTATACTCGTACAAAATTAAAATGACAAACGAAAATATTAACCTCCAAACTATTATTCAAACGTCAAACAGATGATCTGTCATGTTTAAATTACCCGCACATGCCGTTGCTATTGAACGTACCGATGTTATTGCTTTACGGCCATTCATTGGTTTGGCGTAAATCTACGTCATACACGGCGGTAATTTAAATATTAAAATTTCATTAATTTTTTTCTGGGCAATTAATAAAAATTTTGCCAAAAGAAAAAATATGAGTAGCAAGTTTTTATCGTCTCTTCAAAAATATTAAATAAAAAAATGGCACGCAAGTAGCCCATTGCAATTGCACGAGCGCATCTAGCAGCAAAGCATAGAACTGCATAGAACTAATAGTTGCTATGGTTACTTCCAAACAAAGAACTGTCACCTCTACACTCCAGTCATCGTTTTAGTTGTATTATCGAATGATCTTTAATATTATTTTTTTAAAAAGTTGTCCCATCCACTTCTCTCATTAAACTAATATTTAAGAAACACAACGAACAAAACAAATCAGAATAGAGAATTATGTTATAACACAAATGACAGATGTTAACAGAATGACAAGTACAGTACTAAGGCACAGGACGTAACACAACGAGCGGGGGTTTGTTTGGAAGCCAGATCTTAAATCTCTTTCCTGCGTGTGACGTCAATTATGATAATTGTTAATTTTCATTTTCATTGACCGTTTTTGTCAATATTTGAACATTTTTCGCGTGCACAACTTTTCTAAATATATTTCGATATCTTTAACATAACCTAATTCCCTAATCTAACGCACGAAACTCGGGCCGTTATATTCGTTATTTAGCTAAGTAAGAAAAAAATTATATTAAATAAAAAATTTATTTTGTGTGTATTAAGGATAAATTAAAATCAACTTTGTTGAATTATGTTATAATAATTTATAATTAAATATTTAATAAATACGATTTTTCGTATTTTTTTATAAGAATAATTATTTTTGTACTAACACTACATTCTTATAAAAAATTGAGTATAGAGTTAAAAAGAAAAGAAAATAATTTTACAATCACTTTTCACTAACATCGGTTGTTGAAATAGTCAGAATGGATCAGTTAATACTTAGTAGAAAGTCACTTATAAATTTATAGACAAAAAATATTAAAATGAACAGTTTGGTTTCTTATTTTAATTTTTTTATTCAATTAATCACTTCTATTCTGTAAACTCAATCGATCTTTTATCGATCGATAATTATTGTAGCATAAAATTATAGTAGGCAGGCATTGAACAAAAAATGAAAATGCTAAATGATACATTTGTTTCTATTTCTCAAAAATTATTATCGATTGAGTTACAGAATAGGATCCAATGTCGGCTCAGAGAAAAAAGAACTGATCGACTCTCAAGTGGCATTATTCCATTTTTAACTCAAACGAAGTAAAGATACTTCTTACTATTTCTAACGTTTGTAAGTTTTATTCGCTTTTTCAGAATACTACATTAGTTATTTATGTATTAAGGGCATAATCATAAGATTGTAGCACGGGGGAATGTTTAAAGCTCGACGCGTAGCGGAGAGCTTTAATTTTCCTGAGTGCTATAATCTTGATTATGCCCGTGGTACATACAACGTTTTATTTTATTTTGGTTCTCGAAATTCAAGGTTTGAATGGGTATATTTTCGGTATCGTTGTGCTGGCGTTGTAAATTTTAAGTATGCTGTGGTTTCTAGCTACATTGTTTATAACAAATTTTAATTTAGTGTCAAATGAAAATGGAAGATATCGATTATTCAAAAGAAATATTTAATGAATTTGACGCTGCTCAGTGCAAGTTGGTTCCAAAGAAGTGAAAAGACGTATACGAAAAAAGATACAAATAGTTTTACGAGAAACGGTGGTCAAAAAATGTGTTTTATCGAATCTATTATGTTGTCTGACATTTATATAAAAACAACGATTTTGACGTTTGAATAGATGTTGCTTGGCAACTTTATAAGCTCTCGGGCGATAAAACCCAAATTGCGCCCGTTTTTATGGGCGGATAAACAAGTTTATGATTCCAAAATAAAATAAAATCCTTTATTAGTTTGTCAAACTGTACAATCAGTATTATAGTATTGATAACTACTACAGCATTTGCTATTATTAAAAACGGCTTACTCAAGGACAAAGTTAAATCTTACACCCTACTTTATTTGGAGCTTGTAGTAGAATTTAGTGTTTGTTTATTCAAGAAAATGTAGAAATATTTAAAAATATGAAGTGGGCAGATTTCGAAAAGGTGGACAAGATATTTAAAATAGAAAATTGAGAAATTACATAATTTTTCTAAATAAAAGTACACAATAATGAAATCACTTTTTCACAATGTGTGAATGGTGCACTGATTTCATTTGCATTATTATTTTTTTATTATTATTATTATTATTATTATTATTATTAATATAATTCTAAGTATTTTTATCACAATTGCATCATCGCAATAATTTTTACTAAATTAAATTAATAGCTTGAAGAAATTGTTTAAAAAAATTAATTTAGTTTTTGTAATGGTGTCTAATTTCCATAAACAATGCTACTGTATGACTCATTCCAATAATACCTTATATGCATTGTTCTAAATTTCAAGAGTAACTACTTCATTAAATGCAGAATTAGGTAGGCGATATATTCTACAGCTGCGGTAATCGGCCACAGCTGGCAGTTATTGAGCACTCTAAAAAATTGGTAGACAGTATTACGTCATAGCAAAAAAGTATTTCACCCAAGCTGACAATATTGAACCGAAGAAAATATTCGAAATATCTTATATATAAAAGTGAAAATTTGACCGCTATACAAATTACACCATTTTAGATATTGATGCCAAATTTTGTAGAGATGTTTTTTCAGCTTCCGAATTCAAATTGTTGCACGCCATCTAGTGAGTAAAAAAGTATTTAATAAGTAGTTATGTAGTGAGCAAGATTTAGCTCTACAATTTGACATTTATCATGTGATCACAAGAACTGTTCATTGAAAGGAAACGTAAACATTAACTGAACACATTTTTATATAATTATTTAAGTACGTATATGATCTGCTCAGTGCATACCTTTCAATTAATTCATGTTTCTTTCCCCTTTTTTCAAACCCCGGCATACTAACCATATTTCCCCCGGTAATTCATCTTGTGTTAAACATTTTATTTATTTGTGAACTTGTCTTTTTAGTGATATTTCAAATTCCATGGATCACTACACTTTAATACAAGAGATAATTAATAATAGACACTATACAAAATAACATAGCCAAACTTTACTGACTATAAATAACAAACAAATTGCATGATCCACGAGGCGAAGTGCTGAAGGGGAGAGCATCTGATCGACTGGGCCATGGTATATCACCTCGCTCTTTCTAAAAATTTGTTGTCCTTTTTTAAATTGAGTGAAGGGAGGTCCGCCGCCGATCTGTCGCGGGTTACGTCAAAATTATAAGTCCCCGTTGATTTACAAAGTTTACATAAGAAAAGCATTGGCATTATACATTGTTCCATTTAAGCCATTCAGTATTGCGGAGCATAGGGAATAGTTTTGAACTATGTGATTGGCTGAAATTAGAGACAAGTTTACCCAATGTAATTTCGGCTACTTCAGATTTGCGCTGTTGCTAATGCCATCTACTGAATGGCTTAAATGGAACAGAGCATAGTTTCGAGAATGGCCTTACTGACAGTGTGAAAATGTCACAACACAGCCAAACGTTTTTAAGACGTACATAATTTTAACCAAATTTTTCTGCTGTCTATCAAATATATTCATTAAAGAATCAACATTTTCGACAAATTTTTAAGTATAAATACATGATTTTCATTCAATTTTATGTGTCTCCTGTAAATTTCAGCCGAATTCATAATAAAATAAAAGTTTTGATGTTTTTAAAGAATAACGAAAACTTCGCAACGAGCGTCATCTTAGAAATATTAAAATAAAACTTTGGCCAGACGTTTTTATTTGCAAATTCGTTAATATACATGGTGGTTTTGAGCTTAATGTTATAAATTTAAGGGTAAGTAATATGACATGTGTAGATTACAAAATAGAAAGAATTTTTTTAAAAATTCGCATATTAAAGGGTAGTTTTTATTAAACTATCATTTTTGGTACCACTGGACCACTGGCAACGCATTTGCATTCTTCTGTAAATTACACAATTATTTTCGTTAAAATGCTATTTAATTTAATTATTAAGAATAATATCTTATACAACTAATTTTGTTTTTGATAACCATATTTTTAAGGAAATATTAATTAAAACAGCAGTAAAAAAATTTCGACCCTATTTTCCAGAATCCATAAGACCTTTTCACACCTAAGATATTAATATATTAAATGTACCCTCAAACATCGTTTATGCATGAATTAACACTCTAACCGAGATCGAGATATTAACCGATTTTTAACCTCATATTTTAGCTGAAAATGTATAATTTTTGAACCCGTTTAAAAAATGTTAACCGAAAATTTAGCTACTTTTGTAGAGGAGATATACAAGTCAACCATCTAAAGTTAACTATTGTAAGAATAAACATGGTTATTAAGAGAAATCGTGATACTGAATCATTTTTAACCTCACATTTTTGGCTGAAACTAAACATAAAAACTTTTTTGGAGACTCATAACAACTCCTGAACTGTTTGAAATATCTTCAAATTAACACTAAAATGGTGATTTATGGGGTTAAAATATAAATTAACTCGCGAAGCTAGTGAGATACGAGTATATTTCTTCCCGCCATATTTTATGTGTCTGGTCAGTTCATCTTAATAATCGAATTATTTCTTCATCTTCACTACAACAGAGTGCCGTAATAAATTATAATAACATATTAGAAGTCGTAGAGCAATATAAAAGTTTTATTGTGTCGTATTTTATCGAACCTATGTATTGTATTCTATAATATGAAATTAGCATTTGGATGGTAAGAATAACCAGTTTTTCCACTGCAACTTTTGGTTCGTTGTTCTCTTGAGTTTTAATCGTTCGGCACAATAGCATTATTAAAACGGCCCCCTCGAAACGACGTTCTGAAAAACTTCGCCGAAAGAGCTAAGTCACAGGGATAATTAAAGATATAGATAAAATCTTCAAAATAACATTCATCTTACTTTGCTAATTGCACATTTCAGCATTGTTCCGAGAAATTTTTATTGTGCATTTAGTTTTTTGTCAAAAATCTTATACCCCATTTTTTTACAATAGAAATTAGCAGTTGTTTACTAGAACATAACACAAAATCATAGATTTTAGCAACGTTTAAAAAATGAATTTCTTTTTCTGTTAATTGGAGCATGGGCAAATTTCCAAAAAGATCTCTGACAATGTTTAAATTAGATTTGTCTCTTACATTGAATGCAAATAATTTTTCACCAAATTAGTAGCATTTATTAATAAAAAAAAATCAAAAGGATCTAACAATAATGTATGCCCCATTAGTTTTGGCACAAATTTCAGCAATTTTTTAAATAAAAAAATGCGTGTACTTTAAAGTTTTGTAATAATTAAAAATTAACTGTTTCATAAGCAACAAAATTATGAATTTAAATTAAATAAGAATATTTTGTCGGCTTTTCAACTCGTCAGAGTTATAGCCTCAAATCAAATACTTTTTTATTTTATTACATTTTATTGTACAAATTATTTTAGTATTTGAAAACACTTACAAACATCCATACCCCTGGTGGGAATCGAACCCACAACCTTAGGGTCGAGTGGTGACGGTCGCTTCGAGCGCTGGTCACTGCCTCAATCCACACGACCACCGAGGCGGCTTAAATTACATAAAGAGGGCCGTGTTCTCTTCCACAAGGCGCAACTTTCTGCGGTCACCTAACATTAGGTTTTGGGCGACAGTTATGTACATCGATTTCTCAGACATTCCTGAACCCCGTATATTCTGCATTTAAGTTCGTCCTCATTTTGGGCTTCCCATCCTCCATCGTAAATATTTCGAGGTTATTATTATTCGTTTCCAAACATAATAATACACAATAAATATATAAAAAATAACAACAAATATTTTTCACTCCTTAGATAGTGAAATGGCCGATTTTCAGTAGTGAAATACCGCATCCGGATCCCATGGAGTGACTTAGCTGAGCTTGTTGTTATAACCATATAGTCAAATTTGGAAATTATGGAAATAGGCCTTATGCGCCCGGCATTAACTTAGGATGGAGAGGATGCATCTTTTCCCGAGATCCTCGCTTTCATGTCAGAGGAAAAACCGTCCGCAGAAACTGGCAGAGAAGTGGCCTAACTAAATAGTATTCATCCAAAAAATTGCACAGTTTATAGCAGCTGGTGTTGCCTTAGCCAGATCTTCTCTCGTGCATTCCTCTTCTAAGTTTGCGCATGTGAGCAGGTGGGCCATTGTTTGTTCTTGCCCACAGTGACAAAGTGGGTTCTGCTTGGTACCCCCAGTTGAACATGTTTATTGCACATTTTCCTACTTGACTTCGTAGGCGATTTAAAGATTTCCAAATGGGCCATTTCTAATCATTACCTGGTGGTAGTTTCACATCTGGAAGGATACCCATTTCTTTATGTCTCATCCCACATTAAACGTCTTGGTGCAGTCTTGTTTTTAAGATAAAAGAGCCCAAAAATATTCTATGGGACGAGCTTGAAGGTTAGGAGGATTGCCGTTTCGCGGAACAAATGGTACGTTTTGGATTGTTAGCCAGTTTTGAATTTGTCTCGCATAGTTAGTATAAAAACCATCATTTCCCTTAATTTCGGAATTACTCAGAGTGAAGTCCGAGAAATCGATATGTGTCGCCTAAAACCTAATGCCTAGGTGTCCGCATAAATTTGCGCCTTGTGGAATAATACGGCCCTTTTTATTTAATTTAAGTTCATAATTTTGTTGCTTATGAAACAGTTATTTATTAAGTACTACAAGACTAAGTAATAGTTATTTATGTGCCACGGGCATAATCAAAAGTACGAAGAAATGTTTAAAGCTCGACGCGTAATGGAGTTTATTAAATTTCCCGAGTGCTATAATCTTAACTATACAACTCATCGGAAAATAGGCCAATCAGATAGCTCAATTTCTTAGTTACACTGTATAACATCGGTTATTTGCGTTGCTAAGTTGAGTTTCGCGAAACACAACTAGTGTTTCGCTTGCAAAACAAATGAATCATATCATATGTAATCATATCATCCATGAATATAAATGAACAAGTAATATTTTTGACATTTCGTGAAAATCTAGTTGGTTGATTCGTTGTATAGTCTTAACATACACAACTCGAGCTTCGAAAATCATCTGAATGTACAGTCTGCGGACGTGTTACCTGAAAACGCATCTCGTCCTCTCAACTGTTTATTCGATTATTTTCGAACGTCTTGTTGTAAAACTATTGATTATTCCCGTAGTACATATTGCGTTTTATTTTATTTGCCATTTGATGATTTACATTCAAATTCAAAGCACTCATATAAAATCTATCTAAATTATGATCTCAATGCAGAAAGGTACAATTAGATTACGCTTTATTAAACAATCACTTACACTAAATTAATTATAATATGTACTAGGATTACACATTTAATGTGATGTGATAAATCCTTAATTAATGGTTCTAAATAGCTTAATTAATATTGTCACGCTTCGTCTACAATTAATCGCAACAGTGATTTTAATTCCAATCAAAATTGCTTTAAAACAAATAAACTAAAAATAATCTTTAAAACTGACTAGAGAGTAACGTAAAATAAAAATACATATCACCATCATGGTCTATTTACTAAAAAGTTTTCTAATTTAAGAAATTCTTAGTAACAAGGTACAGCTTAAAAATAAATAGATGAAAGGCGGGAATATCCAACGGTTAAAATTTCCCATGAAGCAGAAGAAAATTAAATTGTATGAAAAATAAACAATATATTACACATATATCAAATACATATATGTATACAGGATGTAAAAAAAACAATAGGCTACTTGCATGCCATTTTTTTAATTAATATTTTTTTAAGAGACGATAAATAACTTGCTATCCAACCCATATTTTTTCTTTCGGCAAAATTTTCATTAATTAGCCAGAAAAAAAATTAATGAAATTTAAATATTTAAATTACCCGCCATGTATGACGTAGCATGACGCCGCACCAATGAATGGCCGTAAATCCATAGCATCGGTACGTCCCATATCAACGGCAAGTGCGGGTAATTTAAATATGACAGATCACCTCTTTGACGTTTGAACAATAGTTTGGAGGTTAATATTTTAGTTTGTCATTTTAATCTTGTACGAGTATAAGTTAAGTTAAAATTCCTCAAAATCATAATTACCAAATCACAATACGTAATAAAAGTAACAGAAAACTACGCAAATTGCAAATAATAAACAAGAGAGACAGTGAGAGAAAAATGAACTAGCACTCGCACGTCATCTACAAGTTACATTCTTAAGTATGCTTTCCGCTCTCCAGTTCAAAATAATGACGTCACAGAAAATGTTCTTCCTTAATTTACTACAATACATATAATTTTTTAAATAAAATTTCAATTTTTACATACGTTTACAACATAATTTTTAAGACAGAGCAGAAGTAAAAATAAGTCGAAAAGTTATTATAATGAATGGATCCAAAAATGAGCTGTTTCGGAGAAAGAGGTCATTTTGTATTAAAAGCAAAGAAAAACTAACAAAGAGAGTGATCGAACAAAATTTTGTCTATGTCACAGTAAATATACTATAAAAATACCAAAAAAACTCATATGAAACATTATTCTCAATTTATAATAGTTAAGAAGTTATTTAAATATCAAATATTGGTCAAGGTCGCCATAACATTTTACTTGGTACAATTATTTGATTTTTTAATAAAAGCAAAAACATATCCAAGAAAACCACTCAAAGATAAACAAAACAAAGTCTCATTTAATCGAAGTCGTAACTCTTAAAGTTTTCGAGATAGCAGAGTCCCGTACAAACTCATTTGTCACTGCCTTTTATCTCCGAAACTTTTGAAGATCGGATACACATTATACAAAACTTTTCGACTTTCTTTGACTTCTCTATGTCCTATGTTAACACTTGTTTTTTAACACGTTGTATAATACTTTTTGACTGATATACATAAGGTATTTTATAAATTCCATTAGTGAGTCGTCTGAAAAAAACCTCGCGCTGCGCTTTTCAAAGGATATTTTAAAATAGCATCAGAAGAATTTAACTCAAATTGAATCTGATTTTCCTGTCATCCGCAATTTTTATAATCTAATTTTAATGGCAGTTTCGCAAACTTTTTATTGATTTTAACACAGTTTCCCGCAAAATTTAATTAGTAAACGTTAAAATATTTTATACAACATTGTTTAATTACAATTGATATAAAAAATAATAGTATTCTACAAATCATTTGCAAATTAATTGCATCGTCCTATAAATTGTTACTATGCGAATGTAATAGATAAATTATCTTGTTTAACACGGTGATAATAAATTATCAATTAATTAAAAGTCGGATTACATGGATTAGGCTAAAAATATTTTTTACGCAGAGCTTTTAATTGACAAATACAAGTAATATAGCAATAAAATAATATTATTGAGATAATCTATTATAATTAGACGCATTACTTCTTTGCATTTATTTAGGTTAACACTGTTAACAGTAGGTAAATACATATCTGTGTCTCAGAGAAGAACTTAAACTGTCTTAAGTCCAGAAAGTTATCTACCATTGTAACAATTTATAATATATAACCATGAAATGGATTTTATAGACTTAATATCAACATTTTACAGTGGTGTAGCTATGGGGGAAGGGGGGTTATTTTAATACATGAAAGGGGGAAACCATACATTTGCATATCCCTTGAAAAAATTTAACTTTCAATTAAAACTTGAAAATTTGGGTGCTTAGCACGTATATAATTATGCTCTGTTCCATTTAAGCCATTCAGTAGATGGCACTGGCAACAGCGCAAATCTGAAGTAGCCGAAATTACATTGGGTTAACTTGTCTCTTGTCTCTAATTTCAGCCAATCAGAGAGGTCAAAACTATTCCCTATGCTCGGCAATACTGTATGGTAAGCCATAATGGAACAAGGTATAAGTGGATTTTTTTGAAACAAGAAAATTAAGTGGCGCTCCGATTGTTCTAAACCTTAACATAACCTAACCTATCGCCCAGTCGACCGAGGCCGAAAAGGTCAACGAGAACGGTAATGTAGATTTTGTCAATACATCAAAACTTTTACTTGGTGACGTAACTGACTACATTTTCGGAAAACGTATATAATTAACTAAAATTATTATATACAAAATTTTTATTCACGTTCCCGAGATATTGTATAGTTGACTTAATTCTTAAATACAAATTGTTATCTTCGTAGGTAATAGGGGATTCCACCATTTGTTAAATATAATTTCATCTGAATGTATAATTAAAACTAAGACTGTTTTTATATCAAACTGTTTTCTTCGTAGACCTAAATGTTCTTGAAATATATGCTATTTCTAAATCATAATTATAAAAAATAAATGGATATTATTATACTGTACAAGTCTACATGATGTTTAATTGGAAATGTATTTAAATTATTAAGTTCAATGCAAAATATTTATATTCAAATAAAAACTGTTTGAGAATTGCACTACTGGACTGATAGCCACGCCTCCGCTATTTGAATTTCTCTACTTCCATTGGTAGTAGGTTTCGCACCTAAGTGGGTATTCGTTATATATTTATAGGCCGTCATTGAGCCACCAATCAAAATAATCTATATGGATTTCATATGAGTGACGAGCTGCTATAACAAAAATCCCCTTATTTCAGACGTATTTCAATTATGTCGTTTTATTTCTTTATTAATATTTGTTATTAAGCATATACTTTCAATATTTTTTCCTAATTTCTCTTAAATCAATTGCGCTGTAATCCCCTATTCAAATTTGAAACATATTCAAACATTTGCTAATTATCACACAAAAGTTACTGTAGTGATATAAAACACACTTCATATCAGCTTTGAGAGCTCACATTACTGTAAAAATAGTATGTTGTGTATCAAGGTGGAAAAGTGAGACATTCCCGGATGACTGTGATAATTGAAGTATTCACAGGGATACGTGAATGTCCTTTTCCTTCGCGATATACAGTAAAATTATTGAAAGATGTCCGATCAAGGTCATCTACGAATTGTATGAATTATGATTTTGTTGTCAAATTCAGTAGTGTCGTTCACTTAGTTCTTATGAGGGTACTACTGTTATTTTATTATTATAAAAATAAATGTTAAATTATTAAGCATTCAAAATTCAAAACTAAGTCAACTGGTAAGTTTGTTAGCAAATGTAAAACCCAATGTGTGAAAAATAATATACTGAGTGTCAGTGACACTGACAGAAATAATGTTATTCGTACGTATCAAGGTAATATATTTGAATTAATAAACTTACGTTATTGCGAAATTATTGTCAACAACGAGTATCGTTTTAAAATGGAATGTTCTAACTTGGTCGAAACAATATAAATTTTTGAAAGACAAGCGTGTTATATCCATCCTTATCGCACACGCTTCTTGTGAGAGAGATAAATATATGTCAATTTGTTAATTCGTTCATGATACAAATGACCTTGATCGGACATCTTTCAATAATTTTACTGTACATACTATATTTTTTATATTTTCTCCGAACGTTTTTATGAAAATACATATGTATGCGAACAGTTAATTTATTGTTAATGTAAAAATAAAACATTTTCTCATTTTTAACCCAACAAATCAATTAAGTTTATTTTTTTTTTCAAACGTCAAATCCGCGAATTATTATGTCGCGCAATGGTGCAATACAAGAAATTAAGAAATGAATAGTGACGATTTTTCTATTTTTGCGACACAACCAGAAATAGTGGACGTAGCAGACACGGCAATATTAAATCAGTAATCTACCTCAACCGTTCAGGAACAACATTCCCCGGCTTAGGCCGGGAATATTATTCCCGTACAGTTAGTTCTTGCTGCCTAGCAGCGACTGTAACTACAACGTTCAGGAACAATGTACAGTGTGTTCAATAAAATTCCTAACTTGGTGTAGGCTATGAACAGAGAAACGTATGTCTGATCATTATTCAATTCAGAAGTCAAGATGTCAAAATTTATCTTAAAATAATTTTAAGGAGAAAGGACAATAATGAAGGATAAAGTATATTGACATTCGCCGTTTTCTAATTTGTTCATATTTCTAAAATAAGATTCAAGAAAAAAAAGCTTTGATTTCATTAGCTAACATTTTTGACAATATCTCATGTTAAATTGACATTTAATTAAATATTTTTAAATTGACATACGTTTATTTGTTCATAGCCTACTCCGACTTTTTTAGAACACAGTATATTTTGGAGTGGAAGAATACACGGAATAGATGAAGTTTTTCGTCCGATCGGAGCGAGAAAAAATAATTATCTGGTTTCAAATATGAGTGAAGACGAATACCAAACATAGTAAAGACGTGATGATTTATTTATTTTTGTATAATCTTGTTCAGTAATACCAAATATAGTTCAGTTTATTCTGAGAAATCTCTGCGATCTTAATCTTAATATAGATATACTGAAATTCGCGACTTTAAATTATCCAACAAATATAACCAATATAAATCATCCTGTTTATATCAACCTAGAAAATAAAATCCCTTTTCTGGACTAATCCTGAAAAAACCTCAAAATATGCGTTGCCAGGGTAAAATAAAATATGCAGATTTTTAAAAATTTTCTATATTTAAATGTGTTCTTTCTTATCCTATTTCAATTATAATATTGAGCACCTAATAACGCTCTAATTTTGAGTATTTTAAACGAATAATTCTCGGGAATGAAAACACAAACATTCATGCCCTGCAGGGATTCGAACGTGGGACCATATCGTAATCTTCATCAAGAGCAGTTACGCATACCGCATACCCCAGCTTCCGAGGCCGATAAAATATTATTGAATATAAACTGTAATTTGTGTCACATATTCTCATTTCAACTGTAAAACATAAAACATCGTAAATCATATTTAGATCATAAAATGTATTCATAGGAGGCGATGCAAGTAACGATTTGGCTAAATATGCTTACTTCTCTATTTAAAGTTAGAACAAAAATTTCTATTTTTAATACACTGCACTTCCAAAATCGCAACGTCATTGGATTATGGCTTGATGCCTCTACGCACGAATATGAAATCTGAACTTAACGCTGTTTTAAGAAATGTCAATTTCCAATTTCAATATTTAATTTTACCCTTGTTTAAACAACATTTTTATAAAAAAAAATATTTGTTCAATCTATGTTCTGCAGTAAGAATATATACTTCCAAAATAAACTTGTTATGTTCTTCCATAAACAACCATTCTAACGTAATGATTTGTAAATAACAGTTTAATTATAAACGTAAATACAAACTGTCAAAAAATTCAAATACATAACGCCGCTGACTTTTCCAAATGTCGGTAATATAGGAAACATAATTTGACATTGCCGGTAAATTGATATTAATTTTTTCCGTGAAAGATAATTTTGATCATAATCAGAACTTTTCAAGTCAAGTGACATTCTATCATTCTGGATCACACTGTATTTGTGCGTAGTTTTCAATCACCCTGTATACGCATACTCAGCTCTTTAAAAATTTAATTCTACGTCATACACGGCGGTAATTTAAATATTAAAATTACATTAATTTTTTTCTCGCCAATTAATGAATATTTTACCAAAAGAAAATATATGGGTAGCAAGTTTTTATCGTCTCATCAAAAATAAAAAAATGGCACGCAAGTAGCCCATTAAAGAAAGAAAAATACTGGAAAGATGAAATTAATTTTATTATCTTCAATGTACCAAGTGTACGTTACCAAATTATTTTATGCAAAAATACAAAATAAAGTTATAGTGATTTAAATTTTGCATCTAAATAATGTAAAACGATTATTCTACCTCGTAATATAAGCGAATAAATTAATTATAAAGATACTGCTTTATGAACTTTTACTCTAGGTAGGCATGGAGTATGACAAATAATAAACAATTGTGCTAGTTTTAACTGTTAGTAAAACTAAAATAGTTTATACTGTTCTATTTAAGCCATTCAGCAGATGGCGCTCACATCAGCGCGAGTTTTAAGTAGCCGAAATTACATTGAGTAAACTTGTCTGCTGTCTCCAATTTCAACCAATCAGAGAGGTCAAAAATATTCCCTATTCTCTGCAATACTGAATGGCTTAAATGTAACAAGGTATTTTTGTGATTTGTATTAGTTACTACTCGAATTTATTTTTACTTCCTTGTACGAAGTAAAGGAAGTATTGTAATCGCGAAAAATTTAGGTTTTGAGATTTCAACGGAAATATCCATTTTGACCATCCCTGAATCCATTTTGACTAATTTCGTCGTGACGTCTGTACGTACGTGCGTATGTATCTCGCATAACTCAAAAACGGTAAGCCGTAGAAAGTTGAAATTTTGTATTTAGGACTGCTATAACATCTAGTTGTGCACCTCCCTTTTTGGTCATTACATAATTTCTAGAAATGGTACTTTATTTGAAGACTATAATAGATTTTAATGAAAAACTATCTTAAAATATAATCTAACACTTTACAAATTTGGTATATGACTTTTATGTCAATTGGAATAACATAGTGGATTTTGGTTAAAACAGGCTAACCGGAAGTGACATATTACCTGAAGTTATTAACAGTTTTTCTTGAATAAAATGGTTTCATTTTGATTTTAGAAATAAATGCTTCAAATAAAATTTTTAGAGAATTAAATTCTGTGTCTAGCACATCAAGTATTATTAAATTAGCCCTTCGTATAAGCGAGATATGTATATTTAAAACATATAATTTTTGGTTTTTGTAATGAAGCTTGCTATGGATTAGGACAAAAAATAAAAAATAGATGCTAATGTCAAATTACGTCAAATACGTGCAATTTTATACTTGGGTCTATACTTCATATTGGTCTTGTGTACAAGGAAGTCGTATGGTGTCCACATCAGATTTTTTAAATATGAATTGACCCGTATAAGATAATTTTGATCATAATCAGAACTTTTTCAAGTCACGTGACATTCAATCATTGTGGATCACTCTGTATTTGTCTGGAGTTTTCAATCATCCTGTATACGCATACTCAGCTCTTTAAAAATAATTCGTTTGAAAGAAACTTTTGTCTGGACGTTTCCACTTCAGTTTTTTTATCTGATAATTATAATTATTAGACAATAGCTATTATTATTTGTATTGTTGATAACCATCTAAATATATTTTCTCCATACAACCCATATAAAAGAATCCACTGTGACGTTGATTATTTCTTTCGAATAGAAGCCTTTACAAACAATAATTTTCTCCATTGTATGAGAGGAGAAAAATAAAGCGTGTATTGACCTCCTCACAATGAAGATCGCAGTTGCTGCGCAAGATTTCTGTCGCATCTGTTGGCGACATTAAAGGTAAACGCCTATAATTGCTATTACTTTCGAGAAATAGACATAGTGCAATATGAGAGAAATCCTCCGAACTACTTCAAGAACTGGTTGTCAGTGGACAGTAGGGTAAAAAACCAATTTATCTGATAAGCAGGCAAGTAGAAAGGATGTTAATTTGTTTCAGGATCTTACCGTTGACGCAAAGATGTTTATTGTATTTTAAGTGCATTACGGTTTGTGATAAACGGTGTTTTGTATGCTCCGTAATACAATGAAAGCAGCCCACAGCTACTAGTATATTTTATGCAAGATTTCTGCATATAAAATTATGTACTCGTAAATATTCTCAGTAAGTTATTTTCTAATAAAATGAAATTGTTTTCCCTTACATTACTTCACGTGGATATTTACAATGTCAATATGTTATAACATATGAGTAGAGGTATCTCTCGTATAATACGGTATGTTTACAACACGGTTTTGCTCTAACTACAGGGTTGTTATAAAACCCGGGTTTTTTTGAAAATGCCCAGCCCACCGGGTTTTTTTGAAAAAACCCAGCCCAGATCTGGGTTTTTTCAAATAAAGTTAAATTTATATATTTTCATCCCAATTTATTATATATAGACGTCGAAAAAGAAACTAAACCGTGTTTCAAAATATCGTACAAAAAAATTACAAATTTTTGTGATTAACAATTTGAAAAGTACATGTTTTCCTTAAATTTTATTATTATATATCACTTTTTGTCAGTGTTTTAATTTTAAATAGTTTTAAAATTACTACTGAATCACAAATTAGATTCTTTCATACTCATACCGCATCACATCACCCTGTCGATACCTTTGATGTCACAGGCAGGATAATACTAGTGAGTGAGCTTGTATCAACTTGTTTAATAAAGTCTTCATTGTGCATTCGCTGTTTGTATTGGAATAAGCAGTATTATAACTTATAACTTAGTTCTTGGTGAGAGTTAGTTGTTAGTACAACTGGTTTTGTTTAAATATATACATATATAAAATGCCAAAAACCGATAATTCCGGAAGAAAACTGTCACTAGACGGGTCAAATACAATAAAATCAAGTGAAGCAGAATCTTTTTTGATATATTACAATCAAGATTTTTTAGCTCCATTTATGACATTTAAAATTAAAGACAATAATATTTATCCCAAATCACTATTTTTGGACTCCGTAATAAATGAATTATCAACCACTCAGTGGTGGCAAGTAATGAAAATTAAAGTAAAAAAAACAGTCATCACTTAAGTATATTGAAGATTTCTGCGATTTTGTTACTAAGTTACACAACTGTCCTGCAAGTTCTGCGGGAATTGAAAGAATATTTAGTTCTTACGGACATATCTGGTCCAAAACAAGGAACAAACTTGGTGTGGAAGAGGCTACTAAGTTGGTCAAAGTATACAAGTACTATAGATCATATGATTGCAGTAAATAACTTACAGGTAAAAGTTATAGTTTACTGAAATTATTTGTAATTCTAAGCATTTTTGTTTTTACAGATTCTTATTTACAATCAGTGAATAATTATATGACAAAAACCTATTATTTGTTAGAATTTCTGTATTTTTTTTGTTCTTGTATTTGTATAATGAAAAGAAAAATATACTTTTTTTTAAACAAATATGATCCATCAATAATTATTTATATGTATATCTACATTTTCTGCATTACGTGGGTTTTTCAGGGTTTTATCAGGGTTTTTTCAGGTGGGTTTTTTTTAAAAAAAACCCTCTGGGTTTTTTCGGGCTGGGCAAAATCACAACAACCCTGTCTAACTAGTCTAACACGATTAAAAAATGGGGTTTTCTACTATAATATTTAAGATAAATAACTGATTGATACAGTAAAAATTAAAAGGAAACAACCAAAAATTTAATACAAATTATTTATGTCTATATTTATACTCTTATAAATTTCAAAAAATCGCATTACAATTTTTGACAAATACAACCAAACGACAAATTACATTTCAATTTTTCTTTCATTGTCGTTTTACTGACGAACCGTTTCAAATTTCAGTGATTATAAATATGGACATTAGTTTGTTATTTTGTCTTATATAGATCAACGCGTAAAACTTGTGACGTAGTTTCCCCAAAGGGAAAGGGGCCATAGATCCTTACCCCCCCCCCCCTAAAAGTAACCCTTTTTTAATACAAATATTATACAGGCTATTTTACAACTTACACACCAAACATTAAGAGGTAGGTAATATGTTAATATAAAATTAATTTTTTTCTAAATTCGAAAAAATAAGTGCAGATTATTTGAAATTGACACATTTTGTACCACTGGATTTCTTTACTTCTTATGGCTGTATTACACTTAACGATAAATCGACCGATTTATTGATCGACTGCGACCTTCAATTTATCGGTACGTGTAAAACAGAAAAATCGATCAATTTATTTACGAAAATAAATTGATGAAATAGAACGAGTTCTATTTTCTACGATTTTCCGTCGATTTTTTAGGGAATTTTTGGTTACTTTTCTAGTATTTGACATTTCAAACTATATTTAATGTGTGCTTGATTCCAAGGTCATAATAGCATATATTCACTAGTTTTACTTTTTTAACATGTACGTTACAAGAAAGATTACACTCCAAAAAACTATAAGAAAACTGAAGCGCTGCTAACCTAACCTCACAAATATATATAATAATATTAAGAAGTTGGTAGTCCTACTTTCAACAAAAATAAATTGATAGAAAATTGTTAAGTGTAAATTCTCAACGACTTGTAAGATAAATTGATCGATTTATCCGACAATAAATTGAACGATTTATTGTTAAGTGTAAAATAATATTTCTTTATTTCTCACTAAAAATGCAATATTTTATTTTGTTTTCAAACAATACGTAAAGTACATTTAATATTTGTTTTAATTTCGCTTGTATTAAATAAGTATAGGAATCCAGTGGTTAAAAAAAAATGACTATTCAAGGTTATTTATTCGAAGAAGAATACACTGCACTTCATGTAGCAGTAGATTAGAAACATTTAGTATTAGAAAGAGAAAGATTATTTGACGTGTGTCTAATTAATTTGTGATGATGATAATGATGCTGATGATGATGAAAATAGCAGTGACGTATGTCGCAGAATTACAGACATGTAATTATCTACTACACTGCCCTCTGTACTAATGTTTGTCCCGTGGCGTTGACATTTAAATCAAATTATTATTCTATGGTTTATGTCAAGTCTATACGTTTGTTTTATGCAAAAACATAGGTAAAACAAGATAAAACTTTGAGAAAAACATTATTTAAAGAAAAAATTTCAAATAAATTACTTAAATTTTTTCAGTTAAAATGTATCCATAAACATTTCGCGTTGCACGCCTGTGGGTACGAAATGCAGTGAAGTTATCTATGACGGCTCATACATGACCTTGAATAGTCACCTTTCGTGAATAATAGTATACTTCATTTCACGTAAGAAAATAGTGGTGGGAAAATAGAAAGTTTGATAATGTTTTTTTATTAGATAATACACTGATATTATCCAATTAAACAACAAAATCAAATTGCTCCTATCTTCCCATCACTATTTTCTTACGTGAAATGAAGTATATAACATAATATGCAAATAATTTCAATGTAATTTTAATAAAAACTTTACGAGGAAATTATTTTGAACGTTAAAATACACTAAACATTCTTTTTATTTTAGTTCAATCTAGAATGTTTAAAATAAAATATATTACAATTACTTATACAAAAAACTAATACCTAGATCACAAATTATTATAAATTTCTAATAAAGTTTGCTAATTTACCCAATAATATTAATTATTATTCTAGAATTTATGACATTACAAATTCTATGAAACAATATGTTACACTACCTACAAGGAAAATTTTTATTCATTTAAAACAATACATACTTGAAAGATAAATATGATTCATCGTAAGTAATAAAAGTCAAAGTGACAAGTTTACTAAACATAGCCATCTGAATGATCAGAATAATTGGCATAGTAAATCTACCTGAACGCGAGAAAATGATCACTAGTGAAATGATATATCAGAAATAGATTTTGAAAAACTGAAAATAAATCCTGTTGGCCACAGATCAACAATTCGCCGGCTGAAATTCGGTCAGCATGAGTAACACTAACGCGGGAAATTTTTCTCGAAATATTTGCATGTTTTTCAAAATTGTGTCAGTTGCCAGCTACAATGTCGTTTAGTAGGCGATTGATCTCGTATGCTAGATAAAAATATAACGAAAAAAATACATCTGGTCTTAAAAGTACTTTCATGCTAAGAACAGGGACGGAGCATATGGATGCCCAAATAAATATATCTATGTATTTGTACATAGAGAATATATAATTGCACATTAAATTAATTGATTATTATAGGATTATTGCTTTAGACAAATGAACAGAAAAACAGTAAGTTTATTTAGTTTTGTGAGTTAGATTAGATTATGTTGAGGTTTTTTTTTTTTAGAAAAATTGCATAAATAACAAGTATAACAGCCCGAGCATTGTGCATTAGGTTATGTTAAGATGTGTTTAAAAATTTCTTTACAGAACTGAACTGTACTTTTGTTTATACTTGCAACTAAGCTATCCTATTTTAATGTACAGTATAATTATAGACACAACGTTTAAATTTATTATATTGTTTAGAACACAATTTAGTGTGCATTTTTAAATGGCGGTGTACTCTCCACGCCAGCAATGAGTGCCCGCACATTACCGAAATATGTTTACAAAGCAGATTGGCACTCACAGCAGCGGGTAATATGCCATGATGATAAATTTATTCATTTATTTTAATACATTCTGTCGCGCTCAAATGTTTTTTAATGTGTAAATAAATTGAACCTTTTGTTAATATACGCAAAATATTTTATTTATAACAATTATTGAACTTCATTAAAAAGTAAAATAATAATTTTATTGCTATTACGGATAATGTAATTAAAATATAGCATATTAATACAATAAAAGTAGAACTTTATTTACATACGATCTCTTAACCCAACGGTGACTAGACAGAACAGATCAATGATAACAATAACAAAAACATAATTTATGTTTTAAAATAAATAAATAAACTGATTATCACATTATTTATTTCTTACTAAGTTACTACTTTGAAGGTGATTAGGTTTCCAACGCTCCAGATATTCTAGATTTTTTCCCCCGGCCAAAGATCGGATCCTTTTCTAACAGACCTCGTATCAAGTTATATTTCTCAATTCGGTGTCCTAATCATATGTTTCAATAAATCATCAAATCTATACTACAGTTTGAAGAAACTCATAACTAGCGCATGCGTAAAAAGTGTTAGTACGAAATACGAAACAGGGATTTTAAGCAGGGACATACCTTGCATTCTTCATGAACTACACAACTGCAGACTCGACATATACAATTTAAAAAATTAAAATATTAAACTATCTCTTTTAAAAAACAACTCCGCCACTGAAATGCAACTTAACTGTAATAATTTATTTAGTTTTCTGTCTGGTCTGAGTTTGTTTTATCTACAATTATGTCTCCGACGATCGTCATTTATTCAAGTGTTGATAAACAATTGACCACGTCCATTTAAACGATTTATAATGGTTAGTCATCGAGAGTGTACGGTAAATCATACACTCATTTGCACCTGGCTTGCATCTGCTGCATTCACTTAAATAAATTGTTTTCAAACAATGATAATTAATAAACAGCATTATAATTTTGTTTAAAATGCTTGACACGTATATTAAATGTTTAAAAAGTGTGTATTGTTTAAACAATAACATATGTACACAATTAATTTCATAGGAATATCAATATAAAATAAAAAACAAATTCACTTTTTTATTGTTGTTTCGCACAAATTTATTTTTAATGTCGAACAAATAAAACAAACCTACTGGAACAGTATTTTAAGTCATAAAAATATAATATAGTTTTCCAATTTTGTAAACAAATATTCAGGTTATAATTTTTAAATAATCACTGCAATTTCGACTCAATTTTTATTTAACAAATTAATATTTCCTTTTGAAGAATTTAGTTTAACACTAAGCCCTGCACAGCGATCGGTCATTGGGTTACCAAATTTTTATCTTTTTTTTTATTTGAAGTGATTTCTATTTTAATGTATGTTTTTACCTTCCGTCACCTTTAGGTAAGGAAGGTATTGTCTTTGGTCAAAAAATTCGATGATGAGTTTTTAATCAATAAGCACGTTTTAGGGTCCCTAGAATACGAATTTACTATTTTTACGATGATGTCTGTATATGTGTGTGTGTGTGTGTGTGTGTGTGTGTGTGTGTGTGTGTGTGTGTGTGTGTGTGTGTGTGTGTGTGTGTGTGTGTGTGTGTGTGTGTGTGTGTGTGTGTGTGTGTGTGTGTGTGTGTGTGTGTGTGTGTGTGTGTGTGTGTGTGTGTGTGTGTGTGTGTGTGTGTGTGTGTGTGTGTGTGTGTGTGTGTGTGTGTGTGTGTGTGTGTGTGTGTGTGTGTGTGTGTGTGTGTGTGTGTGTGTGTGTGTGTGTGTGTGTGTGTGTGTGTGTGTGTGTGTGTGTGTGTGTGTGTGTGTGTGTGTGTGTGTGTGTGTGTGTGTGTGTGTGTGTGTGTGTGTGTGTGTGTGTGTGTGTGTGTGTGTGTGTGTGTGTGTGTGTGTGTGTGTGTGTGTGTGTGTGTGTGTGTGTGTGTGTGTGTGTGTGTGTGTGTGTGTGTGTGTGTGTGTGTGTGTGTGTGTGTGTGTGTGTGTGTGTGTGTGTGTGTGTGTGTGTGTGTGTGTGTGTGTGTGTGTGTGTGTGTGTGTGTGTGTGTGTGTGTGTGTGTGTGTGTGTGTGTGTGTGTGTGTGTGTGTGTGTGTGTGTGTGTGTGTGTGTGTGTGTGTGTGTGTGTGTGTGTGTGTGTGTGTGTGTGTGTGTGTGTGTGTGTGTGTGTGTGTGTGTGTGTGTGTGTGTGTGTGTGTGTGTGTGTGTGTGTGTGTGTGTGTGTGTGTGTGTGTGTGTGTGTGTGTGTGTGTGTGTGTGTGTGTGTGTGTGTGTGTGTGTGTGTGTGTGTGTGTGTGTGTGTGTGTGTGTGTGTGTGTGTGTGTGTGTGTGTGTGTGTGTGTGTGTGTGTGTGTGTGTGTGTGTGTGTGTGTGTGTGTGTGTGTGTGTGTGTGTGTGTGTGTGTGTGTGTGTGTGTGTGTGTGTGTGTGTGTGTGTGTGTGTGTGTGTGTGTGTGTGTGTGTGTGTGTGTGTGTGTGTGTGTGTGTGTGTGTGTGTGTGTGTGTGTGTGTGTGTGTGTGTGTGTGTGTGTGTGTGTGTGTGTGTGTGTGTGTGTGTGTGTGTGTGTGTGTGTGTGTGTGTGTGTGTGTGTGTGTGTGTGTGTGTGTGTGTGTGTGTGTGTGTGTGTGTGTGTGTGTGTGTGTGTGTGTGTGTGTGTGTGTGTGTGTGTGTGTGTGTGTGTGTGTGTGTGTGTGTGTGTGTGTGTGTGTGTGTGTGTGTGTGTGTGTGTGTGTGTGTGTGTGTGTGTGTGTGTGTGTGTGTGTGTGTGTGTGTGTGTGTGTGTGTGTGTGTGTGTGTGTGTGTGTGTGTGTGTGTGTGTGTGTGTGTGTGTGTGTGTGTGTGTGTGTGTGTGTGTGTGTGTGTGTGTGTGTGTGTGTGTGTGTGTGTGTGTGTGTGTGTGTGTGTGTGTGTGTGTGTGTGTGTGTGTGTGTGTGTGTGTGTGTGTGTGTGTGTGTGTGTGTGTGTGTGTGTGTGTGTGTGTGTGTGTGTGTGTGTGTGTGTGTGTGTGTGTGTGTGTGTGTGTGTGTGTGTGTGTGTGTGTGTGTGTGTGTGTGTGTGTGTGTGTGTGTGTGTGTGTGTGTGTGTGTGTGTGTGTGTGTGTGTGTGTGTGTGTGTGTGTGTGTGTGTGTGTGTGTGTGTGTGTGTGTGTGTGTGTGTGTGTGTGTGTGTGTGTGTGTGTGTGTGTGTGTGTGTGTGTGTGTGTGTGTGTGTGTGTGTGTGTGTGTGTGTGTGTGTGTGTGTGTGTGTGTGTGTGTGTGTGTGTGTGTGTGTGTGTGTGTGTGTGTGTGTGTGTGTGTGTGTGTGGATGTGTGTGTGTGTGTGTGTGTGGATGTGTGTGTGTGGGTGTGTGTGTGTGTGTGTGGGTGTGTGGATGTGTGTGTGTGTGGATGTGTGTGTGTGTGTGTGTGTGGATGTGTGTGTGTGTGTGTGGATGTGTGTGGATGTGTGTGTGTGTGTGTGGATGTGTGTGGATGTGTGTGTGTGTGTGGATGTGTGTGTGTGTGTGGATGTGTGTGTGTGTGTGTGTGTGTGTGTGTGTGTGTGTGTGTGTGTGTGTGTGTGTGTGTGTGGATGTGTGTGTGTGTGTGTGTGTGTGTGGATGTGTGTGTGTGTGTGTGGATGTGTGTGTGTGTGTGTGGATGTGTGTGTGTGTGGATGTGTGTGTGTGGATGTGTGTGTGTGGATGTGTGTGTGTGGATGTGTGTGTGTGTGTGTGTGTGGATGTGTGTGTGTGTGGATGTGTGTGTGTGTGGATGTGTGTGTGTGTGGATGTGTGTGTGTGTGGATGTGTGTGTGTGTGGATGTGTGTGTGTGTGGATGTGTGTGTGTGTGGATGTGTGTGTGTAACAAAATTTTCGTCTGCGATAACTCTAATACTACAGTTACAAAAATTATAATTTTTTCGTATACTTCTTCGTTACATCCATATGAAGAGCTGATTAGATTTTGGTTACAATTGGTCAACCGGAAGTACCATCATTTGAAGATTTTAACAGTTTTTCTTGAAAAAACTATGTTAAATATCATTTTTTCACATTTAATGTTATTATAAATATTAAAGAATATTTTATTCTCTATACGATTTGACTGCATTTTATACTTAATATTAAATGGATATAGAGTTAAAAAATTATAAAGAAATTAAATTTCATAAAGTAGCTATAGCTATGAAAACAGCTACTATATTAAGAAAATTCTGATTGAAAGATGTCAGTGTCAAGTGAAATTAACATAGTGTGTTTGACATAATTTTACTGAAATATAGGATCTTTTGCTTTCTGTATGGAATTTGTATAAAATACATACAACTGCTTTAAGGTAATGTACAAGAAATAATAATAATAAATCTTTTATTTCCGCAGATACATTACACTGTATATAGAAAACGTCACAAAATAATAATTTAAGACATAAATTTTCTGTATGAAATTTGCATAAAATACATGCAGCTGCCGGAAGGTAATGTACAAGAAATAGAATATTTAGCAAGGAACTTTCCGTATGAAATTTGTACAAAATACATAGAACCATAGAACTGACGGAAGGTAATGTGCTGGCCACATCAGATTTTTTATTTTGTTTTTGTTGATTTTTTAAATATTTCTACCAAGCGCCGCACTGCGACTGGTCAATGGGTTGCCATTTTTATCACTTTTTATTTGAAGAGACTTCTATTTATCTTTTAATGTGTTTTTTAATTTTGTTTTTGTTGATTTTGTAAATATATTTTGAGTGTCCACCGGCGGTCACGTGGTCCCAGTATGAAATTTTGCATGCGAGCTAGAAGTAAGAAACGTAAAATGTCCTCGGGTGGATACGCGGTCCGACAGAATTATATCAATATGTCCACATGGGATTCAAAGTGTTGTTAAGTACCAGTAAATTGATTGAAATGTGTGTGAAAAGTGTGGGATTGGCTTTTTTGTAATGATTAAAATTTCGTGAATCGATTGAGTGTGAAGGAAAGAAGAAAAAAGAGGTTGATTTTTTATATAAAATATTACTTTATAATTAATTGTTTTCCATCATGGCTACGTCGGAGTGTTGTATAAAATACATGAAAAAACGTATTTCAAATACTAAATATTAAATATAAGTATTTCAAATGTTTGGCAAAATACAAAATACTTTTTAAGTAAGTATTTCAAATACTTTTAATTTTAATTATTTGAAAATAGATATGTTTCTGTATCGTAAAAATGTTATTCGTATTCAACTTCTTCGCATATTTTTATTAATGTTTTTTAAAAATCTCCTATAATAACAGGCAACTCTTTATATAAAAAAATTCTAGAATTATTTCATGTTATATTACTAACAAACCACAGACTCCAGGGTTTCTATTTCAAATACATAAATGTATTTCAAACACTTGCGTATTTTAAATACAAAAATGTATTTCAAATAAAAAATTGCATTTCATATATTAAAAATTATACGAAATGCAATTTTTATGAAATACTTACTATAGTATTTCATATAAATAATAGTATTTTAATGTAATAAAAAACAAAATACTTTTGAAAAGTATTTGAACTAAAAATACAAAATACTTTTATTTTTAAGTATTTCAAATAATTACTTACGCCCATATTCATAAACACTCGTAAAATTTCAAAACGGTTCGTTATAATTTTTCACAAATAGAAACAAACTTGACAATTTAAATATTTTTGTTTCAGTGTCGACTGTTTTTACTGGATAAAAATTATAACAAACCTATTAAATTTTACGAGTGTTTATGAATATGGGCATTAAAATACTTAATCTATATCAAATACTTATTTCAAATACATATATTTCAAATAGTATACAATACTGCTAGGTAGATAATATTCTCAATAAACCCTTATTAATAAATTACAATTAATCCTTTTTCTCAATAAATTACAGTAAAGAAACTTTATGGAATTTATATTTAAATTTCAAAAGCCCGTGTCACACAGCCACAAATACTTGCGTACATACGTATGCCAGTAGTTTAAAATTCAACGCCTAGATGTCTCCGTCTGCAAATCAACCGCGTATAGTAACCAGGGAAATAGCTCAAACATTTTTACTTCCTTGTACGAAGTAAAGGAAGTATTGTAATCGCGAAAAATTTCGGTTTTGAGATTTCAACGGAAATATCCATTTTAACCATCCCTGAATCCATTTTGACTAATTTCGTCGTGACGTCTGTACGTACGTATGTACGTACGAACGTACGTGCGTATGTATCTCGCATAACTCAAAAACGGTAAGCCGTAGAAAGTTGAAATTTTGTATTTAGGACTGCTATAACATCTAGTTGTGCACCTCCCTTTTTGGTCATTACATAATTTCTAGAAATGGTACTTTATTTGAAGCCTATAATAGATTTTGATGAAAAACTATCTTAAAATATAATCTAACACTTTACAAATTTGGTATATAAGACTTTTATGTCAAATGGAATAACATAGTGGATTTTGGTTAAAACAGGCTAACCGGAAGTGACATATTACCTGAAGTTGTTAACAGTTTTTCTTCAATAAAATGGTTTCATTTTGATTTTAGAAATAAATGCTTCAAATAAAATTTTTAGAGAATTAAATTCTGTGTCTAGCACATCAAGTATTATTAAATTAGCCCTTCGTATAAGCGAGATATGTATATTTAAAACATATAGTTTTTGGGCTTTTGTAATGAAGCTTGCTATGGATTAGGACAAAAAATAACAAAAAAATAAAAAATAGATGCTAATGTCAAATTACGTCAAATACGTGCAATTTTATACGTGTTTTATACTTGGGTCTATACTTCATATTGGTCTTGTGTACAAGGAAGTCGTGTGGTGTCCACATCAGATTTTTTTTTATTAAATGATTATTGCACATGTTTCTCTTTATTTTGTTATTTTTAGATAAAATTCTTTAGTAAAGGTAGAGTGCTGAATTCAGTCCAATATTTATATATCATAATTACCAGCAATAAATAAAACACGTAATAGTAATCATTGGAAAAGCAAATAATTAAGGATGATTATGATTCTTATATCTGTCACATTGACAAGCTGTAACATTTTCAAATAAAGCGTTATAAATGTATATGCCTACATTTTTTATACTCTTAATACCAATTAAATAAATGAATGCATTTTCTCATATTTAAAAGACAATTATAATCCAAATTCTAACTTCAAAACCTGGCCTAGGTCGTAAAGAGGTATCTGCCGGACGCATTGCTAAGCTAGTAACAGTTGTTATTTAGTATACAAAAAAATAATAATAAAATTTGCGAAAAAGATATTGCCACATCAATCTATTTATAAAAAGAGTGATAATATATTATTATGAAATAATTTATGTATGAGTTGCAAAATGTATTTCATATTCAACTGCACAATTTGAAGTCGCGGTTAAAATATCCGGTGTTCCAGGACATCCCGAAACGTTCTTTGAATGATAAAAATACAATCCGATTATTATACAAATTAAAAACGAATCATTACTGAATTTTGAATACCCTGTATTTCTGTCACGTCACTAACACATTAACATTTATGACTCATACCAACAAAAGAAAAGATATTCTTTCCATTTTCTTATCTCTTTGCTTTTTGTTATTTACGATCAAACTTTAAACTTTCAGTTAAAATTCGCGCGTTACTGACCAAAGTCAAGAGATTTCTTTTGTTTGTTATCAAACAGAGATAAATTTTGAATTTTATCGTTGTTTAGAACACAAACAAGAATTTTGCTGCATATACTACTTAAATTTAAAAGATGTTACTAATTTTAGTCGGGGAAAAATAGCTACTGATAGAAAAAAAGCGATAAAAAATAAACCGGAGTGTTGTATTCAAGTGGTACACACATGTTATCTTATTTGTCATAATTTATCACGTGGTCCAACCCTGACTACTAGAAAATTTGAATTTTTTATACTTTCAGTTTTAACTATTGTAAAAAAATATGAACTAGTTTTCACTATTGCGTGAAAGGTTAATGAGGTTTTGCATATATGCATATTAATAAAAAGAAACAATTTAATTTCACTTAGTTACAGCACAAAGAGGTTTTTCTTTTAACCTATTATTTCCGTTGAGTTAAAACTATATTTAGCTGGATAATGAGATAAAAATAATCCACAATAGTTCACTTTAAAGACAAAACGGTGGGTAAATTTCAGTTATATATAAATATCTTTTTTTACGGACTGTTAAAAATAAGTTTTTCAACGTTCGGTTGTCAAAATAATATATCATTTTACGATAAAAATAAACACTTACGACACTGAAACGAAAATATTTTCCAGTTTTTAAGTACATGATAATTTTCATGTTTATTATTTAGATACAATTTATAAAATACTATTTTTATTAAAGGATCAGGGTAAGAACTGATTGAATGAATAAATAAATAGATTTTTTTAATAAAATAGGTACAAATGGCTAATACAAAGTTGAAAGCGAACTTAAATGCCAGTGTTTTGTGGGAAAAGGCCGTGAATTATACTTCCCGTTTCGCCGGATACTTGTATTTTCAGCAAGAATTAACCTAGTTGTTAATTATTGAAAGTTATGAAACTTTAATGCATTTTAGTTTGCTGTGAAAATTGTACCTTCATTGTTTTATGAAATATTTTGACGTTTACCTGATCATTTGTTTTTAATTATTTCGAACAATTGAAATTGACTACTAAAGATTCATTAGAGTAAAACTGAATTCAATTTAAATACACACAAATAATGTGTTCTTAGTGTTTTCGTAGTTCAAAATACTCAGAAACAAATGACACATTAGATAAAGAAAGAAGGTACAAATGCCATCGCAAACTGATAATGCATTATATTTTCGATTATTAATCATATCACGAGATTTTATTTAATGAGAGAATATAATGAATTTTTGTGACACATATGTGCAGCTAACCTAACTTTATGACGGTGAAATTAGCAGCCGATTCGCAGCAGCCGATTCGCGATTCAAATAAGTGTGAACCAGCCTGACGCTGAACAAATAGATGCACTACCAAAACCAAGCATGTTGTAATGAATTATATTAAATGCATAATCTACGCATTAATGTTATTTAGAGATACAATAACAATATGTAGATGGAACAAAAGTGTAAATTACAACAATATAATGTTAATACTATTAAAATTACGCCAGTGTTTACAACAACTTGACATTTATGTCTTGGTCGAAATGAGCGGTAAAATCAAAATAAAATTATTTAAATTGTTCTAATATTATATTATACTTAAATAAATAAATAAATATATCATCATGGCATATTACCCATTGCTGGGTATGCCATTCTGCTTTGTAGGCAGATATCGGTAATGATGATGACATATTTTTATATTATACTTCTTTTTAATAATATCCCTATATTGTTATTAACAAAATGCAATAACAATATTATCCTCAGGACCCGTAGGACAATTTGTATGAATTAATTACCGAAAAAAAACTGTCACCCGTGAATTAAATAATTAATATAATTGTTATTAATGATAGTCTTAAATTCTAATTTTGGTAAAATTATCCTTATAGTGCTACTAACAAAATGCAATAACAATATTATCCTCAGGACCCGTAGGACAATTTGTATGAATTAATTACCGAAACAATTCTGACACCCATGAATTAAACAATTATTATAATTGTTATTAATGATAGTCTTAAATTCAAATTTTAGTAATATTATCCCTATATTGTTACTAACAAAATGCAATAACAATATTATCCTCAGGACCCGTAGGACATTAAATAATTAATATAATTGTTATTAATGATAGTCTTAAATTCTAATTTTGGTAATAGTATCCCTATATTGTTACTAACAAAATTCAATAACAATATTATCCTCAGGACCCGTACGACAATTTGTATGAATTAATTACCGAAACAATTCTGACACCCATGAATTAAATAATTAATATAATTGTTATTAATGATAGTCTCAAATTCAAATTTTAGTAATATTATCCCTATATTGTTACTAACAAAATGCAATAACAATATTATCCTCAGGAGCCGTAGGACAATTTGTATGAATTAATTACCGAAAAATTTCTGACACACGTGAATTAAATAATTAATATAATTGTTATTAATGATAGTCTTAAATAATAATTTTGGTAAAATTATCCTTATAGTACTACTAACAAAATGCAATAACAATATTATCCTCAGGACCCGTAGGACAATTTGTATGAATTAATTACCGAAACAATTCTGACACCCATGAATTAAATAATTAATATAATTGTTATTAATGATAGTCTTAAATTCAAATTTTAGTAATATTATCCCTATATTGTTACTAACAAAATGCAATAACAATATTATCCTCAGGAGCCGTAGGACAATTTGTATGAATTAATTACCGAAAAAAAACTGTCACCCGTGACTTAAATAATTAATATAATTGTTATTAATGATAGTCTTAAATTCTAATTTTGGTAATAGTATCCCTATATTGTTACTAACAAAATTCAATAACAATATTATCCTCAGGACCCGTACGACAATTTGTATGAATTAATTACCGAAACAATTCTGACACCCATGAATTAAATAATTAATATAATTGTTATTAATGATAGTCTCAAATTCAAATTTTAGTAATATTATCCCTGAGCGGTAAAATCAAAATAAAATTATTTAAATTGTTCTAATATTATATTATACTTAAATAAATAAATAAATATATCATCATGGCATATTACCCATTGCTGGGTATGCCATTCTGCTTTGTAGGCAGATATCGGTAATGATGATGACATATTTTTATATTATACTTCTTTTTAATAATATCCCTATATTGTTATTAACAAAATGCAATAACAATATTATCCTCAGGAGCCGTAGGACAATTTGTATGAATTAATTACCGAAAAAAAACTGTCACCCGTGAATTAAATAATTAATATAATTGTTATTAATGATAGTCTTAAATTCTAATTTTGGTAAAATTATCCTTATAGTGCTACTAACAAAATGCAATAACAATATTATCCTCAGGACCCGTAGGACAATTTGTATGAATTAATTACCGAAACAATTCTGACACCCATGAATTAAACAATTATTATAATTGTTATTAATGATAGTCTTAAATTCAAATTTTAGTAATATTATCCCTATATTGTTACTAACAAAATGCAATAACAATATTATCCTCAGGACCCGTAGGACATTAAATAATTAATATAATTGTTATTAATGATAGTCTTAAATTCTAATTTTGGTAATAGTATCCCTATATTGTTACTAACAAAATTCAATAACAATATTATCCTCAGGACCCGTACGACAATTTGTATGAATTAATTACCGAAACAATTCTGACACCCATGAATTAAATAATTAATATAATTGTTATTAATGATAGTCTCAAATTCAAATTTTAGTAATATTATCCCTATATTGTTACTAACAAAATGCAATAACAATATTATCCTCAGGAGCCGTAGGACAATTTGTATGAATTAATTACCGAAAAATTTCTGACACACGTGAATTAAATAATTAATATAATTGTTATTAATGATAGTCTTAAATTATAATTTTGGTAAAATTATCCTTATAGTACTACTAACAAAATGCAATAACAATATTATCCTCAGGACCCGTAGGACAATTTGTATGAATTAATTACCGAAACAATTCTGACACCCATGAATTAAATAATTAATATAATTGTTATTAATGATAGTCTTAAATTCAAATTTTAGTAATATTATCCCTATATTGTTACTAACAAAATGCAATAACAATATTATCTTCAGGAGCCGTAGGACAATTTGTATGAATTAATTACCGAAAAAAAACTGTCACCCGTGACTTAAATAATTAATATAATTGTTATTAATGATAGTCTTAAATTCTAATTTTGGTAATAGTATCCCTATATTGTTACTAACAAAATTCAATAACAATATTATCCTCAGGACCCGTACGACAATTTGTATGAATTAATTACCGAAACAATTCTGACACCCATGAATTAAATAATTAATATAATTGTTATTAATGATAGTCTCAAATTCAAATTTTAGTAATATTATCCCTATATTGTTACTAACAAAATGCAATAACAATATTATCCTCAGGAGCCGTAGGACAATTTGTATGAATTAATTACCGAAAAATTTCTGACACACGTGAATTAAATAATTAATATAATTGTTATTAATGATAGTCTTAAATTATAATTTTGGTAAAATTATCCTTATAGTACTACTAACAAAATGCAATAACAATATTATCCTCAGGACCCGTAGGACAATTTGTATGAATTAATTACCGAAACAATTCTGACACCCATGAATTAAATAATTAATATAATTGTTATTAATGATAGTCTTAAATTCAAATTTTAGTAATATTATCCCTATATTGTTACTAACAAAATGCAATAACAATATTATCCTCAGGACCCGTAGGACAATTTGTATGAATTAATTACCGAAACAATTCTGACACCCATGAATTAAACAATTATTATAATTGTTATTAATGATAGTCTTAAATTCAAATTTTAGTAATATTATCCCTATATTGTTACTAACAAAATGCAATAACAATATTATCCTCAGGACCCGTAGGACATTTTTTATAAATTATTTATCGTAAAAATACTGTCACCCGTGACTTAAATAATTAATATAATTGTTATTAATGATAGTCTTAAATTCTAATTTTGGTAATAGTATCCCTATATTGTTACTAACAAAATTCAATAACAATATTATCCTCAGGACCCGTACGACAATTTGTATGAATTAATTACCGAAACAATTCTGACACCCATGAATTAAATAATTAATATAATTGTTATTAATGATAGTCTCAAATTCAAATTTTAGTAATATTATCCCTATATTGTTACTAACAAAATGCAATAACAATATTATCCTCAGGAGCCGTAGGACAATTTGTATGAATTAATTACCGAAAAATTTCTGACACACGTGAATTAAATAATTAATATAATTGTTATTAATGATAGTCTTAAATTATAATTTTGGTAAAATTATCCTTATAGTACTACTAACAAAATGCAATAACAATATTATCCTCAGGACCCGTAGGACAATTTGTATGAATTAATTACCGAAACAATTCTGACACCCATGAATTAAATAATTAATATAATTGTTATTAATGATAGTCTTAAATTCAAATTTTAGTAATATTATCCCTATATTGTTACTAACAAAATGCAATAACAATATTATCCTCAGGACCCGTAGGACAATTTGTATGAATTAATTACCGAAAAATTTCTGACACACGTGAATTAAATAATTAATATAATTGTTATTAATGATAGTCTTAAACTCTAATTTTGGTAAAATTATCCTTATAGTGCTACTAACAAAATGCAAAAACAATATTATCCTCAGGACCCGTAGGACAATTTGTATGAATTAATTACCGAAACAATTCTGACACCCATGAATTAAATAATGAATATAATTGTTATTAATGATAGTCTTAAATTCAAATTTTAGTAATATTATCCCTATATTGTTACTAACAAAATGCAATAACAATATTATCCTCAGGACCCGTAGGACAATTTGTATGAATTAATTACCGAAAAATTTCTGACACACGTGAATTAAATAATTAATATAATTGTTATTAATGATAGTCTTAAACTCTAATTTTGGTAAAATTATCCTTATAGTGCTACTAACAAAATGCAAAAACAATATTATCCTCAGGACCCGTAGGACAATTTGTATGAATTAATTACCGATACAATTCTGACACCCATGAATTAAACAATTAATATAATTGTTATTAATGATAGTCTTAAATTAAAATTTTAGTAATATTATCCCTATATTGTTACTAACAAAATGCAATAACAATATTATCCTCAGGACCCGTAGGACAATTTGTATGAATTAATTACCGAAAAATTTCTGACACACGTGAATTAAATAATTAATATAATTGTTATTAATGATAGTCTTAAACTCTAATTTTGGTAAAATTATCCTTATAGTGCTACTAACAAAATGCAAAAACAATATTATCCTCAGGACCCGTAGGACAATTTGTATGAATTAATTACCGAAACAATTCTGACACCCATGAATTAAATAATGAATATAATTGTTATTAATGATAGTATTAAATTCAAATTTTAGTAATATTATCCCTATATTGTTACTAACAAAATGCAATAACAATATTATCCTCAGGAGCCGTAGGACAATTTGTATGAATTAATTACCGAAAAATTTCTGACACACGTGAATTAAATAATTAATATAATTGTTATTAATGATAGTCTTAAACTCTAATTTTGGTAAAATTATCCTTATAGTGCTACTAACAAAATGCAAAAACAATATTATCCTCAGGACCCGTAGGACAATTTGTATGAATTAATTACCGAAACAATTCTGACACCCATGAATTAAATAATGAATATAATTGTTATTAATGATAGTCTTAAATTCAAATTTTAGTAATATTATCCCTATATTGTTACTAACAAAATGCAATAACAATATTATCCTCAGGACCCGTAGGACAATTTGTATGAATTAATTACCGAAAAATTTCTGACACACGTGAATTAAATAATTAATATAATTGTTATTAATGATAGTCTTAAACTCTAATTTTGGTAAAATTATCCTTATAGTGCTACTAACAAAATGCAAAAACAATATTATCCTCAGGACCCGTAGGACAATTTGTATGAATTAATTACCGATACAATTCTGACACCCATGAATTAAACAATTAATATAATTGTTATTAATGATAGTCTTAAATTCAAATTTTAGTAATATTATCCCTATATTGTTACTAACAAAATGCAATAACAATATTATCCTCAGGACCCGTAGGACAATTTGTATGAATTAATTACCGAAAAATTTCTGACACACGTGAATTAAATAATTAATATAATTGTTATTAATGATAGTCTTAAACTCTAATTTTGGTAAAATTATCCTTATAGTGCTACTAACAAAATGCAAAAACAATATTATCCTCAGGACCCGTAGGACAATTTGTATGAATTAATTACCGATACAATTCTGACACCCATGAATTAAACAATTAATATAATTGTTATTAATGATAGTCTTAAATTCAAATTTTAGTAATATTATCCCTATATTGTTACTAACAAAATGCAATAACAATATTATCCTCAGGACCCGTAGGACAATTTGTATGAATTAATTACCGAAAAATTTCTGACACACGTGAATTAAATAATTAATATAATTGTTATTAATGATAGTCTTAAACTCTAATTTTGGTAAAATTATCCTTATAGTGCTACTAACAAAATGCAAAAACAATATTATCCTCAGGACCCGTAGGACAATTTGTATGAATTAATTACCGATACAATTCTGACACCCATGAATTAAACAATTAATATAATTGTTATTAATGATAGTCTTAAATTCAAATTTTAGTAATATTATCCCTATATTGTTACTAACAAAATGCAATAACAATATTATCCTCAGGACCCGTAGGACAATTTGTATGAATTAATTACCGAAAAATTTCTGACACACGTGAATTAAATAATTAATATAATTGTTATTAATGATAGTCTTAAACTCTAATTTTGGTAAAATTATCCTTATAGTGCTACTAACAAAATGCAAAAACAATATTATCCTCAGGACCCGTAGGACAATTTGTATGAATTAATTACCGATACAATTCTGACACCCATGAATTAAACAATTAATATAATTGTTATTAATGATAGTCTTAAATTCAAATTTTAGTAATATTATCCCTATATTGTTACTAACAAAATGCAATAACAATATTATCCTCAGGACCCGTAGGACAATTTGTATGAATTAATTACCGAAAAATTTCTGACACACGTGAATTAAATAATTAATATAATTGTTATTAATGATAGTCTTAAACTCTAATTTTGGTAAAATTATCCTTATAGTGCTACTAACAAAATGCAAAAACAATATTATCCTCAGGACCCGTAGGACAATTTGTATGAATTATTTATCGTAAAAATTCTGTCGCCCGTGACTTAAATAATTAATATAATTGTTATTAATGATTGTCTTAAATTATAATTTTGGTAATATTATCCCTATATTGTTACTAACCAAACGCAATAACAATATTATCTTTAGGACCAGTAGGACAATTTGTATAAATTATTTATCGTAAAAATTCTGTCGCCCCTGACTTAAATAATTAATATAATTGTTATTAATGTTATACTTTGCTTAATAAACAGTAGCAATATAAGGATAATATGACCAAAATAAGAAATTAAGACTATCATTAATAAGAATTATATTAATTATTTAAGTCACGGGCGACAGAATTTTTACAATAAATAATTTATACAAATTGTCCTACGGGTCCTGAGGATAATATTGTTATTACATTTTGTTAGTAACAATATAGGGATAATATTAGCAAAATTAGAATTTAAGACTATCCTTAATAACAATTATATTAATTATTTAATTCACGGGCGACGGAATATTTACAAGAAATAATTCATACAAATTGTCCTACGGGTCCTGAGGATAATATTTGTATTGCATTTTGTTAGTAACACTATAAGGATAGTTTTTCCAAAATTAGAATTTAAGACTATCATTAATAACAATTATATTAATTATTTAATTCACGGGTGTCAGAAATTTTTCGGTAATTAATTCATACAAATTGTCCTACGGGTCCTGAGGATAATATTGGTATTGCATTTTGCTAGTAACAATATAAGGATAATTTAACCAAAATTAGAATTTAAGACTATCATTAATAACAATTATATTAATTATTTAATTCACCGGTGTCAGAAATTTTTCGGTAATTAATTCATACAAATTGTCCTACGGGTCCTGAGTATAATATTGGTATTGCGATTTGTTAGTAACACTATAAGGATAATTTTACCAAAATTAGAATTTAAGACTATCATTAATAACAATTATATTAATTATTTAATTCACGTGTGTCAGAAATTTTTCGGTAATTAATTCATACAAATTGTCCTACGGGTCCTGAGGATAATATTGTTATTGCATTTTGTTAGCAACACTATAAGGATAATTTTACCAAAATTAGTATTTAAGACTATCGTTAATAACAATTATATTAATTATTTAATTCACGGGTGACAGAATTTTTCCGGTAATTAATACATACAAATTGTCCTACGGGTCCTGAGGATAATATTGTTATTGCATTTTGTTAGTAGCACTATAGGGATAATTTTACCAAAATTAGAATTTAAGACTATCATTAATAACAACTATATTAATTATTTAATTCACAGGTGTCAGAAATTTTTCGGTAATTAATTCATACAAATTGTCCTACGGGTCCTGAGGATAATATTGTTATTGCATTTTGTTAGTAACACTATAAGGATAATTTTACCAAAATTAGAATTTAAGACTATCATTAATAACAATTATATTAATTATTTAATTCACGGATGTCAGAAATTTTTCGGTAATTTTTTCATACAAATTGTCCTACGGGTCCTGAGGATAATATTGTTATTGCATTTTGTTAGTTATACTATACGGATAATTTTGCCAAAATTAGAATTTAAGACTATCATTAATGACAATTATATTAATTAGTTAATTCACGGGTGTCAGAAATTTTTCGATAATTAATTCATACAAATTGTCCTACGGGTCCTGAGGATAATATTGGTATAGCATTTTATTAGTAACGCTATAAGGATAATTTTACTAAAATTAGAATTTAAGACTATCATTAATAACAATTATATTAATTATTTAATTCACGGATGTCAGAAATTTTTCGGTAATTAATTCATACAAATTGTCCTACGGGTCCTGAGGATAATATTGTTATTGCATTTTGTTAGTAACACTATAAGGATAATTTTACCAAAATTAGAATTTAAGATTATCATTAATCACAATTATATTAATTATTTAATTCACCGGTGTCAGAAATTTTTCGGTAATTAATTCATACAAATTGTCCTACGGGTCCTGAGGATAATATTGTTATTGCATTTTGTTAGTTATACTATACGGATAATTTTGCCAAAATTAGAATTTAAGACTATCATTAATGACAATTATATTAATTAGTTAATTCACGGGTGTCAGAAATTTTTCGATAATTAATTCATACAAATTGTCCTACGGGTCCTGAGGATAATATTGGTATAGCATTTTATTAGTAACACTATAAGGATAATTTTACTAAAATTAGAATTTAAGACTATCATTAATAACAATTATATTAATTATTTAATTCACGGATGTCAGAAATTTTTCGGTAATTAATTCATACAAATTGTCCTACGGGTCCTGAGGATAATATTGTTATTGCATTTTGTTAGTAACACTATAAGGATAATTTTACCAAAATTAGAATTTAAGACTATCATTAATCACAATTATATTAATTATTTAATTCACCGGTGTCAGAAATTTTTCGGTAATTAATTCATACAAATTGTCCTACGGGTCCTGAGGATAATATTGTTATTGCATTTTGTTAGTAACACTATAAGGATAATTTTACCAAAATTAGAATTTAAGACTATCATTAATCACAATTATATTAATTATTTAATTCACCGGTGTCAGAAATTTTTCGGTAATTAATTCATACAAATTGTCCTACGGGTCCTGAGGATAATATTGTTATTGCATTTTGTTAGTAACACTATAAGGATAATTTTACCAAAATTAGAATTTAAGACTATCATTAATAACAATTATATTAATTATTTAATTCACGTGTGTCAGAATTTTTTCGGTAATTAATTCATACAAATTGTCCTACGGGCCCTGAAGATAATGGTGTTATTGCATTTAGTTAGTAACACTATAGGGATAATTTTACCAAAATTAGAATTTAAGACTATCATTAATAACAATTATATTAATTATTTAATTCACGTGTGTCAGAAATTTTTCGGTAATTAATTCATACAAATTGTCCTACGGGTCCTGAGGATAATATTGTTATTGCATTTTGTTAATAACAATAAAGGGATAATATTACTAAAATTTGAATTTAAGACTATCATTAATAACAATTATATTCATTATTTAATTCACGGGTGACAGAATTTTTTCGATAATTAATTCATACAAATTGTCCTACGGGTCCTGAGGATAATATTGTTATTGCATTTTGTTAGTAATACTATAAGGATAATTTTACCAAAATTTGAATTTAAGACTATCATTAATAACAATTATATTAATTATTTAATTCACGAGCATCAGAATTTTTTCGATAATTAATTCATACAAATTGTCCTACGGGTCCTGAGGATAATATTGTTATTGCATTTTGTTAGTAACAATATAGGGATAATATTACTAAAATTTGAATTTAAGACTATCATTAATAACAATTATATTAATTATTTAATTCACGTGTGTCAGAAATTTTTCGGTAATTAATTCATACAAATTGTCCTACGAGTCCTGAGGATAATATTGTTATTGCATTTTGTTAATAACAATAAAGGGATAATATTACTAAAATTTGAATTTAAGACTATCATTAATAACAATTATATTCATTATTTAATTCACGGGTGACAGAATTTTTTTCGATAATTAATTCATACAAATTGTCCTACGGGTCCTGAGGATAATATTGTTATTGCATTTTGTTAGTAATACTATAAGGATAATTTTACCAAAATTAGAATTTAAGACTATCATTAATAACAATTATATTAATTATTTAATTCACGAGCGTCAGAATATTTTCGATAATTAATTCATACAAATTGTCCTACGGGTCCTGAGGATAATATTGTTATTGCATTTTGTTAGTAACAATATAGGGATAATATTACTAAAATTTGAATTTAAGACTATCATTAATAACAATTATATTAATTATTTAATTCATGGGTGTCAGAATTGTTTCGGTAATTAATTCATACAAATTGTCCTACGGGTCCTGAGGATAATATTGTTATTGCATTTTGTTAGTAGTACTATATGGATAATTTTACCAAAATTATAATTTAAGACTATCATTAATAACAATTATATTAATTATTTAATTCACGTCTGTCAGAAATTTTTCGGTAATTAATTCATACAAATTGTCCTACGGCTCCTGAGGATAATATTGTTATTGCATTTTGTTAGTAACAATATAGGGATAATATTGCTAAAATTTGAATTTGAGACTATCATTAATAACAATTATATTAATTATTTAATTCATGGGTGTCAGAATTGTTTCGGTAATTAATTCATACAAATTGTCGTACGGGTCCTGAGGATAATATTGTTATTGAATTTTGTTAGTAACAATATAGGGATACTATTACCAAAATTAGAATTTAAGACTATCATTAATAACAATTATATTAATTATTTAAGTCACGGGTGACAGTTTTTTTTCGGTAATTAATTCATACAAATTGTCCTACGGCTCCTGAGGATAATATTGTTATTGCATTTTGTTAGTAACAATATAGGGATAATATTACTAAAATTTGAATTTAAGACTATCATTAATAACAATTATAATAATTGTTTAATTCATGGGTGTCAGAATTGTTTCGGTAATTAATTCATACAAATTGTCCTACGGGTCCTGAGGATAATATTGTTATTGCATTTTGTTAGTAGCACTATAAGGATAATTTTACCAAAATTAGAATTTAAGACTATCATTAATAACAATTATATTAATTATTTAATTCACGGGTGACAGTTTTTTTTCGGTAATTAATTCATACAAATTGTCCTACGGGTCCTGAGGATAATATTGTTATTGCATTTTGTTAATAACAATAAAGGGATAATATTACTAAAATTTGAATTTAAGACTATCATTAATAACAATTATATTCATTATTTAATTCACGGGTGACAGAATTTTTTCGATAATTAATTCATACAAATTGTCCTACGGGTCCTGAGGATAATATTGTTATTGCATTTTGTTAGTAACAATATAGGGATAATATTACTAAAATTTGAATTTAAGACTATCATTAATAACAATTATATTAATTATTTAATTCATGGGTGTCAGAATTGTTTCGGTAATTAATTCATACAAATTGTCCTACGGGTCCTGAGGATAATATTGTTATTGCATTTTGTTAGTAGTACTATAAGGATAATTTTACCAAAATTATAATTTAAGACTATCATTAATAACAATTATATTAATTATTTAATTCACGTGTGTCAGAAATTTTTCGGTAATTAATTCATACAAATTGTCCTACGGCTCCTGAGGATAATATTGTTATTGCATTTTGTTAGTAACAATATAGGGATAATATTACTAAAATTTGAATTTGAGACTATCATTAATAACAATTATATTAATTATTTAATTCATGGGTGTCAGAATTGTTTCGGTAATTAATTCATACAAATTGTCGTACGGGTCCTGAGGATAATATTGTTATTGAATTTTGTTAGTAACAATATAGGGATACTATTACCAAAATTAGAATTTAAGACTATCATTAATAACAATTATATTAATTATTTAAGTCACGGGTGACAGTTTTTTTTAGGTAATTAATTCATACAAATTGTCCTACGGCTCCTGAGGATAATATTGTTATTGCATTTTGTTAGTAACAATATAGGGATAATATTACTAAAATTTGAATTTAAGACTATCATTAATAACAATTATATTAATTATTTAATTCATGGGTGTCAGAATTGTTTCGGTAATTAATTCATACAAATTGTCCTAAGGGTCCTGAGGATAATATTGTTATTGCATTTTGTTAGTAGTACTATATGGATAATTTTACCAAAATTATAATTTAAGACTATCATTAATAACAATTATATTAATTATTTAATTCACGTGTGTCAGAAATTTTTCGGTAATTAATTCATACAAATTGTCCTACGGCTCCTGAGGATAATATTGTTATTGCATTTTGTTAGTAACAATATAGGGATAATATTACTAAAATTTGAATTTGAGACTATCATTAATAACAATTATATTAATTATTTAATTCATGGGTGTCAGAATTGTTTCGGTAATTAATTCATACAAATTGTCGTACGGGTCCTGAGGATAATATTGTTATTGAATTTTGTTAGTAACAATATAGGGATACTATTACCAAAATTAGAATTTAAGACTATCATTAATAACAATTATATTAATTATTTAAGTCACGGGTGACAGTTTTTTTTAGGTAATTAATTCATACAAATTGTCCTACGGCTCCTGAGGATAATATTGTTATTGCATTTTGTTAGTAACAATATAGGGATAATATTACTAAAATTTGAATTTAAGACTATCATTAATAACAATTATATTAATTATTTAATTCATGGGTGTCAGAATTGTTTCGGTAATTAATTCATACAAATTGTCCTAAGGGTCCTGAGGATAATATTGTTATTGCATTTTGTTAGTAGTACTATATGGATAATTTTACCAAAATTATAATTTAAGACTATCATTAATAACAATTATATTAATTATTTAATTCACGTGTGTCAGAAATTTTTCGGTAATTAATTCATACAAATTGTCCTACGGCTCCTGAGGATAATATTGTTATTGCATTTTGTTAGTAACAATATAGGGATAATATTACTAAAATTTGAATTTGAGACTATCATTAATAACAATTATATTAATTATTTAATTCATGGGTGTCAGAATTGTTTCGGTAATTAATTCATACAAATTGTCGTACGGGTCCTGAGGATAATATTGTTATTGAATTTTGTTAGTAACAATATAGGGATACTATTACCAAAATTAGAATTTAAGACTATCATTAATAACAATTATATTAATTATTTAAGTCACGGGTGACAGTTTTTTTTCGGTAATTAATTCATACAAATTGTCCTACGGCTCCTGAGGATAATATTGTTATTGCATTTTGTTAGTAACAATATAGGGATAATATTACTAAAATTTGAATTTAAGACTATCATTAATAACAATTATATTAATTATTTAATTCATGGGTGTCAGAATTGTTTCGGTAATTAATTCATACAAATTGTCCTACGGCTCCTGAGGATAATATTGTTATTGCATTTTGTTAGTAACAATATAGGGATAATATTACTAAAATTTGAATTTGAGACTATCATTAATAACAATTATATTAATTATTTAATTCATGGGTGTCAGAATTGTTTCGGTAATTAATTCATACAAATTGTCGTACGGGTCCTGAGGATAATATTGTTATTGAATTTTGTTAGTAACAATATAGGGATACTATTACCAAAATTAGAATTTAAGACTATCATTAATAACAATTATATTAATTATTTAAGTCACGGGTGACAGTTTTTTTTCGGTAATTAATTCATACAAATTGTCCTACGGGTCCTGAGGATAATATTGTTATTGCATTTTGTTAGTAACAATATAGGGATAATATTACTAAAATTTGAATTTAAGACTATCATTAATAACAATTATATTAATTATTTAATTCATGGGTGTCAGAATTGTTTCGGTAATTAATTCATACAAATTGTCCTACGGCTCCTGAGGATAATATTGTTATTGCATTTTGTTAGTAACAATATAGGGATAATATTACTAAAATTTGAATTTGAGACTATCATTAATAACAATTATATTAATTATTTAATTCATGGGTGTCAGAATTGTTTCGGTAATTAATTCATACAAATTGTCGTACGGGTCCTGAGGATAATATTGTTATTGAATTTTGTTAGTAACAATATAGGGATACTATTACCAAAATTAGAATTTAAGACTATCATTAATAACAATTATATTAATTATTTAAGTCACGGGTGACAGTTTTTTTTCGGTAATTAATTCATACAAATTGTCCTACGGCTCCTGAGGATAATATTGTTATTGCATTTTGTTAGTAACAATATAGGGATAATATTACTAAAATTTGAATTTAAGACTATCATTAATAACAATTATAATAATTGTTTAATTCATGGGTGTCAGAATTGTTTCGGTAATTAATTCATACAAATTGTCCTACGGGTCCTGAGGATAATATTGTTATTGCATTTTGTTAGTAGCACTATAAGGATAATTTTACCAAAATTAGAATTTAAGACTATCATTAATAACAATTATATTAATTATTTAATTCACGGGTGACAGTTTTTTTTCGGTAATTAATTCATACAAATTGTCCTACGGGTCCTGAGGATAATATTGTTATTGCATTTTGTTAATAACAATAAAGGGATAATATTACTAAAATTTGAATTTAAGACTATCATTAATAACAATTATATTCATTATTTAATTCACGGGTGACAGAATTTTTTCGATAATTAATTCATACAAATTGTCCTACGGGTCCTGAGGATAATATTGTTATTGCATTTTGTTAGTAACAATATAGGGATAATATTACTAAAATTTGAATTTAAGACTATCATTAATAACAATTATATTAATTATTTAATTCATGGGTGTCAGAATTGTTTCGGTAATTAATTCATACAAATTGTCCTACGGGTCCTGAGGATAATATTGTTATTGCATTTTGTTAGAAGTACTATAAGGATAATTTTACCAAAATTATAATTTAAGACTATCATTAATAACAATTATATTAATTATTTAATTCACGTGTGTCAGAAATTTTTCGGTAATTAATTCATACAAATTGTCCTACGGCTCCTGAGGATAATATTGTTATTGCATTTTGTTAGTAACAATATAGGGATAATATTACTAAAATTTGAATTTGAGACTATCATTAATAACAATTATATTAATTATTTAATTCATGGGTGTCAGAATTGTTTCGGTAATTAATTCATACAAATTGTCGTACGGGTCCTGAGGATAATATTGTTATTGAATTTTGTTAGTAACAATATAGGGATACTATTACCAAAATTAGAATTTAAGACTATCATTAATAACAATTATATTAATTATTTAAGTCACGGGTGACAGTTTTTTTTAGGTAATTAATTCATACAAATTGTCCTACGGCTCCTGAGGATAATATTGTTATTGCATTTTGTTAGTAACAATATAGGGATAATATTACTAAAATTTGAATTTAAGACTATCATTAATAACAATTATATTAATTATTTAATTCATGGGTGTCAGAATTGTTTCGGTAATTAATTCATACAAATTGTCCTAAGGGTCCTGAGGATAATATTGTTATTGCATTTTGTTAGTAGTACTATATGGATAATTTTACCAAAATTATAATTTAAGACTATCATTAATAACAATTATATTAATTATTTAATTCACGTGTGTCAGAAATTTTTCGGTAATTAATTCATACAAATTGTCCTACGGCTCCTGAGGATAATATTGTTATTGCATTTTGTTAGTAACAATATAGGGATAATATTACTAAAATTTGAATTTGAGACTATCATTAATAACAATTATATTAATTATTTAATTCATGGGTGTCAGAATTGTTTCGGTAATTAATTCATACAAATTGTCGTACGGGTCCTGAGGATAATATTGTTATTGAATTTTGTTAGTAACAATATAGGGATACTATTACCAAAATTAGAATTTAAGACTATCATTAATAACAATTATATTAATTATTTAAGTCACGGGTGACAGTTTTTTTTCGGTAATTAATTCATACAAATTGTCCTACGGCTCCTGAGGATAAGATTGTTATTGCATTTTGTTAGTAACAATATAGGGATAATATTACTAAAATTTGAATTTAAGACTATCATTAATAACAATTATATTAATTATTTAATTCATGGGTGTCAGAATTGTTTCGGTAATTAATTCATACAAATTGTCCTACGGGTCCTGAGGATAATATTGTTATTGCATTTTGTTAATAACAATAAAGGGATAATATTACTAATATTTGAATTTAAGACTATCATTAATAACAATTATATTCATTATTTAATTCACGGGTGACAGAATTTTTTCGATAATTAATTCATACAAATTGTCCTACGGGTCCTGAGGATAATATTGTTATTGCATTTTGTTAGTAACAATATAGGGATAATATTACTAAAATTTGAATTTAAGACTATCATTAATAACAATTATATTAATTATTTAATTCATGGGTGTCAGAATTGTTTCGGTAATTAATTCATACAAATTGTCCTACGGGTCCTGAGGATAATATTGTTATTGCATTTTGTTAATAACAATAAAGGGATAATATTACTAATATTTGAATTTAAGACTATCATTAATAACAATTATATTCATTATTTAATTCACGGGTGACAGAATTTTTTCGATAATTAATTCATACAAATTGTCCTACGGGTCCTGAGGATAATATTGTTATTGCATTTTGTTAGTAACAATATAGGGATAATATTACTAAAATTTGAATTTAAGACTATCATTAATAACAATTATATTAATTATTTAATTCATGGGTGTCAGAATTGTTTCGGTAATTAATTCATACAAATTGTCCTACGGGTCCTGAGGATAATATTGTTATTGCATTTTGTTAATAACAATAAAGGGATAATATTACTAATATTTGAATTTAAGACTATCATTAATAACAATTATATTCATTATTTAATTCACGGGTGACAGAATTTTTTCGATAATTAATTCATACAAATTGTCCTACGGGTCCTGAGGATAATATTGTTATTGCATTTTGTTAGTAACAATATAGGGATAATATTACTAAAATTTGAATTTAAGACTATCATTAATAACAATTATATTAATTATTTAATTCATGGGTGTCAGAATTGTTTCGGTAATTAATTCATACAAATTGTCCTACGGGTCCTGAGGATAATATTGTTATTGCATTTTGTTAGTAGTACTATAAGGATAATTTTACCAAAATTATAATTTAAGACTATCATTAATAACAATTATATTAATTATTTAATTCACGTGTGTCAGAAATTTTTCGGTAATTAATTCATACAAATTGTCCTACGGCTCCTGAGGATAATATTGTTATTGCATTTTGTTAGTAACAATATAGGGATAATATTACTAAAATTTGAATTTGAGACTATCATTAATAACAATTATATTAATTATTTAATTCATGGGTGTCAGAATTGTTTCGGTAATTAATTCATATAAATTGTCGTACGGGTCCTGAGGATAATATTGTTATTGAATTTTGTTAGTAACAATATAGGGATACTATTACCAAAATTAGAATTTAAGACTATCATTAATAACAATTATATTAATTATTTAAGTCACGGGTGACAGTTTTTTTTAGGTAATTAATTCATACAAATTGTCCTACGGCTCCTGAGGATAATATTGTTATTGCATTTTGTTAGTAACAATATAGGGATAATATTACTAAAATTTGAATTTAAGACTATCATTAATAACAATTATATTAATTATTTAATTCATGGGTGTCAGAATTGTTTCGGTAATTAATTCATACAAATTGTCCTAAGGGTCCTGAGGATAATATTGTTATTGCATTTTGTTAGTAGTACTATATGGATAATTTTACCAAAATTATAATTTAAGACTATCATTAATAACAATTATATTAATTATTTAATTCACGTGTGTCAGAAATTTTTCGGTAATTAATTCATACAAATTGTCCTACGGCTCCTGAGGATAATATTGTTATTGCATTTTGTTAGTAACAATATAGGGATAATATTACTAAAATTTGAATTTGAGACTATCATTAATAACAATTATATTAATTATTTAATTCATGGGTGTCAGAATTGTTTCGGTAATTAATTCATACAAATTGTCGTACGGGTCCTGAGGATAATATTGTTATTGAATTTTGTTAGTAACAATATAGGGATACTATTACCAAAATTAGAATTTAAGACTATCATTAATAACAATTATATTAATTATTTAAGTCACGGGTGACAGTTTTTTTTAGGTAATTAATTCATACAAATTGTCCTACGGCTCCTGAGGATAATATTGTTATTGCATTTTGTTAGTAACAATATAGGGATAATATTACTAAAATTTGAATTTAAGACTATCATTAATAACAATTATATTAATTATTTAATTCATGGGTGTCAGAATTGTTTCGGTAATTAATTCATACAAATTGTCCTACGGGTCCTGAGGATAATATTGTTATTGCATTTTGTTAGTAGTACTATAAGGATAATTTTACCAAAATTATAATTTAAGACTATCATTAATAACAATTATATTAATTATTTAATTCACGTGTGTCAGAAATTTTTCGGTAATTAATTCATACAAATTGTCCTACGGCTCCTGAGGATAATATTGTTATTGCATTTTGTTAGTAACAATATAGGGATAATATTACTAAAATTTGAATTTGAGACTATCATTAATAACAATTATATTAATTATTTAATTCATGGGTGTCAGAATTGTTTCGGTAATTAATTCATATAAATTGTCGTACGGGTCCTGAGGATAATATTGTTATTGAATTTTGTTAGTAACAATATAGGGATACTATTACCAAAATTAGAATTTAAGACTATCATTAATAACAATTATATTAATTATTTAAGTCACGGGTGACAGTATTTTTACGATAAATAATTTATAAAAAATGTCCTACGGGTCCTGAGGATAATATTGTTATTGCATTTTGTTAGTAACAATATAGGGATAATATTACTAAAATTTGAATTTAAGACTATCATTAATAACAATTATAATAATTGTTTAATTCATGGGTGTCAGAATTGTTTCGGTAATTAATTCATACAAATTGTCCTACGGGTCCTGAGGATAATATTGTTATTGCATTTTGTTAGTAGCACTATAAGGATAATTTTACCAAAATTAGAATTTAAGACTATCATTAATAACAATTATATTAATTATTTAATTCACGGGTGACAGTTTTTTTTCGGTAATTAATTCATACAAATTGTCCTACGGGTCCTGAGGATAATATTGTTATTGCATTTTGTTAATAACAATAAAGGGATAATATTACTAAAATTTGAATTTAAGACTATCATTAATAACAATTATATTCATTATTTAATTCACGGGTGACAGAATTTTTTCGATAATTAATTCATACAAATTGTCCTACGGGTCCTGAGGATAATATTGTTATTGCATTTTGTTAGTAACAATATAGGGATAATATTACTAAAATTTGAATTTAAGACTATCATTAATAACAATTATATTAATTATTTAATTCATGGGTGTCAGAATTGTTTCGGTAATTAATTCATACAAATTGTCCTACGGGTCCTGAGGATAATATTGTTATTGCATTTTGTTAGTAGTACTATAAGGATAATTTTACCAAAATTATAATTTAAGACTATCATTAATAACAATTATATTAATTATTTAATTCACGTGTGTCAGAAATTTTTCGGTAATTAATTCATACAAATTGTCCTACGGCTCCTGAGGATAATATTGTTATTGCATTTTGTTAGTAACAATATAGGGATAATATTACTAAAATTTGAATTTGAGACTATCATTAATAACAATTATATTAATTATTTAATTCATGGGTGTCAGAATTGTTTCGGTAATTAATTCATACAAATTGTCGTACGGGTCCTGAGGATAATATTGTTATTGAATTTTGTTAGTAACAATATAGGGATACTATTACCAAAATTAGAATTTAAGACTATCATTAATAACAATTATATTAATTATTTAATGTCCTACGGGTCCTGAGGATAATATTGTTATTGCATTTTGTTAGTAACAATATAGGGATAATATTACTAAAATTTGAATTTAAGACTATCATTAATAACAATTATAATAATTGTTTAATTCATGGGTGTCAGAATTGTTTCGGTAATTAATTCATACAAATTGTCCTACGGGTCCTGAGGATAATATTGTTATTGCATTTTGTTAGTAGCACTATAAGGATAATTTTACCAAAATTAGAATTTAAGACTATCATTAATAACAATTATATTAATTATTTAATTCACGGGTGACAGTTTTTTTTCGGTAATTAATTCATACAAATTGTCCTACGGGTCCTGAGGATAATATTGTTATTGCATTTTGTTAATAACAATATAGGGATATTATTAAAAAGAAGTATAATATAAAAATATGTCATCATCATTACCGATATCTGCCTACAAAGCAGAATGGCATACCCAGCAATGGGTAATATGCCATGATGATATATTTATTTATTTATTTAAGTATAATATAATATTAGAACAATTTAAATAATTTTATTTTGATTTTACCGCTCATTTCGACCAAGACATAAATGTCAAGTTGTTGTAAACACTGGCGTAATTTTAATAGTATTAACATTATATTGTTGTAATTTACACTTTTGTTCCATCTACATATTGTTATTGTATCTCTAAATAACATTAATGCGTAGATTATGCATTTAATATAATTCATTACAACATGCTTGGTTTTGGTAGTGCATCTATTTGTTCAGCGTCAGGCTGGTTCACACTTATTTGAATCGCGAATCGGCTGCTGCGAATCGGCTGCTAATTTCACCGTCATCCTAACTTTTAATATATTCTATTACAACATGGTTAATTTGACAATTGCCCTATCATTTTTATCGTTGTTGATATCAACCCAACGATTATCGCACATTTTTATACTCAAAATTAACTGACAATTGTCGAATAAAGAAAACAAATCCCTTAGTAACGAATATATATATGTGATAATTTCTTTGTTTTTTATCATCGCTGTGATAGACTTGTAACTAGGGAGATTCTGAATGTTGATTGGCGAAAAACATGTCACGTGACTCATGAATTATATTCTCATAATTATGAAAAATGTATTACTTCCAGAAATTAAAAATCTATAGCATATCGCTTCCGGTGAAACCCAAAATAGAATTCAGGACCTCTTCACAGCAAAAAGTGGCATTTAAGTTTGCCGCAAATTTTGTAATTTTGATTAGGGCTAAAATTAAGAATAAAGAAAATAGTGATTCGTCTCCATTTTTTAGCACCCTGCAGCATGATATATCATCACAAATTAGGATTTTGGTAATGATTACATATCTGCAACGTGCTTAGAGGGCACTTACTATGCGTCACTATAGAGGTCAATTTTGTGCGATTTGAAAATTAATAGCATATTATATACTCAGGGACTAAAGTGCATATTCAATCCTGTGGATGAAGTTTATTTCCCAAGCCGAAGGTGAGGAAAATAATCACCTGAGGGATTGAATGCACTTTAGTCGTGGTATATACGCTATTTTTCGCACTCCCGTATCAAATACAATACAAATGTCAAAAATTTTGTTCAAATTTAAACGCCTGCTCAAAATGTAGTGCAGATACGAATAAATAAATCATAGTAAGTATATGATGTTATGGAAACATCTTGTTTATTTTTACTTTAGTCCCCCAGGGATTTTTTTCATATTTAATCCCTCTGGGACTGAATTCGAACTTTAGTCCCTGAAATGAGTGATTAGAATCGCTCTTTAGTCTCGGGAGTGCGAAAAAGAGTTTTACATTTGTTTCGGTTAATTTAAAATCCAATTTTGAGACATAATACATATCCGGCTGAGTAAAGCCATTCCGCTGTACCGTACAGACTTACAGAGTATGCAATGTTTTAGATCCTAGAGCGCTCAGGACTTTGACGGAGGTGGTTTCTCATTCTTATTCTTCAAAACCCAGTGCAATAGAGGGTTCACTGTTATTGTGATAGCTCTGAGACACGCTAGCATTTAGCTAAAAGCTTGTATATTTGTCTAAAAATAACAACAATAACTTGTGTACGTTATGTTATTGTTTTACTTTTTAGAGAAATATACACTCTCAGACAAATGCCAGTGTGTCACACAGCTACCACAATAACGGTAACAGTGCTTTGTATTGCGCTGGGGTTTGCTAATAACAGGGAATCACGTTCGTCATAGTCCTGAGCGGTTTAGAACATAGCCCTAGTACTGTAAACGAAATGGCTTTATGCTTCCCGGCTTTTTTCAGACCATATTGTAAATATCTAATTTTAATTGTTTAAAATGTAAGTGAGACATTCTACTTTTATTTATACAAATTTCAATAAATGATCATTTATTATTTAGTAGGTACAGGAGTCACTTTTACATAAATTACGAATTACTGACTTGGATTATGCTCAAATCAGATTACTCTGAACAACGCCCACGTAATGCACTTGATTACGTACGACTTTAGTCACATATGGTTCACGTTTTCTCAATAAAAAAATTATTGCACTTCACTGAATTTTTGGATGTGTCATATCGTAAAATATTTGCTATCAATATCAAAATTAGATATGATTCATAAGAAAAAAATATAAACGTAATTCTTGATTCGAATCAATTCCTTTACGGTTAAAAATAAACAGCTGTAATTATTTAGCAGAAAACATTCGAGTTAAACATAATTATGTGTCATAATAAATTCACATGAAGTCCAACAATGTTCTGAGTACATACTAATTATAATAACAATGACAAAATTTCTTGGTAAGCGACAAGAAAAATTAGACAAGATAATTTATGAATCAATGTACTGTTAACATTTAATATTGAATAAACAAGCCTTGAGACAACAGCAACAACAGGTTTGATAGTTTACAGTTGTTGGAGAGATCATGTTCCACAATTATTTCGGAGTCGTTATCCTCCTGTAGCAGGCAAAGTCAAAAACATCTGAATTCATGTGCGAGCCATTTGTTCCCAGAGTTTGGTTAAGCTGGTTGGACCCTTGTCACCGTGTGCAACCAAGTGGGTCGTCAGTTACCACACATGGTGTTCATGATGCTTCACAAGTTTTTAAAGCTTTATGCATAATAAACCATTTTAAAGTTAAAATAAATACTTGTTATATTCTGTACATATCTTATATGCAATATTTCGTGCCTTGACCGAAACATGTTGGTTCGTATTACGAGTGCACTTTTATAATAAAAACGCTTTTATGGAGCACACTTCTCATAAGAATATACTGTAAAAGCGCATTCCATAAAAGTGCTTTTATTATAAAATTGCGCTCGTAATACGGGTCAATGAATTTTGAGAGCATTCTAGTCCTTTTTTATTAAATAACAATTACATACCTATTCCGAGTGTCTACTTGAAATATGTTATACTTATAGGGAATATTAATTATGCTGTAGTAACTTACCTATATTAATTTTGGAAGAAAATTGTAAATACACAACTTATTCAGAATTGAAAACTTCACAATATGACTAAAATCATTCGCAATTTTCTCTTATCTATAAAAAATTCTTAATATAATTTGCAATAAACACAAATCAATTTGCACACATCGCATCTAGCGGCAATACTTAGCGGTAATGGTTACTAAGGTTACGGTAATACAATAAAAAACTGTCATCCCTTCACTATACCTGACTGATTGAAAAGATAATAGGAGGGGGTTTGTTTCTATCGAGATGTTCTTTCTCTCTCTCTCTCTCTCTCTCTCTCTCTCTCTCTCTCTCTCTCTTGCGTGTGACGTCAATTTTGTATCTATTTAAATTTTAGAGCATATTTCAGAGCAATTTTTATTTAGCATTTTTTTTTTGTAATACAAATAAAAATTGCAATTGATTTTAATCTCATATTAAAACTAGAGATATGGGAAAGAAAAATATTGAGAAAAATATATGGGAAAAAAATGGGTAACGTATGGTATGGATAAGAAGAACAAACAAAGAACTAATGGAACTATATAATGAACCGGGAGTGACAGGAGTGAATAAAGCGCAACGACTACGATGGATAGGTCACATAACAAGAATGACAGAGGAGCGAGGTGTAAAACAAATCTTCAATAGTGGCATAAGAAAGAAGAAAAGAAGAGGAAGACCAAAACTAAAGTGGTTTGATTCAGTGGATAAGGACTTGCAAGTGCTAAATGTTAGAAACTGGAAATTGAAAGCAAAAGACAGATCAAAGTGGAAAGAAGTGACGAAAGAAGCCATGGGTCTACACGGCCTAGTGCTACATATTATTATTAAAATTAATAGTACTGCAAGATAAGAAAATTAACATTGTATTCAACAAATTTCAAGTAGGCACCCGGTATACATTGTGCTAATTAAAAGGCCTCTCGTAGGAGTTTTACAGTGGAAATCAGTTTTTCATTGCCCAAAACATTCCAATTAATTTTAGTTAAAACAAAAAACAATGTTTAACTAAATTTAACTGGTCGTTTATATTAACGGCCCTTAGATAATTAAATCCCACCCCTAAATTATTAAGTCAATTTTATTTGGCACGATTTGTAACCTGTAAAACTAAATTTTATAAATATTTGCTTGTATTATGTGTCAAATCCATGGCTATAGCTATACAAGTTAACTTCCAAAGAGTATATTGGCAACCTTTGTTCTAAACTTTATTATTTTATCAAACTCGTAAGTTGTTATGCGAAATGTACTATCATTACTAAATGAGTCATATTTGTTCAATAAATAGCATTTTGAATTGAACACAGAATGTCAGACAAGCACCTGGTCATTTATTAGACCAGGAAAAAACGCCAACGAAGCCTTAGTTCCAATGAAGTTATAAATATGTATTTTTAAAGTCTTGCAATTAGTTACAATTCAAACATTGTGTATTTTTTTATGATTGATGAGAACAATAAAAGAATTAAATTCGATCTATAATGCAAAATGTCTACTCAAGCTCAAGCTAATGAACTAACAGTTAAGTAAACAATAATACATCATTTTGACAGCAATTATAATTCTGTCATTTGGAAGTTCATTTCGTTTTAATTTTGTTTATTTAACTCTTGGTTAGGCCGGTTCCTCAATCTCCTGGTAACGTGTCAGATAATTTAACTACCAGATAAAAAAATCGCATCATTTAATTGACATGTCAATTTACGCTATAATATTAATTCGATATTTTCATTTTATATGGCAGTCAAATTAACTGACATTTTACCAGGAGATTGAAGTACCGGTCGTAAGAAATGAGTATTTTTATTTCGTTATGGCGTACTGGCACTTTTACCGTTTCACGACCCAAGGATCCCGGATTTGAAACCCGGGTAAGATATGAGTGTTGATGTGGATGTGTGCGAATTATAAATAGTGTAAAAGTTAACAAAAACTGTGTCATCCCTTATCACCGGTTATATAAAAATTTATCAAAAAGCGTGGAATAATAAATATGTATTTTTATTTCGGTACTACCTCAAATAGAAAATTAATGCGAATAATTTGTTAATATACATAGATTATATCAAAATGAGCTCAAAATGGAAAATTAATTTGTGTTGGAACCTATTAGACTAATATATTGCTAATGCTCGTACCTTTCCCATAAGAGTAGGTGAAGGAAACACTGTGAAATGGAAATATTATTTCTGCATAAGTCTATCTCACACAAACACCCAACCTGGAATTATGCGCATGCTTGTAAATCTTGACTACTATTGCCTAACGCTGACAGCTGTAGCCGGCTGATGCAGCGAGCACATGGTTTGACGTTGACGTTTGATTTCGTTTCTGTTTGTACTTCGAAGTATTTGTGCTTTGTTAGAAGTGAAAGCATATTAATTAATAAAAAAAAATCGGGGGAGCCTCTTATATACCGTAAAGGATGTGGTATTTATTTATAAAAAGGCTGAAAGAGTATTTATGCAGCGAGCACATGGTTTGACGTTGACGTTTGATTTCGTTTCTGTTTGTACTTAGAAGTATTTGTGCTTTGTTAGAAGTGAAAGCATATTAACAAAAAAAAATCGGGGGAGCCTCTTATATACCTTAAAGGATGTGGTATTTATTTATAAAAAGGCTGAAAGACTATTTTTGCAAAGCCAAGAGGAAATGTTCAATAATAAAAAGTTAAAACAACGCATAACTATTAATGTGTTTCAGCAATGCTCTCCTCATTCCTTATGTGTTTAATACAACCGAATTTGTTAACCACGTCAAAGAACAAACTATTTTAGACAACCACAAAACACAAATTATGAAAATTATTGACTCATTTCTAAAAATTAGATTTTATCACGAAACAAATTTACTGCGGGAAAAAGAAATTTATATTAGAAATAAGTGTCATCGTATTGTGCTATTTATAAATCAATAAATATTTTATAATTTCTTTTATTCTTCTTTACCTTACTGTCACCTACATAAATTAATCCTGACCAGATTGTATTCCTATTATTATTACAGTACAACAAAGTAAATTATTTAATTATAATTTAACACTAGAATATTTCATTGTTATTTATTATTACTAATGCTTATATTCAAGAATTTACAACAAGATAAATAGTAGGTACATACATTGCTTAATTTCTCTAATTTAAATTTTCTCTGGCTAGTCGTCAATAATCAGAACTCATTCAGGCTGTGATTCGCAATCTAAATGATAAAAGTGATCATGACGTCTTCGTTAACCAATAGTAGTCAAATTTTACGAGCATGCGCATAATTCCAGGTTGGGCGTTTGTGTGAGATAGACTTATGCAGTAATGATATTTCCATTTCACAGTGTTGGCTTCAAGAAAAGCAAAGGATCAGCAATAGTTAATAGGTATATGGTTGGAAGCAAACGGACTACAGACTTACGACATCAACAAATCATATAAACAAAATGGGTCAGAACAAACCCGAAATGATTGTACTCCTCCACCTCTTTTGCAAACTAAATAATTTCTAAATGATTCATTTTTTTAGCAGTATATCAGATTGTATTATATTCGTGCACCAAAATTTTAACTCTACTCGTTCGGTTGATGGAGTGTACCTTGTTTCTCTAATACACTCCATCTCCAAACGCTACTGCCATTCCACTCTAACACCGCTCCGTAAATACTCTTAACTCCGTATGATTTACCGAACGCACCTATAATCGCATTCATAAACTATTATTCACGAAAGGTGACTATTCAAGGTCATTTGTGAGCTGTCTGATATAATATTACTTGCAGATAACTTCATTGCATTTCGTTTGCATAGGCGTGCAACATGAAATATTTATGGACACATTTTAAATGAAAAAATTAGAATAATACATTTGAAAATTATGTTTCTTTCTAAATAATGCCTTTCTGAAAGATTTATGTTATTCACTTATGTTTTTACAAAATACAAAAACATAGACTTAACTTATAAACCAAGGAATAATAATTTGATTTAAACGTCAACGCCACTGGGTAAATATTAGCACAGAGGGCAGTGCAGTAGATAATTAGGTATGTGTAATTCTACGACATATGTCATTATTATTTATAGTGTGTTAGAAAGTAATGCCACTATTTACGTATATCTGTCACACCACGTAAATTAAATAGACATAGGTCAAATAATCTTTCTCTTTCTAATACAAAATGTTGCTAAGCTACTGCTATAAAATGATGTGTATTCTTTCTTCGAACAAATGACCTTGAATAGTCATCTTTCATGAATAATAGTGTACAAGCTTTTTCTCTTTCCACTCGGAATATTTCTCACTGATTACACTAATCCACTTAGTTCAAATTCAAAAGAGGATATTATAACCAAAGTATTTATCGCATAAAAAATGTGTCCATGAGATATCGTTTGGTAAGCGCCTTTTAAGAGTTCAATTCATCATAACACAAATTCACGTAATGCACAGTGCCATATTTCATATTTATATTTATTTATTTGTAAAAGAAATGCAATTTGTAATGCTGAATATTGTGACAGACTAATTTATTAAACGTATTTTAGTTTCTATTTATCTTTCTACATTCTGTCATGTTTTGAAAACACGACTACCGGAAATCTGATAGTAGGAATAAATCCTTTTATCATCACTTTTACAGTTTGTTATTAAAATTCTTTTAATAACAGCAAGAAAGGCTAATTTTAAAATTGTTTTTCTTTTATTTGGGGCTTGGTCATGAATCACATGATATTTTGTTAATATTCAGCAAAAAATAATAGCTTATTTTTAGTAATAACCACGTGTTATCAAAAAACCCATAAACTTCAAAATTATGAAAAATTTTGAATTATTTCCTTTTCCACATTGATATAAATAGCATTATAAAGCTAAAACAGTACCTATTTATTATTTTATGTATGTATACATTATAAAATTTGTATTTTAAACGAAGTTTAAAGAGCAAAATTACCATTTAAATGTGATTATTTTATGGAACTAATTACTTTTACTATTCATAATTTAATGAAGGCTACAATAATACTATTCACATTCACTTTTTGTGATTTTATGTTTGTATAAATCTCATTCCAGATACGGAATAATATGTCTATATTTCAGCCAATATAATTTTATATTCTACGATTCACTTAAATTTTATTCGATGCAATATTGTCAATTTAAACCAAGTTGGCTATAAATTGAAAAGAAACATTTTATCAGATTTTTATATAAAGATACCATATGTCTACTATTTCGATCATAATGAAGTGAACAACCAACCATCCAATTAGAACCACATCTACAAAGATATCTACCTTTTCTATTAAATCAAGAGTTATTTATTGTTTATATATTTATATAACCTTCAGCATTTAACCGCTGAGAAAGAAAATGAAGACCACTAAAATATGTAATTATATTATGATTTTTAAATTGATTCATATTTCATTGTTATAATTAAAACTATTTGTACCACACCAGTTATGCTATTACATTTTCATACAAATATTTCTGAAACGAAGTATTTGCGAGGTTTTTCTTACATTTATTTATAGGTCTTTCATTTATACTTTAAATTTATACCGGGTGTAACACGAAAATTGTGCAATAGGTGTTTAACATGGGAAAACAGTTTTTGCTTATGCAAAAGTGGTCTATTAATTTTACGCAATAATGCTTTCAATACATGTAGACAGAGAATTAAATTCTGCATCTAATTCAATAACCATAGTTTATTTTGCACGTTTTGTAACAAATTCAATTTAAAATGTTATAAAAGTGACTTCTTTATGGCATTGAAAAAATAAACAAATTTAATGTCATTTTACTTGTCAGAAACGTAGTTGTCACATATTTTATCTATCCGAAACTCTCTGTTTGAGTTATCATGATTGAAAATGGAGAATTAATTCACTCGAAGAATATTCTTAATTAGAATTATTTGAATGTGTTATATTTTATAATTTCTGATAGATAAAACGCCATTACATTTGTTTATAATTTTATTTTATTGCCATGGCTAATAATATAAAGACGTAACTTTTATAAAATTTTAAATTCAATTTTCTTGGTTACGAAATGTGCAAAATAAAATGTGATAAAATTAAATGCACAATTTAATTTTCAACAGAAGTGGGTATTCAAACTTTTTAATAGGGCGGCCCCATATTGATGTCGCTGACATATAACGACCCCAACATTATAGTTTCGAATACAATTATTTAAATTTTAAAATAAGTTAATAATAAACATATTCAAATTTAAAAAAAAAACATTTCTAATCATTTCATTTTTTTTATATTTTTTTTGTTATATATGGCTATATTAAACTTAATTTGAGTCTGAGGGGAGATTTTACGTCTAGTCTATTTCTATATTTATATTTTATATAAACCAAAAATTGTTTAAAGAGAATTTTTAAATTACCATCGGAAGAGATTTCAGCCAAGTTCTTTATTGATCAGTGACAAATTTGAAAAATATATTACGGCACACGATTAAAAAAAGTGAATAAAAATAAAAGTTTAACGTATTTAAAATCTAATAAATTTGATAAAACAACCCTTCCTCGTCATTTTCTTATGTACGGCACGCGACCCTACCAAACTTTTTCGCGACCTCATTTAGGATCGCGACCCCTAGTTTTAATACCACTGCTCTACAGCATTTATTGAGCATTTATTTGAAGCATTATTTGCGCAAGTAAAAACTGATTTCCCATGTTAAACGCCTATGGTCCGTTTTTCGTGTTACGCCCGGTATTTAATATAACATAAATTTGTAAATATCTTATAATATAAATTTATAAATATTTCGCTTTATTTAAATGATATTATTGATATTTAATGTCATGTCATATCAACTTGAAATAATTGTTTTATTTGTCGCAGAAACTATTTGTACTTCCTGCAATGCTGGGAAAATATGAGTGGCAACTTCAATATCCTAGTGTGTGACGAGTGTCGTAGCAACTGTGACAGTAACGGTTATGGGACAAATGAAGCATCGATCCAAAGAACCGGCGTAAATCAAGGTAAGTAATAACATTTATCTCCCGGAAATATACGGCAACGGCAGTAAGCTCGTGAACGCCCCGTGTAAGCACCCAAGTATTTAAGTATATTTTCACGGCATATGAACATCACTTTGTTGTCAGTTACCCCTGTTACTGATGCCTGCGCCTGCTGCCGTGTGCACAATTATCATTAGTTACACGTTACTCATACGCCCATTATCTTACGCTCAGATACACCATTTGGTTTTACTGTTTTTACCATATTCTTTGTTTGTAGATATACATAAATGACCCAGTATACAAGGCAAATTTATTAATATTTAGCACTTTATTAAAACTACTAGCAGTTTATTCACAAGAAGGAATAAATTCAAGATAATTTGATGATCACCTGACGTATCATTGTTTTTGATTCTTTTAAGCTTCAATAAAAGGAAGAATCAAAAACCAAGTCATATTTAGAGAAATGTCAAAATATTTTCTCATGCATATAAAGCAGGTATAGTATTATTCACGAAAGATGACTATTCAAGGTCATTTATGATCCGTTTGATATAATATTACTTGCAGATAACTTCACTACATTTCGTACCCAAATGTGCGCAACGCGAAATATTTATGATGATTACATTTTAACTGAAAACAAAGATATTTTATTTGAAAATTTTGTTTCTTTTTAAATAATGCTTTTCTAAAAGTTTTATAAATAAATAAAATATAAATATATCACGGCATATTACCCGTTGCTGGGTGTGCCAATCTGCTTTGTACGCAAAGTTTTATCTCCTTTCAAATAAGTTTTGCATAAAACAAAAATATAGACTTGACGTAAAACAAAATAATTTGATTTGAATGTCAATGCCACTGGATAAACATTAGTACAGAGGGCACCATTTACGTATATCTGTCACAGCACATAAATAAAACAAACATACGTCAAATAATATTTCTAAACTAATACAAAATGTTGCTAAGCTACTGTTACGTAAAGTGCTGTAAACTATTATTCACGAAAGATGACTATTCAAGGTCATTTGTGAGCCATCTGATATAATATTACTTGTAGATAACTTCATTGCATTTCGTATGCATTGGCGTGCAACATGAAATATTTATGGACAAATTTTAACCGAAAAAATAAGAGTAATTTATTTGAAAATTATGTTTCTTTTTAAATAATGCCTTTCTGAAATATTTATGTTGTGCACTTATGTTTTTGCAATATACAAGAACATAGACTTAACTTATAAACCAGAGAATAATAATTTGATTTAAACGTCAACGCCACTGGTTAAATATTAGCACAGAGGGCAGTGTAGTAGATAATTAGGCATCTGTAATTCTACGACATACGTCATTATTATTTATAGTGTGTTAGAAAGTAATGCCACTGTTTACGTATATGTGGCACACTACATAAATTAAATAGACGTATGTCAAATAATCTTTCTCTTTTTAATACAAAATGTTGCTAAGCTACTGTTGTAAAGTGATGTGTATTCTTTCTTCGAATAAATGACCTTGAATAGTCATCTTTCGTGAATAATAGTATATACATATTCTTTCTTCGAACAAATGACCTTGAATAGTCATCTTTCGTAAATAATAGTATACCTATTATTCTACCAAAAATTTCGCTTAGGTAATGGAAATTGACAACTATTATTATAAAGAAATAATGAAATGAAAGACTAAACAGAAAATAGTATAAACACTCGTTACATAAGGTTAATCAAGCACTTGTTATACAGCTCGTGTCTAAATTTCTAAGGCGTGCTTAAGTTGCCTTCTGTATGTAACTTATGTTTTAATATACTATTCTACAGCTCGTCTGAAAAAAAAAGATGATAATTGAGTATTGAAAATGAAAGTATCCCAATTCTATAACCTTGTAATCGCGGTAAATTTAAATTTTACTTCTAAATTGGGATTTTCAAATAAGAAAACGCTACAAACAGTGGTACACATTTGATATTTATATGAAACTAAAACTATATGACTACAAAACTAAATAAAAAATACTAATAAATGAGAAAATAATACGAAAACTAAAGAAACAATTGACAGCAATGCTACGTATACAAATATTAACAAAGAGTGTACCATTGTTTAAGGTGATCAGCGCCATCTCTTGTTACGTGAAAATCACCATAAGAGTATTCATGAATTATCTCATTTAATTGCAAAAACAATATAATAGTAGAAAAGTAGTTTTTTGCAAGTAATGAGGAAAGAAATATTGATTCATTATGTATTTTAAAATGCTTTCTATCTGTATCTGTCTGAAACTGAATATACATATGTAACGAACTGATATTAAAATAATATCTGAACTAATCATTATGGTTTGAAATTGAACATAACTACAAAATAATAGCTTGTAAACAAATATAAGAACAAAATTTTGCTGGTAATGAACAGAATTGAGAAAACTCGATTGTTTAAGATTTTTTGGATTTTATAGGATTTTTAAAATTTATATCTCGTTCCAATCTTTTATTTTTTATTCACATTAAATTTTCTGCTAGATTGGAGAACTTTTTTCTTTCTATTTGAAAAACCAATAATTCATGTAATCAATATAGACAAGCACGATTTAACAACAAATGTATAATATTCATTTAACATATCAATTTGATAATAATAAAATATAGAAGATAATAAAAAAAGAGAACCGTGAAGAATGTGGCCTTAAAGAATCTATGATATGTCGTTGGAACGCATCATACTTCTGCCCATTAGTCACTGCAGTGTATCAAAACGTGTCTATGACTCATAGTGCTATCTACTGTCACTGACGCATTTCTGTTGATTCAGGGTAGACAAATTTCAGCAAAATTATCGTTAAAACCAACTGCTGTTGAATAAAAATGTTAATTCATCGCCTCAGGTTAAATGAGTTACTCCACCGTACTAACAATTTAGAAAATTGATCATTTATATTAAAAATAGACCTTATAAAACTATATAATAACGGCCATCAAACTTTAGAAAAAGTTACTAGTTTTTTAAATATTCGAATTTTTAATATCCTTAACATCTACGTTACGTCACATACATATCTACTCTATTCCAAATTCTAACTACGTACTTTCACGCCTTCTACTATCGCCAAAGAAGTCCGATCAAGGTCATCTACGATTTGTATGAATTAAGATATTAGCTCCGCCCATTCTGTCAAATTCAGTAGTGTCGTTTACTTCGTTTTTATGAGGGTACATAAGATACTATTGTAATTTTATTATTATAAAATTATACGTTACAGTGAACGCATTCAAAATCCAAACTAAGTCAACTGGTAAGTTTATTAGCAAATGTAAAACCAAATATGTGAAAAATAAGATACTGACACAGTGTCAGTACTTACAGGAAATAGCTTTATTCGTATAGCTATAATCAAGGTAATATATATGAATTAATAAATAAACTTACGTTACAGCGAAAGAATTGTCAACGAGCATCGTTCTAAAATGGAATGGTCTATAGTCGAAACAATATGAATTTTTGAAAGACAAACGTTATATCTATCCTAATCGCACACGCTTCTAGTCATTGCAAATGAGAGAGATACGCCAATTTGTTAATTCGTTCATGATACATACTTAGTTTATCCCGATAGTTTCAACCCGCTTGAAAATGGGTTGAATCGACCCGATTGAAGTTAGAGGGTTGAAATAATCGGAATAAACGCATTTTCAACCGGATTGAAATTTTCAACTCGACTCTAAAATACAAATGGGTTGAGTTTATTCGACCGGATTGACTTTACGGCAACCCGATCGAAGTACATGTATGATTCACTAAGGTTAGAAGTTATCTGTCAGCTGCATTTTAACAGTCAAATTGTATGTCTTTAGAATGGAATAATGTCGGAAAAAGCTTAAAATACTCCATATTCTCAACAGCTAGCCGTTTGCCCATTCCAGGGTCAACTTTTCCAGAAAAGTTTAATAGTCACCAAAGGAATTTTCGATCTTCTTTTGTTTCTGAGCTACAGGCAAAAACTCGTTTCTCGCTAATTTTGAAAATATATATCTTATTTATTGTGATAATTAGAGAAAAATTGTTTTTACAAATATTTTGTAGTTTTTTAGATTGAATAAAATAGTGTAATTAGATTTTTTGAAAATGATCTATAAGAGATTTTTTCATTTATTTCTTAATAATTTCCAATATTTTCACCCCAATAAATTAATAATTCGTCTTTTATTAATGTTTAAAACAAAAGAATGTAGACTTGTTATATATCATTGAAAAGCTTATAAATTAAGCAAAAAGACGAGACTATTTTCAACATAGGTTCCCATTTAAAAAATCATAAGTTTGTGTTATATCTCGAGAATGATTAAGTTTTCAAAAAATCGAATTACGCCATTTTATTCAATCTAAAAAACTACAAAAATTTTGTAAAAACAATTTTTCTCTAATTATCATAATAAATAAGATATGATATATTTTCAAAATAAGCGAGAAACGAGTTTTTGCCTGTAGCTCAGACACAAAAGAAGATCGAAAATTCCTGTGGTGACTATTCAACTTTTCTCGAAAATATAATTAAAACTGCTTTTAGAGACTCTAAAATTTTCTATTCAATCTGGATTTGTAAATTGTAGTAGCACAATGTTTTCCCGCCAATCAAAACTTCGTGTTTTATTTTTCATTCGTAATCTTTTATTTTAAAAATATGTGCATAATGTCATTACTTGTTCTTGTTCCAATTTCGATTAAATTTGTCCGCAAAAATCAAGTAAACACAACCAAACAAATTGACATTTCGCCAACGCTTTCGATCGGGTTCAAATAGGGTTCACTCGACCCCCTTTAACAAGAGCGAGATGAACGGTAGAGAGTTAACCTTGAAATTCGACCGGGTTGAAACTATCGGGATAAACTCAGTAATAGATGACCTTTATCAGACTTCTTTGAAAGATTTACCGCGTACTTGCGTTTGTATATGAAATTGAGAAATATTGAATTACATGCTGCCAGTGGCAATGAAAACTTGAACAATAATATTCGCAGTTTTTATACATTTTTCCAATTATTAGCCAGGGGTTATTTTAAACATATTTAGTTTTCAAAGTGTGAATTTATGTGACTCCGATAATTATGAGAGAACTTCACTATTTGAGAACAAAATGAACATAATATCTACGTCACAAAATATTTTTATAAAATCTTACCGCTTAACGAATTACAAATAAGAGAAAGTTTCTAAGTAGAAAGAGAAGAGCATGCATGAAGGCGTTGAGATTATGAATATAGCCGAGGCAAAAGAAGTGTGCTTGGATAGAAATATGTGGGGAAGGATGATTGCTGCATGAATGGTTTCTATCGGGTTCATACTAACCCACCATGTGGGATAACCGTGAATTTATATGTATATATGTACTTGCTAGAACTACATATTGCACTTAATTTAGATAAACTGCCATAAAAAAAAAAAAAAACTGGTGTCGGACCCCACTCCAAAAACAGTCAACATAAGATAATTTATGATTAGCCTGTCTTTAAAACATTTTAATATAATCATTGTATCATAAAAAGAGCAATAAAAAATTCAAGGAGAAACGATATTAATAAACATATTGTATTGGGTTGAATGACATACATACATGTACATATGTATAAATTTGATGATAGTACGGAAACGTAATGCAGAGATTTGCAATGTCGAGCTGGGCAAAGGTGAAGGCTACGTCGCGATCAAGCAAGCAATGAACCCGCGCCCGGCGAACGCCCGACGACAATCAATACCAAGCGCCATTCACCAGCGTCGCGTCGCTGAACAGAGATACGATACGAGAGAGACAGAGACGGAGACGTACACCCTCGTGTGGGCAGTGCGTCTGCTCTGCAACACCAGTGGCGTACGCAGTCTACAACACCCCACACAACAACATTACCATCAATGTTAAAATCACGCAATTACACAATATCTATATTTTATATTTTGCGTTCATAATGAAGTCATTACGATACGCAATTGCGTATCGTAATGACCTTCATTTCGATACGCAATTTTTTGTTTTAGACGGTTGGTACTAGATGACGTGTCTTTAACCCATTTTTACCTAATTTATTTTTAGTTAATTGACAATTCATTTTAATAATATAATGTCGTTATTATTATTATTATTATTTTTTATTTAGGGAAGATTATTTACATGAAAATGTACAAATGGTTACAAATATAATCACAAATTGAGTAAGTAAATGTTAATTGTAGAAGGCGCAAAATATAAAAAATAGTATAAAGAACTCATTTTATAAGACTTTCTTTCGCACTTGTCAATTAGAAAACTCGCTAACGCTCGTTTTCTAAATTTTGACGCGTGCGAAAAAAACATGTCTTATAAAACACGTTCTTTAATATACTATTATTGCACTCATTTGTGTACAAAACAAATAAAATATAAATTTAACAAACATATAGGTACCAGCTGAAATCTCAAAGTAAACTGTCCCACCCAATAACAGGTAAAAGGGTTGATAAATGGGTCTATTCTGTAAATCAGGGGTTAATTTTTAGCAAATCGTTTTCGCCAGTCAAATACGAATAGGTTGGCATAAAAAATGGGGTCATACTATATTTTCCAATTTATTTATTTTCTGGAAGTACATTTAAAACTACTTAGGAAAATATATATTTTATGTTATATAAGTTTCTAGTTTTACACTAATAATTTTTTAAAGTTTATACAAAATTTCAAATGACGTCTCAGTTTTGCGGCCGTAGTAACGACTACCGAGCAAAAATGGAACTATATTTGACGTTTATGTCATTGTGTTTTGAAACCACGCTTGAAACCAAACGTAGTCTTCAAAACTTTTGGAGTATTTATTGTCTTATACCATCTTTCCCTTACATCTTGAGCCATAAGAATACCTACAAACAAAATTTTATTTTTACTTCTCAACGAGTTGTTCTCGCAGGACGACACAAAACAATATTGTACAACCATTGTAATATCTAAATCAAACATAAATGGACCTTTCCAATTTAAAGAGATAAAAGATATGCGCAATGGGGATCTGTGCATAGTAAGAACAACTGAGATCTATGACGTTTGATTCTAAAACATTTAGACGTAAAATGTGAGAATATCTCGGATAACTTTAAAAAATCTTACCGAAATAAGTTACAAAAGCTTTTATTGAAGGTAAAATGTCTAACGATGCAAATTCTCACTGAGAATACAGGTATTTTAATGACTGCAATATTTTTGACGTTTCGTTTGACAGCTCAACTGGCAGGTGTTCGCGCCATTTTCTTACTATTTGCAGCGATAGAAAGAGATAGCTCTTAAATTGGAAAGGTCCATTGTATTTGTATATAATTTTTATTTGGCATATATCGTTATTTGTACTTACTTAAAAAAAAAAACTTTTTGCAAGGATGTTGACGTTACTTTCAAAATATTGGTAATATAAGGTTATGTTAGAAAAAGGTGACAGATCTGTTCATATACAGTAAAAGCACGAGTGTGTGCCTCACTATCGTGTATTTGTGTACAAAACTGTGACGTCACAAAACCAAACTCAGAATCTTAATAAGGAAAATCATAAATGAAAAGTATAATAATATTAAATATTTTTGATGTATAATATTAGGTAAATTTTTGATTTATGAAAATCAACATTTTTTCTTTTTGGTATGACCCCATTGGAGCTTTAATTGTTAAATTCATATCTTCGAATAATAAATTTAACCATTTGTTTAAAATTTAAAATTCACCACTGAAGCTGGCACAACCCTTCCGGCACAATCACGACATCATTTAGAAAATTTAGTACTGAATAATTACTAATAAATTACACACTGGCGATCCGCCGGAAGCCAATCACTCCGCTTCGCTCCCATCGATGCTTAATGTAACATCCCTAACTTTCCGGCAAGAACTACATTTACCTTAGTTTTAACTGGGACTGAAATTTAATGTTGGGCAAAAATTAGTTCTGTTGGACTTTGTAACCCTATACTTCGTTTCACGTAAGAAAATAGCATTGGTTTAGATAGGGATATAAATTCTGCCCTTTGATTGGTCATAATGCAAACCTAGTTCACAAAAACGGAAAAAATATCACCTGTCAGTTGTCAATTATCAAATAAAATCTACAAAATTAAGTGATGGTCAACCATGTTTTGTTGTAATTTTTAAAATTCAGGTCTGGTACATTTTTACAGATAAAACTATATTTATTATTGACAAAGTTTGGTTTCACATATTTAAATTTATTTAATGCATGTAAAACCGGTCGGCTGTCAAGCGCCATCTACTATTTTCTTACGTGAAAGTATAGTAAATATTTAATACTGTTTGCACATCCCTATGTATTTTTAAGAAATAACTAATAAAGTTGGTTCTGGGCAAATTATTAGTAATTAATGAGTACTAAATTTTCTGACTGATTTCGTGAGATTGGCCGGATTGCTCGCCGGATTGGTTGTGCCAGCTTCTCTTATTAAAAAATATTTGAGTTTAGAGTTGGCAAAACCAAATTATATAACAGGTTTGTTCCAACAGAAACTTTAGAAACGTTCAGAACGACATTCAGAATTGCTAATTCCATGCGCGAACTTTTAGTTCTAAAACAGACTTGACTAGTGTTGGAACGAATAGAACCGGTTGCTTCAAAACTTGCCACTTTAAAGGGTTTAATAATATTTCTACTAATTCGAAAATGTCCCAAAAAAACTTGATCACTGTATTGAGGCACTCTTAATCGTATGTAATTTTCATTGTTTTGCCTTTATTTCCATAATATCGTCCAAGAATTCTCCATCACTTTCGCTAGAAAATTCTGACGGAAAAATCGCTGTCTTCTTCCATTGCTGATTTCATTAATAATAAAAACAAAATAAGTCAGGTTAGATAGCATGTCAAACTTATTCAAAATTAAAAATTCTGGGAAAATCCTGGACCTGAACGGTTCAGAATCGGTTCGGAGCACAATTCACTCGTTCTTGGAATACTGCATTATAAGTTCTGAATTTTAAATTCGACTTGTTGGAACGGTAAAATGGCTTTGCACAAACTCAGTAAAGTTCTGAACGGTTCTGAACTTTTGTTGGAAACAAACCTAACAAGCATCAAAAATATTATTCAACAAGCGTGTAATGATGGTTGTAACTTAGGAGGATAAAGTTTGCATCACGAGCCGAAGGCGAGTGTTGTAATGTATCCGAATGAGTTACAACAGTTGCATGCCATTAAAATACTTATAATTTATCTACTGCGTTTCGACAACAAATTACATTTTTCGATTTGGATAAATTCACATTTTAACATTTCAAAATAAATATGACATGACAAATCATAAATATCATTCTTAACCAATTACAAATTATTATTATTATTATTATTATTATTATTATTATTATTATTATTATTATTATTATTATTACAATGGTTACAAATTTATGATTGGCTAAGGCCTGATTGGTTAAACAGGCTATTAATTTAAGTGTCAATTAAAACGAAAAATATAACATCGATATTATAGCATAGGCTGTAAAAATTACACATTAAATCTGTCAATTTTTTGAAGCGACATTTTTCGTTTTAACTTAGTCAATAACTCTTAACGGATAGTATACCCAGATATGGAAATACCGAACCTAAGAAATGGTGTACCTTATTATGAATGTCATAACCACATTAATAGTAGATAAAATAGTAAATTCACCACATCCGATATTAATAAACGTTTATCATAAATTATCGAAATCAGTTGCAAGCAGAGTGTCACACCCAATAACAGGAAAAATACTTTATTATAACACCTATTTGAATTTGGAATTGTCACAATTAAAAGACGGGTGAAAAATAAACCAAGAACGAGAACGATATTGAAGTTTTTATAAAACTGGTAGAAATTTATAGGAAACGAGTAAAATTAACCGAAAATTTATTCTTTTTTTGAAATTTATCTAAAACATTGTTTATAAGAATATTTTTTGGACAGAAAAATAATTGAGGTTGGAAGCTTTCTCGTTCTATTTAGCGGACCAATGAGCAGCAGCTTAAAATTCAAAACAAACTATCAAAAATACAACAATCCGTACCATATCCAAAAGAAAATACTTTTTCTAAAAATCTATTAAAAGTAGACTCTCTAATGTTTGCTTTTAGTGTTAAAAATGTCATTTTTTATATTTTGCGTTCATAATGAAGTCATTACGATACGCAATTGCGTATCGTAATGACCTTCATTTCGATACGCAATTTTTTGTTTTAGACGGTTGGTACTAGATGACGTTTCTTTAACCCATTTTTACCTAATTTATTTTTAGTTAATTGACAATTCATTTTAATAATATAATGTCGAAATAATTATTACTTTTTTATTTAGGGAAGATTATTTACATGAAAATATACAAATGGTTACAAATATAATCACAAATTGAGTAAGTAAGTGTTAATTGTAGAAGGCGCAAAATATAAAAAATAATATAAAGAACTCATTTTATAAGACTTTCTTTCGCACTTGTCAATTTTGACGCGTGCGAAAAAAACATCTTATAAAACACGTTCTTTAATATAGGTACTATTATGACACCAATGTTAAAAGTGTGACAGTTTATTGTTACTTTTAACACGTGTTAAAAGTAAATTAGTTACCTTGGTAATAACGAATGGGACAACAAATCGACATTTTTGACATATGTCAAAAAATAATTAAAATACAAATTTAAATGATGTGTTAAAAGTGGATTTATTTTGTTCGAAGGTTTGGACCACTCCAAACTTTCTTCTCACAAAATAAAATATCATATTTAACACTTACATATATCATTATCACAAATAACTATTATTTATTCGTACGATTTTATATTATCAAAGTATTTTACTTGCGGATAATGAAAGTTATTTTTAGAATCACTGAATATTGAAAAGACAAACACAAGGTTTGAATTATAAACGAATATAGAATACCATATTAGCCTTTTCAGTATTCATTTTACACTTTTAAAAGGAAAAAAACCTTTGTTCTCCGCAGACATGCTTTTAAGATTAAATGTGATAAAATTATCAAGTATACCCTTACGCTAAATTAAATTTTCTCAAATTCTATTTTGCAACATCAAGCATTCAATCAAGCTTGAAAACTTGGAAGAATCCAATAAGACTTTTTCTAAGTGATTCATTGATAATTTCAGAAAATTTGGGAAATTAAAGGGTCTGCATCTGCAGTACTCCGCCCCTGAACGGGTAGTGCCGGCTGAACGCATGCGCATAACATACACCACGCACATTGTACTTTTATTCATAAAAATGTTCAATACTCTTTTTATTATTCAATATTATGCTTAACAACCTTGAAAGTAATAAACAAAATAACCCGGTTTGCCATAACCACAAAGACATTGTAAACTAATCCAAGTTCTCATATTCTAATGCACAAAATAAGAATCCAACAAGATGGAAAAGTGCCAAATAAAACAGCATAGAAAAATTCATATCGCTATTTATTTAAAACCGGTATCGGCTATACGCATGCCTGGCATAAGTTAGGAGGCCGAATTTTCCAACGACATTTTTACTCTCACAATCTCCTTCAACTGTCTGACAGACAAACCGACCGTAAAATGGCAAAAAAGAATCAAGTTCCGAGTCACTGTACTTTCAACCGCGCGCGTAGTGCTCTGTCAAAAGTTTGCGAACACATGCGTTTTTACTACAAATCAATCCATTACTGTGAATTTTTAGTATAAACATTTTATTAAAAACTTGATCATTGCATATAAAACATAATTAAATTAATTGAAGACCAATTAGTTTCAAAAGTACTATTTCTAATGAATTAATATTTATTTTTTCAAAATAATTAGTAGTTAAAATTATATACCATGAAAATAAGTTAAAATTTATAATTATCAATTCAATTATCATATATGAAAAGCAAAGTATTTAAACAATGTATTTATTTATTAGATTTAATTATAAATAAAGAATTAACATTACTATTTATGGCATAAAAGTGTGTCATTATTGAATTAATAAAATACTTTCGAATTTTGCTAAAAAAAATTGGTACAAATAATCTAAAAATGTTTGAGAAAATTAAATATATTTATTTAGCAAGAAGTGCTCAAATATTAAAAAGGTATGTATTTTATAAAACCAATAAGTTTAGGCGACGCCCCGTATGTATTTTTTCTGATAAGAATTATCGGAACTTACTGTTTGATTTTTCCACGTATATAATGGAATTGAAAAAGCAAATAAATATGTTTCGAAGTCAAAGATATAATATATAACAGTATCATTTACCAAGTTGCATTGCAAGTTATCCTGTAACACATTAATCGTAATTCGAGTACATTGTAAACAATTATATAAATGCAGTTATCGGTTTTACGAAATTATCAATAGCTAGTGATTAACGGTAAGATGTTTGTTACTAACTGCACAAAAAATACTGGATTTAGATAGTGGAAAATACCAATGTAGAGTGCAATTTACTATTATGTCCGATGACCAACTATGGTCACATGGTTCTGGAACAACTTTTGAACTACAGTGTACATATGAAATCCGGTTTTAACAGAGACGATTTCTCAAAAAAAAGACACGTAAATACCTGAAAACCATTGGTTAAAATGCGATTTAATTTTTCAAAATAGTAAAATTGAAAATTGCTCTAAATTAGTACTATACTTACTCGCGATCAACGGATACACGCATAAAATTATAATAGTCAAATCAAGGTGTTTCTTATAATTGTTTTTACACATCTATATTTAAATTATGATGTTCTAAGGTGAAATTTTAAGTCCTACATTTTAACTTATAAAAATAAAGCACTTCATTTAAAAATCACTTGTCAGTAAAGTGCAAAACAAATCTGTCTATTCAAATTACAAAATATTTGCACGGTTTGCAAATTAACGCGTGTAATACTGTCTCTGTCGAGTTAAGGAGTGCTACTTGTGTCAGCCATTTTGTTTACCGGATAGTATGATATTCAAACTAGAATTTTCTCAGTTTTTACTCCAATAAATGGATATTTCTTATTGCCAATGTTTTACATAAGGTTAAATAAAAACTTTAATATAAAATTTTTCGAATAAATAAGTGAAAATGCAGAAATAATAGTAACATGCCTTATCGGAACCAAGCCCTACCTTTTAAGATTGAATTAAACAGTACCTACTGAATTTATGGTACAAAATAAGTATTATCAACTGAAATAATAGAGTATTTAGTTTGTTTTTGAAAAATTAATTGTATTAATAATTTTAACATCTTGTGAACATAAGAAGTTACTTCATTCTAGCCAAGCCCTTATGTTTGGTCATTGTTCAGATTAAACAGTTACTAGGGATAAAAGCAACTTAAAATTAATTCAATAATAAAACGTATTATTCTTTGATAATGAAAAAATGATAAAAATAATAAATTAAAGCAAATTGACATAAACAGATAAAAGAGCGCAATGTAGTAACAAGCAATAAATATGCGATAATATTAGTTACAAAGGCAGATTGTATTGTAAAATTAGGATAAATAATGATAAAATTAGCGCAAATAATATGATATTTGTACTTACGTCAAAACCATCCGATTTTGCCCAAACGTTGCCGTCATGACCGGCAATTGCAGCTTTCGTCACACAACGAGAAGCCAAAAGCTGTTTGTCCACATAATCCTGCCAGCTCATAGTGATATTTTAATAATTATTTAATTAAATATAATAAAATCCACAGCACACACAGGCAACTACCGCCAGAGCACTGGACTCGCCACTGAATAAAGCGATGCCGGAGCTCTGCGCTAAGGAAGTGAAAGATAGGCGACTACACATGCGCAATAAAACTTCCGTCGCCGCGTGTCATTCGTTTAGTTGGAAACCAAAATCCCCAACTAAATTTGCTTTTGAATTTGAAATGCAGACCACTGGAATTTACGTTCTACTCACACCTTTTTACATTTATTATAAATAACAAAATAGCAGTGTCAAAATTTCTGCTGTTTCTGTTATACGTTTCCTTGATATTTGTTAATGTTTTGTTACATTTATTATTCTGTCACAAATGTCAACATATTTATTTCTTGTTATATTTAGTTTTTAGTTGAATGCTAAATTATTTCTGTGCATTATGATAAGCGCTTGTAATATATTTTAATAAATTGTATTAAGAAAATAAGAATATACTTACGACTGATTTGTATCATTGTTATCACACTATACACTTTACCTTCGGAATACAGAATACTCATTTTCACATTTTAGTTAAAATATTTCTGTTCGTCAAATAACTGCGCCAATTATAAACATGTAGTAATATTTTTTGTTTATTATTGCAAAATATGAAACAATAAAATATAAATAGTAAAAGACTACAATTTGATTAATTACACGAATATTTTATGCGAGCATAAAAGTTGATAGGAAGGAGAGACACTGTAAAAGGATGAAGGTACGGAACCGTTGTCAAAAGAGGAAGGAAAAGAATCAAAACCACTGATTTTAGATGTTGTAAAAGGAAATTTTGATCTTTATTTCCGAATCTTCAGCGAAGGGTGTTAGCTGGCTGCCTGCAAACGAAAGACACTGACATCAGACAAATGTTTCACGTTTCAAGGCAGCCGAGTTGTCTCAACACAGGGGTTTTGGTTCTTGAGGAGTTTTTACACTAAACTACTCTCCGACACATGTATTTCATTCAAAAATGGTGCAGTATGAACACAAAAATTCCAAACAAATGGCAACTCATTCTGTTAGTATACTAAATAAAGTGATAAAAGCACCATGTTGATAAGAATAAAAATAAAAAGTTAAATCACGAGACAAAAATAACTTAAATTTCCTTACAATTTATTTTTAATCACGTATTTAATTATAATGTTTTACAAAATGGGCGCCCCTAGGTAATGAAAGAACTGAGTCTCCTTCGGCAACGCTTTTGGTTAAAATAACCTCTCCAGAAGCCAACTAAACCCTTGCGGAGACGACAGTGCTGCCTGCGGACGACCGGGGGTCCGAGGCTAGGCGGAGCCCAAGCCACGGAGCCCTGGTCGGCGCAATTGCGTTGCATCAAAAAACGCTAGAACCCCACACAGCTGATTTCTGTTTCTTTGTATATATGTAGGTCTATATAATTACAGTTAATTAATTAATTAGTGCTACTAAACCTATAAACATACACAATTACTATTACAAAATAATCCAGATAATAATATAAACAACTGAACCTGGTATAATTGATTGGCTACGACACGTCGACGAGATAATCAAAAAGGGAAAAATAATAATATATATAAATGATAAACACTCAAATGTTTGTTGTAGATTTCAGACAACACTATTTGATATCCTAAATATAGTCGTATGAATCGAATATCTCCAACAAGCAGCGTAAGACGTCGCTCCAGAAGAGACAGAGTGGCGCACAATATCGCATTCAGTCACAAGTTCAAGTACTCGATATATCGGTAGCAGGGAGACAATGAAATACTCACACCATCAGAGACTCTAGGCAACGTCAGACACGGCAATTTAGAGCAGCGAGACGTGCTACACGAATTAAATGAGGTCGGCGACGTTCATGGGCATCTCGTCGATGTGTGTGTTGTAAAACTGTTCTATATCCTTCAACGCTCTCTTGTCCTCTTCCGTCACAAAATTGATCGCCACTCCTTTTCTGCCGAAACGTCCACCACGTCCGATCCTATGAAATAGATCACGTAACAATAACTGATAACTCAATGAGTCCAAGGTTTATTATAGCAGTTCCCAAACTTTTTCGATCATGGAACTAGTGATGTGCTACTAAAAAATTCCCGCAAAGTTTTTGTTTTTTCCCGGTAAAATTCCCGGAAATTCCTGCAACTACGATTTGCAGGGTAAAATATCTTTACTTTTGTCCCGGATTTTTTTTTTTTTAATTTTATTTTAGATAATATTATACCTCGGCGCCTGTTATTTTGCTTTGCATGTTTGTGACATGCCTGCCTGTTACTTACTCTACACAAATATTGTGGTGCTACGAAATATTTGTAATTACTTGGGAAATTTTCAAAAAAAAAAATTATTTGGAATTTCCCTGGGAATTCCCGGGAATTTTTCCTCATCATTTAATGTCGGGAACTGACCCATCACTACATGGAAACCCAACTCCATTCTACATTTTTATTGGCCATTGGGAACCCAAAACTAGGGATGCAACCGATACCGATATATTGGCGATATTGTTTTTTAGTCGATGTATCGGAATCGATGATATTTGTTTACATTTCGAATATCGCAGAATCAAAAAACCACATAAACGTGCCGAGTCCGAGTTATTATAAACGAGTTTGACCAACCATCCCTGATTCCTACAAAGAAGTCGAGAGATATATGAAAATCCCTAATATTGCAAGAGTAGCGGATCCGTTGGTTTTCTGGCGCGGTGTAATTCTTTACAACAATTTTAAAAAAGCGGCGCAAAAGTACTACAATTTCCAAATGAGTTCTATGGAATTCGAGAGCCTGTTTTCAGCAGCAGGTCTCATTCAGACAGACTTGCGAAACCACTCATCTCCGTATAATTTGATTATACTACCAAAAGTAAGCAAAATTTGAGTTTCTTTGTCCAAGTAATTTTGGTTTCATTAATAAATTATAAGCACTCACCTTTGTCTTTCTTTTATTTTTACCTCTTTATAAAATTTTATTTTCGTATCAGTATCAGCGATATTTTTCAAGAATATCGGTATCGGCGGAACCGAGTATCGTTGAATTCTTATACAATAAGTTCTTTGTATAACAAGTTTGGATTGAAAAGAAATAATAGTTTGAAAATAAGTAACAATATCCACAAATTGAGATTTACCAAATCATAAAAATTATAAAATTATTTACTTATTAGCACGTATTTTTAAGTGGGAGGTTTTTTTGATAATTTTTAAATTTCTGAGTTTCGTCATTATTCGCGGAACCGTTACGGGGCTTTTAGGAAACCTTTAGGTTCCGCATAACACACAGGGAACCGCTGAACCTTTATTGGGTCGTTATACGAACCTGTGAATGTAATTTTCCCTGTTAGAAGGTAGATCATAGTTGATAACAAGCGACACTTGCTGGACGTCGATACCACGAGCCAACAAATCGGTAGTGATGAGCACTCGAGATGAACCAGTTCGGAACTGACGCATAATAACATCACGTTCGCGCTGCTCCATGTCTCCGTGCATAGCGGACACTGTGAAGTCCCGCTTGTGCATGTTCTCCGTGAGCCAGTCCACCTTGCGCCGGGTGTTGCAGAATATCACAGCCTGCGTGATGGATAGCGTATCGTACAAGTCGCACAATGTGTCGAGCTTCCAGTCTTCGCGTTCTACGTACACGAAGAATTGCTTGATACCTTCTAACGTCAATTCTTCCTTTTTCACCAGGATACGTATAGGTTGACGCATAAAGTTCTTCGTCACTTCCAGCACATCATTGGGCATTGTAGCGGAAAGCAAGATGACTTGGACGTCAACGTTCAATAATTTGAACACGTCATGAATCTGATCTTTGAAACCTGTGCATTACATACATTATATTTAAAACCGTTAGTTAGCTAGAGAAGAAAATAGTACATTACCTCTAGACAACATTTCATCGGCTTCATCAAGCACAAACATTTTAATGTGGTTAGTGCGGAGGGATCTTCGGCTAATCATATCGTAAACCCTGCCTGGAGTTCCAACAACTACATGGACACCATGCTCCAACTTACGCATGTCTTCACGGACATTCGTTCCACCGATACAGGCGTGACACTGGGCGGCCATGAAGTCACCCAAGGCAATCACAACCTTCTGGATTTGTTGTGCTAATTCTCTAGTCGGAGCTAAGATAAGAGCTTGACATTCTCTTACTGAGGTGTCAATTTGTTGAAGTATGGAAATAGAAAACGTTGCTGTTTTACCAGTTCCAGACTGGGCCTGGGCAATCACGTCATGCCCCTTCACACACGGCATGATCGCTCGTTGCTGAATAGCTGATGGTTTTTCAAAACCATATGCATAAATTCCTCTTAATAATTCTTCTTTTAAATTCATGTCATCAAAATTGTCGACAACTTCTTCCCAGTTTGACTCGATGACACCGTCCGGATCCATGCCCGGTGGGCCATCGTAAGTTTGTGGTTCTTTTTCTGATGATGGGCCATTTTTTTCACCGTCCCAGTCATCATTTCTAAAAAGTAAGTTACCGGTTAAATTCAGATCACTTATTCATAAAGGTGATGTTTAATGACTTATTTATAAATTCCAATGAACACCAGACAATCATGCATGTTATAGACGTCAAATATGAGTCATTATCACAAAATATAACAAAGTTCACCTGTAATTAATAATTATGTTTATAAAACTATAGATAAATATTAATATATTTATAGAAAATTAATTTTGAATATTACACTGGATAACAGCTGGTCTGTAAAAAATTGTTAGACAATGTATATTTTGACAGGTCATGCAAATAATATAATTCTGAAGTTAAAATCTATATTACAAACAGATTTAACAAACATTAAAATCAAATAGGTAACCTCAACTATTAAATGACAGACGGAAATGTTAGGAGAAAAAAAAACGTGGTTAATACTGACATTTGCGAAATGAATGAATTACTAATATATAATGCGATATTAAAATTACATGCAGACAAGAATATATCAAAAAAACATAAATTACAAGTAATACTACACTTATTACTTCAAATTTACAGTATATATTTGTAAAAACTATTCTATATTGTTGCATTTAGACGGCGTGAACGATGTCCTCGAAGTTAGTAATACTATTTGTTAGTGGCAGTCGTGGCAGTGGGATTACGAAAAGTTATTTTTGTAACAGTTGGATACGTAAAGCTATATGTACAGGCTACTATTCTCGAAGAATGCCCAAATTAAATAATAAAATGTGGGTTTGACTAACACGCGCCATGTTGGCAAATGTGCCCATGCGAAATTCGTAAGCCGAAAACAAAATTATTAGGTGTATTAAATACACTTCATAGCATAAACAATTAAGCAAACAAATTTTGACATTCATACTGTTAATTACGACACTTTAACACGTTCGCACTTTGTTACATTTGTTAAAAAAATAAAACTTACCGTCTGTCTGAAGTATACGACATGTTCTCTTGTGCTCGCTACACAGAAAGGACTTCTTTTCTTGCAGCACCGTATATATCACTACGCCAAGTACGAAACCTTCGTTCACTGATATTTTTATAAAATCAGTACGTCAACTTTTGTCTGATTTCACTTAAAAATTCTTCAAAAATTATATTGAAATTTTATAATGTCAAAAATTAAGGCAACAACAATGCTTAAAACAGATCTTCTTCAAACAGGAATATGTAGTGTGGCGGAAGAATTTAGCTATCACGCGGTTGACGGCCCGGAAATCTCGTTCACGGTTTAACTTTATAAACCCGCCAAATATAATTTTCGCATATGTTATGCAAGTGTAGTAGATTTTAAACTGGAATATTTTTTTGATTTTTCTAAAGAAAGAAAAAACATTTGCAAGTTTAACTTTGATATTAAGATAAATAAATTATTAAACTACCATGACAACAAAATAATTATCCAAATTTTAAAAATCAATTACAAAATTTTGATAATGGAAATTAAATACCTGCATTAAATTAACTTCTGTATTGTAACATTGTAAAAACAATAAAATTATAATCATATGTAACAATATATTTTGTCTTTTGTATAACAAATCGACATTTTACAAAATCTGAGTGGAAGACGTATTTTACAATTTACAATATATACACAATAAATCTTAAACTTATACGCTATTTACAATAAGTCTTTTATATTTTGTATCATAAATCCTAATATTACTTTCAAATTTTAAAAATATTTACTTGACACATGAAATACTGGAAAGGCTGGTTTATGCAACTTTTCATAAGAAATAAGGAATAAAACACAAAATTATGTGCACTTATATATCGCACCGTTTGCGCAGTTTTGAGATAAAACATAAACGCAATACATAAGAAATGACCATATTTTATTTCTGTGTTATTCTTATGCTATGTCCTTATGTGTTATATCAAAATGTCACAAGTTCCTGTATGAATCAGGTTAGTTGGACATTGTTTTCGACTTGTATTCTAATTATTACTTATAATACAAAATAAATTGAAATGCACTGGAGTGCAATATTTTTTTACAGATTTTTATTCGCTAAATAAAAATATCTTTTTTTGTGATTGGTTGAAACTTATGCTTTATACAAATTGCATAAATTGACTTTTTTCTATTTTGGTTCTTTAATATGTACTTTATGAAACCCATTTGGATGTGATAAAGTACTTCTTTATAACGTACATTTTTTGAAAAAATGACCAAAATAGAAAAAATAGTATAAAATACACGTTTCATAAGACATTTCAGCGCACTTGTCCCCTTAGAAAACTCGCGGCAAGCCGCTCGTTTCTAAGAATGACGCGTGCGCTAAAATCATGTCTTATGAAACTTGTATCTTAATGTACTATTTTATATTTTGCGTTCAAAATGAAGTCATTACGAAACCCAATTGCGTATTGAAAGAGCTTTAATTTTAATACACAATTTTTTGTTTTCGATGGTTGGTACTAGATGACATTTGCTTACGTTCATAAATCAGAATTGACATGAAATATTTGAATAAATGTCAATACATCCAATGTTACCACCATCTACAACATTACATACAAATTTCCTAAATCAACTCGGTTTAATATATATATATATATATATATATATATATATATATATATATATATATATATATATATATATATATATATATATATATATATTGTATCTGGTTTAAGTTTGCAGTGGTGTGAAAATAGGAGCAGTTTGATCTATTTTGATTGGATAATGTCGGGATATTATCCAATCAGAAAACAAGATCAAAATGCTTCGCATCACTGCAATCTCAAACCAGATACAGTCTAGCAGATTTTTAAAAAATACTACACTCAATTTATGACTTTTTTGCACTTGTCATTTCGAAAACTCGCCTGGGCTCGTGTTCTAAACTTTGACGCGTGCGAAAAATAACATGTCTTATAAAACTCGTTCTTTAATATATTATTATCGCTACGTGTTATGTATTATAACTGTTTTATTTTTAACCTTATGAAAAGTTGCATTAACCAGCCTTTATAGTCAAAACTTGCTTCGTAATTTCACAAATGTATTGTGGAATCAATGTCATAAAAAAAGTTGGATACAAAGTATAAGTACAATAAAGTAGAGACTAGTTTTCTGTACCTTATTTACAGTCAAAATGTGAGATTAAAGTTTACATGGAAATTATGTTTAATTATAATTATAAAAACGCACAACCCAATATTAAAAATAATATGGCAATTGGAAAAATAATATAAACACCCATTCGTGGTTTACACTTTGAAACGAGAACGGTAATATCATCTTCTTCATGTTCAATGCCATCTCGAGTAGGTACTTCAACTATTACAACTTCATCAGAGAAAAACGAGACTGCAAAATTACATTGAGTACTATTTATACACCGGTCTGAGTCCGACATATTAGCATACTGAAACGTAGGTTTATAAATATCAAAGACTCCATGAATATCATTACTCGTTATATCATTGTCACTATAAAATATATAATAATAATACCCGTCTGAAGACACTTCATGAACCATTTGCATATGATCACTTCGCGCTAAATAATGCACATCGTTACATAATTCACTTGGAGGAAAACTCTGCGTCAGAAGGATTTGTCCATCATAGCATTCTAGCAAATTCATTTCAAAACTAGACACAGAATTACTCTCACCAGAAGGTACGTAGGTATAATTTATTGCAGTACCCCCGTGATCTATTGCACCGTCTAGTTTGTGTCCAACCTCTCGTTTTTCACGAAATTGTCTTTGTGAATGGAATTCATCATTTAAGTCTTTTTGAAGTTGTGAGACTTTTTCTTCGTGCTCACGCTCACGTTTTCTTGCATGGCGCTTAGTGTGATGCGCTTTTTGTTCTTCATGTTCATTATTATTCTTAAGTCGTTTGTTAAGATATTTTTCTGCGTCTGCCAATAAATCAGAAATATGTTCATCTTCCTTCTCAGCAGCTGTCTGATGCTCTTTTTGTTGTTCATTTGTATTATTGCTCTGAAGTCGTTTGCTGAGAAATTTTTCTTCGTTGGCTAATAAATCAGAAATATCTTCATCTACTTCCTCAGCAGCGGTGTTCTGATCTTGTTCTTCGGTTTTATTTGTAGTTTGGACAATGCTAAATTCAATTTTTTCTTCTGAATCAACTATTTCTTGTGCTGCAGTTTCGAAAGTTACCTTAACTTGCTTATGATCTTTATCGTAATGTGGTTTATTCGTATTGTGATTCATTAATCCACAAGTTCGGAGATTTCTTTCACCTCTTACAACTAATATTTTTGAACCTTCATGTCGAGAACAAACTTTTAAGCCTACAGTTGCTCCTTTAAGAAGATAAAAACCCCAATATTCCAAAGTATCATCCGGCAAGGACATAGATTTCTTTAGTCGGATGTGTTTTCTTTTCGTACTTATTTCTGGGAGACTTGAGAGCTGATACGCATTAAAACTTGTATTCATTTCTAGGGTATGTTCTTGACAAAAAAAAGAAGACATGCCTTCTTCAATTTCAAAAACATCAGATTCCGCAACGTTGTAATAAACATCAGCAAACACACTGTGCCTTAAATATAGCGGGATTATAATTAATACCGTCGGTAAAACCGCAGTGAGACAACAAAATACAACAACACGCCTCGGTCCATGCATCTTTCCAATATCTGAAATAAAAAAGAGGTTAGAAATATTATGTCCATTGTTCTTTTGTTTGTTATTTAACCTGCAGCAACATAAATGAAAATAACAAATGAAGATAGGGTTAATGCGTAATGAATCTGATCTTTTCCATAAATCACTCGTTATTTTTATTGTTGCCATAAAAGTTTCTGCACTTGAACTCTATTTTTAAATCTTAAAATTTATTTTCTCTTATCAACAAGATAAGACAGTAAAAATATAAATTAAGACAAAAATGCTAAATGATGACACTGTTTGTTTACTAATGATTTTTTTTGACACTTCACAGGTGACATACAAGCGGGAATTTTTGAAAGAAAATTAATAATACGTACCGTGTAATCGTTGTATTGATGCATGTTTATAAACTGTATGATAATATCCAGCATTATCGATGGAAATTTTACTATTTTGCAACGTTAACATTCTTGTTTTTACATTAACGATAGTTTTATCACTAAATAATTAAATTTATAATTTTTATTAAATTTTGACTATCTTTTGGCGTCAGTGAGATCTCAGATTTCGATAAAATCAAAATTATCTGTATTTAATTGATATTGTTTTTAATTTTACATAATTAAAAACTATAATTAAATATAATAACATTTACTTCGAGCACATTAGTTATCACAAAGAAAATTGATTAAACCACTGCATTTTAAGACGGAATGTTTATGAATAAATATTTTATTATACTAAGATACAAAATATATTTACATTTTAATATCGTCATAACTGGAATTTGGAAAACAAGAATAACACTAGATAAAGAGATGATAAGATTCTATTAAATATGGATCGTAAACCATTTAACATTGACGCGTAGGCAGGAAAATAAATTGATCACTGAACATAATTATATCTATTATCATTACGCTCTCATTAAACATAATAACAATAACAATTTTTAATATGATTTAGATATTTCCAGAAAAATGAATCTGAATCGAACGGTGTTAAGAACGCAGTAAATATTTTCCTAAACATTTATTTATCTCAATAAAATACAATGTATCAATAACATGCATATAAAAAAGGTTAATAAATAGATAACAAAATTCAGTTACAAGATATTTTATGAATTGGTTCATAATAGCCATTTTCATCAACAGAAAATCTGTGCGACAAGTGTATGAAGTCAAGTTGTTGTTCCCCAAAATCAAAATCTCCGTATTTTTTTAGAACAGGCCTTGCATCAAAAGATATTCTTTTAGACCATTTACGATCTCGACTCCGTGATCCCGATTCATCTTTATCTCCATCTTTACGATATCGTGTATTTATGAGAGTTGCATGCAATTTTACATGATCACCGTCTTTTTTCATAATGCCTAGCATAAAATACAAATTAGTTGTATGCTCAATAGGGTATTGACAAATTTTGGGAAAGTGTTTTAAATTGTAGAGGTGGTGCCAAATATCATGAGCTATAAAATAGGCAGATCAAGAAGAGAGACAGCTAGAGAAAGGTCAGGCAATAAGAGAGAGAAAGAGTTTTGCTTTCTGTGCAACAGCTCATGACGTTTGCCACGGCCTACATATAAACCTAATTATATAGGCAAAATTATTATTACATATTTTTTAAATCGTTAACACATTTAAAATTGCGTTTTTTTAATTTTTGTTAATACGCTCATGTCTTCACAGTCTATATATAGTATACAGTTTAGTAAATAGCTCAGACGAAATATAAATTAGACTCCGCATACTACCATTTGTTTTGAAGCAGGAACTTAAATGGGCGTGCCGAGTTAGCTAGCGGCGTTCAAGAAATGCGGGTTGCATTTTCAATAGTTTCAAAGTGATGCTGAATAATTTCAAACAAAATATAATGTGAAACAAAAAGTAGATGCCTACACAAAAATAGATATAAACACTGCACATAACCTTCCAAAATCACATTCGAACGTAGAATAATAATAACAAACTGGCAGTCAATGGACCTTTCCAATTAGAAGAGATAGAAGATATGCGCATTGGGGATCTGCGCATAGTAAGAACAACTGAGATCTATGACGTTTGATTCTAAAACATTTAGACGTAAAATGTGAGAATATCTCGGATAACTTTGAAAAATGTTATCGAAATAAGTTACAAAAGCTTTTATTGAAGGTAAAATGTCTAACGATGCAAATTTTCACTGAGAATACAGGTATTTTAATGACTGCAATATTTTTGACGTTTCGTTTGACAGCCAACTGGCAGTTGTTCGCGCCATTTTCTTTCTATTTGCAGCGATAGAAAGAGATAGCCCTTAAATTGAAAAGGTCCATACGCTGTGCAAAACAAACGCCTCGTTCCCTCCTGTCCCCACCTATCCCCTCACCCGTCAAGGAATGGCTTCACAACAAACCATTGCGTAATATAGGGAATGCGGCGTCTAATTTATGTTTGGTCTGAGGTAAATACTTTGTAAATATAAGTTCATTAGTGTTTATCTGTATTTACTTTTCTTTACAAACCAGTTTTAGAAATTATTTTTTGAAAGAAAATACTGATAAACACTAAATAACTTCTTATCGTTACAAAGCAGCAAAGTACTATACTCCGTTCGCTAAAACGAGAGAATGTGGTACTAATTCTTGAACAGAAACAAGTCATTCCATTGTTTCAGATCCTAAATTATATCCTTTTGACCAACAGAATGACATCTCTATTCAAGTATTAGTTCCACATTCTCTCGTTTCAGTGAATAGAGTATAGAACTGTATTTCTACTAGATTATAGCTACTAGATAAATTACAGCTGACTCGTCCGCCATTAGGGAGCCACTTCAATTATTCAATATCAATGTTACAGTATTATTAATTATAGAAATTATCTACAATGACGGGTTGTTCTACTCCAAATTGTACAAATCATTTGAGAAATGGTTATAATTTTTACAGGTACTTATGTAATACATATATTTTTCTCTAACCTCAAAAATCTTAACAAATCGTATGTTTTCTTGTTTTATTATTTTAAATAAATATAATAAATATGGCAAATATGGAAGTTATATTTAATTATGAAAAATAGTTACTACATAAACTTATAAAAAATGTACTTTTATTTCACAATTTACTTCATTCATTTTGGCTCCAGTATGGCGGACGAGTCAGCTTTGTATTATCTAGTAGCTATACATATATTAGTTTATGACGTCATGAGCGTTTTAGAGGGAAATTTGAAATAATAATTGAAAAACCCGATTTTAAATTTATTAACGACTAAAATAATTAATATTTTTTTTGCATATACCGTGTGTCTATTTTAAAGGTGTACATAGGAGATTAACATGGGAAATCAGTTTTATGCAATTTCCTGCTCGCCTAATTATTTTAAGTAAAAATGCGTCAAATAAAAGTTTTAGGGTATAAAATTCTACATCTAAAACAATAAACAGAATCACCTTTACATGCTTTATAACGACAGAAATTAAAAAATCTGATGTGGACACCACACGACTTCCTTGTACGCAAGACCAATACGAAGATGAAGTGTGAGATGAAGTATAGACCCAATTATAAAATTGCACGTGTTTGACGTAATTTCACATTAACATCTATTATTTTATTTTTTCGTTATTTTTGTCCTAATCCATAGCAAGCTTCATTACAAAAACCAAAAAGTATATGTTTTAAATTTACATATCTCGCTTATACAAAGGGCTAATTTAATAATACTTGATGTGCTAGACGCAGAATTTAATTCTCTAAAACTCTTATTTGAAGCATTTATTTCTAAAATCAAAATGAAACCATTTTATTCAAGAAAAACTGTTAACAACTCCAGGTAATATATCACTTCCGGTTAGTCTGTTTTAACCAAATTCTGCTATGTTATTCCAATTGATATAAAAGTCTTATATACCAAATTTGAAACGTTTTGAATTATATTTTAATATAGTTTTTCATTAAAATCTATTATAGGCTTCAAATAAAGTACCATTTCTGGAAATTATGTAATGACCAAAAAGGGAGGTGCACAACTAGATGTTATAGAAGTCCTAAATACAAAATTTCAACTTTCTACGGCTTACCGTTTTTGATTTTATGCGAGATACATACGCACGTACGTACATACGTACGTACAGACGTCACGACGAAATTAGTCAGAATGGATTCAGGGATGGTCAAAATGGATATTTCCGTTGAAATCTCAAAACCGAAATTTTTCGCGATTACAATACTTCCTTTACTTCGTACAAGGAAGTAATATGAAAATGTCGAAAATTACGTTAAAAATATCGATAGCCATGGAATTGAACAAAAAATAAATAAATGATTGACGTTTTATCTGTCACAACGTAAGTTAACTTATTTGACGTGTCTGACAATTTGATTTGAACAAATATCGTTAATTATGGCAATAATAGAAATACAAAATTAATAAATAAAGTTAAGAAAATACAGTTTTGTTTAAATAATATGAATATATCAAAAATTCAACATTGCGTAACAAAATTATTTATGATGCTGTGATGTACTCTCAACTCATTTCCAATACATCTATCTTAGTATACAGAAGTGGTCTATACTTATCATTCCTAAAACTATTTCTTAGAGTAACGCATGTTCTGCTCGTCCTATATTCTGATTATGCGGCTCACGTGACACATTAGCAGTCTTTTCAAATTTTGTCACGAATTTAGCTCTTCATTCGTATAAATGTTCAATTTTTAATCTTTTCAGACAATAAAACTAGAGACAAAATCAAATTGTCAGAAACGTCAAATAAGTTTACTTACGTTGTGACAGATAAAACGTCAAGCATGTAATTATTTTTTGTTCAATTCCATGGCTGTCGATATTTTCAACGTAATTTTCGATATTTTCATATTTAATTTCTGTCGTTACAATGCATGGAAAGGTAATTCTGTTTATTGCAGAATTTTATGCTCTAAAACTTTTATTTGACGCATTTTTGTTGAAAATAATTAGTCAAGCAGAAAATTGCAAAAAACTGATTTCCCATGTTAATCCCCTATGTACACCTTTAAGATAGACACACGGTACCTATAATTAGGTGTATTGGTGTATATGTACAATTTAAAACACTGTCTCAAACTTTGTCAAATACCCTATTTAATTATTAATGAAAGTTTACCTGCTGAATAAAAGAATTCTACAATATCATCACTTATCTTTTGTAAAATGTCTGGATTTTCATGATTATAGACATTTACACTTGCGTATAAAACATCAACTTGTGCCGGATCATCATTCATATATTGTAATCCTTTCACTTTAATAATTAACGGTTTGCATGATGCCAATTGCGGCCTAATTTAGATTCTTAATTTTAACTTTTTTGGTATATTTAAGGTAAATACTTACATTATAACTTCCCGTTTACATTTTTCCAATAGTTCGATAGCCTCGTCTTTTTCACTTTCATCTAACAAAACTAATGTTCCAATAGTCAAGTGTAATTTGCCAATTTTTTGAAATATAGATTCACTCATTCCATCGATATGTCCTTCGGCTAACACTAATTCCTAAAAATTTTCCTTTCAATACAACTGTAAATTTAGTCTTATTCTGCAATTACTTTGAATTTTTGGAAGTTTTCTTTTATTTGTTCGCTAACCATCGGAAATGAAATGAAATGTGTTATCTGATGCCGATTTCGCAAATCGTTACCAATCATTTCTAATCTGCTTCTACAGACAGCTACACTGCGCTCTGTAGGGCCAGTGATAACAATTTTATTATTGTTTGATTGCCGCGGAACCTGAATATCAGTTTTAGTTTCATCTTCCAATTTCTTTCGCCTTGAACCTTTTGTTCCTATTATGTAGGAATAAAATGCACTAAAATGAAAAAAATATAAATAGTGGTGATACAAATTTTAATGTATTATTTACTAACTGAGGCAAACGTATATTTGTTCTAAAACGTCCATTTTCTGTCACTTCTATGTCATATCCATTATCATCATCGCATCGTAACTCTGAAAATCACATTGGTGCATTATTTTTTATTCAAAATAAACAACGTATCACACCTTCATTATCAGTGTACCCTTTTCTTGGCGATATGCTCATTTTTGGTTTGGGTGCATAATGTGCCTTCGGTCTTTTCCTGTTTATTCTGTAGGAGGCGTTGCCTAGCCATACTTTTCGTGGATTTAAAACATCTTGAAGATTAAATTCTGACATTTTTATTCTTCTCAAAATAAAGGTACAGGTTAACATAAGTTACTGCGTAGTTGTCAAGTTCAAGGTCGTGGAATCTGCAATGGGCGCATTCAGCACACATGTTTTCACTGAACGAGTTCATTTTCTGCGGAATATCTGTTCATTAGAGACCATCACTTGTGAAGCATCTTCCCCCTCTACAATGTGTACTTGGTGTACTTTGTCAGATGAAGTTACAAGAAGGTTGTTGCTGTCAATTGTGCATTGTATGTTTTTGTGTTTGGGTTCGAATCCCATCCTCGTCGCAAATTTGTTATGTCTTGTAGATATTTATAGATACTGTGAGAATAAGAATACAAGAAAATATATAGAACATTTATTGTCAAAAAGTGATGAACAGATGAATTAACTGTCGATACAAAAACAATCATATCTGGATATATTTGATATCTTGATATTATATTATATTATTGTCGTCGCACACTACAAGAAGTGTTTACAGTTTGCTACTTTTTGATATAAAATATATCGTGTTTTATATTGGTATTTCATATCATTTTGTGAAAATTAAGGTTTTTATTCATTTGAATTATGAAATATCGTTTTTATTTTTATACTTTAACTCAACCTGTGTTTTGTGCTTATAACAGTTTAACAAAATAGACATTATTTTGACTTTATAATATACTGCATAGTTGACTCTTGAACTGCAATATGTAAGTTTTCAAGTTCAAATAATTAATATTGTATATTTGCCGCACGAATCCCCACTACAATGTGTACTACTACAGCACCTGCGTCCGTCCCCACCGTGCTTCACTCCCCTTGCCAATAGTTCAAGTTTATGCTCTCTCCCTCAGACCAAACATAAATTAGACTCCGAATACTACCATTTGTTGTGAAACAAGAACTTAAATGGGCGTGCCGAGCTAGCTAGCGGCGTTCATGAAATGCGGGTTGCATTTTAAATAGTTTTAAAGTGTTGCTGAAAAATTTACTGTTCGAACAAAATATAATGTGAAACAAAAAGTTTATGCCTACACAAAAAAATTATAAACCACCGCACATAACCTTCAAAAATCACATTCGAACGTAGCACAATAATAACAAACTGGCAGGCAACACGCTGTGCAAAACAAACGCCTCGTTCCCTCCTATCCCCATCTAACCCCTCAACCGGCAAGTAATGGCTTCACAACAACCATTGCGCTGCGCAGTAAAGGGAATGCGGCGTCTAATTTATGTTTGGTCTGAGCTCTTTCCATTCCTACCTCCATGTTAGAGACTGTTCATTGAACGGTACCTTCTAGCTGACCGTACCTGTTCACTTGTTTACGCGCGCAATATTTAAAATTATTGAATTTCTCCTGCAAGTTGTTGTTATTAAACTTTGAACTCTTAATTAATATACATAGAATATACTGACAACAAAAGTTATTACTTGTGCTTATGAATGTGCTTGCGGTTATGATTATTTGATGTTTGAGTGTAGCTTGCATGTGAATCAGATTAAGGGTAAAAGTACAGTCAGCAGAGATATCCTCCTCCTCTCCTCCTCCTTGTTCGGTGAGTCGGTGACCGTGCGATCAGGTATTCAGAAGGAGAACACAGAAATCTGCGGAACGCGCTCACGCTCAATGACGACCCGTGAATAAAATAAAAGACAAACTAAATTTTACATAAATAACTTTGTTAAATTATTTAAAAAATAAAATTAAGTTTAATAAAATAATTACAAAAGTAAATAATAATTATGAATTATTTTTGTTTTGACCGGTTTAGCCATGCGCACTAAAGTAGCGGTTAAATTGACAAATGTGAGTTTATCTCGAAGTTATAGGTTATGTGTTAGCTTTGTTTAGTGCTGAATTTGATAGATTTTAATATAAGTTTTAGCAAAACATAGGTATTTTGCTCTGTATTATATACACCAAATTATAAAATATTCATAAAACTTTTATCTTTATTTTCAGCACAATGGCATCTTCCGACTTTAATGATTTACTTTTTGAAGCCGAAAAGTTATCCAGTAATATTGAAAGCACATCTGATTTACCAAAAGTAGAAAGATCATTACGACAAGTTCTTGAAGCTTCAAATGAATTATACACAAGAGTGAGACAAACAGGAGCACATGATATTCAAGCGTAAGTTATATTTTGGCCCCATTTTTTGCATTTTTAACTAGGTTTAATGATCCTGTCGGATACACAATACGCAGAATAGAAAAGTTTTAAAATCAAGAAATATATCACGTTTGGCTCTGAAGTTCCTCTAACGGCTAGTGTGGTGGTTAGTCGTAAAAATGCTTAAATATCAAATTAACGTTACATTTGCAAACGATATAATTGTTATCCTAAAAAGTATTTATAATTACGAGCCGAAATTCACCTACATTTTCAACAAATTATAAAATCTACTCAAATGGTTAGAAAATCCTACAAAATTCTTTCGGCTACTTTAATTATAAACTTGGAACTTTAAAAAACTGTGATGCCAATGACTGGTGATAATAGTTCGATCGGTATTTTAAAGGTTCATCGTCCAGATTTAGCTTCTACCGAGACACTTTACTGTTGTTACAATGAAAAGCAACTTCGTAAAAATTCAGTGCGTTCAGTAAAATCTACCTTGCAAGACATATGGGACAATACTAACAGGAAAATGTGCAGTACTTAGGGATCCAATGCGTAATAGAATTAAAGCGGGTATTACTATAAAGGCGATGTAACCCAATATTAAATGGCGGAATACTTGAATAACAAATTCAATTTTTGTAAGTTTAAAATTTATATTTTAAACTAGTTGAAAGAAATTTGAAGAAATTTCTCACCATTTGCGTAGGTTTTATAATTTATTTGTTGAAAATGTTAACCGGTCCAACTAATATGAGTTTGGGCTCGTATATTAACATATTTCCAATGTCGCATTGATTTCATTTAAAATATGTACGTAAAAGACCACTTGGGAGATACCGGGTGTCTACCTGAAATCTGTTTACAATGTTATTTTTCTCAAATGGTTGAAAACTTGATTTACATCACTCTAATTTTTAATGACTCATATATACTTAACCGAATATTTCTAGATAGGTTCATTGTTCTATTACATGTACCCAAAGCACTCAGGACCTTACATGTACCACGTGCTGGCCCTATTTGGGCAAAATGAAATTTGTATTTACATTTATTGTTTTACTCCGCAGAAACCTTCTGCTTGGTTCAAAAGGAATAGATCTTCCACAAATTGCTCAAAAATTAGAATCCATCAGTGCGAAACGTACATTTGAACCTTTAGATCCAATAGCTGATAATGATGTTCAGAGTTTCTTGAAAAATGAAGTCGAAAACTGCATTTTATCATGCATTGACAATGTGCATAAAAAGACATTATTAAATATTGAAGAACAAATGTGGGAACATATTAATGCTGAATGGAAACAAGAGAAAAGAAAAATTTTAAACGCAATGATTGGACCATCACAAAACTTTTTGGATATTCGTAAACATGATATTATGAATTTCCCACAAGATAGATCTGTCCCTTCAACATTATCATTCCAAGAACAGATATATGCCCGGCATATTATGGATTATAACAAAATGATTGTTAAGGGAGCCACTAGGCCAGTTTTGGTTAATTTATTAGCAAATGCTGCTGAAATGATCAAAGATTCGGTGAGTTTTCCTATTATACTATCTAATACTGGTTCCATTACTTTCTAACACCCTAAAAATAGTATTGACGTATGTCTTAGAGTTACAGACATGTAATTATCTACTACACTGCCATCTGTACTGTTTATCCAGTGACGTTGACATTTAAATCAAATTATTAATTTATGGTTTTCGTCAAGTCTATAATTTTGTTTTAAGTAAAAGCGTAGGTGAAGAAGATAAAACTCTGAGAAATGCATTATTTAAAAAGATACAAAATTTTCAAATGAAGTACATTTATTTTTCAATTAAAATGTATCCATAAATATTTCGCGTTGCACGCCTATGGGTACGAAATGTAGTGAAATTATTTGCAAGTAATATTATATCAGACGGTTCGTAATGACCTTGAATAGTCATCTTTCGTAAATAATACTTTATTTTTTAAGCGGTCCTCTTGTATACGTTTATTAATATTATACATTAATATTGTTCAATAAAATTAATATTTTCACTAATCCATTCAATAAATTTTATTATTAACTAAAAACAGTATACAAAATTTATTGAAACTTATTGAAAACAGAAAAAAATGCTCTCCAGTGAAAGAAAACAAAATACAATGGTTCCATTTAAAAATATATATATTTTGTCCCATATTTTGGGAACCGCTGAGACTATTTCTTTTTTGCTGATATCACCAATTTCGTCCCCATTGATAGGTGTACCAATCTGCTTTATACGCAGATATCGGTAATGATGATGACATATTCGTATCGTGCGGGTGTTTACCAGGCGTCTTCACACAGGCACTCATTGCTGGCGTGGAGAGTGCACCACTCACCACAGGGGTCATTTTTGTGCCATTTAAAATTCGAAATAATTTTGGCGTCTGCTGAGATCGAACCCGGGTCCCCAGATTCGCGACCAGACACACGGCCACGAGACCGATTAATCTTTCTGATCGTAGAAAAAAATGTTGTGTCTGGTTGAAAATATATTCGCAGTTACAGCCTCGGTCAGCAAAGAGCTACTTCCAGCCCTAGGAATATAAATAACTATAGGAGAATAAAATATGCGGGCCTTTAGACTTTTTAAATAAACTATTGACTCCATTCCTGTGTATTTTATTCTCCAATCAATTCTTGTTACATCAATAATATTAATTGTTCAATAACAAATATAGTACAAAATTATTGGACATATAGGATAGGGGTTGCTTTAAATGTAGTTATTACAGAGAATCTTACCGATATAAACAAATATCGACTTATTACTTGTAATTTTTCTTTTGTAGAAAGTTAATGACATGTGGGAAATGCTAAAGTATATGTTAGAACTCCCAGCTTTTCCTAAAAGCGAAGATCCAATAATTAGCAGAAATTCCAAAGCTGTGCAGAAAGCTCTTGTGGACCAAGCAAAAAAATATTTAGAAGAGAGATACAAAACATACATGAGTAGTGTAATAAATGAAAACTTACATCAGGCCATGAGAGGAGGAGTTCCAGGAACTTATCCTCTTGTTAGAAGTTTCGTAGGAATTCGATTACAAGGCGGATATTTAGGTCTTCAAGATGGTTTAGTGGATGAAAGACCTTTATGGCCAATGGTCTATTATTGTCTAAGAAGTGGTGATCTAGCAGCTGCCTTACATTGTGTTAAAAAAGCAGGGTAAGTTTATATTTTCAATTTCAGAGATTGTTAAAAAAAATTGCTATATGCATACATATTTCAAGGAAGATTTAACATGAAATGGAAAATGATTATCATAAATAATTTAATGTCTAACATCTCTTATCAAAATGAAAAAAAATCGTTTTCCCTTAGCATTTGATAAATTTCTTCTATTTTCTTAAATATACTGAGTTGATTCGGTAGGTAAGTGCAGTAAAAAAACTCGTCCATTGTTTGTTTGGAAATTTGAAATACCTCTTATCAGTTGGCTAACGTATAAACCGTAAAATAGCCAAAATAACAGTAAGCTTGATACCATAGACGCGACAACATGTTCAATTGCATAGTACACCTAGGAGTATCTCTATAATTAAAGATTGTTGTATGGATTAAAAACTAACCGCACTAGTACGAATTAGTGTAGCAAAACAAATAATTCATGAACACATAAAACATAGTCATATTCTGAAGAAATTCCTTCTTTTTAACGCACAACTAAAAAATACTATTCCATTTGTATAATGTGCAACTTATTGTTTTTCGTGTGACTTTTAACTTGTGATACCGAGACGATTTTTGTGCAATGGAGTATTCTAATATTTTTTTTATTTTCTGAAACTTTTACATGTTTGTAATATAAATCTAAAATATTGAGTTATTTTTTATTTAATGGGGACTTATGAAATTGACGTCCCCTCTAGTACTACATGTCTTTAGAAAAAGACGACAGGCTCGAAGAAAGAGATAGTTTTGTATTACCAAGACCTCTCTTCTCAACGTATTGTCCTAATCCGATTTGATATTTGCTGTTTTATTTTGCGGTGGTGTTTGACATATGTATGAGTAATCAATTTTGTTATAATAATGATTTGTTAGCTGAAGATAAATTCTAAAAAAATAATAATACGGAAACATAAAATTATCCGACACATTTAAATGTTTTAGATTCTATTTATGAGGTCATGGTAGTGATTTGCTGTCTCTTATTTCAGAACTAAGTAGATGGCAACAGTAAAATTCCCCCATTTGAGCAAAATATGAATATTTAGATATTACTCGAAAATGGCTATCTAAACGATCAGCATTATACATATTGAGGTTTTGGTCAGCTCTAAAATGTTTTCTGCCGGCAAATATAACCTAAAATAAAATAAATATATAATCACGGCTTATTACCCATCGCTGGGTGTGCCAATCTGCTCTGGACACGGATATTGGTAATGATGAAATATTTGAACCGTGCGGGCGCTTACCAGGCGTCACCTCAAGGGCACTCATTGCTAGCATGGAGAGTGCAGCATAGGGGCCAATTTTATGCCATTTAAAATTCGAAATATATGGCGTCGGTCGGGATCGAACCTGGTTCCCCAGATTCGCGAAACCTGATACTTAGGCACGCGGCCCCCTAGTTAACTACATATTGAATCAGATATTTTTTCACTGCTGAATAAAAATATAGTTCTTGCTGACCCAATAATTAATTGACGAATCATTTAGAAATGGAAAACTTGTAAACACACAAAACATAATAAAACTATGACGAACTGCTTTTGCATTTAATTATTTTTACATTAGACTTTACAATTTTTTAAAAAAAATTAAACATTTCATCTGTTTTATTCAAATATTTTATTATTAAACGTGTTATTTAATATTATCAGATGTCTAATTCAAAAAATAGTATTGCAAAACCTTCTGTGATTAATAAAAATGTATTATTTTAATCATTCGCCATTGTATTTTTTGATAATATAACATGATTGTTTTTGTACTATTGGATAGCAAATTTAGTATACTTTTCAAATTTGAAAAAATATATATGTAGGTGTTCCAATTGAAAATATAAAGTTACTCGGTGAGTTCGGTTGGAGGGTAAACGGCGACAGCTGTATACAAAAAGCCCTAAATAGATAGAATTAAAAATAAACTTTATTTTGTTTTGTAGAGCACCATTTGACGACTTGGTAGCCGTATTAGAAGAGCGAATTCGTAAAACTGAAGACAAACAAATCAGTAAACTAGAAGTAGCAATAAGGTTCCAGTATCGCCGACAAGTCCGAAACGCAACAGATCCATTCAAACGAGCAGTGTACTGCATTTTGGGCTGTTGCGATGTTACTGATGAACACTTAGAAGTTGCTAAGACAGCTGATGATTATCTCTGGTTGAAGTTGAATCTTGTAAAAAGTGACGAAGACACTGAGGAACACATTAACTATTCTGATCTACAAATTACAATATTGGAAGAATATGGAGAATCACATTATGAAGCTCATATTCAGCCGCATTTGTACTTCCAGATGTTAATTTTAACTGGACAATTTGAGGCAGCAATAGAATTTTTAGCTAGAACTGAGAGATACAGACCTCATGCAGTTCATTTTGCAATTACTATTAATGAAATGTTTATGCTGGCTGGGCCCAGATGTGTGGATGCCCCTTTAAGTAAGTTCAATATTTCTATTATTGTATTCTTAGTACAAATACAAGAAAAAATCCAGAGTTGTTGAAAGAAAACGAGTTATGCTGCGTTTATGAAGACAATTAAATTAAATTGTAAAACTAAACTAAACAAGTAGAAACAATTATTGTTTTCATTGACAAAGTTTGTGCAACTAAACTAATGAAACTAAATTAAGAAGTTTATTATTTTCAAATTTTAGTTTAATTTGATAATTTCTTAGTTTTGCGCCTGTGCCAGTCGCGCACTTATGACAAAAACTAGTGTTGGGCACAATCGATATATTTCAATAATCGAATGAATTGAAATAATCGCTTTCAATAGTCGAATGATCGATTATGAATATTGCGCATGCACAAGTTTTCGAGTTGTGTTGCACATCAAATGGAACGCACTTTAATTCGTCAAAAGTGCACCAGATTGCGCCTTTATCAATATTTCCTTTTTTTGACATTTAAACTAATCTGAAACCTATATAACAAATTATAATAAGTTTTGTCGTAGTTTCTGATCCGTTACTTAAATTTATAGCTCAGTTTATAGCAAAACAAACATCACACGCTGAAACTCAAAAATTTCTTTTGTCAGGCTGTGTTCGCTTGCGTCGTTAATGGAACGCTCTGTGTCGTACACTGTGTTACACAGTGTCTCTCTGTGTCTAATTGGAAAGCACCCAAGGTTGCTCGAGTCACGTGTCTGTTCGCGCCCTGTACTCTATTTTTTGTAAGAATATATGATGGGAAAATAAGAGAATTTTGATATTGTTGTTTGATTGGATAATATGGGGGTATTGGAGATTGCAGCTAAGCGATATGACATCTAGCGGCAAATATACGAAACGTTGCAAGCTACATAGTAGTTTGATTGTCATATTGTGGTTATTTGGTTTGAATAATTTGAAAAGTTTTTGCTTAATATTTTACTGTTATTTTGTGTTTTTGTTGTTTTTCTTCTTTATTCTAATTGTTATTATCATAATTATTGCTTGTCTTTCTTATTTCTTAAAATAATGGCATTAAATTGCTGCGTGCCATTGTACAATTCTTTAAGAAGAAGGAATATGGATATTAGTTTTCATAAATTTCCTGCTAGTGAAGAGAAAATTAAAATAAAAAATCAACTCGGCGAATATGAGTTTACAAGTAGAAGGAAACTCTGAATTAATAAGTTAAAAATTGGCAAGAAAATCAGTCCTTACATGAGAGTTTGTTCCCTCCACTTTGTTGAAGATGACTTTTTCAGTGGTAAATTTGCAATAATGTCTAATATTTATTGAGACTAAATAAACTTATTTGTACTTTAAGTTCTGCAGCGGAAAAATTTGAAAAGAACAGCAGTTCTGACAATAAATTTGCCAAAAGTAGTACATGGCAGTGCATTTTCTATTGTACCTTCTACTTCTGTATCAGTCCGTGAAGAACGATTATCCATCATAAGAAATCATGTGAAAGATACAGTTACTTTATCACTTACATAGATATTGTGTACTGGAGATTTAGAAGACGAATCTGATATAGAATTTCAAATTGAAGATGCGGTGGAAGCTGCAAATGCCTTATTATCATTAATGCAGGGGCAAGCTAACGTTGAAGTGTCTGCCCAAATTTGTACAACGGAGAGCTGATCTATTGAAAGCACTTGTATACAAATGTTCTCATATGGCTTGCATTTAACCTTCAAACAGTATGTAGCATGCAAGGTTTTCAATTTTCGCCGCTGTGGCGCTGCGAGCTTAAAATCAAACACCAATTATTCAATCAAAAAACAAGAGCAGTCTGCTCCTATCTTCCCACCACTATATTCTTACAAAAAATAGAGTATAGACAGCAAACAGTGAACACGTCACCGTTTAAAATCGCCGTGATGGAAAAAGAACGGTCACTGTTCATGGCGTTCTTTATAAATCACTGTTTCGCTCATAGTTCTCCCGGTTTAACCGGATGTGACATTACCTTTCATATTTCAAATGGGACAGTCTATATATTTTTATATATTTGGAATCTACATTACAAATCCAACTATTTGCTTGAAGTTAATTTTTATTGGAGAAATACATTATAAAAACATAAGAGAAAATTAAGATTAATTTGAATCGCAAAATTAGAAAATCGCTATTCACTTGTTTTTCTATATAAGGCCCGGTTTTTCCATCTCTGGATAAAGTGTCAGTTAATTTAACTACCAGATAAAATGAAAACATCGCATCAATATTACAGCGTAAATTGACAAAATTATACACATGTCTATTATATGATACGATAATTTTTCTTTTATCTGGCAGTTAACTGACACTTTATCCAAAGAGGGAAAATGTACAGGTGTCTCATTTTCGATGTTTTTTTAAGGTATCTCGGGTAAAACTAATGATAGAGCAAAACCGTTTGCACATTCCAGGGTCAACTTTTCCAGAAATATTTAATAGTCACCACAGGACATTTCGATATTCTTTTGTTTCTGAGCTACAAGCAAAAACTCGTTTTTCGCTCATTTTGAAAATATCTCATATCTTATTTATTATGACAGAGAAAGAATGTTTTTGCAAAAATTTTACCGTTTTTTAAATAGAATAAAATGGCTTAATTAGATTTTTTGAAAACAATGATTCTCGAGATACAACACAAACTTATGATTTTTTAAATGAGAACCTATGTTGAAAATACTCTCGTCTTTTTACTTATTTTACAAGCTTTTCAATGATATATAACAAGTCTACATTCTTTTGTTTTAAACTTGAATAAGAAATAATTATTAATTTATTGGGGTGAAAAAATTTAAAATTATTAAGAAACAAATGAAAGAATCTATTACAGATCATCATTTGCATATTTCTAATAATATTTGTTTTCGTTTTACTCATTTTTTCAATTTATTTACTTCAAAAGCGTATTAAACCATCTTTTTCGGATTGTGTCAAAGCCAATTGTAACGTCGGTAACTAGTAATTATATCATTGAAAAGCTTATAAAATAAGCAAAAGACGAGACTATTTTCAACATAGGGTTCCATTTAAAAAATCATAAGTTTGTGTTATATCTGGAGAATTATTAAGTTTTCAAAAAATCGAATTACGCCATTTTATTCTATTTAAAAAACGGTAAAAATTATGTAGAAACATTTTTCCTCTAACTATCATAATAAATAAGATATTTTCAAAATGAGCGAAAAACGAGTTTTTGCCTGTATCTCAAAAACAAAAGAAGATCGAAAATTCCTGTGGTGACTATTAAACTTTTCTCGAAAACTTGACCCTGTAATGTGCAAACTGTTTTGCTCTATCATTAATATTACCCGAGATACCTTAAAAAAACATCGAAAATGAGACACCTGTACACCGGAGTTATGGAGTTTTTTTTTTTTGAAAATCTATCCGTATCGTTTTAACTATAGAGTATAGGTCACAGGATTAGTTTTTTAAAAGCCACCCGGTATATAATTTTTATATTGACAAACAACAGTGTTCTTCGCTAAAATAAATATTTTAAAATTTTATTTGCATTAGTGTTTATAAATGATGTAATTTACGATTTCAATATAAATTTGTTAAATTTTGATCGTTGTTTTTGAGCCTATTTTGTTATCAGTTTCAGTCGACCCAGAAGACACTCCTCCAGCTAGACGTCTCAATATCGCTAGACTGATTATGCTATACGTTAAAAAATTCGAAGTAACCAACCCATTAGAAGCGATTCACTACTACTACATGTTGCGAAATCTTCAAACTTTAGATGGCGATAATTTATTCATGGTTTGCGTTGGAGATCTTGCGCAAGAAACCAGAGATTATGATTTGATATTCGGGAGAATGATGTCGAATGGATTGAGATCACAAGGACTGATTGATCAGTTTGTTAATTCAAATTTGACTACTGAAGCATTGGCGGAAATGGTTGCTGTTGAATTGACAAAGAAAGGATTGTATGAAGATGCCATCAAACTTTACGATTTGGCGGATGTAAGTAGAATTTCAGTATTTTCACCGTAGTGCATTTAATGTTTTGGGTCATTAAAAGTTTAAATTATTCGCACCTTTATTTCTAATTAACTTTAAATTTACTTTTCCGATGATGTTGAATAATTGGGTTTTCCAAGCAAACCGCTTTTGAAGACATAAGTGTTGCATATAAATTTTAGTTAAATCAGGGGCGCGCCGTACCATTTAGTCGCCCGTGTGACAATGCTCATCTTGATGCACGCCCCCCACCCCCCAACTTCAACACATAAAAAATAAGCATCGCCATTCGAAATAATATCAAAAAGTGGCATAAAAAGGTGCAAACTAAAATCTAGTATTATTTCACGTTTGGAACGAAGAAAACTGCAAAATTTACATTTTTGTCTAAAGGATTTTTTCTCAAATAACGACACCACTAAAATGGTCTTTTAATGGGGCAACAATTATGTAAGCACGTTAACTTGGACAGCCTGTGTACTTTTTCATAATTACCATATGTTTTAAATAAACCACAATAATTGTTTTTATCCTATAAAATTAATAATTCTTGCAATTTCTGTTTGAAACATAGATACATCGTTGGAAAGCTAAAATAAACTCTCTTTCAATGATATAATTTTGCCACTATGGAAATTATAAATTGGACCCCTTTACTTGAAATCTAATCGTGATAATCTGAGCTTCGTCGTTTGAAGGAAAATAAAAAAGGGTCCTTAAAGACGTGCAAACCAAAATTCCATATAATTTAATATTTGGAAGTTATTTGTGAATATAATAGGAAGTGGCTAGAGTAAAAAACGCGGAACCGTGTTCAAAAAATTAAGATATCAAATATACACCAACATTACCTAACCTAACCAAACTCAGGCTTTGAAAACGCGGGCCAAGTATTATGCGTTAGGTGAGTTTATTGTTGTTCTCTTTAGAGCAATATACAAGCAAGCGTAGTGAGCTATTCAACAACGGTCCCGCGTTCGTGTCGGGTTTTGAATTTTTAACAACGGTCCCGCGTTCGTGTCGGGTTTTGAATTTTTAACAACGGTCCCGAACGTTAAGACACATATCTTCGACGTTTTTAGTACTAAACGAGGTACTAAATCACGCCATTTAGAGTTTTGTACAGTAACCATTTGTATGCATTTTTCGGGAAAAACAAAAACATCTTTAAAATAGTCTACTAATGGGGCGACTTTGCCCTAATTTAATCGACTTCATATCTCTTATAGTTTACGAGATCCCAATGTGAGCCTCGAAAAATGAGCATATTAAATTAAAAAACTTAAGTCTTATTACAATTTAGCTCGCCGTGTCGCCCCTGACCAAGTGTCGCCCGTGTGCGACGCACACATCGTACCCTGTGACGGAGCGCCCCTGAGTTAAATTATATTAATATAATATAAAAATAATAAATTATATAGTGTTTATAAATTAATTTCTAAATTGAAAAACACATGTTCAAACACATGCCTAGCTTTTACCGCGAATTATTTTTGGTGACGTTCAGAGGTTAAATACACGTGTGTAACAAGAAAACTGTAGTTAAACTTACGCGTTTAATTAAAAATACATACAAATAAAAAGCACACGTAAAAGTAACCGCTCAGTTCACGTGGATCATACGTGGATGCAAGTTATGTGTGTTAAGTTTAATTTTCCCGCGCAACATTTTTGTAGCTAAATTCATCTCATAGTTCATCAAGCTTTCTCTCTTGCTGGGGTTGTGACATCACGGGGTGACGTCATGACAAATTGCAAAATTCTTTTGCATTTTTCTCCCATACTATAAATATGTGTCCAATATTTTTATCTCTACATTAACATATAAAAAAATCAAAAAACCGTGGAAAAAACCCTATTAGGTTCTTCCTAGTCCTATAGGACAATAAATAAATACTGCTTGACCGCAAGTTTTAGATTCGTAATTATGTACATACTACTTCATAACAGAGTTACATCTTTTAAATAGTAAATTTTAATTCAGAAATTATCATTTGTAATTCATTGTAGTCAATTAAATTTCAGAAAACATCGGTTGAAATTCAGAATAAAAGTATGTTTTAGAAGATATTAAATATAATTCAGAAACTATATAGTTTTTGAAATAATATTAAGTTGGGGTTCATTTATGTAGAAACTAAACTTTGAAACTAAATGACAGGAACTATCAATCTAAAAAAAGTTATTAGTGTTTTAAAATATTAGAGTTTTTAATTGTCTGAACATCTACGTCACACATATACTTACAGCTACTAGATAATACATAGCTGACTCGTCCGCCTTATTGAAGCCAAAATTAACGCAGTAAATTATGAAATAAAAGTACATTTTTTAAGTTTATATAGTAACTATTTTTCATAATTAAATATAACTTCCATATTTGCCATATTATATTTATTTAAAATAATAAAACAAGAAAAGATAAAGATTTTTGAGGTTAGAGAAAAATATATGTATTGCATAAGAATCTGTAAAAATTATAACTATTTCTCAAATGATTTGCACAATTTCCATGATTAATAATTCTGTATCACTGATATTGAACGATTGAAGTGGCTCCAAAATGGAGGACGAGTCAGCTGTAATTTATCAAGTAGTTATACATCTACTTATTTCAAATTCTTACTACTTTCAAGCTTTCTGATATCGCCTTTTTAAAAGTCGGAATCCATTTTCAAGTGAATTAAATGAATGCAGAAAATAACGAAATAGCGAAATTAAACAAAGTACCAGATAGATACCTCCTTTATTTGTATGAAAACTTGGGCTATATCTAATTTTTTTTTTTAATTAAATTAAATTGATTGTTACCCACGCATATTTCCAATTATTGACAAGAAAAGTTATTTTAAACATATTTTCGGCATACTCGACAGAAGTTATAACTTTGTCCCGATTATTTTAAGTTAATTTTATCGTTTAAGTATTATTAGAATAAATTTAATGATTTGGTAAAAGGTTTGAATTAAATAAATAATTTGTAAATAGTTATATATATATATATATATATATATATATATATATATATATATATATATATATATATATATATATATATATATATAACGGCAAAAATAATGAAGAAATAAATAGCAGAATTCAAGCAACTACCAAGATATTCCAAGCACACAACAGATCATTCCTTAACAATAAACATATCTCGAAAAAGACAAAAACCACTATATACAAAATGTCATATCTACTAATACTCTTGCACGGAAGTGAAACTTGGACAACAAAAAATGCACAAAATAACAAACTGCAGGCTGTAGAAATGAAATACTTAAGAAGAATCGAAGGAATAACAAAATTAGATAGAATAAGAAATACTCAAACGAGAGAAAAATTGGATTTGACAGCAGCTACAGAGACAATGCACATGAAACAGTTAAAATGGTTCGGACACATAACGAGACTACAACCCAACTCGCAAGTGAAAAAAGTGTGGAATGCAAAACCACAAGGAAGAAAAACAAGAGGAAGACCACTAAAAACATGGGACGACCACATAAATGGACTACTTCAAAAAATAAACATTACAAGACAAGAGGCAAAGACATTAGCCACCAACAAAAAGGCCTGGCAAACACTTACTAGAAAGTAATGATATGAAAACACAACTCTACACCCCGAAGGGTAGAAGAGGAAAGATTATATATATATATATATATATATATATATATATATATATATATATATATATATATATATATATATATACATATATATATATATATATATATATATATATATATATATATATATATATATATATATATATATTATCAGAATATGGAGCGAAAAGTGATATATGAATATTGCATGACTTTCTTAGTATTTTCCAGGAATATAAGAAAATTAAATAAATAAATAAATAAATCATCACGGCTTATTACCCATTGCTGGGTGTGCCAGTCTCCTTTGTACACAGATTAAACTTGACTTAAATTAACAATATTGCTTCGGAATGAAATGTCAAATGAATTATAATATATTGCGGTCAAAATTTAGAGTTGCTTTTTTTTTGTTTAAACCTTGCTTAAAATTTAAGCCTTGTTTGATGCAACTGAATCATCGCCACTCGCCACATATCTCTTTAAAGTCTAAGCACAGAATTTTCTCTATTAATTTAATTGTGTATTTTATCCATTTAATCATCAATTGAATATTTTTAGAATCAAGAAGAAGTACTGAGTATTATGTGTACTCTTTTATCACAGGTGGTTCAGTTGCCACCTAAATCTGGTTCTTTAAGAGAAAGGTTACAAGTTTTGTGCCAAGAAATAAACGAAAGATATTTAAATAGTGGGTTTAAATGTACAGCTCCAGTGGCTTCATCTTTCAATATTTTGAGGGACCTAATGATTTTCTTTGATCAGTATCATTCAAGACAGTACATTTTAGCAATGGAGGTAAGTTCATTAAAACTAGTTTATAGTAAGCATACTAAAGTTATATTTTTAAGACTTTATTACATTTACAATTAATTCCGTTATCAATAAATGAAGTGGATGAAAGAGTAGCTAATTTTAAGAGATTAGCACCAGAAGTATGTAAAATTATTCCTGATATTTTACTAGCTACGATGAATATGTTGTATGAACAATATAAAAGCTTGAGGAATAATTCCATGATTGTTAACAAATTTGAAGACTCACAATTTTTGAGGGTAAGTTTACATAATGTTTTCGACTAATTCTATTTATATTAACATTTAATTTACAATTCTTAAAAATTAGAAAACAAATGTATTAGATTAGCTGTTACTGAAATATACAGTGTGTTAATAAATACGTGTTAAAAACTTACAGGATTTACAGCGGATGCAAAATAAACTAACTTTTACTAATAAACTCATTTTCGGAAACATATCGTTTTCGAGCTATAGGCTTTTAAAAAAATAATTTTCTACCTTAATTTAGTTGGCTGTGCTGTGACCAATTACTCCAGTTATTCTTTTGTTTATTTTAACTTAATAATTCTCAAGATATAATATAAACATATTTTTTAAATAAGAACTTAGGTTGGAAATAATCCCATCTTTTTCCTTATGGACCTTTTACATCAAAAGAGAGAGATAGACAAAAATGACATATATGTAGTGCGCAATAGGTTGTTCGCGCTTTGAGGAGACCCAGTTACATTTAAAATAAAATTACAAATGGCGGAAAGTAAAAACTCTGGCAAAAACTTAAATTTCTTAAATTCACACAAAGCATTTGTGATGAATATTTTGAAACAAGAGGAAGAGGAGATGGAATCAGAAAGTGATTTTTTGTTCCACAAGATGCGAAATAAACACCACATAAAGTGACAGATAATTGCGTAGTTGCCAGTTTGATATTAGGAAAGTAATAAATAAGAATAAAATTGTTATTTTTTCTTTTAAATATATTTTTTTCATTATTAATTATTTCTTTATAGTTAAAGACAAAATTATTTAAGTATTTGTGTTGTTTAAATAATTTTTTATCGAAAATAAATGCTTATTCTTTTAATCATTTTACTTGACAACATGGTGCCTCCTCATCTCTAATTTCACTACGTGGCGCATATAAAAATGACGTCAGGGTGCAATAAAAATGTAAAAGGTCCATTGGACTTTAAGCTGGCAGCGCCAAATTTGAACTCACGGAGTTGAGATAAATTGACATTTAATAATTTCTTTTGTACTTAAATGTGTATTATTAAGAAGTACTGCATTTCTAAAAGTCAGTAATATAAATATAATGGATAAAATTAATGTTTATACAACCAAACTAATGTCATATAACATTATCTTGCACAATCAACGATAGTTCCGAAAATGGCACCAGAAGTCAGTTGCCAATTTTATAAGCTTTTCAACGATGTATAAAAAGTCTACATTCTTTTGTTTTAAACATGAATAAAAGATGAATTATTAATTTATTGGGGCGAAAAAATTAAAAATTATTAAGCAACAAACGAAAAAATCAATTATAGATCATCATTTGTTTATTTTGATTCGTATTTTCGTATTAGTTAATTTATTTTTATCGGCGTTATAGTTGGCTTTGACACAATTCAAAGTATATGGTTTAATATGTTTTCTAAAGTATATAAATTAGAAGAATTGGTATAAATAAAGAAAATAACATTAGAAATAAACGATTGCTGTAATTGAATTTTTCATTTGTTTCTTAATAGTTCAGATTTTTCACTCTAACAAATTAATAATTAATTCTTTATTCATGTTTGAAACAAAAGAATGTAGACTCGTTAAACATCGTTGAAAAGCGTAAAAAATAGGGAAAAAGATGAAATTATTTTCAACATATGTTTCCATTTAAAAAATATCATGTTTGTGTTATATCTTGCGAATTATTAAGTTTTGAAAAAAACTAATTGCATCTTGATATTCTGCGTAAAAAACAATATGAAAATTATTTAAACATTTCTTCGTTCTCTTATAATAAGTGATAAAGGTATTTTCAAAATAAACGAAAATCAAGTTTTAGCCTGTAGCTCAAACACAAAAGACCATCGAAAATTCCTGTGGTGCCTATTAAAATTGTCTCAAAACGTTGGCCCACAAAGACCTACATCAATTTTCTGTAGCGTGCATAATAAGAAAGTATACAGCAGCACAAGAAATTCAAACAGCTTCTGGCGTTTTTGAAGGAATGTTTCAAAATATGATCCGAAGGAGAAGTTGGTGGTCCTCATTTTAAGAAATTATTATATGGATTACAAAAATGAATAAAATTATTTATAAAATTTAAAATAAATAAAATTAATAACTGAATAGATAAAATTAAGGTAAATAATTATTCATTTAAAAATCTATAGTACAAAAACGGTGCGTTTCATTAGTAAAAGTTAGTCTATTTTGCATCCCCTACATACCCTGTAAATTTGTAACACGTATTCATTAATCCTGCATTTTTGTTCATAGCAATTACAGTATGTCCGAGACCAAGCAAAAGCTGTTACAAATTTCGCGGGAACTGTACCGTATCGAATGCCAGGAGATACTAACACGAAACTTGTTCAAATGGAAATTTTGATGCATTAGGTTTATATTTCATGATTTTTGTAAATGTTAAGAATAAAAAATACTTGATATTTTTACATGTTTTTATTATTACTGCTTACATTTTTTATGGTTAAGCTTTTCAGTCTTCAATTTTAGTGGAAGATATTTTTACAACTAATATATCTGCACTTAAATCAGCGGTTCTACCTTCTTTCATCTGGAATTGAATTATATACGTATGCATTTGGATAAGTTATAATATTTTTTTACTTACTGCTTTATAATCTAAAAACATTTCTTTAAATATTAAAAAATCGGAAATAGTATACAGTATATCGAATATTTCGCCATCTAATTCTTTTCGCCTTTTCCTAAAATAATATATGATAGTATAATACACTTTTTTCTACTAAAATATGTAAATATTTACAGTAATTCTTGTATAAATACGTCCATTCGAAAGCCGGTTATGTTTGCTTTTAAGTAGTTTTCTATGTATTGTTCAATTTCTGTTTGATACTCTTGAAAAATATCCATGTATATAAGTTTGTTTTCTTCATTATCATCAAAATTTGTCCAATATTTTTCTAGAAACTTATTCTGTAAACTTAGAAATTCATCTTTCATTAACATATCTTCGATACATCCAATGATGGTATTAAAACTTGTATCGTCATCTTTATCACTGCAGAAATATTCTGTTTCATCTAGAATACATAAAAATAAATTATATAGTGAAATACAAATTAAAATAGTATACCTTTAATGTTAAGCTCTAATGACATTTCAGTACATCGGTATAAAAATCAATGAAAAAGCCACCTGTTCTAAACAATATACGTTACTATAGAGACAGCGATGACAACATTCGTAGACAAATCTTGGTAATTTTCCAAGGAGCTTATTTTCGTTGATGTATGTATTATGTATGCACATATTTCTTAAAACTGATAAAATAAAAACAAGTTAAAAAGAATCAATTATAGCACCTATGACGGGAATAAATGACAAATTCGAATTTTCCCTCAAATTTTAGAATTGTATCATTTATTTGGAAGTAACCCAGCTTCACCCCAGGTTGGTTATAGATCAGTTCAAGGAGCTCAAGATTGAACCTGAAGTTTCCAAATAAATACGGCCTATATTAGTTGTTTCCAGTGTTATTGCATAGCTGGCTGCTTCATGAAATTTAATTTCTTTATAATTTTTTAACTCAATATCCATTGAATATGAAATATAAAATTTAATCAAATCGTATAGAGAATAAAATATTCTTTAATATTCATAATATTAAAGGTGAAAATATGATATTCAACAGCGCTTTTCAAGAAAAACTGTTAAAATCTTCAAATGAGGGTACTTCCGGTCGACCAATTATAACCAAAATCTAATCAGTTCTTCACATCCATGTAACGAAGAGGAATTCGAAAGATTTAGAATTGTAGTGTTGGATCGACGGAGAAAAAATCGTCACACACACACAGACATCATCGCAAAAATAGTAAAATCATATTCTAGGGACTCTAAAACGTGCTTATTCATTAAAAACTCATCATCAAATTTTTTGATCAAAGAGAATACCTTTCTTGCGGAAGGTAAAAATTCGAACTTTATCATTTTTGGGAATATCCTTTGTTTCTTCGATTGTTTGAGGAAATATTTTGCATTAAAGTTACATAATGGACCTTTTCAATTTAAAGAGATAGAAGATATGCGCAATGGGGATCTGCGCATTGTAAGAACAAATGAGATCTATGGCGTTTGATTCTAAAAAAATTAGACCTAAAATGTGCCAATATCTCAGATTACTTTAAAAAATCTTATCGAAATAAGTTACAAAAGCTTTTATTGAAGTTAAAATGTCGAATGGTGCAAATTTTCACTGAGAATACAGGTATTTTAACGACTGCAATATTTTTGTAGTTTCGTTTGACAGCCCAACTGGCAGTTGTAGTTCGCGCCATTTTCTTTCTATTTGCAGCGATAAAAAGAGATAGCCGTTAAATTGAAAAGGTCCATTTTGATAAATTAATTTTTGAGGAAAATTCAAGTTCATTTAAATTACATTCAAAAAATATAAAAATTTATATATCCTTTCATTTAAAAAATCAACAATAGTGCTTTCGACGAAAACAAGTAGAAGTCGGGAACTTTTTTCATAAAAAGTGGCATTGAAAAATTGCCCCCTCCTTTGTAAGTAAGTCCAAAACTAATAATACGAATAAATAAAATATCCATTTGACTCTAATTTTTTAATCTCCTTGTATAAATAGGTATTAAATAAATTAAAATTAACATAGTTCTAAATATTTATATTATGTACAGGTGTCTCATTTTCGATGTTTTTTTAAGGTATCTCTTTTCCAGAAAAGTTTAATAGTCACCACAGGAATTTTCGATCTTTTGTTTCTGAGCTACAGGCAAAACTTGTTTTTCGCTCATTTTGAAAATATATCTTATTTATTATGATAGAGAAAAAATGTTTTTACCAAAATTTGACCGTTTTTTAAATAGAATAAAATGGCGTAATTAGATTTTTTGAAAACTTAATAATTCTCGAGATATAACACAAACTTATGATTTTTTAAATGGGAACCTATGTTGAAAATAGTCTCGTCTTTTTGCTTATTTTATAAGCTTTTCAATGATATATTACAAGTCTACATTCCTTTCTTTTAAACATTAATAAAAGACGAATTATTAATTTATTGAGGGGAAAATATTGGAAATTATTAAGAAACAAATGAAAAAATTTATTACAAATCATTTTTTTATTTTGATTCAATATCTATTAATTATGTTGTCAAAATTATTCTTAACCAATTATTTTCGGGTTAGTAAAATTACTATTTATCGACGTTACAGTTGGCTTTGACACAATCCGAAAAAATGGTTTAATATGCTTTTGAAGTAAATAAATTGAAAAAATAAGTAAAACTGAAACAAATACTATTAGAAATATGCAAATGATGATCTATAATAGATTTTTTCATTTGTTTAATAATTTAAAAAAATTTCAACCCAATAAATTAATAATTATCTCTTATTCAAGTTTAAAACAAAAGAATGTAGACTTTTTATATATCATTGAAAAGCTTATAAAATAAGCAAAAAACGAGACTATTTTCAACATAGGTTCCCGTTTAAAAAATCATAAGTTTGTGTTATATCTCGAGAATGATTAAATTTTCAAAAAATCTAATTACGCCATTTTATTCTATTTGAGAAACGGATTTTTTTTTGTAAAAACATTTTTTCTCTATCATAATAAATAAGATATGAGATATGTTCAAAAAGAGCGAAAAACGAGTTTTTGCCTGTAGCTCAGAAACAAAAGAAGATCGAAAATTCCTGTGGTGACTATTAAACATTTCTGGAAAAGTTGACCCTGGAATGTGTAAACAGTTTTGCTCTATCATTAATATTACCCGAGATACCTTATAAAAACATCGAAAATGAGACATCCTGTACACGTATATTTTAGCACATAAATTACAATTATACTTAAACAAAATAAACATACATACAATATATAAAATCATTTTTATTTAATCTTCACTGAATATAAATTATAAAACTTAATGTAAATGTGTTTTTTATTTTTATTTTATTTTCGTGTCTTTTATAGATAACATTAGTTCTTTCTGGCAAGGGAATAATTCATATAGGCAATAAAAACTGCTTAAGTACAATATATTTTGCGCTACAAAAATTACACTAATATAATTACATCCTACTGTTTATGTTATTGTTGTTCCAATTATTTCTTGCTTGTAGTTGAATGGAATTGCGTCCATTGATTTCATCATCATTAACGAATGCTGCATTTACTTGCCCTCTATCGAACGCGTTTTGCCTAGAGTGATTTCTGCTAGAGGCTCCAGCACTAGCTCCATTAATCTGCATTTGTGACTTTCTTCTCTCAGCTATGAGCGCTGTGATACTTTCTCTCTTATTGATCTTCCTAGGCAGGATAGGACTTCCAGAATCCAGACCATTTTTGTTTATTAAGGCGTATCGACGTTTGAATGCCACATCGAGGTTTACAATCTCACGCTTTGGTTGGGCAGCTTTCTGGAGATTGTGGATGGTTTTTCTGCGTTCGGGTCTTGCTGCCGAATCTTTGTCCTGGTCTGGGTCGTCTAAACGTTGAAGATGTTTCGCTATAACCACCGCATCCTTCTCTAGTAGTGCATTAGGCGATAAATCTGCAGCCTGTACGAAAAAATGTTGATTAGTTCAATAATAGTGATTTGTATATCAAGGCCGCGAAATCACTCTTTAGCGTACCGAGAGAAAAATTGTCACCGAGGCCGCTTGCGGCCGAGGCAAGACAATCACGAGGGCGCTAACGGATTTCGCAGACAAGGTGTACACAATATTTTTTGTGCAGCCGCAAAAAATATGTAATTACAAATTTTATTAATTTTCAACAGTATCATTATAAATAGAAAGTTAGCTTTCAAGGTGGCTATGTGTTTAACATTTGATAATCAAAACTATGCAATTTTCAAGTTTCAAAGTGATTGTTTACCTAATTTCGCGGCCGCTACCATGACAACGGTAGCGAAATCCAATTTCGCGGCCTGTATTGCGACTGCGAAATGCTTATTTCGCGTCCGGTTGCACAAAAATGAATGTAATGAATTCAGTGTCTTTCCTGAGTACCAAAGAAAATGATTTGAGTAGTACGAATTTTTTTTTTTTAATAATTATGAAATTTCTAAACATATTTATGCAAGAATTACTACAAAGTTTAAAACTTTTCATTCATAATTTCCGTAAATCTCGTACGTAGCAAGTTTTCGAAAAAAAATTACTCTCTAAATTTTATTAATAAATGAAGTCTAATATATTTGTCGGAGTAGGCTATGAACAGATAAACGTAAGAACCAAGGAGGAAAGTAAGAACGTAAGTCTGATCATTATACAATTCAAAATGTCAAAATTGATATTGAAATGAAGGAGAAAACATAAGATTCAAAAAGAAAAATTTTGATTTCTTTAGATAACATTTTTGACAAAATCTCATGTCAAATGGGGACTTATAAATTTGGCGTCACCCGCGGCGGATCGGCGGCGGACCTCCCTCTACACAATTTAGAAAACAGTCCAGTCATTAGGTAGTTTTACCCTGAAAACGGTCGGGTATATCTGATTTTTGGATATGTTGTATAATTAGAGGTCCTAATAAAAAATACAAGTTTTCGACCCCGGGAACCACTGCCAACTTGATAAAAAAGTCTCAAAAAATCGTTTTTTTCAAAATATCTCGTCGCCAATAAGCATTAGGGCAAAAATAGTTATTCTTGAATTTGTTGCAAATAAAATTCCCTTCAACTTTCATCTAATACATTTTTTTCTATAACCAATAAATAACGAGCTACAGCGCTTCAAACCTATTTTTTTTTTGAAAATTTATTTTATGTTTCATTTGAATCATATTTTATTATATATTTTCTTACGTTTTTACAAATTATTTATTATTCATTAATTATTATTATTTGACTACTACATATATATATATATATATATATATATATATATATATATATATATATATATATATATATATATATATATATATATATATATATATATATATATATATATATATATATATATATATATATATATTAATTAATGTTTACCCTTTTTTCAATTTAAAGAGTCCTGGAAATTTTCGATTTTACCTCGAAGCAATTGCAACAATAGTATATTGTGTTATTAGGAGTAAAAGTGATACTTTGTGTGGCGAGCATGGAAGATTGCACGACGAGAGAAGCGAGTCGGACAATTGCATGCGAGGCACACAAAGACACTTTTACTCCTAATAACACAATATACTATTGTTGCAATTACTTCGAGGTAAAATCGAAAATTTCCTGTACTCTTTAAATTGAAAAAAGGGTATACATTAATTAATATATATATATATATATATATATATATATATATATATATATATATATATATATATATATATATATATATATATATATATGTGTGTGTATTTAAATCATCCAAAAAATAAATAATATTACGTATTTAGTACTTAGTCTAATAGGTTTTACTATTTATAACAGTTTACGTTCGTCGTGGCATCGATAAAAGTAAATTATCGATGGTTTAAAAATTAAATTGTCGCATGCTAAATGTCAAACTTTAAACTGTAGACACAAGATCTAAATCTTGCTCACTACATAACTACTTGTTAAATACTTTTTTACTCACTAGATGGCGATCGAAAAAATTTGAATTGAATGTCCCCATTAAATAAATTGACATACGTTTCTTTGTTCATAGCCTGCTCCGAGTTAGGATTTTTTAAAACATTGTAGTAGTTTTATAATATACCATATAAAAATTGCCAGAAAAAGTTTTGAAAGAAGTTATACATACTTGAAATATGCAAATCTATCTATAAGAGGTTAGTTGGATAGATAGCCGCAACGTGAAATTGTTCAACCAAACGATTTAAAAGTTTAAATGATTAAAAATGTCGAAGAAGAAATAATGTAATTAAATAAATAAACAGCGGTCCAGATGGAGCGAATCTCCAAATGCTGCAAAGTATTAAGGAGCCAACATTTTACAGAAAACAAAAAGAGAGTATAACCCCCCCGTGTGTCTAAGGCGATTGATTGAAAATTTTTGGACATTTTTTAGCAGAAAATTATATAATAATGGCTGGGAATACCGAAACTAACAACAGTTACAGACAAAAATATTTCTGACGTTCCGGGAAGTAGATTTAACATCGTCTAGATATAAATGAGATAAGGTATTAAAAAACTGCATCGCATTCAAGATAATGATCCCCTTAGGAACAACCCCTTTTGTCAATGTTTCAATAAAAAAATTGTTTCTATTTAATGAAGAGGTCTAACTTTTTCCGAAAACTTTTGTTACATACGTTATAGCATGCGGTCAATTCATATCTCGATCAATTAATGTGCAAAACAGCTTAACAATAAAGTACTGCTGTTCATATGAGGACAACAACATATCAAGAAAATTATAATTAAGGAGAACCTAATTTTAATTTCGAAATATATAATGAATAACTTACTTTTCTGGTGCAAAAGAAGTTCAGCTCTGTAGACGCCAAGATGTGCGAAAGGGTACCGAAACGATGGAACAACATAGCAGTGAACTGAATAACCAAGATAATGGCAAAGAAGAACACGAATACGAGACCAATAGGTTCCAATTGCAGATATTCTTTTACAATGTGTACCTGTATAGAAAAAGATTATTTTTTTGAAATAATAAAATTTTATAATATACATATATCGAGGCCACACGAGAATACAGGCCTGAATGTTTATCCCTGCTCAATGCGTCACGCCTAGCTAAGAGGCCCGAGCGCTAGTCTAGCCTTCTAGCTTCTACTTCTACAAACAGTCGACTTATAGCAGTCAGCGGGAGCGGACGCACGACACAACGCGGGACGGAACGTCAAATTTCTATTATTTCTCGTTGTAGTAAAAAAGTAAAAATGGTTTTCAAATGCTGTGTGCTAATGTGCAGGAGCAATTACAGTAATTTTGATTAGTGACAGATATGAAACTAATTTCCTACAATGCAAGTCATAGAAGCAAACATTGATATACCTCACATAAGAAAAATTAGAAGCTACACAAGTTTTGTTAATGCATGATGAATGTGAACATGCAGAATATCGAATTTAGTTGTTTAAAAAAAAAAAAATTAGGGATATTCAGCAACATATTACTTAATAATTATAGGAAGAACTGCAAAGAACAAATTTCTGTTAAAAAGCAGTTTAACAAAAAAAAAGAATAAATTAGTGAGCACCCAAATGTCTTTCATTCATCAGTTTCATTATTATCATTTTCATATTATGTTGTGTTATATAATTTTCAGTCGTTTTTTTTTATTATTTCTTGTACAATTGGAAGAAAAATAAATAATTTAAAGTGAAACATGAGTTTATTCGTATGTATATATTATATAGGCCATTTCTAACTTATTTCTTATTTAATTTATTTAGTTATGAATATAAAATAGATAATACATAATATTTAAATAGTTATTTAGGAGTTGTATATCTTTATAAATCACATTCTCCAATTCTATTTATTTAAAATTCCGTATATTTCCTATGCTTACAATGCTAGCGTTCGAGGCGTGGCGTGACAGCAAGAGGCTCGCTGTGACGTCACGAACTGAGTATTCAGGCCTGTATTCTCGTTTGGCCTCGCATATATGCATAACATGAAATATTCCGTGAAAGTTATTTTTTTCTTCAGATAATTTTAATTAAACATGAAAATGATTTTCGTGATATTTACGAAAAATTTTCTGTTATTTAAAAGTACATTAAGATATAAGTTTCATAAGACATGATTTTAGCACACGCGTCATTCTTAGTAACGATGTACAGGCTGTCTCATTTTCGATGTTTTTTTAAGGTATCTCGGGTAATATTAATGATATGTCAAAACCGTTTGTACATTCCAGGGTCAACTTTTGCAGAAAAGTTTAATAGTCACCACAGGAATTTTCAGTCTTCTTTTGTTTCTGAGCTACAGGCAAAACTTAATAATTCTCCTCGTATATAACACAAACTTATGATTTTTTAAATGGGAACCTATGTTGATAATAGTCTCGTCTTTTTGATTAATTTATAAGCTTTTCAATGATATATAACAAGTCTACATTCTTTTGTTTTAAACATTAATAAAAGACGAATTATTAATTTATTGGGGTGAAAATATTGGAAACTATTAAGAAACGACATCTACTTTACTTTCAAGGATGTCCAGTACTATATGCCCTTAAGGTTTGTACCCGAAATTGTGGTAGGTACTTCCTGTATGTAACATTAATATGCCATTACGATTGTTACTTAAAAGTGCTTAAAGAAAACACAGAGAAATATTTCCATTAGAACAAAATAATACAAAATGAACACAAATTTATTAAGCTTATTAGACGGGCTGAAATTACAAAATAATAATTATTTGTTTTAAAAATTGGATTTGTGACTCGCGTATGCTGCTCCTGTCTAAATAAATCTTAAATTTATTGGGACCCGCAGAATCCACTGGCGGCGCTGTAAGCGTATCTGTCATGGCGGCCAGTAGGACATGTCAGATTTATTTACATTTTGAATGAGTGCTTTCTGATCTAAAATATTGTTAACAATTCAACTCAACATGATTTTTAAGTTTGTTTTGTCGAATACTTCATCAAGAAGCTTAGTTGAGAGGCAACAATTAATAAATTTAGGATTAATTTCTACTTATGACGTAACTCAACATGACAATTCTGACTTGGAACTGCTGTCTGCAGGCACAAATATTAGTAAAATCAATAAAATTATAAATTTTATTTAACAGTACTGTCAATAATTGTATTAAAACTACATACCTGCAAAATTGTACTATTATCATTATTTGTGAAATGCAAAGAACAATTATATTTATTTATCAGATTAGAGTTTTGCGACTTATTTAAAAATCTTTTTGTACAGTCTATATACAAAGTAGCCATTTGCGCTCTCTTTTGTCAACGCAAAATGTCACTTTGCCGCTCTAGAGCGACAAAGTAGAAAAAACGCCCGCTCCTCAAATTTCTAACTATACAATGTTCAGAAATGTTACTTGACTACATTCTTAATGGAAACGTTTAGTCAGGAATTAATGACACTGGAAAATACCGATAAGTAAAAATAAATAAAAAATAAATTTTTGTTATGGTGGAGGACCCCATTGTGGCTACTGTAGAAAAAATCTTGTGTGTGTTTCGAGCGCAAATGGACATTGTCGATTTCGAGAGAATGCCTCGCTCCTGCGTCGCGCGGCAACAACCTCTCAATCGACAATGTCCCATTTTGCGCTCTTAATACACAAATAGCTATTTCCATACGATCAGTCGATTAACTTTTTCTTAATTGCCAAAAATTATGGAAAATGTCTTGATTTTTTGTTGTACTCGTATAACCTTTAATACAGCACTTTTTACATATTTGACATGTCTTACTGGCCGTCATTAACTTAGTTCCCAAGAATTCCGCATGTTATTCTGCGGGTCCCAATATATTGCTCGTATATTATGATATTATCTGACTTCCACTGCCAGCTGCCATTGATCTGTTGAGAAGCAAATATAAGTCACAATATCCGTTTTTAAAGTTTACCTCTTGCGCGCTTTCTTCGTATGTAATATTGGTCTTTATTTCAAACGGCCAATTGATGTGCAGGAATTCTTTTTTCAAGGTCAGCAGAAATATAATCAGAACAAAAAGTGCGTTCATCATGAAGAAAGCAAATACACACTTATCACGCAAATCCTTCAGTTCTTTAGCAATTTTTTTCTAAAAATGTCAGAAAAAGAATGTAAGACAATTGCAACGGACACGATCATAATCACATAATCTTATTAACAAATTTTTTGTCATCGTGTCAAAGAGATTTATAATGAAATTTGGGAAATTTGTGATGCTATAGAACATACTATTTGTCAAAACATTGAAATAATGAAACCAGTATGTTAACAAATTTAATAATAAAAAAAGAGAAATTATCGGAACGCAATCTTATGGTGTTTATTTAATTTTAAACCATTTCGATCATATAATGGTCCTCTTCAGGGTTACTACAATATTAAAAAAAAAAACATAATGTACAAAAATTATTAAGAAATTATAAAATACAATCAAATTAGAAAAAAAAAAATATTATGACAAAACGTAAACAAACGGATAAAACTTATATGAAACACACAACGTTTACAGATGTAAGATTTTTTCAGAAACAGTACACATAAGTATAACTGTATGCCACGCTGTATGCCTATAATTTCCCATAGCTTTATTAGCTTTTAATGTGTACACCTTGTTCCTTTTCAGCCATTCAGTTTTGCAGAGGCGCAGCAGTGATTTAGAAATTTAAGTTTCATTAAAAAGTCAATGTTAATTATATTTGGGTAGCACGTAGCAAGTACCTTAAGTACAATTCCGAGATTTTCTGTAGTTTTACAAAATTGTTTTTCACTTCTGCTCCGTTTAAAAATCTTATAGTTGTGTATTTCATATAAGTTTTTATTCATGTTTCTTAACGTTTTGTTACTATATTTCATTTACGTAAGAAAATAGTAGGGGTGCGTTCCAAAACAAAGATACAAAGTAAGTGGATCCCCTACTTGGAGTACGGTCACGTGACCATATTTGCCGGAGTATTTAAGAACGGCTTTGAGTAAATAAAATAACATAACCTTAAAAATAAGAAAATATCTTTTTGATACGATGTTTTGACTGTCAATAGTTATTTGTATCACTAGGCCAGAAACTGAACATTTGCGAGACCGAGTTTATTTTGACAGGCCGAGCTGAAAGCGAGGCCTGCAAATACGAGATCTCGCAAAATAGTTTCTGGGCGTGTGATACACAAGATTTTTTGTACCGGTTTCTCCATAAATTCTTCGTATATTTCTTTATACTTTATTTTATGTTAGATAACCTAAAAAATGAACATATATTTGTAACGGTTTTGCATTGCAAGTTTAATTATAATTACTTACATTTGAGCTTAAAATGCGTAATTATTTTATATTCGCATATTTTTAATGACAGATGGCGGAAATTCAATTGTATCATGTGAAGTTAGTTGCAGTTACAAAACAAACTAGTCCTAAAGTTGGAACTTATAATTAATCTATACGAGATGTCAGTAATGCCAGAAAATTATTTTTATGACAGAATTTAGTTATTTAAGTTACAACAATTAAAGATTTAGCCCCAAAATTTGTAATAATTTTTCTAATTCTTGTGTTGAAAATAATCTTAAATTGACATATCACCAGAACAGTAATACCAACTCCTTTTGCCGGCCTAGGTCAGCAACAGCGCATTTTTGGACGATTTTGAGTTCTGTAATACTAGTCAAAATGGACGGAGGTACGAAAAAATTATTTATGTGTGCACTTCCTGTTTCATCAAGACATTTTTTACAATTAGTACAGGTTTTACTATTATGTTTTTCAAATGACTTTTTTATAAGATAAATAATTATCAATTACTCCAATATATTGATAATTTTCAAGATTTATTTTTATTTCAAACTCGATTTCTGTATGTTTCGTTGTAAAAATTTGCGTAAGACACGCAAATTCTCATTGGAGTATTTCGTACCCTACTAGCGTAGCAGAGTACGAAGAGTATGCTCCAGAGTGCGTACTTCGAATTTTGGAGCGTTTATCGCGTAAAAGTAAGCGCAATAGTTTTGGAACGGATTTTACCATACTCGATACTCCAGAGTAAGGTTTTGGAACGCACCCCAGATGGCGCTTGAAAGCCGACTGTTTTTACATGCATTAATAAAAAAAATCTAATTCGTGAAACCAAACTTTGTCAATAATAAATATTTTTATCTATAAAAATGTAGAAAATTTAAATATTAAAGATTACAATAAAACATGGTTAAACATCACTTAATTCTGTAAATTTTAATTGATAACAGACAACTAAATTTTTTTTCGTTTTTGTGAACTAAGTTTCCATTCTGACCAATGACAGGGCAGAATTTATATCCTTATCTAAACCAACGCTATTTTCTTACGTGAAATATGATTTTTGTACATTATGTCTTCTTTATAATATTGTAGTAACCCTGAAGAGGATCATTGTATGATCGAAATGATGGTTTAAAATCATATAAACACCTTAAGCCTGCGTTCCGACTATTTATTTTTCCTTCATCAACTTGCAGTCGATCATTGTTACTCCACAATTTAATATTTTATGGCCGTATCACACGGGTTTTGTGGCAGATCATTGTTGTAAATAAAGTATGTCGAAATATCTAGTCTGTACATTATCAGAGCTACCTTCTTTATTTTGTAAAGAAAGGCATATAAAATTCTAATCTATCTATAAAGTATAAAATTATACCTCCTCTTTTTCGTTTTTATCAATAGGGAAAAGATATGTATCAAGCAAATCTTTCCAGAATTGCGTTTCAGTTGAAGACAAGTAATCTACTTCTCCTTTACGTATATATGGATCTTCTATCCAGTAAGGATTAACTAAATCATCGCGTTCTTCTTTCGGAGCTGTGGACATGGTATCACTATTTGAATCTTCAGATTCGTGTTCTTCATTGGGTTCTTCATTGACTTTAATTAGCGGGTGATCACGTGAAGCTATAGACATCGATCTTCGGCGAGGAGCATTTGGATTTAATTGTCTGTCAATAGAGAAAATATTTACAAAAAAGTTACATAAATATTTTAAAATAGTGTAACATATTTACATACTTTTCTATTCCGTCTAGACGTTTTCCCAAACTTTCCAATGATTCCGCAATACGCATGAGTTGTATTTTTTCTTCACCACTTTTTTTGTGAGTACACAACATACATGTAAACAGCCCAGCCAATGAAAATTCAATGCTTCCTTCATCGTCATTATTATTTCCTCCTTGTAAGAAACCAAGGGGTGATTTTTGTTTTGCTTTCTTTTTGGCTTCTTCTGCATCTTTCAATTCTTTTTCGAGTTCCTATTATTATAATATATAATCTTAATATTTTATAAAAGAACATATGCGGATGCTAATAGATATCAGTAATATACCTCTTTAGTTTTCTTAACAGCCACGTCTCTTGTTCCCCAAGAAACGTCGTTGAGATTAAATACTGAGTATATAATTAAAAGCAAGTACATGCTAGGAACTGTGACATAGTAGACGAGACCGCAGGGTAAACAATAAAGTTCTTGAGGATGTAGTAATGCTGTAACTATCATTTCACCCCCAATCAAAAAGAAGAAAAGTGAAGAGGGTGCGAAAAAGCCATCATTTTTTATTTGTAACATAACACCAACTAGAACTGCCATCATTACTAAACCGTATATTGCCGAAATTACCCCTGCCGTAAACAACTAGTAACAGAAAAGTAAAAATGTTAGTAAGTTATTTCAAAAAGCTGACAGCGGAGGCAAGTATAAAATAAATAAATATATCATCACGGCATATTACCCATTGCTGGGTGTGCCAATCTGCTTTGTACACAGATTTCGGTATTGATGATGACATATTTGTACCAGGCGTCACCTCACGGGCACTCATTGTTGGCGTAATGGTTGGGGAGAGTCGTTTAAAGGCGTTCTTTTCACGATTTTTGGAAAAATCTCCGAAACCATAGGTCCCAGTGAAAAACACTTTATATACAAAATTAAAGTAGATAAAATTTCCTACGAAAATGGTCTGATTCATTTTATTGTAGGATTAATAGTTTCGAAGATTCAAGATGAACAAAATAACGATTTTTTTGAAAGTTATTTATTGGAGATTTGTCGTTATTTTCTGGGTTTTAGCGCAGCTCGCGGTATTATTTAAATGATAAAGAAACATGAATAAATGATCTAACCGGTGTACAATCCTTCTACCTGGCTCTTCTCCACTGTGCTCAGTTACGGAACGTGCAAAATAAAATATGATTACACGCCTAGATACAGAATTTTATCTATAAAATATTTATTTGAAGCATTATTGTCTAAAATTCCCATGTTAAATGCCTATGGCCCGCTTTTCGTGTTACACCCGGTATATAAACATAAATTTAGCAAGTATTTAATAAAAAGTATTGTTCGCGAAGCCATTTGCTGCGTATTGTGTCGAAAAATCACCAATAAAAAACTATTGAGAAAATCGTTATTTTGTCTTGAATCTTCGAAACTATTATGGGTCGATTCTGACCACATCTGTAACTCTTAAAGATTTGTAAATCTGTAAAAATCTGACAAAAAAGCATTTATTGTTGTTGATTAATATAAAAATATACATAAGAGTGGCAACTTTCGTTGCGATTTTGTTTATTATTTACCCATTAATCCTACAAAAACATAAATTAGACCATTTTTGTAGGAAATTTTATCTACTTTAATTTTGTATATAAAGTATTTTTCGCTGGTACCTATAGTTTCGGAGATTTTTGCAAAAATCGTGAAAAGTACATTTTAAAAAAGTCCCCCATCTTCCGCTCACCCACTAACCGAGAGGACTTTTACTATGTTGTACAGGAATAATTGTGCCAAGTTTCAAAACTCCGGTATTTTTTTCACACGATCAGCTTCTATTGATCTAATTTGACTGAGCTATTTTTTTAGAGTAAAAAATCAATGTTTATATAAATTTTGTTATTACTATCAAATTTATGTAAAAAAAATGTAATTTGTAAGTACAAAATTAAAAAATAACATAATATGCTTGATTTTCTTTTCACAAATAGCGCTACAAGTGCGCATTAGGTTGCGCGCGCTTGTATGTCCCGCACCCTGTAAAGAGCTCTACGCGTCCGGTTCGAAAGGGTTAATACAGTAGAAGCCCGTTGTTTCAGCAACATCGATGAAGGGGGATAAGAAATCTACATGTATGGATTCCTGTCCCTCACGATAATAGGTTCCAATGCGCATGCTCTGGTTTTCATGCTGTCAGACAGTGACCTCTACATACAAAATGGACCGGCGACTCCTATCTCTTTACAACGGCACGAGCTGTATCCACTCAACTGTCATGGTGGGGTAGCTATTTCTTACTAACAGTAAGAAGTACGCATGCGTCAGCTAGTACAAGTTCAACGAATTAACGATGAACACGAAGAAGAAATTACATCCTGTTAAGAAGCTTGGCTAATGCAATGTATTTTGGTGACAAATTGAATTTGTTTCTACCGATTCATCCGAGTATACATGCTCTAGGTGAATAAATTCACGAATTACAAATTCGTGGTTACTCTTTTGCCAAGAAGACTTCGTTAAACGAGCATGGCAACAAAGCTAGTATAAGGAACAAATTAAATAAACTTATTCTATTTTCTAATGTTTAGAATTAATAAAAATGTCACGACTTGTTTGTTTAACATAAATATTTTCTGTATATATCTTTAAATTCGTATGTAATTAATTATTTCCAATTTTTTGACTATGTTGTATTGGAATTGTATTATATAAAAAATAATATTATATAAAATTAAAATTGTAGAAACTACGACCTTATTATTCTTTTATAGTTAAAAATCCTACTTTTGATGTCCTTATCCTTTTATAAAATATAAAAAGTTATGGCTTGTGTATATACTTTTTTGTAATAGATAATTTAACAATTACTTTTAATATCGAAATACATATGAAAACCACACTTCAAAAAGGGGAAATATCGCATTTTAAATGAGTTCAGGTATGCGTCGTGTACAAATACGGTAGAATTTTATCTACAAACTTGCATTGCAATATGGATCATAGTCTCAATGTTATTTAGCATTTATTATGTAGTTTTTTTTTAATTTTCCAAAAACTATAATAATGCTATTCCCTCTTTTTTTCCTTGTGATTTTCCTATTTTAAATCATTCGATGAAAGAATATATCAATTAAATTTCAATTAATTTAATTCAGATAGTTTTTAGAATTTAGTAAAATGTTTGAAATTGTTTTTCAGTTCAACTCCCATTCGATTTATGCTTAAATACATTTTCACATTAAATAAAGGGATTTAATGTAATCATATCTGCTTGGTCCAACTATACGCGAAAGTTAGAGAGAGATAGATACCCCACCAGTACGGCGGGTGGTATTCTCGGTGGATACACGCAAGTATTCAAGACGCCGGTCTATTTTGTATATATAGAGGTCACTGCTGTCAGAGTACAGCTTTTTGAATAGGGAGATGTCAGTGGCCAGTGGCTTATTAACCCAGTTTGGCGCCACAAGCCCATGCGCCATTCGCTTCGTTTTTTTGTTTAACTCCTCCCAAACAATAAATAATTGGGTAAAATTTTTCGCCACAAGCCCGGGCTTCGTGGGTTTTATAATAATATCTTTAGATCATATAGCTTACGAACTGGATATGAGAAAAGCCTATGCCTTATGCAATTCTGAGGAACGCTTAGGATCTGGCGACTAAAACTACCGATGGCGGCGCTAGTGTTGTAGCATACACGTGCTCTGAAAATGGTATTGTGCTATAAGATCGCATACAGAAACATTGTATAACCAACATTCGTTTTGAAGTATACTAACAAATTCATTAAACTTTTTATAAATAGTGTTAATAATAATTTTGTATACGTACTTAAATTATAATGCCATTCGAAGAAAGTTATCTTAGACTTATTTCTAAGGAAATGTTTACTTATTTGGAGGCAACAAATTCTTCTCGAAGTTTTATAGAAGGGGGAGAATTGTTGAATCGTGGGTTGTTATTTTTATGTGGCACTAACGAATATAGTACTACAGACTAAAAATAATCCTCATGAGATAAGAAGAACTTATCCTCTTATGATTCGTCACTTGTTTTCCAGTTCGTATTTTCCTAATCCAGCCCTCTCTTTTGTCGATAGACACCATTTTACCAAATTTATTTTGGATGTCACTCTTCCTCTTACCAATTTTTGGGACAGATAATTTCTTACTACCCCGAGAATGAGAGCCATAAACGCAGGAATTGACCTTAATATTTTTTCGTTCTTTGCTCATTTTGCAAAGTAATTTATATGTACTTTAAAACAAAAAGACAAACAAGAAACCGGCAAGGAATCCAATTCACTATATACATATATTTACTGTAAAGTTGAATAACAGAATACCATTTTCAAGATTTGCAAATATCGTCCGCTTGAGGGATTCACGTTAATTTTAGTCGCCATGACAATAGACCATATTATTAACTATAGCGCCTCTGCCGGCAGATTTATGAAATGAAAAAAGCGTGCCAGGGTGACAATTTTTTTATTTTTCCAATTAAGTTGGCAATACTAACTTATTTTCTCTGTACGATTCTTAGGAAAAATAGGGAAAGATATTCCTTTTTAATTAATGGATTCAAATCACAATCCGGAAAGCAGCAATAATAAACAGGCATAATTAAAAAAATATATATTTCGCTTTTTACAAAAGAATCACAACTACAAAACATTAGTTTGGGGTTATCTGTCAGTGACAGATGAGTAAACAGGCGCTTAAAATTTTAAAACTTTAATGTTTAATTTATTGATTATTTATATATTATAAGGGCAGAATCCAGTAGTTAAACATGAAATAAAACTTGTAAGAGAAAAATTATCGTTCATTTACGTCTACATAAAATAATAATATGCTTTAAAAACACAATTTTTCCCATAAGATTACATTTGTTTCATTTTTGCTGTACTCCCAAGCATATGATTGGTGCATTCTGAGCATGCGCATTGAGATAGTAATATGGTCTATATACGATATACGGAAGGCTATGGGAAATGCGTAGACGCCGCGGTTGACCATACACGTCGGCATGGATTTTCACTTACTAATGAAATGTTATACCGAACTTCTTTCCAGTTAAATAATCACGGTAACAGTAACTACAATTTATTTTGATTTGAGTAAACACAAAAACTACAAAATGCACTTATGATTACTCGCCTACAATTTGGAACAGAGTAACCGCGAACTATGAAAAAACACAAAAGGTTCATCGCCATCACTGGAGCAAGTATTTCTGAGCTTACGCAGGCAGTACCCCTACCCTTTTGTATTGTCTATCTCTCAATCCTGCGTTCCCTACTTCTTTCATCCAGTTCCATTCCCCTTCTTGCTCTGTGATCCAGTTCGTAAGCTATATGATCTAAGGATAATAATGCCACTGGGTGTTGCTTCCGCTTGTGAAAGTGCAGGCTGACGCTAACCAAACAGGCTTTCAAATTTACTCCTGCACATTAGTAACTATGTCCAATAGACAATATCCCTTCAATCTACCCGCAGTTTCATTTTTTCTATGGTAGACAGTAGACATAGCGGCATCGCATTAGCACTTATATATCTAGTAGGTATATGAGCTGAATAAAGGTAACAGTGAACCACCTGCAGCCAAAACCTCCACCAAAGCACAAAATAATTAATACACAACACACCTTTTTAATTTTTTCTGACGACTTTTCGAGTACCCCAGGACACAACATTTAAATTAATGATGGAGTACAAAATAAAAAGCAAGTACTAGAAGGAATGGACAACAAGTAGATGATACAGTAAAACCCTGCCGCTATGAAGAACGATCTTGTCTTATCTATCAAGAAAATAGCAGACGGGGATCCGCACAGTTTTCACGTAATTGTGGGACCGTACCGACTATCAAAGCTATCATAATCAGAGCGTAGGCAGTGGATAATATTTGATCAAAAAGAAACAAACATAGAGTTCAACAACACATACTTATGATGAAATGAATGTGATGAAATAAGAACCTACCTGTACTTTGGATTTACAAGTAAAACAAACAAACATGAATATTAAAATAGGTATCAGATTGTAGTAGAAACTAGTCCAGTTCTCGATTTGGAAAGCAGCTACGAATGCACCCACCAACATAAGGAAAATTGTACCTGGACCCAGAATAGTACCACCCATGAGTAGAATCTAAAATAAAACAAATATTGTTGAATAAAATTAAAGAAAAGGACGTTATAATAGTAACTACATATAACATTGGGCGCGTTCACTTGGGATGCAGCGATGCGAGCGCTTTCTAGCGATGTGCGCAGTGAATATTTTAATAGTACCGCGTGTATGTACTGAAAAATACATATTTGATAAGCAACAAAGCAACAGTAATGAAATTATAAGAATACACAATGAACAACGTAGACAAATGTTAATCAGACGAAAAAGTAAATACGAATGACGAATATTTAGATATGAAATTCTCAATTTATAGTCTATATAATTTTTTCTTTTATAAATTCTGTGTCGATATAATGAGTTCACCCTAACGTCGGTAGTTAGCGCTGCGTATCTGTAGTTTTAAAAATAACACTATCTGTCCTGTCTGTTGCCGTTAGGTATAGATAGTCTGTGGTCTGAACTTGCAGTGTGAAACGTTGACGTCACAACATGGCTGGTTTTTTCAACTTTTTAAAAATGTCATACTTTAAAACGATTTTATACAATAAAAAATGTAAATAAAAAATAATTTATTCATACAGATCGATAAATTAGACTACGCTTGTTTGATTTAAACATAACAAAACGAACAATTTTTTTTGCATGACCTCATTACAGTAAAGGAGTTCAAAAAGTAAAGTATAGGAGTTAAAGAATGAGAATTTAAAAATCTAATATTTATATTAAAGACTGTTTTTAACAGTCATTTTCTTTAATAATTAGTTACCGTGAACGATAAGTACAAAAGGTCATGTCAGCCACCGGGGTTTGAATCCGAGACCACAGTATAGCGGTTGACCGCTTCACTCGTTTACCGCTATACTGTGCCGAATTCTTCCCCTCTCTAAGCTTCTGAGTTGAGCTTATTAAAATTTAAAATTCTCGAATATTTCAAATATAATATTGATTTCACATAAATACATACCTGATAAGCAATATAAGACATTGAAATACTATTGTTATTCTTGACAGTTCTCTTGGAGTCCTGAAGAAGATCCATAATGTTAGCAATAGTCGATGGTATCCAACGACGACGTTGATTAAAAAACTCATTGAATCCTTCAGGGCAATGAGTGTAAGCATCAGAAGCAGCAGAATATTCTATACGATATCCTCTTTGTAAGATCAAGGTACACAGCCAACGATCTTCTCCTATAAGAAGTAATAAATTTACCAAAACGATATATATTTCGTGTAGTTGATAGTTACCCTGATCGTACTGCACGAAATGTCTAGCTTCCTTAGATTGCGTAGTATATTTCCTCATGACATTGTCTTCCATTAAAGCTTTACCACGGAAAAGAGAAAAACACCCGGGACTACAAAGTACACAGCCAATCATATGTTCAGTGGCTTTTTGCAGCCAATGACCAATAGCGTACTCGAACATTTGGTACCAGACCATAGCACCTGTAACAATTCTATTCATACACAGGGTGTTGACGCGCGAACATAGGGATTTAACATGGGATTTTAGTTTTTTGCAATTTCCTGCTCTCCTGTTCATTTTACGGCAAAAACTGTAGACTGAAGTGTTTTAACATTTTCTATTATGTCTCTAGTTTCTTCACAATTATAAAAAGAAATTTCAAAATTTCGGTGTATTAGTAACAATAGCCATGACAATTATTACCTTTTTCTAGTTTTTCATAAATTATTTTTATATTTTGCGTTCATAATGAAGTCATTACGATACGCAATTGCGTATCGTAATGACCTTCATTTCGATAAGCAATTTTTTGTTTTAGGCGGTTGGTACTAGATGTCGTTTCTTTAACCCATTTTTACCTAATTTATTTTTGGTTGATAATTCATTTTAATAATATAATGTCGAAATTATTATTATTTTTTTTATTTAGGGAAGATTATTTACATGAAAATGTACAAATGGTTACAAATATAATCACAAATTGAGTAAGTAAATGTTATTGTAGAAGGCGCAAAATATAAAAAATAGTATAAAGAACTCATTTTATAAGACTTTCTTTCGCACTTGTCAATTAGAAAACTGGCTAACGCTCGTTTTCTAAATTTTGACGCGTGCGAAAAAACATGTCTTATAAAACACGTTCTTTAATATACTATTATGAAACTCATTTAGAAGTCATAAAGAAGTACTTTATGACATCCAAACGGGTTTCATAAAGTACATATTAAAGAACAAAAATAGAAAATAGTACATTAAAATACAATTTTCATAAGACATGATTTTAGCGCACGCGTCTTTACTAGAAACAAGCGGCTTGCCGCGAGTTTTCCAAGGGACGAGCGCGCTAAAATGTCTTATGAAACGTGTATTTTATATAATTTTTTCTATTCTGGTTCTTTTCTCAAAAAATACTTAAAAATATTCGTTATTTCATTTTCTAATTTATGAACATTGATTAGAAATATTTAATTTTTTATTTGATTGTTGGTAACAGTGATAGATATTTACTTATCTCATTACTTTATTTCAATAGTACATCTTCTAGAAATAATGTTTACTTTAAAATGACAATAGTTCTTTTAGGAAGTACTTTATGACATCCAAATGAGTTTTATAAAGTATACATTAAACAACCAAAATAGAAAATGTTAAAACAGTTTTGTATACAACTTTTAATTGTGAACAACTTCGCATTCTACAGTTTTTACTGTAAAATGAACAAGAGTGCAGAAAATTGCAAAAAACTAAAAACCTAAAAGTGGGCATAGGCGTTTAATATGGGAAATCAGTTTTTCTTTGCGCAAACGTTACCTAATTAATCATATGCAAAAATACTTCAAATAAAAGTTTAATGTTCGGTTGCAGAAACGTTAATCAACGCGTTGATCGGATAGCGGTTCATCAAAACGAACAAATGCAACGCGATTTTTGACAGCAACGATTTAAATGTCATAAGAACAAGGAAACTGATTCGAATTTGTTCGTTTTGATGACTCGCTAACTGAACAATGCGTTGATGAACGTTTCTGCAATAGAGTTTTAAATTCTACATCAAAATTATTTGAAACGATTATTTTAGCTCTTCAATTAAACGTAGGAATTAATTATAAATTGACAGTTCTTATAAGCCTTTTGTCTAGGCAGCTTTATAACAAAAAATAAATAAATGCGTTATTATCTACTGTCAATTAGAACTATAAATTAACTCAAAACACAAAAAGGTAAATTGTTTTAGTTCTGGATTCTGGCAATGTTCTATGCTCTGTTACATATAAGCTATTCAACAGATGGCGCTCGCATCAGCGCCAGTTTTAAGTAGCCGAAATTACATTGGGTAAACTTGTCTCTTGGCTCCAATCAGAGAGGTCAAAACTCTTCCCTATTCTATGTAATACTGATTGGTTTAAATGGGACAAGGTATAATTTTCAGTTAAAAACAACGCATTTGTTTATTTTTTGTGATAAATCCATGGCTCATAAACACTGTAACTTTATAATTAATTTTTACGTATATACCGGAGTAAACCCTACTTAATTTTTGACAATCTATCCGAATCTGCAATAAAAAATGGTGGTTCCCATTTAAGATTACAAAGTTGCCCACCCCCGCCTCCTGTGGATTGGATGTCCTTCTCCGAACCATGATACTTGCATATTTCTAGTTATTCGCGGTGGTACATCTTATAGCGTTTTCAGCTTACATAGTGCAAGTGCGCACTGAGTGCAACATATCACCTGACCACTCTGAACGCGTTCTGCCGTCATCCGGTGACAGTGCAGTTTAAGCTGAAAACGATTTTGTTTAGCCGCCATATTTGCACTAACACTATTGCACTTGCCTAGGAAGTCAGTGCACAAAAGTCGCGCTGAGCTAGTGCACGGTGCAACTTTTTCTTAAGCGGAAAGCGCATCAGTTGACTAAATTTTGCACTCATTGACAAGCTGAAAACCAGTGGCGTAGCGAGCATAATTCCCGTAAGAAATTTTTTCATAAAATAATCTTTAAATGTCATTTTAGGGCATTTTACTACAGATATTTGACCAAAAAACGGGTTTATAAATACAAATATATTTCATAGACATTTTAAAGAAATTTTAATTTCTTACTACAGCATTCAGAAAAAAGTTTTTAGTTTTATTAATTTTATTTCGATAACAGAGTGCAGTACCTACCTAAAATACTGTATAATACATTATGAATAGTCACTACCTAAGTACGCGTCTACAACACACTAAAGGTACTATTTTTCAGGACAAAGAGGGGCACAAGTTCAAGCTAGACTTTAAATTTGAGGAAATAAAATCGCGTTAAAAAATAAAGAAGCCGAACAAAGAAATAATGAGATTAATAAGAAATTTAAAAATATATGGAATATATAAATGAATGAGAAGAAATAATTTTAATTTAATTTTATCTTTAGATAGTACTTTTAAACAAGAGTAAATAAAATAAAAAAAGGTTAATTTACTTTATAGCAAATGCAAGCATTAAATTAATAAAAGTTCAATATTCTGTATGTCTTTTGTGATCTTTCTCCAATTATTTTATTACATATAATACACTATTATATTTCACTCCAGCACACTGAATGCAATGTGTCAATTTATAGTTGGAAGTAGTGCCTGGTTGCTGCCGCCGCTGCCGCAGCGGAACAGCGGATACAGCTAGATAGCCAACTTTTATCTCCTAGACTGACGTCACATGCGCAGTAACGTATTTTCGCCATTGTCATAGCAACCGCCCTGGAATGGCCGGTTGAAATTGAAATTTTCCGGATAATCTTGTTTGTCCTGAGGACAGTTTGGCGCACCTGCGAGTGGCGCCTGGGGCACAATAGCCCCTTTGCCCCAGTGTCACTACGCCACTGCTGAAAACGCTCAGAGCAAAAAAGTGCGCACTCAACTTGTAAGCTGAAAACGCTATAAATGGGACGCCCGATATATGTGCACTTACCGGATCCTACAGGATGAATACGTCCACAAGCGGCTCCAAGATTTCTATTCTTTTTCATTAAGTCTACCAATAATTGTACAGCGTTGGGTTGGAAATCAATATCACCGTCAAGAGCTAGCAAGTAAGTATTTTCAGCAATAACCTCTTTTCTATCAACAGAAATTGGCAGCTCCATAAGACGATGTCCGAGCAAATAGTACATGTACATTACTTGAGACCAACGCTTTTTGTGGCGGACTTTAGATTTATCTTTTAAGTGAGCAATCATCTTGGTCTTTCCTGGCAAAACCCATTCTACACGACCTCCGTAAGGTGTTGGATATTTCCTTGGAGGACGAATGTGAATATTAGTTTTATGGACTTCACTAGCAGCTTCGTCTATGTGAGCCACGAGAGTTTTTACGTATATGTTGACTTGACTGTCGTCTTTACTGTGATCGGACACTTCAAAAGCGTCGTCGAAGAAAATATGAGCTGTAAAGAAAAGTTATTAGTTTTTTGTTATTAAAAAAAGAATATAGAATTTACTTTCAAGTTCATAATAATCAGGATCATCAACTTGCAAATGTTTCTGAGCCATGCGCCTAGCGCACTGATCTTCATCCATTCTCATGACAGATTTCAAGAACTCCAACATCTCATTTTTTTCTTCGTGCCACATAGTAGCACATATGTATATTCTAGTAGTAAAATCGGAACTCTCTACGGTGTTCTTTGGACTTGACCCGGAAGTAACGTTAGAACTAGTATCATCATTTTTCTCTTTTTGAATTTCATCTAAATCTTCAGGTTTTCCATCTTGTTGGTCATCCATTCTTCGATTCAAACCCATTGATTGGTCAATTAGGAAAGCATTGTACATTGGAGAAACAAATAACTTTTCTGTTGATGCCAAACGTCCACATTTTGGAGTCCATATGTGTAAAGTGATCCATGTTTGAGATAGAAGCCAAAGTAACCAAATCCAAGCATGTTGGTTAGATATAAAATCATTTAAGAAGTAGAATGGAGGACTTTCGAAGAAAAGATAGGACGGGATAGTATCATGGAAATAACAAGCATTTCCATTTCGGAGACCGCAAAAAGTAATAAGAAGGGAAATAGAAACAGGAATAGTTAAATTTACAGGGAACGCATAACTGAAGCCTTGAATCATAATCTTGCATGCGAATTTGCCGAAAATGTAGACGAAATAAGTAGCAAAAATATTAATAAGGAATACGTGAATTGGCGTCATTTCAGATGATAAGTAATTAATTTCGTCTCCAGTTCGGATAATTTCAGTAATATCTGGAAGAGATGATCCTCCCAGGATTGGTTTAATCTAAGATTAAGAAAATATAATAACTTATTACATTACTTTAACTTTAAATATCGTAACTTTACTTACTTCTTCAAGGGTGATGTTATGAGAACTGAACGCATTTCCGAATTCATTGAAAAAATGGCTAACCTCTCCCTCACGTAACTGGATGGTAATAATAGTTGCGATGAAAAATACGATTATTTTCCAGATAGAAATGAAAGAGTACATAAAATATCTAGTTAGGTTTAGTTCATTCTTCATATTTGCAAGTGCTTTGATGAATGGGAAAGGAGAATGACGGTTGACATAGTTTTCCCACCACCCACATGAGATCAAAAATATCGATACTGGAGTCACCCAAAGGGAAGGAGTCTGTTCTCCGTCAAGAAGAGGCCATACTACGAATCCTGTGACTTGAGCTGCTATTGCCATTACATCGACGATTACTTTTATAAAACGTTTTGGATCTTTTTCGCTTCGAGATAAAAGACCTATAGAACAAATTTAATATAAAATGTTAAAATAGGAGGGAGTAATTCGGTAAATAAGTGTAATGTGTTGATAGATGAAGTGAGTCGAGTATACTAATGATTTATAGTATATTTAAATAGCATTATATTAAGGGATGAACGCATTGATAGTGCTCTAGACTCGTAAACCCGGTGAAGTGTATATGTTAGGTTCCAAAATCAATAACGCTCAGTAAACGGCCACAATGCATTGTAAATAAATTTAAAATGAACAAACACTAATTATTTAATTTACATCTACGAGTAGTTTGAAATATTGTATACGATGTGGTCGCGCTAAAATTCATAACATTACGAGGCGCGCGGCACAGGCGCACAGAGTGCGCCAAGCAATAGTCCAAAAGTGTAACGATCAAATTTAGGCGCCAAATTCAAACTCAGTTCATAACGCTGAGAACACAATTTTACTCCCCGTGTATTTCTTACCAAGTACATTTTTGCTCAACTTTAAAGGCCGAGAAATCTCATAAAAGTAAATCTCTTATGCAAAATATTATATGTACCACCTAGACCGATCCTTTATCTCCTGATTCGTACAATAATATTCACATGAACTGTGCACAGTTTATAATTATTTAAATAAAAATACAACACTACAAAATTAAATGAACGTATATCTTGATTGGTGCTACAACTTCGGTACGCAGCCAATCGCAGCATAGCTTGTGCAGCACCTGACCTATTTACGGGCGGGTGAGGGATTATCCACGACATGCGGAATTTTAACTTATACCTAACATTTTAATTTCTAATAATTTTCTTACTCTACCTTTTCTAGGATGTTAAACAGTTGCAATCTGTCACTGATTAAACAAACTATCAAATATTTAACAATAGCTGCTTAATTTCTTTTACAAAATATCTTTTTTTTTGGCAGTAAAATCACACTTCCATAAGAAACCTATACTGGGGAATTCAAACTAAGAACTCGCGCCAAAAACAAATTCTAACCTTACTTTTCTGGTCTATAGACTAGGAAAGTAGGCGGTGCTAAAGTACGCGCGAAATTTGAAACGGAGTCTATCGGGCTGCAAAAATAAATCGAAATATTACTGGCTTCTATGACGTTTACTTTCCTAATCTATAGAAATATGATTGATCGATTTTATTCGTCTTCTGATTGCACTATTTCACAATTTTGTTATGAAATTTTGCTGATTGTGTGTGATTTGCAAACAAAGTATTATAAAACTGATCAAAATAAAAATTTAGATAGAAGTAAAAATATACATACGAGTATATTTCTAAAATACTACGTGCCTGCCTCCAGCTCCATCAAATAGATTTTCGATTTTGTATCATTGCAATTGTAATGAATCTAAATACAATGGTAACATAATAATGTGACCAAAGGTCCAAAGAAGGATTAGATTGAGTTACTTAGCGCACTCCGTGCGCCAGCGCGCCCAGCTAAGGTTGATACGCAGTGTGGACGCAGCTTTATTTTTCAAATGTTTTGATTAAAGTTTGCTGTACGAATTTTCCACTAAAGCACGAATTTATTATAACTATTTATAATTTTATTTATGAATAATACAATTTAAAAGCACAATATGTATTTTCGTGTTATCTTTAGTATTTTGTATATCAGTGAGCGACAAGTCTGTTCAAATTCAAACCACTCACTGAAAGTAGCTGTTTACGAACGTTAGTCGTCGTTAATGTTGTGATTAGATGTTTCTCGTTGAAAAATGTTAATATAAAATGGATTATTTATATATTTAAGTGATAAAATATGTGTAAAAGTTACCGATTGATCAAAATATTAGTGCTGTGTATTGTAATGAACATTTTCAAAGATATTCCAAGAATGTCGCAGATTTGGCGAGGGTTCCAGGTATATATTTTAAAGAAAAATAAATTGTAACAATGTATTATTTGTGTGTACATTGTATTATAAAATATAATAATGAAACATTTATGTTATTAATACGATTATTAAGTTATTGTTATTCATTTTATGTTATGATTTTCGAATAGAATTTACTAATATTTGTTTTTTGTTTGTAGGTTCGAAAGACAACAAAGTCAACAATAAAGGTAGGATCTTTATCTTGAAAATAATAATCTCAATGAGTATTTTAACTTGTTTCTGTGTTTATTTTAAATTTTTAAATTCTACGGATATAAAAATGCCGGGTGTTAACGATTAGGGGTGACGTTAGGAACTTAAAAAGAAATTTAAATTTTATTCTATTTTTTAGACTACTGTTCATTTTACGGCAAAAACTGTAGAGTGCAAAGTTGTTCAGGATTAAAAGTTTCATTCACAATTGTTTTTAGAATTTCTATTATGTTTCTATATATGATTAGAGAACCAATATCAGCAAGAGTAACACTAGAAGTTACATATCATTATTTAGAGAGTGGTGACAGCTTAAACATCTTTGTAGTGTTTCAATAAATACAAGGGGCCGAATTCGAATTCAGTACTTTTTTCTTTAGCTTAGTGATTTGTTTCTATAGCACCTAACTATGGAAATAGCTTTCATTTTCATATTTTCTTTAATTAAGGAAGTGTACTGAATTTGGCTTAATATCTTTGTTTCTACTTCTACCTGAACTTGAAAGGGAACAGTTCACACTACTCAAGTTGGTTTTCAAGGCAAGTGAAAAGTTGAAAGATTATCTAGCACTTGAAATAAACTTGAAAGGATATTTCAAGTCAAGTAAGTAACAGGTTCATATTGGTCAAGTAGTTTTAAGTTACTTGAAGTCAATTAACTTGTCTAATGTGAACGATGCTTTATGATGTATTGGCACTGATCTCTACACACAATAGACCATTTCAGAAATTCAAAGCGCATGCGCCAAGTGTTAGACTGCGACAAAAAGTTAGTGCCGATTGCCGTATACCCGTCCTTGTTTATATGACAGTTCTGTCAATTTTACAGTTTTGTTGGTTTCGTTTTTCAAATAATTATGACGGGTACTAAACTTCTGGTCCACAAAATATTGCATTTTGAAATGTTTTGTCTGGTTTAGAAAATAAAAACTTAGGTTAGGTATAGTAACACAATTTTTATAATTGATTGATGAATGTACTTCATCTTTTCACGTAGTAAAATAAGTTTTTATTTGTAAAATAAGAATTGAAATAATATCTTATACTCAAATTCATATTAACAAGTTCTGTGTAGTTCTAAAATTTAAAACAGAATACCGGGGTCATGTATATATTTGAAATGCCGCCATTTAACGGCACTAACTTTTTAGTTCAAAAAGTAAATGTAGTGGTCGCTCAAATTTCTGAAATGGTCTATTGGATTGCGTATGGGGTAGGCCGTCATGTGACTAATTGGCGCCGCCATATTGGAAAAAGTCCGGACTCTCGGCATCAGTTGTAACTTGTAACTCGCGTTTCAAATGTGTTGGTTGTTTTTAAAGTGACAATGGTTGTAAAATGCGTCTTTTGTGGGAAGAAAATTTTGCCCGACAACCTCAGTTTTCAAATGTAGTGAATTTTAAATCTCTTGTGATTAATAATTGTTTTTTAAGTATATCGAGTATATCAACAAACGAAGTATTTACGTGAAACAGAAAGTTAGGTTAGATTAAATGTCACAACATGTATGTTGATTGACATTAATTGCGTATTCTTGTAATTAATTGCGTTTGTGTTAGTGTAAAGTACTTACAAGTACAATTAAATTTAATATTAAATTTAATATTATTTTTGTTCAACCGGACGCGAAATAAACATTTCGCAGCCGCAATACAGGCCGCGAAATTGGATTTCGCGACCGTTGTTATGGTATCGACCGCGAAATTAGTAAACAATCACTCTGACACTTGAGAATTGCATAGCCACCTTGAAAGCTAACTTTCTATTTACAATGAAACTTTAAAATAAAATAAATAAAATTTGTAATTACATATTTTTTAAGGTTGCACAAAAAATATTGTGTACACCTTGTCCGCGAAATCCTTTAGCACCTTCGAGATTGTCTTGCCTCGGCTGCGAGCAGCCTCGGCGACAATTTCTCTCTCGGTACACTAAAAAGTGATTTCGCTGTCTTGATATACAAATAACTATTCTAATATGAAATGCAACATTTTTTTCAGTTGGAGTATGTTGATTAATAGTATTTGTGAATTATTAATTTAAGTGAAAATAAATACATATAATAATATCATTATTACTTGAATGATTTTAATTATAATATATTAGTAAATAACAATAAAAGTAACACTATTACCATTTCAGTAGATTTTTTTTTATTAAAAATAATAAAAAGTAACTAAACTATCACAATGTTCATCAAAATTTACGGTATTAATTTCATCTTTAAAAATATGCATACGTTTATATTTCGATTAGTTTGAACTTCCCGCCGAAAGTAGGCAGAGTGCCTGGATTTTTTCCAATATGGCGACATTCAATTAGTCAAAATAATTTAAAATGGGTTCCAACTCGATGCCACCTGGTGCAAAATTATGAACTTGTCTAAGAAGTAAACAAACTGTTGTTTACGGTTGTTATACTTCCCTTTAAACAATACCGCACTTTAAATCAATTTACATTTAAAAATATATTAATTTTATTTATTTATGTCCCTGTCTCCCCTGTCTAGTTTTTGGGCCGGTCATTTTGTAAAAGCGATGCTACCTATATTGGTCAATTTTGTTGCCAATTGAACGTTGAACGTATTTGCAAATACATAGTAGGAGTTTAATTGAAAATTAAATGTTTTGATGATGATGTATGAGAATATATTAAGAGAAATAATGTAAGAAATGGTTCGATGTTTAATGTTTAAAAAATATATGATTAGAAAGAACATTACTGAAATACCGGAAATCAGTTTGAGATGGTTCGGCTATCTGGAAAGAATAGCGAATAAAGCTAAGGAAAATGTACATAATTTAGCGTAAGAGGATAGAATGGACGATGGACGTCATAAGTACTGTGTAAGTGTAACGGAAACGACAGTTCCCGATTGGCAATAAAAGAAAATAAATGACTATATTTAAATGCGATCATGATGTCGTCTTTTTCGACGAAAGATGATTGATACAAAATGTATAAATTTCTGTTCCGTGCCAATAAATGGCATGATTATAGAAAACAATTCTTACCTAAAACACCAGGTAGGAAGCAAACACAGTTAGATATCATCGCTCCCTTGACTACATCAAGATCAGGTAGTACAGAGTAGACAAACAGCGACATACCAACACTGTGAGCGGTTTCCGCCAAAAAAACAATGAGAAAATGACTGAACGGTGGTTTTTTCCATGACTTGAAGTAGCACATACGGATGGAACGTATAAACGCTCCAAGCTCTGGGACACAGAATGCGAATAATATGCACCACATCCATGCTACTCGTTCTTCCGTTGGTAGCTTTACGACGAATTGTTTGTCTCGACCTATAGGAGAAAATAATCAATATTTTATTAGCAATTTAACAACTTCAGAAAGTTTGTAACTTCTTTCGAAAAGTTTTTTAAAGTTGTCAAAGACTTTTCTCACAATTTATGTATAAAATTTTAAAAAACAAATGCAACGGATCTTATGACAAGCATATAACCATGACTCCTATGCGATTCGCAGATCTACATATAAATTGACAGATAGCTTGTCCCATGTATTTCTTTTGTGCCGACATGGGAGTTATCGCCAGAAATATGTTACCAAACACGAACACGATGAATACACAATACACGAATGGCGAGTAAACAACTTAAACCTTTCCTTTCAATGAATCTGATTGGTTAGAAAGTTCCTTGGTTAATTATGACAACGGGCCTTTTCAATTTAACGGCTATCTCTTTCTATCGCTGCAAATAGTAAGAAAACGGCGCGAACAACTGCCAGTTGAGGTGTCAAACGAAACGTCAAAAATATTGCAGTCATTAAAATACCTGTATTCTCAGTGAAAAATTGCATCGTTAGACATTTTAACTTCAATAAAAGCTTTTGTAACTTATTTCGATAAGTTTTTTTTAAAGTTATCTGAGATATTCTCACATTTTACGTCAAATTTTTTTAGAAACAAACGCCATAGATCTCAGTTGCTCTTACTATGCGCAGATCTTCATTGCGCATATCTTCTATCTCTTTAAATTGAAAAGGTTCATTGGATACATATCGCCTCATTTTAAAGCGCCATCACAGTATAGCGGTTGCGAGCGAAGCGGGCAATCGCTATACTGTGGCGCCATGCTCCGGATGGCCCAGCTATCTGTCCATTTATATGTAGATCTATTCCTCTATCTCTTAAATAGACAAACAGCTCTTTTTTTTATCGCTGCCATGGAGGTAGAAATAAGAAGGAGGAAGGCTACTGCATGGAAAGTGAAGCCAGCTACCCCCCGACTCCAACATGTCATGTCATGTCAAGCGAGAGCTGTTGTCAGAGCAGGTCTTAGGGTTTGCGGGGCTGTGTGCAAAAATAAATGCGGGGCCAAGAAAAAATCTTTTACTTACTCATTATAAATATACACATGTACCATTTAATAAAAAAAATTACTATAAAAATAAAAGTACAGAAAATTCAAAATTAACGAAACTATGTTAAGAGAAACAAAAAAAAAACTTTTATATTTTAATATAATTTAATGTTGCGTGCTTTTTTCGCAGCAAAATCGTCTATAAATTGGGAAAAATCTATCCCATTACAAATGCTTTTTTTAATTGAAATTAACGATAGCCCAACTAGTCTCTGTTGCGCTATAGTCGAGCGTAGGTAATTTTTAATTAGTTTTAATTTAGAAAAACTACGCTAGCGCGGGGCTGGCCTAACCGCGGGGCCGTGTGCAGTGCACATTTTGCCCCCCCCCCATATATCCGGCTCTGGCTGTTGTACATGTGCACACGCGCTTATATGCTCGGTATCCTCACCGCCTTGTGTCAAATTTCATGCAAGCGCCTGTTCCCATCTGGCTTCACTCTCCTCGTTAAAAGCTCTCTTCATACTTCCTCCTCCTCTGTATTTCTACCTCCATGATCGCTGCATATAGTAAGTAAAATAGCGCCAACAACTGCCAGCAGTATTAGTAAACAGTATGAAACAGTATTTATGCCGCAAATATTCGGCAAAAATCATCTTTTCTTTAACTACGCTACGCAAAAGTTGATATGTACCTAATTCCTGATTACAATATGCTAGTTCGTGTTTGGGATTGATTTGTGACGTCATGAAGAGCAATGTGCCCTTTGAAATGACTCCAGAGCCTAGGACTATGACGAATGTTAAGAGAAAGGCGACGGCTTTCAGGATTTTTATAGTCTGCTCCATACAATCTTGGTTGGCCATGGAGCCCGTCTCCTCCTTGATGGGAGGGTCTTGGAACACGTTCCATCCTTTGGTTTCTGGAACTGTTCTTTGACTGCAACAACAATATTATAAATTAATTTCAAGGTTAATATTCATTTTCGGTGACTCAACAGCCAAGGTTGCAGTACTCATCGCACAACCTTTCGTACTTGATTAGTACCACAACCTATTATACTATTTCATCAATGGGGTATTCCGGTGTTACGGAATTTATTCAAAATAGTAACTTTTTCCATGATTTACATCTTAATATAGTAAAAAAATACAATAAACATGTTTAGGGCAAAGTTTTCATGTTACAAAATTGAAATTCTTTACTTATCTAGAAATCTTCTAGTTGTAACACGAGGGGGGGTTCAGAAGAGAAGACTGCTACTACTTCTTACTGTTTACTCCCGATACTGATGATTACTCTTTTTTCATACCGTTTATTTCAGCGATGACACACTAACTGACTGACTGCTGTTAAAAGACTTCTTGATACGGATTTCGCGCGAAGGAAGAACACACAGACACTTATACACTTTAACTTTACACTGATGAACACTTACATTACGATTTACGGATATGGACACTACATGGTTTTTAATAACTAAATTTTATTTACATGATTATTATAACTTATTATTAACTATGGATTAAACTAAACATAACTAACGCAACTAATAAGTTACATTCTGTAACCCAGCGGGCGGGCGTCGCCCCAAAACTAAAAGACACTACATTTTTCGTCAACAACAAGACGTCTGCACGACTCGACGAACCCAACTAGACTCTTCCATGTTAACTCCACGATTCACTAAAGTCGACTATCTTTTTAAAAACAAAACGCTATCTTCAGGACAGGATTGTCTTAGGGGTACGGGGTGCATATAGGCAGGGCATTCAAAGTCACGCACGTATACATAATAATTTCTAGACTAATAATAAACAAATAAATGTCGTGACTATCATAATACAATGTAAACTAAATTTTGACTTAAATAGATAAACATAGTTAAAATATGAATATTGAAACTATAATTTAGAAAAGTTTATAAAAAGTTATTTATCTATTATTGCTCTTACCCTCGCCTTGTTACATAGATTTAGCTTCTATCGAGACCCTTGACTTTTGGCATAATGAAAAGCAACATAAAAACTCAGTGCGTTCAGTAACATCTACCTTGCAAGACATATGGGACAGTACTCAGTGAAACATGTGCAGGATTTTGGCATACAATGCGTAATAGAATTAAAGCTGGTATTACTAATAAAGGCGATGTAACCCAATATTAAATGGCGGAATACTTGAATAATAAATTCAGTTTTTGTAAGTTTAAAATCTATATTTTAAACTAGTCGAAAGAAATTTGTAGAAATATCTTACCATTTGCGAAGGTTTTATAAGTTGTTTTTTGAAAATGCTAACTGGCCCAACTAATATGAGTTTGGGCTCGTACTAGCAGGTATACCATCAGGTCCAACCCTGTGTTATTAATCCTTACAAATACGGATATTCCTAAAATATTGGTAATACTACTGATATCTAATCTTAAGGCTATCATTGTTTGAATTAAAAGCATTTACGTTATAATCTATTCTAAAATTTTAAATGAAATTATCTGTCTAATTAGTTTCATTGGCTTATGGTAGCACAAATCTTGTTTTCAAATGCTGTTTTAATACAAGTCAAATTTCATTATTTAATAGTAATAAATAATATCACACAAATTTATTAAAATATGATTAAAGCAGATTAGTTTTTATTCAAACAAGTATTTAAGAAAATCGTTCTAAACCATTTCTAAACATAGGTCTGAAATTAAATATTGAAATTTGACATTTTTAAAACAGCGTTTTAAAACAAGCCTTGTGCTACTAGCCACTACTTAGTTTAGTGAGTTTACATGCAGTTTTAAAACCGTTTTCAAAACGTTTTTAATATTGAAAACGGCATCTATATAGTGTCAAAATGGTTTTGAATTCTCACAAATCGAAACTAAATTTCATGGGTTTGACCTGAAAACTAGTTTGAAAACTACTCATGTAAATACTTAAAATTCAGTGTCGATATTGCGCATGCCTACATAGCATAACGTTATAGTATGACTAGCGAATGAAAGTTGACGTTGAGATTATTTAATAGATGTCGTTTTTTTTTGAAAATATATCCCTATATTTGATTTGAAAGGAAACTGACCCTTGTGTATTCCGTTACAGAAGATTAGCATTGTAGTCAATAACAGGAGGCATTTATAATGACCTTAGCAACATGATTCAGAGATGTATTTTATAAATTTATTACAGCAAATTCTAGTTCGTTTGTCACAGGTGTAACGGTGTAAGCAACCCTCGAGTCGAAATTATGTTAGAGAAAATTACAAATAATCATATTTCATAGAATTGCCAAACTAAATAGTTTAAAGATCAAAATATTTTGTTATAATCAACATAAACGAAAAATGTTTAAAATATTTTAAACGCACCCCTATTTTGATATTCAGTTACCCTAGTCGGCCATCTATTTTCAGCCAGACATAGTTATGTATTTCTGTGCTTTCCTTGTCCAGTATTTACATAGGTACATGCAAAAAATTCATACCTAAATATTTCGTACAATACGCTTCTCTGGGGTTTGAAAAGAAACCACATTTATAAAATAATTTAAACGTCAAGTTTCATTTGTTAGTCAAACCATACTAAACTATAAAGAAACTGACAGTTGTGTAGGTTTAGTGCGTAGTGGAAGAATGGCTAAACGAAGAATTTGGAGTGAAGAGGATTTGTCACTTGATTTTCAAATCAATCTATAAACCTGTTTTGAAAATCGCATGTAAAAAGTTTCGCGTAATTTTTACTGAAAACTAACACCATTTTCAAAACTGCTTTTAAACGTAGTAATTGTTACGATTCAATTTTAAATTCACATATACCTATAAATAACATATAATATATAATACTAAATTGGTTCTTGTTCAGTATACAAAAAAAAAAAAAACTTTATAGATACGACACACGGCCGGTAGCTGCATTCATAGCTACCGCCCTAATATAAAAATATAATAGCTATTATATGCATAATGACGCATTTTATTTGACGGTAAATACAAAGAACTTATTTGTTCTTGATAATAATGTGCACCTAATATATTTTTCAAATGATTCAATCACTATACTTTATTCTAACAAAAATTTAGGACTGATACACACGGTAGATAACTAAAAGTCAAAGGAAAATAATACCATATTCAATTGAATGGAGAAATACTTTATCATTTAATCTAAAAAAAAAATATATCAATTGTAAAGGAAATGGCGTAATTATCAAATGAAAGCATCAATACAGCATAAAAGTAAAATTATTTCAAGTACATATGAAAATATTTTATCAAAAATGGATTAAAAATATCTTGTTTTATCAAAATCGTCACAATACGATAAATAAAAAGTTATTGACAAAGACACAGCAATATCAAGGAAATATCTAATAATGCCTTTATTATGCTTTAAAAATTATGCTTATACCGGGTGCAACACTAAAAGCGGGCCATTGGATAAAACTGGCCTATTAATTTTAGACAAAAAATGGTCCAAATAAATTTTATAGAGGATTAAATTCTACGCTCAACAAAATAATCACATTTTTACAAAAATAAATCTGTGCATTAAAATAAGTAAATGCACTTGCGCAATTTCTTTTATTTCTCATTATTTGATGTTTGACGTCAGTAATAGGTAATTCCAGCCAGTGGCGGATTTAGCACTTGAGAGGCCCCAAGCGCAATTCAATTTTGAGGCCCCCTAAATAATCCCCCCCCCCATATTTTTAATAGCATTATAGTGAGCATTTTACGCGTACGTTTTTACTGTAAGCACGCACTCTAGACGATTCATAAAAAATAATTTTATACAAATACATATGCGATTTATTTGATTTATTAATAAAAAATCTGATGTGGACACCACACGACTTCCTTGTACGCAAGACCAACATGAAATACACGTATAGACCCAATTATAAAATTGCCGTAATTTAACAGAACATTAATTTTTTTATACTTTTTGTCCTAATAGCTTTTTTACAAAAACCAAAAAGTATATAATTTTTAAATTTACATATCTCGCTTATACAAAAGGCTAATTTAATAATATTGGATGTGCTAGACGAAGAATTTAATTCTCTAAAACTAATTATTTGAAGCATTTATTTCTAAAATCAAAATAAAACCATTTTATTCAAGAAAAACTGTTAACAATTTCAGGTAATATATCACTTCCAGTTAGTCTATTTTAACCAAAATCTACTATGTTATTCCCATTGACATAAAAGTCTTATATACCAAATTTGAAAAGTTATATATTATAATAGTTTTCATTAAAATCGATTATAGGCTTCAAGTAAAGTTCCACTTCTGGAAATTATATAATGACCTAAAAGGGAGGTGCACAACTAGATGTTATAGCAGTCCTAAATAAAAAATTCAACATTCTTATTGTTTTTGAGTTATGCGAGATACGTACGAAAACCGAAATTTTTCGCTATTACAATACAATACTTCCTTTACTTTGTACAAGGAAGTAAAAATACATCAAAAACATATTGGAATTTTAAGCTAGTCTAGAATATTCACCCCTCAAGAATTTTATTTTGATGGTTATATACATTAGGTGCAAAATTATAAAAAATACTATATTTCACAAAAATTAGAACGGAAAACAAAATTTATAGCGATTTTGGCATTTTTTTTAAAGTAGGTTATCGCGAAATTAATGCAACCACCCGGACAGAGATAATATATCTATTTACATTACATTATATACCCGAATTTCCTCAAATTGAGTTCTGTGCGTTAGGTTACAGTTTCACTCAATTATTTTTTAATAATTTACAAGCGAAGAAGTCAAAGTTTCACAAATACAGCGTTTAGAAAATTATCCGAAAGTGATGACGTCAAAATCTAGCGGGCATTACAAGAGTTAAAAGTAGGCTTCCGGTTTCTTAACTGCATTTTGAAAGAGTTGTGCACGAACCGTACTAGCGCCAAATTTAAAGTAAGTAGTAAGGATATTATATCTTTATCTCGTTAGTAGAAAGCAGACTTGCATATGGTTTGAAATATGACCGCTAGGCCGCCACAAAACATGGCATAGATGGTGTCAGTTGTCAGTTTAAGTTAGAGAATACTATTTAAATGATTAATTATATAATAATATGGGGTCTCATAGCCGCGTGCCTGAATGTCTGGTCGCAAATCTGGGGAACCGGGTTCGATCCCGACCGACGCCAAATATTTCGAATTTTAAATGGCACTAAATTGACCCCTGTGGTGTGCTCTCCACGCCAGCAATGAGTGCTCGTGAGGTGACGTCTGGTAAACGCCCGCACGGTTCAAATATATCATCATCTTTACCGATATCTGCTTACAAAGCAGATTGGCACATCTAGCAATGGGTAATATGCCGTGATGATATATTTATTTATTTCTAATAATAATAATAATAATAGTAATAATAAAATCAAATTAAACAATTTTTAATTTTGAGACCTGAAATTTGAGGCCCCTCTCGATTTAAGAGGCCCCAAGCGCTCGCTTCCTGCGCATGTGCGGAAAATCGCCACTGATTAAAGGAAGGATATGTTTAATAATGAATATAAATAAAGAAATAAAATGATTTAGGTAATGAAATACAGTGTGGGGCCTAGAAGCTTCCTTTTATGAAGGCGTATAAAATAATAGGCAAAATTTATTTTTGGATAATGAAAGAACAATTTAAAGTTTAAATGGGAAAGCATACAAATTCCTAAATGCACACATATTCTATACATTTCTTGGCATATACATTTTTCTATCGTACAAGTATGTCCCTTGAAGTTACATTGCCCTGCACATTTCTCGCTTTGTACATTTGTCAATGTGTACAAACCTATACCAGGAAGTTTTTGCGCTTTAAAGAATTCATACTTGGCGCGTTCACTGCATTTCGAATTACACTTTAACAACAAAACGTATTTTAATGAAAACATGTGTTATATTTGCATTATATTTTAGATTAAGTTTACGTTTATATATTTTTTATTAAAAGGAACAAAATACATTTTATTTTCTCGAAGCGTACATCGAGATGAGATAGCGCGCCAAATTCGAATTCTCTGATGCGCAGTAGCTTCATGGTATAGATTTGTACATAATCATGAATGTACAAGACGAGAAATGCACATGGCAATATCATATTTACACGTTAGGACAATGTATATGCTAAGAAATGTATAGAGTGACAAGTGTGCAGTTCGGAATTTGTATTCCAAGCCGTTTAAATTATGCAGCTTTACAGTGGCGTATTTACAATTTTCTTCTGGGAGGGGTCCAAAATTATGGTGAGGGAAGGAATTCAGAAAAAAAGGCGCCGCAGGCGAAAAAAATTTTTTACTCAAGGTCAAATGCCTTATAATTGAAAATTACATTTTTTCAAGGGATGTGAAGCTGCATGTTTTCCTCCTTTTGTATACAAAAATAAATTACCAGATCACACAACATTTTAGAAAAGAGAATATATTTAACAGATTGTTGACTTGGATAAACACAACACAATATGGCGCGACTATTATACAGGGCCTACGTTTCATTACATTACAAGAAAAATGCTAGACAGGTTATGTTTATGTTCGATGGATCTAGTAGAAATAAATGTATTATCTGTCATTTAAATTTTCTATTCAATGTCTACTATTATAAGTAGTGAAAAATTTAAACAGGATGTTCAAATTAACATGAGACAGAATACACCCCAAACAATTAATCTGGCTTGCACCAATGTACAGTAGATGTCGTGAACCTACTTACAAAATTTGATTGTATTCACATACGCTCACGGTCAGGGTCTCTATCTTTTCTCCTTTACGCACTCATTGCATTTTGCATTTGAAGCATGCCTCAAGCAGCTCCTTGTCTAGCGTACGTATTGCTTACCGGAATGAAAGCTTTATCAAAAACATTAGGTATTATTCAAGAGGCAGGCGTTGCGGGGTGTAAATTAGGTAAACTGCATTACAAATTAGTTATGGTGGTGGCTTAAATTGTTCTTTTGATATTTATAAAAACTGGCATTAACGAAATAAGTTCAAATTTAATTTACATAAAATTATTAATTTGTTAAAATAATATTAAAAGTTATTTCTTGTCTGGTGAGGCTCTGCCTCACCTGCCTACCCAGACAAGCATCCACATATTAAAATATTTTATCCAAACTCAAAATATATATTCTTAAAAAAGTCAATATTATAATCATTAAAATATTATATAATCTACAATCTTTAGAGGACTAGTTCCAATCTTCGTGGTTTGAAAGCCATTTGCTCTATAATTTCGTCCGTAGTGAGTTCAACGTTTGGAAATAAAAAAAATTCTTGGGGGGGGGTCCGGACCACCTGGACCCCCCCCCCCGTAAATACGCCACTGCAGATTTATACAAAATATCTAGAATACCATTAGGAGTAGAATTTTTGTCTCTACAAAAAACTATTTAATTGTTTTGCTGTAACATAATTAGGGGGGCAATATTTGAACATTTCAAAATTAACATTGAAATTGTTATTGTGTCTTGCAATTCCAATGCATTACGGCGTATAAGAAATCATTAGCAATATTTTAATAATCATAAAAAATAAATAATAAAAAATCTGATGTGGCCAACACATTACCACTCGCCATTTACACGCCTATTCAGAAACAAAAATTTAAACAGTGTGTAACTTAAACACTGTTTAAAATAATCAACGTTGATTATAATTTTGTGCATTCAGAAACACGGTAACTAAATATTTAAACATTGTTTAAAATAAAAACTGTTTAAAAAATCAAGACCGTAAAAATACGAATTGGGACGCAAATTCAATTATTATATCTGTCATACTGCTGTCATAATTGGACAGATACATGTTGATATTAAATACGATACTAAAATTAAAGATAATTTGAAGAGAATTTGCAAATTTTAATAAAAGGAATTAGAAATGGATACAAGCTGAAATAGAAAACGGTCAGAAAATTGGAAGTTGGAAGAATATTTTTAGTTATTGAAGATAAAAATGTGGGGAGATATCAACAAAAAGAAAAGTTCATGCTGAGAATTAATATATGTAAATTTGCTTAACAAGAAAAGAACCGGTGGCGAAAAAATCGACAGACAGTGACTGAAATCTGAAATTTTAAAAATCAATTTTCGAAAGACAAATTACTGTGAGGACGATATGGACTTAGACAACGAACTGCAAACTAAAAGTCTGGCAAACAAACTATTTCGGCCACTACCATAAATTTAATTGTAAATTTAAAATGTAAAAGATTTCATGTAAAGAAATTTAACAATTTTTATTTTTAATAATATGTAACGGAAGAAATACAATAATAATTCATAAAACTTTACATTGCATTTATTTATAACATTAATTAAAGTTTAAATTTATATACTGTGTTCTAAAAATATCACACTGTCTAAATTAAAACAGTATTTAAATATTTAAACAGTGTCTCAAAAAAGTAGTCTCTGAATACAAAAAATGAACGGAATGTCAAAATTAAACAGTGTTTAGCTTAAACACTGTTTAAATTTTTGTTTCTGAATAGACCTGTTTTAATTTTTATTAATTCAAATATACATATCTACATACACCCTACATATTTATTTATGCTGAAAACATTCCATGTAACTATGGTTCTATTTACTATTTTTTTTTTAAACATTACTATTATTAATTGAAAATGATTAGTTCTTTGACAGTGAAATTTATCTGTCAGTTACATACATTTGAGATATGAACTGTCTATCCAAGGAGTTGTGTTTGTTTAAAGCGTAGGCTTCGTGATTTAAATTATTGATAATTTTATAAATTTATCCATAAAGTACACTATTATTCACGAAAGATGACTATTCAAGGTCTTTTGTTTGAAGAAAGAATACACATTACTTTATAGCAGTAACTTAGCAACATTTTGTATTAGAAAGAGAAAGATTATTTGACCTATGTCTATTTAATTTATGTGGTATGACAGATATACGTAAATAGTGGTATTACTTTCTAACACACTATAAAAATAATGACATATGTCGTAGAATTACATATACTTAATTATCTACTACACTGCCCTCTGTGCTAATTTTACCCAGTGGCGTTGACATTTAAATCAAATTATTATTCCTTGGTTTATAAATTAAGTCTATGTTTTTATATTTTGCAAAAACATAAGTGAGGAACATAAATCTTTCAGAAAGGCATTATTTAGAAAGAAAAATAATTTTCAAATGAATTACTCTTATTTTTTCAGTTAAAATGTTTCCATAAATATTTCATGTTGCACGCCTATGCATTCGAAATGCAATGAAGTTATCTGCAAGTAATATATCAGACGGCTTACAAATGACCTTGGATAGTCATCTGTCGTGAATAATAGTTTACATAGAAAAGTATTAATGCAAACCTGTAGAAAATTTTATAGTCTTTAATTTTTATAATAACATAAATCTGGAAAAAATAACATTTAAAGGTATTTTTCGAAGAAAAACTATTTTGAGCTTCAAGTAAAGTAGAAATACAAGGTTTCAAAATTTTCTAAATGAAAATATTAAAATTGGATTCTAGGGACCTTAAAACGTGGTCATTTACCAAAATATGCGATTTTTAACACGATCCCTGTACCTCTATTACCAAGAGTAGCGGGAGGTAAAAATATAACTTCAGTGGCGGGATGCATATAATATAATAATTTTATTTGAATTCAAAAAATTGTAAAATCTTTACAAATCCCTCAGTGTTGCTATACTCCGTTCGCTTGTATGCACATATTATATTTATTTTTGTATTAAAATAAAAACACGTCAAAAATTACAGTATAATATGCAATGAATGTTTTTCATTATGATTTTTTCTACAACATGTTTTATTAATGCATTAAAATTGCTTTTTGTTGAAGAGACATTTTTTCCTTTATTATCTACTAGATTTACATTATCGCTTCCGCACAATGGTTATGGGGAAACTGTTTTTTTTTTCACATTTTTATTATTGCCGTTCTTAAAAATGGGGGCAAATGTCACCCCCATTTTTAAGAACGGTAATAAAAATACGATAAATAATTATAGACCAATCTCCAAATTAAGTACCTTTGAAAAATTTTTTGAATCTATTATTTACAAATCATTATATGCTACAGTAAAACATCTGATTATCCCTCAACAACATGGATTTGTACCCGGACGTTCTATTGAAACTAACTTACTAGAATATACAGACTATGTTCTAAATGCAATGGAAAATCAAGTTGAGGTAGATTCCATTTACACCGATTTCAGCAAAGCATTTGACAAAATTCCTCATGATATATTAATAAATAGGTTGGCTGAGGTCGGTGTAGCTGGTAATTTGCTGAATTGGTTTAATTCATACTTGACTGATAGAACACAACGTGTAGTACTAAATGGCTTCACATCTGATGAGGTAACTGTTACTTCTGGCGTACCACAAGGTTCTCATTTGGGTCCACTCCTTTTCAATATTTTTATTAATGATATATCTACATGTTTTAAATTTACTAAATTTCTATTATATGCGGATGATCTTAAAATATATCATACTATCGAATCACTCAATGACTGTCATCATTTCCAACAAGATATAAATAAGTTAGTAACGTACACGAAAAAAATGAAATTGACGCTAAACATTGACAAATGTTTTTATATAAAATTCACAAGAAATAGAAATGCTTTTAGGTGCGAATACAAAATAGACAATATTGTTATTAATAAAACTGATAATGTGAAGGATTTAGGTGTGACACTTGATACTAAATTAATATTTGATATTCACATTGGCAATATTGTTCAAAAAGCATACAAAATGTTAGGTTTCTTAATTCGAGCAAGCTCTAATTTTAAACATCCCTCCACTTTAATTAAATTATATAATTCTCTCGTTAGGAGTCAATTGGAGTTTGCATCTGTATGTTGGAACCCACGCTATGCTGTTTACATAAATCGCATTGAATCTATTCAACGAAAATTCTTAAAAAATTTTAGTCGGAAGTTTCCAACATACAGGCCTAAACTACTAACTACTATCGTTAGAAAACAGAAGAAAATTAAGTGACCTCACATTTTTACATAAACTTTTTAATAACACCGTCGATTCACCAATTTTACTATCGTCTTTTTGCCTTAGAGTACCTAATTACGGTACTAGAATAAATAGCTTTTTTACTTACTGTGATTATCGCACAAATTCTATCCTAAATTCTCCTGTTATAAGATTGTCACACTTGTACAACGGCAACAATATGCCAGATCTGTTCTGTACTAGTTTACCGCAGTTTAAGCGCCTTCTTAGATTTTCTTAAACTAAAATGTTTGTATTGATATATGTATTTACTATCACTATACTATTTACTTTCTACAAAAATCTTATAATCACGGTACTGTTATTGTTTATTTCCTATAATTTTTGTATATAATGCTAGAGCTTCTTTATTATTGGGATTTATTCCTGTTAAGAAGCCAAATTTCAAATAAATAAATAAATAAATAAATTGCGTTTCTTTTTGTGACCATTGTTGATTAGACTTGAAACCATTGAATTAAGAGATTGAAATAATAAAAAAATAAAAAATGAAGACATTTTTCTTACTTTCCTCCATAGATATCCTGAGTAAGGGGCGTATTTTCATCGTCCGAAATATTGTCATCATTATCATGTCGCAAATTCGCCATTTTATCTGGAAATAACGGAAACACCACCACTTGTATTTATTAAAAAATACTCAAAACGTCAAAACTTTGATTATATTGCACTTACATCAAAGAGTTTTTTAAAATAAATAAACTGTACTAAGTAATAAATACTAAAGAAATATATCAATTAGAAATTTCTGACAGATCATTATACATGCGTATTGCAAACTGACTGAATTAAAAACGTAACGTTAAAAGTATTTAATACAGATAAGATAGGTACCTATTATTTTTCTTTGGACTTAGATTAAATTTAATTGATAAGCGATACTTAAATTATTTATCTCTAATTACAATTTTATTTGTCACACGATATTACATTTATTTTTGAAAATGACGATATTTGATCAATTTTCCTCAACGTCCACTTTAATAATTAATTTTTGCGCCTGTTAAAAAAAAGTACACTTTTTTCATTAAAATGGGTTTATAAAGCATGTCTTATTTCAATACATTAAAGTGTGAAAAAAGTGCACTTTTTTAACGCTGTGGAGTGAAATAATGAAACGTTACGGCTCTATTTTTCACGCTTTTTTTGCAGATAAATTTGCCTTCGGCTCGTTCGTCAAATTTTTCTTCTCGTGAAAAAAATATATACTTTACTCACTTGTTACATAAATAATTATTATAAGGTTTTAAAAATTTCTGGCGACTGTAAGGAGATAGTTTTTGATTCTAAATTTTAGGTACCTTACCTACGTATATATCCAACCCATATTTTACAAAAATCAAGATTTCGGATTTTTATCTATGTACATTTCTGGGTAAACAAGTTACATCCAAATTTTTGATTTTTGAAATTCGCGAAATCAGAAATATACAATCAAGGTGATTATAGATTTATTGTGACTACTATTAGAGAAGACTATACTCATATGTATCAAAAAATTTGTTTCGAAAGAATAATAACACCGGCTGTGGTAATTTTTGAAAATGGCGTTTTTAACCTTTTTTTGTCAATTTTCCCCATCATTTGCAATGATATTTAAATTTAAGATTTTAAAAGTTCCTACTGGCTTTTCTATAAAGATTTATTATAGTGGGATCCAAATACTGTAATTATGGCCTCGGCAAATATGAAATTGTATTGATTGTTAATCTATCAATAATTTCTTTAACAAAGGAACATCGATTTCTGTAAAAAAAATATATTTTTTTAATCTTTCCTATTCTACCTTTTTAACTTTACTCTTTAGATGTGTACCTACGTTTATAAAAAATCGTTAACATTTAAAAGCGCAATGAGCTTAAGGAACTCTTATGGAAAATCTTATTTGTCCGGCTTTTTTAGCTTTTCCAATAGCAGAAATAACGAATAAATAAAATATGTTGTAATTGTAAATGGAAGGATTTTCAGCATTTATATGAAGATCAATTGATTTAACTGGACAAAATTTAGCCGAATGATGTTTTTTCAGCCCTTTAATCCTTTTAATAGCGGAATTTACATAGGAGCTCGTATCTTAAAAACGGGATTCAGCTATTTCCTTGAAAATTCACATTCCCTTACAATCCAAGGAACAGGGGTCTTAGTTTGAGAATGACATAATGACAGCTTCACAGGTAAATACATGAAATCCGTTAAAATAAAATATTTGTATCATGTACTCCACTAGCCACTACTGTTTGTTACAGTGAAGTACGTATATATGATGTTTTAGGTTCGTTAATTTTATGAAGTTTTAAGTTTTTATCATTTTTATTGGTAAAGATTAGTTACTGTTTACAGATATTTCGACATTATCAATGTGGCTTATAATATAAATCATACTTGTTTAAAATATTTTCTACGTTGTAATATGCTTTGAAAATAAATGGGTGTTTATTTACCTAAAATATATACACACTAACAAATATCACATAAATGTTTTAAGTATGGTGACCAGATTTATAAATTGCAAAACCGGGACATTTTTCAGAGGATTGTAAAATCAGTGGCGGCTCGTGCATCAAAACTTTGGTTAGACAAGGTATCAATAAAAAACGCCGCAGGTGAATTTTTTTTATTCAAGGTCAAATGCCTTACTATTGGAAGTTACATCTTCTCACGAGATGTGAAGCTGCATGTTTTTCTCCTTTCATGTACAAAAATAAGTTGCCAGGTCACAGAACATTTTAGAAAAGACAATATATTTAACGGATTGTTGCATTAAATAAAAATAATATTTATGCATATAATATGTTCTTACTCATAAATTAAAGTAAAAACATTCCAAAACCCATATCACAGCCCATATGTTATGTAAGCACAGTACCAGTACCACAGACTTACACACAATAGACTAGAAAAGTAGGCGGTGCTAAAGTACGCGCGAAATTTGAAACGAATCTATTGGGCTGCAAAAATGCATGGGAACTGTCGAAAAAATCGAAATTATTCGCTTCACAGACATATTTAGTGAAAAATTTTACTTATTACTAAAATTTGTGATCAGGAGTTTTAATAAAATACTTTCAATTTTGCCTATTGTGCATTATAAATGAACTTATTTGTTATTAAAAAATTGTACAAAACGCTTGTCTTCGCTCGGTTCAGAAAGTCAACTGTCAACAAACTTGTTATATGATTGTTATGAGTTATGACGAAGGTGTTGTATTCTGTGGTGTTTTTGCGAATATTAATAATAATTAGTTATATAATAATAGTAATAACATATTGACAGAAATGTCCATCATTCACAAAGTGTAGTTATTTTTTGCGTCACCACAACGTACCACGTACGTTCAGAAAATTAAACAAAGATAGTGGCGACTTAGCCACGCCTTCTATGACGTTTACTTTCGTAGTCAATTTTGAATCATATTCACGCCGCACGCACACATTGCACTTACCTTAAAATGCAAGGATTAAAATTAGAATACATAAAACAATTAAAAATTTAGTAATAAAGTATATCAGTCGATAGATGATATAAATAATAAATTTGGAGTCGGGTATGAAAACCGGGACAATTACGTGTCTCGAAGATGTTCAGCGGGACACCGGGACATACAACTCAAAACAGGGGTGAATCCCGGAAAACCGGGACGTCTGGTCACCAAGATAAACATAGATAAAAATATAAAATTTGGAAGCAGGTAAAAAACTCTTAAATATTACTTATTTTGACCATTCAGAAATAATTTATTGTTTTATATTTTTTTGAAAGTTGGCTTCCGGTTTCTTAACTGCATTTTGAAAGAGTTTATTGTAAACAGTACAAAGCGCCTAATTTAAGGTACGGTTTCGCTGGCGGTGCCAGCGGCCAAGTTCGGCAGTAGCGGTCAGCAGCCTAGGTTACCCTACTGTCCGGGTGCACCACAAACCGGCAGGGTGGTTCCGTTAAACGCGGTCGGCCGTCGTCACTTGCCGTTTAAACTTTACTGAAAATTGATTCTGATATACTACTTTGCTTCATGCACGAGGTAGAGAAGAGGGAGGAGGATAACATTTTAGAAAATATTGCAAGAAGAGCAGAACCGTCGGATTTGTTACAAACCAGAGTAAAGAAGAATTTTTTTCATTGTTAATAATAGACGACTAAAAACCAATGACAATTTTTTATTAATATTTCACCTTCGTTATCAGTAAATTTTGGCGTCATTTTTAACATAAATATAAGCGCGGCTGCGGTCCGACTGTTCTTCTTGCGGTCGGGACGCAGCAACTCCGCGGCTGTATTCCGTTTGAACCGCCCCGTGTCAACGAAACCATGCACATGTATAGTATGACTAGCGAATGAAAGTTCACATTTAAATTATTTAATAGATGTGGTTTCTTTTCAAAACTTTTCCCTATATTTGATTTGAAAGGAAAGTAGTCCTTATATGTATTCCGTTAGTGATGACTATAGCGTTTTCATCTTACACAGTGCAAGTGCGCACTGAGTGCAACATATCACGTGACCACACTGAACGAGTTCGGCCCTCATCCGGTGGCAGTGCAGTTTAAGCTGAAAACGATTTTGTTTAGCCGCCATATTTACACTGACACTATTGCACTTGCCTAGGGAGTCAGTGCACAAAAGTCACACTGAGCCAGTGCACGGTGCAACTTTTTCTTAAGCTGAAAACGCATCAGCTGACTAAATGTTGCACTCAATGACAAGCTGAAAACGTTCAGTGCAAGAAAGTGCGCACTCGACTTGTAAGCTGAAAACGCTATTAGAATTGTACTCAATACCGCTAATAGAAGGCATTTAAAATGATCTTAGCAACAGAATTTCAGGATTGTAAATGGAAACCAAATTTATTGGGGATATAAACTGTCAAAATTAGAGTAAAATTCGCTAATCCAAAAATAAGGATTGACTTAATCTTTTTTGTGACTCGGGCTATACTGTAATGGCGGGAGGTATTGTGTTGGCCACACCAGATTTTTTTTTTGTAAAAATGTTTACCTCTGAGGCACAGATATAAGTGTGTTGATAAATGACTCCACATCAGAATTCATTAACGTAGACAGGTAGATATAGATGAGTGTTTGTTGTAAAATGGTATTTTAGTAATTAAAATGTATATGTTTTAAATATCTATTTATATTATGTACAAGTATATTTTATCACATAAATTACAATTATACTAGAAAAAGAAAATATATAATAAACATACATACAATATAAAACATCATTTTTATCTAATCTTTACTGAAGATAAATTATCAAACTTTTAATATAAATGTTTTTTGAAATGACCATCAGTCTTTGATGTTCGTTGTGTCTTTTATAGGTAACATCAGTTCTTTCTGGCAAGGGGATAATTCATTAATATCATAGTAAATGTAGGCAGTAAATTGCTTAAGTACAAAATCATTTGTGCTACAAAAATTACAGTAATATAATTACATCCTACTGTTTATGTTATTGTTTTTCCAATTATTTCTTGCTTGTAACTGAAGCGAGTTGCGCCCATTGATTTCATCATCACTGACAAATGCTCCATTTACTTGACCTCTTTCGAATACGTCTTGCACAGAGATGGTAGAGTTGCGGTGATTTCTACTAGTGGCTCCTACCCCTGTAGTCAAAATTTTGCCATACTCAGCATTAGCTCCAAGAGTCTGCATTTGTGACTTTCTTCTCTCAGCTAAGATAGTCTTCCTTCTGTTTTCTAGAGCTGTGATAGTTTCTCTCTTCATAGTGATCTTCCTAGTCAGGATAGGAGTACCAGGATCCTGACCATTTTGATTCATCTTAAAGAATCGACGTTTGAAAGCTACGTCAAGGGTTCCAATCTGCCGTTTGCGCTGAGCAGCTTTCTCGAGTTTGTGAATAGTCTTTCTGCGGTCGATTCTGTCGGGTCCTGATCCTGAATCTTTGTCGTAGTCTGGGTCGTCTATACCCCGTAGTTGTTGAAGTTGTTTTACTATATCCACCGCATGCTTGTCTAGCAGTGCATTTGGCGATAAATCTTCAGCCTGTAACAAGAAAAGTTTAATAATTCATTAATTACATAAATAAGTACTAATATATAATTTCCAGTATCTTTTTTATTATGTACCAAAGAAAATTATATTTAACGAGATTTTAACTTTTATTTCGAAATATATAATGAACACAGTAAACACAAATATATCTGATACATAACAGTGAGAGCTCACAGACATAATTATTTTTTTGTGCAATAATATTATAATAGGGTCCTCCACCATAAAAAAAAATTGAGTAAAATATTAGTTACATTGAAAGTAGATAAGAAAAAATCATGATTGAGATGAAAACAGTTTTTAAAAAGTTGTTAGTTTTTGAAATATTTGAGATTTTAAGAATGTATACACCTACGTCACAACTATTGCTATCTTTCTCGCGCAGACTACTATAGAAACTGATGTGAGAAAGATAGCTACAGGTTTCGTTAAAAATCAAATGCAGTTAAATATACAGATTGTAACAGCTAAACGAGCTACCTCAAATAATTTCTATATTGTTAAAGATACAATAAAATACTATAAGACAATCTTATAGAAGACCAAGGGGGACATTCGATTAGAGTAGAAAATATTTTTTTAAACCAGTAGTTCTCAAAAGTTATATTTTCTTAAATGGGTTGATACATATTTTTTAGGTCTATTCGATAGAATATTTTTTTCTGAATTCAACCATATGATTATTTTATATCCTTACATAACAAAAATATTCACTTGAAATTTAAATAAATTTGTTTTTTATAGTTATTTTTCGGTAGGATATGTATGAAAAACAATTGAGCTTCAAATGAAACAAATATTTTTGTTAATAACGTTACAAACGGTGTTCCATTTGGTTTCTATCCTAAATAATTCAAATTAGAAGATAGAAAAATGACTATAAAAATCAAATTTATTTAAATTTCAATTATATTCCTCAATATTTTTGTTATGTAAAGAAATAACATGATTATATGGTTGAATCCAGAAAAAAATGCACTATTGAATAGATTTAAAAAAATATCCCATTTAAAAAAAACATAACTTTATGTTGTAACTTAAGAACCACTGGTTTAAAAAAATATTTTCTTCTTTAATCGGATGTTCGCCTTTATCTTCTATAATTTTATTGTATCTTTGATAATATAAAAATTATTTGAGGTAGCTTCTTTAGCTGTTACACCCTGTATTTATATGAATAAAATTATTCTTTAATTTCTTTTTGATACCAAAATTAAATAATTAATCACATGTATAATTTATGTAACGATATAAGATTTGTATAATTTATGTAATATGCACGTATAATTTATGTAATTTACATGTTATATTTTTACGTGTCTGTTATATATTTGATACATGTCTTTGATGCTGACATAGAGCCAATATTTCTCATATAAATATAACTTACATGTTACATATATGTTACATTTTGTCTTCTATTATTTTATTGTATCTTTGATAATATAAAAATTATTTGAGGTAGCTCGTTTAGCTGTAACACCCTGTATTTATATGAATAAAATTGTTCTTTAATTTCATTTTGATACCAAAATTAAATAATTAATCACATGTATAATTTATGTAACGATATAAGATTTGTATAATTTATGTAACATGCACGTATAATTTATGTAATATACATGTTACATTTTTAGGTATCTGTTATATATTTGATACATGTCGTTGATACTAACATAGAGCCATTATTTCTCGTATAAATATAACTTATATGTTACAAGAATGGTATATAACTGTGTTTGCTGGGAATAACTTACTTTTTTAGTGCAATAGAAGTTCAGGTCTGTAGACGCCAAGATGTGCGAAAGCGTACCGAAACGATGGAACAACATAGCAGTGAACTGGATAACCAAGATAAGGGCGAAGAAGAACACGAATACCAGACCAATAGGTTCCAGTTGCAGATATTCTTTTGTAATGTGTACCTATATAGAAAAAAAATTGTTATTTTTTTGAAATGATAAAATTTTATAATATACAGATATGCACAAACATGAAAAATTCCGTGAATGTTTTTTACTTCAGCTAATTAAATTATACATATTATAAAAAGGAAGTATTTCCATGACATTTACGAAATTTTTTCTTTGTTATACAAGAGTGATTAAAAAGTCTGTGCAATCACATTGTTGTTATACACATAAGAATGTACATGTAACATTCATGTACCATCACCATCATGTTACTTAAAGTAAACACAGAGAAATATTTCCGTTAGAACAAAATAGTACAAAGTAAACATAAAATTATTAAAGCTTATTAGATGAGATGATTGATATTAAATCAAATTAGGTAATAATTATTTTGTTTCTGAACGGAATTTGATCTATGCTCTTATTTGTACACAGATATATTACAAACATTTACACATTTTAATAAATTTCAAGAAAGCCAAAGAGTAACCATTTTTTCCAAATTTATACAAAAAAAATGCGTATGTGTAAAATAATTAATATACAATGAGTACACAAAACATTGAGGAAGGAAATAAATGGAGCCACTGCATCTGCTGTTGGTAGCTGAAAACCAGAGATCACATATCGCAATATATGAGATGTTCATGATCCCTGTAAGGATTTTATTTGGTTGATATTGTGTGGATAAAATGGATTGTTTTGTGGTTCATAACATTATTTATAAGGCAACACATACGAGCCCTGTCTAAAAATAATCCGACCTTCAATTTTCCACAGTGGAGGGGGAAGTGTTGTTCAAAGTATTCGTCGGATTTCCGATTCGTTCGAAATGACTGAACGTGTTGAGAAAAGATGCTGCATCAAGTTTTGTCAAAGCGAAACAATTTGTAAGATTCGCCAGGTGTTTTCAGCCACATTACACGCAAGTATTGACAAGTATCGACAATGATGAGTGGTATGGGATTAAAATTCCTCGTACTTGGCTATGCTCGTGCTCACTCGTACTGGCACCCGGCGTTTCCTATCCGTTGTTGGTAACTTGACACTCTCCAATGCTTGGCTATCATACGTCGAAGCTCCTACACTACTCGCGGAACCTCCTAGATCACTCCCTATTTCCTCGTTAGAGTTCGTGTAGGTTGTTTACAAGTTGAGTTGTCTACTGTGTACATATCGGCGCATAAATGGATTCGTATGAAATTATCAATTAATTTATATAACTGTATGAACAAGAACCAATATTCGGGGCTATTCTGTAACTCAATCATTATCATTTATTATTATCGAGGTAATAATCGATTGCAATTCAAATTGGGATTCTGTAAGTCACTTAATCATTAAAATTGGTTAATGATAGTCGATAACACACTGAAATTTATCGATCAGTAATATGCTGTCGTTATCATATTAATGATCGATAACAAATGTCAAAAGCAGATAAAAGTATCAGAATTATATACCGTACTTTTAATGCAATATACATTTTAGATTTAGGCTATGTATTCACAACAAGGCACTAAGAAATGCAAGTGACCCTTTATCCTTACGCGATGAAAATTTTAAACAAATCCTTTAAGTAATCCGAGAACTCGACCAATATTTAATCATAACACTCAAGCCACATCTGCGAAATGGTAGAAAAGACATCCGCAGGTGCTAAAAACCGCGAGGCCCAGAGCAATTATTATGACATGCGAGGCCCCTTCGAAACTATACATTTATAAATACCACCACAATTTTATTGTATTTTTTTCTTCGCAAATTGCTATTATTAAAATATTGATGAAATAATATCCTTTGTTGGATTCATTCTTGTAATCAATAAAAGATTCATTGTTGTAATCAATCATTTTACAGTTATAGTTTTCAATATAACAATGTCAGAGAAATATGCGTTTGGAAAGATATTTCTTTTAATTTTTTCTACTAAATTTTAATAGTACAACAGGGGAATATCGGTGGAAAAGAAAAAAAAAACACAAAATCACTTTCAAAATTCCACCGTAGTTTTTAAATGAATAAAATATATATGATAGTAAATCATACCTAATAATTATTCTTCGCAAAATACAATATAATAATCCTTTGAAGGATTAATTTGTGCAATGAGTATTCTTGAGCAATAATCAAAATATCATTTGTTGTAATCAATAAAAAATAATAGTATTAAGGGGCTCAATAGAACAATATGCCTATATAATTTTTTAAAACTAAAAAATATTTTATATTACTCTTCTTAAATTAGGTAGTTTTTTCTTTTTTGGGAAATTTTAGGTACGTATATTTTATATTGTAAAAACTTTTTTTTTCACAATTCTGTGAGTGCATAATTAAAGAATTGAAATAGGTATTGGTAAATGACTGCTAAGTGCATATGAGCGCGAAATGTGTAAATTTGAAAAAAGAAAATGATTGTAAACAATCGATATCTTGATCATTAAAAATAAACGATTGTCATTAATTTAACGATCGATAACAGATAATGAATAAACTTACAGAATAGCACCGATTTATGGAATCCAAAACATTGACTACACAAAAATAGGAAAGAACATAGTAAAATATATCTCCCATTTAAATTAACATATGCCGCACTAGCGAGAAGTATGTCGTCTGTTTAGCTGTCCATTATGATACTGACAAATTTGATGTTTGTGGGAAATTAAATGATTGCTTTCAAAATATTCCCAAGTACTATTGAGGAAGCACAATTGCAAGTATACACGAGTGATTTGAGAGGTCGGACTCAGTATTCGTGCATGCCCTTGAATACTTGTAGATACTTGTACAAGTACACAAGGTGAGTAGTGTGAGGCCGGCTTTGCAACGATGCCATGGGGGAACACAAATAAAGGAGTGGTTCAACCGATTCGGTGGAGGGTGATCAGCGTTTTGGTAGGCCACAAACCGCTCGCGGTGCTGTTATTATTGACAGGGTGCAAAATCTTATAATGGGAGATTGTAGTTTGACCGTACAGGATACTCTTGAAGAGGTTGGGACCATTAATGATTCCGCGCATGCAACTTTACGTGAGGATTTGAACATGCGCAGAATGTCTGCGAAATTCATCGCACCTGAACCAGACTTTCTTGGCGAAAAATGGAATTCCAGTCATTGGCAAGCTCCCTACTTTCCATACATGGCTTCTTGCGACTTCTGGTTGTTTCCGAAATTAAAGGATCCCGTTTTGAGAGTACAGAAGAGATAATGTGGAATGCGACGGCAGAGCTGCAGATTATTTCCAAAGCAGGCTTCCATCATTGAAAGGATCGGTTGGCGCGAGTGGCCTACTTTGAAGAGGATTAGGGTCCAACCATTTACATATTATATACTACTAGACTGAGTTTACAATGTTAAGCGTTTGTGCCAAATTGAACCGATGGACGCCATATCGAGACGCTAATTGAAAGGCGCGAAATTTAAACGTAGGAAAAAATATGTTTTCTGAAACTACAAAATATAGACATTATGTACACTGTAAAAGCTGAAGGCAATCATATTCAATAATAAAATAAACAAGCTTTGTAAACAAATACCAAACAAAGAAATAAACTTGAAAAACGCTGGCTAATAGAAAAAAATAGAATAAATTCATACATGAAACAAATAGCGAAACAAGCTTTGTAAACAAATACTAAACAAAGAAATAAACTTGAAAGATGCTGGCCAATAGAAATGACAGGTTGCAGGGGTGCCAACATAAATTAAATAAAATTCACTACAACTAAAGAAAATATTTATTATAATTATTGAAAAAAATAATGTATACTATTATTCACGAAAGATGACTATTCAAGGTCATTTGTTCGAAGAAAGAATACAAATCACTTTATAGCAATAGCTTAGCAATATTTTGTATTAGAAAGAGAAAGATTACTTGACCTAAGTCTATGTAATTTATGCGGTGTGACAGATATACGTAAGAAGTGGCATTACTTTCTAAAACACTATACATAATAATGACGTATGTCGGAGAATTTCAGATACCTAATTATCTACTACACTACCCTCTATATTTACCCAGTAGCGTTGACGTTTAAATCAAATTATTATTCCTTGTTTTATAAGTTGATGTTTTTGTAAGTGAAGAACATAAATCTTTCAGAAAGGCATTATTAAGAAAGAAACATAATTTTCAAATAAATTACTCCCGAGTTTACTCCTATTTTATCAGTTAAAATGTATTAAATAAATATTTCATGTTGCGCCTAAGTATACGAAATGCAATGAAATTATTTGTAAGTAATATTATATCAGCCGTCTCACAAATGACCTTGAATAGTCATCTTACGTGAATAATAGTTTAAATTAAATATTGGTCGTACTTTTTATTGTACAACTGAACTTTATTATTTTGAAATGAAGAAATTATATAAAATACGTATTTTAAGTTACTACATAGTTACTTTTTTTTACTATGTTGTAGAATTTACACTAAAATTAGCGTCTCGTTATGGCGCCCATCTGTTCAATTTGGCACAAAGCTGGTCATTGCCGCCATGATGGATGCTTGGTCTAGTATATATCTTTCCTTGTCTATAGTCCCAACGTGATCCCAACCCTATCAGATACGCAATATTTTTCCCAGCCTATGATCGGATTCTTTTTAGATAGGCCACGTACATCCATATTAACACTTTTGTTAAAACACAAAAATGCCAATATAAATGAATTAGTTGACCAAACCACCATTTTGTGCATATAATAAACAGTGAAGTGTTTTGTGAAAGATGTGTTTGTTGTTGCCTACGAAAACATATTAATTAGAACATTGAAAATATATTTAAATAATTAAAATTAAATTACAATGACAAATTTGTTTTTGTATGCAGCAACAATTTCGATTTGTGTCCTGTTGATTAATTAAATCACCAGAGTGTCGCATGCGATCTCCAAGAAGGAAATACATTGAAGTGCCACAGAGTAATTAGTTCCCATAAACTGAAACGTGGGCCCATAATTTCTGTGAATACCTCAGACGTTTCCTCTATGTAGGTAATGTTTGTCCTGATGCCCAGAGGCCACTTTACATGGATCTGGTCTTTATTGAGTTGCAGTAAAAACACGATCAAAACAAATAAAGCATTGAACATGAAGAAAGCGAAAACCGATTTGTTTCGAAGCTCGATCAAATCGGCCGCGATCCTTGCCTGAGATGATGACATAACACAAAAAACATATTATTAGCTAACTTATAAAAATTGGATTTGTGACTCGTGTATGCAGCTCCTGTCCAAATAAAACTTAAATTTATATGTTGCTCGTATGGGGCGGTATTCAGATAAGGTTAAAGTTTTAAAATGCATTTTTTTTAATGGACTCTATTATTTTGTGTAAAATATCATATAAAACATGAAATTAGAGCGCGGGAAAGTATTTTTTTTCACATAATTGATATAAAGGAGAAGCTGGAATTTAATGTTGAAAAAAAAATAATCTTTTGGACCCTGTAAACCTAGTAAATATTTTATTACTATTTGGAACAATCAAATTAGAGGTTGCGCGAGTCTGAGACAAAATATGAAACATCCCAATTGCTTACACAAGTCAATGTAATAACAAAATCCTTGAAATATTCGATAATTTTTCAGTGTCACATGCATGACAGCCAACGACACATTTTACTACAAAAACTCATGAAATTCTTTCTTCCGCGCCCTAATTTTGATTTATTTTATTGAATAGAAGGCTAATGTACCGATATGTAGTCATTTAAACACATTTTAAAGCATTAACCTATTCTGTAAATTAGCCCTCGTATGATATCTGGTATCACCGTTGATCTGTTGAGAGGCAATTACAAAAGTCACAATATCCGTTTTTAAAATTTACCTCTTGCGAGCTTTCATCGTATGTAATATTGGTCTTCACACCAAGGGGCCACTTGATGTGCAAGTAATCTTTTTTCAAAGTCAGCAAAAATACAATCAAAACAAAAAGTGCGTTCATCATGAAGAAAGCAAATACAGACTGATCACGCAAATCCTTCAGATCTTTTGCAATACGGGCCTAAAAATATCAGCAAAAGAATGTGAGACAAGTGCCATGGCCCAGATCTTTTCACTTTGCCATGGCATTAGATACAAGCTGTATCACTGTTATATATAAAGAATGCCGAGATATCTGCATGTACATTAGGGGAATCTTAAAATGTGATAAGTCTAATTTTTAGCGGACCGCCCACTAAAGTAATCCCAAACAAAAAAAAAAAAAAAAAATGCTGCAATGTTTCCTTTTAATATTAATATATTTGACCGTGTCTAAATGTACTTCATTTAAAAAACATTGGGTTTTGGCACATTTACTTATTACTTATTATATTTTTTCGTATAAAATTACTAAATTTAATGCCTGATTTTTTTTCTCTGATATTTAATGAGGTCTCATGGCCGTGTGCCTGAATATATGGTCTGGTCGCGAATCCGAGGACCAGGGTTCGATCCCGACCGACGCCAAAACTTTTAATGGGTACAAAAGTGACCCCTGTGATGATACATTTTTATTTATTATATAATTTATTGTTTACACTTATTCAGTTATTATTCCTAAACTTACTTTTGTATTATTAGAATTAATTTATTGCTTAAATGAAACGCTATATTATCATTAAGCAATCTATAGTTGATTTGAAAGTTCAGAAAAAGGATGTAGGCGAATTCTTTTGGCGCAGGGCTCGTATAATCAAAGATAAAATTATTTAATCTTTTGGGTTTATTAAATAATTTTTTATCGAAAATAAATGCTTGTACTTTTAATCATTTTACTTGATAACATGGTGCCTTCTCATGTTTAGTTCATAAGAATTTCACTACGTGGCGCATTGAAAAATGACGTCACAGTGCAATAAAAATGTAAAAGGTCCATTGGAATACGTATTCGCGATTCAAATTAATGTTTTGTGACGTCACAATGCAGTCTAGCCAAGTGACAGATGAACTAAAAATTAATCTAGTTGTGTGTGTGAACAACTACATTTAAGAAAGTTTATTATTTTGTTATATACAATGAAAATGAAATTAGAGGAAGTTTTGTGTTATTTAAAAGCAACGGCTGAGTCCCGAAATTATAGTAAGGGAGAAGAAAATATTGATTCCAGACACATAATTACATGTGGAAAAAATTCGTTGAAGGAGATAAAAATTAAATTAATATTTTTGCTTTGTGAACAACTTTTAAAGCAGAATTACTCAAATTGATATTTACATGTTATAGTAACATCGGCTATGCTATATGCTGGCCGCATTGTGACGTCATTTTTAAGAGCTTCATGAGTTGGTCGCTAGATGGCGAGCATTTTTCTTGAATCGCGAATATATTAGAATGACCCGAGAATATGTGGACAAAATTTGAAGTCCCAATCAATATTATTTTTTCGAATGGAGTATAGCTTTTTGAGCTTTTGTGCGATAGTTTAACCATCTACAATTATCTTAATTATAATGATTGGGGCTTCAAATATTTCTACATATTTTCGGCTCATTCTCGTATATATTCCAATATTGAGTGATTTTTTAAACCTCTTATTATCTCGGAGAAATATAAAATTCCAAAATGTGCCAAAACTCATTGTTATTTAAATGGAAAAAATCAAGTGCATGCACTGTCAAATATTAATATTATGCGGAATCATTGCCAGCACAATCTTTTTATTTATTTGGAATTAATTGAGCAAGCGGCCCGGTTAAAATTCAACTTGACCCCTTTTAAGTTCCACCCTATCCCTAATGTACATTATCAGAGCTACCTTCTTTATTTTATAAAGAAAAGCATATAAAATTCTGATCTATCTAATGTATAAAATTAAAACCCATTAAATAAAGGATAAAAGTATACCTGTTCTTCTTTGTTTTCATCAATAGGGAAAAGATATTTAGCAAGCAAATCTTTCCAGAATTGAGTTTCAGCTGAAGACAAGTAGTCTACTTCTCCTTTACGCATATCTGGATCTTCTATCCAGTAAGGATTAACTAAATCATCGCGTTCTTCTTTCGGAGCTGTGGACATGGTATCACTATGTGAATCTTCAGATTCAAGTTCTTCATTGGGTTCTTCCGTAACTTTATTCAGGGAGTGATCACGTGAAGCTACAGACATCGATCTGCGGCGAGACATGGGAGCATTTGGATTTATTTGCCTGTTAATAGAAAAAATATTTAAAAGATAGTTACTTAGATATTTTAAATAATGCAACATATTTATTTACTTTTCTATTCCGTCTAGACGTTTTCCTAAACTTTCCAATGATTCAGCAATGTGCATGAGTTGTATTTTTTCTTCACCATCTTTTTTGTGAGTACACAACATACATTTAAACAGCCCAGCCAATGAAATTTCAATGCTTCCTTCTTCGTCATTATTTGTTCCTTGTCCCCCTTGTAAGAAACCGAGAAGTGTCTTTTGTTTTGCTTTCTTTGTGGCTTCTTCTGCATCTTTCTTTTCTTGTTCGAGTTCCTATTATTATAAAATAAATCTTAATATATTATAAAAGAGTACGTGTATATGTTAGTTGATATTAGTAATACCTCTTTAGTTTTCTTACCACCCGTTTCTCTTGTATCCCAAGAAATGTTGTTCAGATTAAATACTGAGTAAATAATTAAAAACAAGTACATGCTAAGAACTGTGACAGTAAATGAGACCGCAAGGTAAACAATAAATTTCTTGAGGATAATGCTGAAACTAAAATTTCAGACGCCCTTCAAATGTCCAATATTTTAATTGGTAAGATCGAGCAAATATTACCCAAACAGAATTTCGTTTGCTAAGGCTGGAAAATATTATAAGAGATAATATTAGTAATGTTAATAGTTGTGCGCGATATGTCGCTCATATACAAATATTTATTACTGCCTTGAATAAAATTGATTTTACTTTTTAATTCACCGATAATTGTAAAATAATTTAAGTTTTTAAAATATTTATTAACAAATCTTAATTATTAATAATATATACATATAGATAGTTTAAATTTAGATATTTGAGATGAAATAATTTATTCTGAAGTAATGGAAAAAACTTTCAGTAGGAATTTTTTTACAATAAAAATAGTTGTTAGATCTATATTTCTGTTTTATCATTTCGTCTCAATTTGAAATGAGGTCATGCAAGAAAATTGTTCATTTTTTTGGTTTAAATCAAACAAGCATAGTCTAATTTATGGATCTGTATGAATAGATTATTTTTTATTTACATTTTTTGTTGTATAAAATCGTTTTAAGGCATGACATTTTTAAAAAGTTGCAAAAAACAAGCCTTATTGTGACCTCAGCGTTTCACACTGCAAGGTCAGACTCATTTCTTACAAACTTATTATATCGGCACAGAATTTTTAAAAGAAAAAATTATATAAACTATATATTGAGAATTACATATACAAATATTTTTAGAAATGCTATAATATATAATTATAACATCATTCTATTTATATTTATAAATATAAATTTAAATTTGACCTGAAGTTATCCACGTATCACTCAGCTGCTGGTCATTAGTCATTCATCATTCGTTTTTATTTTTTCGTCTGATTAACATTTGTCTACGTTGTTCGTTGTGTATTCTTAGAATTTCATTACCTACTGTTGCTTTGTTCCGTATCAAATCTGTATTTTTCAATACAAACAGTAACTGTTTTTCGAGTAGAAATTAGCTATTTCTACTCCGGCGAGTAGAAATTAGCTATTTCTACTCCGGCGGCGTAGAAATTAGCTATTTCTACTCCGCCGGCGTAGAAATAAAATAAATAAATATCCATAGAAACTACATAGAATTGGCGAATAAAAAGAAAAGTAGTGCGTTAGAAAAAAAAATTAATGTGTCATTCGGAATAAAAGTGTCTTTGTGTGCCTCGCATGCAATTGTCCGACTCACTTCGCTCGTCGTGCAAACTTCCATGCTCGCCACACAAAGTATCACTTTTAGTTCTAATAACACAATATACTATTGTTACTATTTTCGCTAGTATTTTGGCACGATGGCACAAAACAGCGTTTCACTGACATGTTTACTTTCGTTAATTTCAGGTTATCTTTAAATGTCACTTTGACGTTTAACATAATGCGACAATCAAAATGACCGCGTTGATGAAACGATGACGTCACTGGGCAAGGGACGAGGCGGAGAAAATCAGCCGCGTTTTGAATAATGTCATTATTAATTGCAATTTTTTCAGTATTAATGAACGATTTTAGGAAAAATAAAAAATACGGCCTCAATTTGAAATTGTTTAGTCTCAATTTGAAATGGACCTTTTCAATTTAAAGAGGAAGAAGATGGAGATCTGCGCATAGTAAGAACAACTGATCTCCATGGCGTTTGTTTAAAAAAATTAGACGTAAAATGTGAGAAATATCTCAGATATCTTTAAAAAATCTTATCGAAATAAGTTACAAAAGCTTTTATTGAACTTAAAATGTCTAGCGATGTAAATTTTTACCGAGAATACAGGTATTTTAATGACTGCAATAATTTTGACGTTTCGTTTGACAGCCCGACTGGCAGTTGTTCGCGCCATTTTCTTACTATTTGCAGCGATAAAAAGAGATAGCCGTTAAATTGAAAAGATCCATTGTTTAGTCTCAATTTGAACTTGTTTAATATCAATTTGAAGTTGTTTAATCTCAATTTGAAATTGTTTAGCTTCAATTTGAAATTGTGTAGTCTCAATTTGAAATTGTTTAGTCTCAGTTGAAATTGTTTATTACCAATTTGAAAATGCTTAGTATCAATTTGAAGTTGTTTGGTCTCAATTTGAAGTTGTTTAGCCTCAGTTTGAAGCTGTTTAGCCTCAATATGAAGATATAGAATTGCCATAAATACTAATCCAAAACCATTTTCCTGCCGTGAACAACCATTAAAAGAAAAGTAAATTTTGTTAGTAAGTTATTTGCATAAAGCTAAGAGTGAGAAAAAGTTTAAATTAATAAACACTAAACTCACTTCTGATCACCATCCAACTTCCAACAGCATAAAAGTAGCAGCAGACATACCATCACCACCTGTAACCAAAACCACCACCGAAGCGCAAAATAATTAAAACATTACAAACCTTTTTGGTTTTTTTGACAGCGACTTCACGAGTACCCCAGGATACAACATTTAAATTAATGATGGAATACAAAATAAGAAGCAAGTACATAGAAGGAATGGACAACAAATAGATGATACCAGGGATGATACAGTAAAACTCCTGCGGATGAAGACAAGCCGCTATGAAGAACGATCCTGTCATAGCAACCAAGAAAATAGCAGACGGAGATCCTGCACCGTCTTCACGTAACTGCAGGGCCGTACCGACTATCACAGCCATCATAATCAGAGCGTAGGCAGTGGATAATATTTGAGCAACAAGCAGCTAACAACACAAACAAAGAGTTTAACAACACATACATATGAAATGACTTCCATAATATAAGAACTTACCTGTATATTGGATTTACAAGTAAAACAAACTAACATGAAGAATAGAATAGGCATGATATTGTAATAGAAACTAGTCCAGTTGTCGATTTGGAAAGCAGCTACGAAGGCACCCACCAACATAAGGAAAATTGTACCTGGACCCAGAATAGTACCACCCATAAGCAGAATCTAAAACACAACAAATAAAGTTACACAAAACACAAAATTAACAAGAAGGATGTTACAATAATGGGAGAGTTTAGTCATGTTGTAATTTAATGATTTTTCCACATTACTTCAATACTATACATGCAATATTACTATTAATGCAATAAAAGTTATAAAATACAGCGTATTTTTTGTATAAACGATTTTAATTTATCGTTAGTTAAATCGCCCGCAATACGATGACGTATGCAGCATCTTTGGTTCGCCGTAGTCGTCCGCTACGAGCGCTAGTTTAGAATGATATTGAAACGTCAAATTCAATGTCAAATAGCAAAAAGCAAATTATTTGATTTTAAATATACAGGGTGTAACAGCTAAACGAGCTACCTCAAATCATTTCTGTATTATTAAAGATACAATAAAATACTATAAGGCAATCTTATAGAAGACCATGGGGGACATCCGAATACAGACTAAAATATTTTTTTAAACTACTGGTTCTCAAGTTACAACACAAAATTATATTTTTTTAAATGGGATGGTATATATTTTTTGTTCCCATTCGATGGAGTATTTTTTTCAGAATTGAACCATGTATTCATATTATCCTAACATATGAAAAATATTGAGAAAAATTCAATTGAAATTTAAATAAATTTAATTTTTATAGTTATTTTTCAGTAGGTTATATATGAAAAACAATTGAACTTAAATTAAAATGAAACAGATATTTGTTAATAATTCTATAAATAATGTTCTATTTGTTTTCTATCGTAAATAATTCAAATTGATAGATAAGTTATTGTTTTTCGTACATAGCCTACTGAAAAATAGCTAAAAAATCAAATTTATTTAATTTCAATTGAATTTTTCTCAATATTTTTGTTATGTTAGGATATAAAATACTCTATCAAATGGATCTAAAAAATATATATTATCCAATTTAAAAAAATATAGCTTTGTGTTGTAACTTGAGAACCACTGGTTTTAAAAAATATTTTCTTCTGTATTCAGATGTCCCCCTTCGTCTTCTATAGGATTGCCTTATAGTATTTTATTGTATCTTTAATAATATAGAAATAATTTGAGGTAGCTTCTGTCTCTTTCTATGAAGCACGTTTTGGGCACGTACTTATATCGAGACATAATTTGCACAAAGTTGATGTTAGGTACGCAGTAATGGCGGGAAGAAAATATTTTTTAAATTTTACAAAATATAAAAGTAAAAACGCTTTAGATTTAAAATATTTTAAAATAAAAAAATCAAAAATTCGAAAACTCCCCCATTATATTTACTTATAAAAGTAAATCAAGGTTGCGCTTGATACTTGCAAGTACCCTCAATGAATATTGGGATGCAAGATTGTTTATTTATAAAGGAGTAGGTAATAATGTCCAAAAGGAAGGTTGGACGTGGATAAAAAATATAAACGAAGAGTTGATTGCGTAGAAATTAAGGTAATAATAGTTATTTATGTATAAAGGGCATAATCAAAAGATTGTAGCACGGGGGAATGGTTAAAGCTCGACGAGTGCTGGAATCTTGATTATGCCCGTGGTACATACAACGTTTTATTTTATTTTGGTTCTCGAAATTCAAGGATTCAGTAGGTATAGGTAGATACAGGGTGTTTCAAAAATACTGTAAAAAATTTAAGGGAATATAGTAGTGACTAAAATAAGTAAAAAAGCTTAATCAACGTAGGACTGATCTTCAACTGTTTCCGAGAAAAGAAAGAAAGAAAAATCGAAAAAAACTGACAAAGATAGTGATCGAACAATATTTTGTCTATGTCAGTAAATAGACTATAAAAAAACAATAAAATTTTATATGAAACGTTTTTTCTCAATTTCTAATAGTTACGAAGTTATTTGAAAATTAAATAGTGGCCAAGGTCACTACAACATTTAACATAGTACAATTTATTATTTGATTAAAAAAAAAACAAAAGCACATCTAAAATGACCTCTGAAAAGTAAACAAAAAACCCATTTAATCAAAGTCGTAACTCTTATAGTTTTCGAGATAGCAGACGTAAACCCCGTAAAAACTCATTATTCACTGCCTCAAATCTCGGAAACTATGGAAGATCGGACCCATGTTGATTGAGTTTTTTACTCATTTTGGTCAGTACTATATGCCCTTAAATTTTTTTACAGTATTTTTGAAACAGCCTGTATATTCGATATCATTCTGCTGGCGTTATGAATTTTAAGTAAGCTGTTGTTTTTAGCTATATTGTTTGTTTATAACCAATTTGAATTTGGTGTCAAATAAAAATGAAAGATTGATTTCTCAAAAGAAATATTGAATGAATTTGAGGCTACACAGGGCAAGTTGGTTCCACAAAAGTCAAAAGACGTATATGAGAATAAATACGAAAAATTTTGCGAAAAGCGGTGTTCAAAAAATGTCAGATATCGAATGTATTGTGTTGTCTGACATTTATCCATAAACCATGATTTTGATGTTTGAATATTTGTTGCTCGAGAACTTTATAGGATTATAGGCCCTCGGGCGATAAATCCAAATTGCGCCTGCTGTATATATATAATGGGTAATAAGCCGTGATAATATATTTATTTTATTTATTTAGATATACGTGGCTGTGTGCCTGAGTGTCTGGTCGCGAATCTGGGGAACCGGGTTCGATCCCGACCGACGCCATATGTTTCTAATTTTAAATGGCACTCTCCATGCCAGCAATGAGTGCCCGTGAGGTGACGCCTGGTAAACGCCCACACGGCACGAATATTTCTTCATCATTACCAATATCTGCATACAAAGCGGATTGGCACACCCAGCAATGGGTAATATGCTGTGATGATATATTTATTTGAATGAATAAAATGTGTTGAACGAATATCAATATATAAAAGAATAGCTTTTAAGTTTGTCTTATAAATTTTGAAAAGGCTTGAAAAGAAAGTAATTTTGGAGAAGAATGATTGATGTTTAAATAATGGATTATGGTTTTTGCCAACCCTATTATTAGTCGAACCATTGGCGTACACAAAGTTTTCTAAAGGAAAACAAAAGAAAATTACCACAAATAAATTACATTTTTTCTCGATAAAATATCACTTTTTAATGACGGTAACGTTTAACTCCCTAAAATACACGAAAATTTAAATTATAATATTGAGTTCATACACATACCTGATAAGCAATGTAAGGCATTGAAATATTGTCATTAATCTTAATGGTTCTCTTGGAGTCCTGAAGAAGATCCATAATATTAGCGATAGTGGACGGTACCCAACGACGACGTTGATTGTAAAACTCATTGAATCCTTCAGGACAATGAGTGTAAGCATCAGAAGCAGCAGAATATTCTACACGATATCCTCTTTGTAAGATCAGGGTACACAACCAACGATCTTCTCCTGCAAGAAGAAATAAATTACCAAAACGAGATATAAATTTTGTGTAATTGATACTTACCCTGATCGTATTGCACATAATGTCTAGCTTCCTCAGATTGTGTGGTATATTTCCTCATGACATTGTCGTCCATCAAAGCTTTACCACGGAAAAGAGAAAAACACCCAGGACTACAAAGTACACAGCCAATCATATGTTCAGTGGCTTTTTGCAGCCAATGACCAATAGCGTACTCGAACATTTGGTACCACACCATAGGTCCTGTAACAATGATTAATTTCATATACATAAATTTATACACATTATGAACAAAAAATAGTTTAGGTTTAAGTTCAAGGTTCAACCACAAAAAACAGCAAGTTGAGCTGAAGTTTAAACCCCCCAGTGAAAACCGCGCAGCGTGTAGTCATTTCGCTGTACAGGGTGTCTCATTTTCGATGTTTTTTTAAGGTATCTCGGGTAATATTAATGATAGAGCAAAACCGTTTGCACATTACAGGGTCAACTTTTCGAGAAAAGTTTAATAGTCTCAACAGGAATTTTCGATCTTCTTTTGTTTTTGAGAAACAGGCAAAAACTCGTTTTTCGCACATTTTGAAAATATCTCATATCTTATTTATTATGATAGTAAGAGGAAAAATGTTTTTACACAAATTTTACCGTTTTTACCTTCCGTCACCTTTAGGTAAGGAAGGTATTGTCTTTGGTCAAAAAATTCGATGATGAGTTTTTAATCAATAAGCACGTTTTAGGGTCCCTACAATACGAATTTACTATTTTTACGATGACGTCTGTATGTGTGTGTGTGTGTGTGTGTGTGGATGTGTGTGTGTGTGGATGTGTGTGTGTGTGTAACAAAATTTTCGTCTGCGATAACTCTAATACTACAGTATCAAAAATTATAATTTTTTCGTATACTTCTTCGTTACATCCATATGAAGAGCTGATTAGATTTTGGTTACAATTGGTCAACCGGAAGTACCATCATTTGAAGATTTTAACAGTTTTTCTTGAAAAAACTATGTTAAATATCATTTTTTCACATTTAATGTTATTATAAATATTAAAGAATATTTTATTCTCTATACGATTTGACTGCATTTTATTCTTAATATTAAATGGATATAGAGTTAAAAAATTATAAAGAAATTAAATTTCATAAAGTAGCTACAGCTATGAAAACAGCTACTATTTTAAGAAAATTCTGATTGAAAGATGTCAGTGTCAAGTGAAATTGACATAGTGTGTGTCTTATAATTTTACTGGAAATATAGGATCTTTTGCTTTCTGTATGCGGAATTTGTATAAAATACATACAACTGCTTTAAGGTAATGTATAAGAAATAATAATAATAAATCTTTTATTTCTGCAGATACATTACATTGTATATAGAAAACGTCACAAAATAATAATTTAAGACATAAATTTTCTGTATGAAATTTACATAAAATACATGCATCTGCCGGACTGCCGGAAGGTAATGTACAAGAAATAGAATATTTAGCAAGGAACTTTCCGTATGAAATTTGTACAAAATACATAGAACTGACGGAAGGTAATGTGCTGGCCACATCAGATTTTTTTAAATATAATAAAATGGAGTAATTAGATTTTTTGAAAACTTAATAATTCTCGAGATATAACACAAACTTATGATTTTTTAAAGGGGACCCTATGTTGAAAATAGTCTCGTCTTTTTGCTTATTTTATAAGCTTTTCAATGATATATAACAAGCCTACATTCTTTTGTTTTAAACATTAATAATAGACGAATTATTAATTTATTGAGGTGAAAATATTGGAAATTATTAAAAAACAAATGAAAAAAATTATTACAAATCATCATTTGTTTATTTTGATTTAATATCAATTAATCATGTTCTCAAAATTATTCTTAACCAATTATTTCGGGAAAGTTAAATTACTAGTTACCGACGTTACAGTTGGCTTTGACACAATCCGAGAAAGATGGTTTAATACGCTTTTGAAGTAAATAAATTGAAAAAATGAGTAAAACTGAAACAAATATTATTATAAATATGCAAATGATGATCTGTAATAGATTTTTTCATTTGTTTCTTAATAATTTTAAATTTTTTCACCTCAATAAATTAATAATTATTTTTTATTCAAGTTTAAAACAAAAGAATGTAGACTTGTTATATATCATTGAAAAGCTTATAAAATAAGCAGAAAAACGAGACTATTTTCAACATAGGTTCCCATTTAAAAAAATCATAAGTTTGTGTTATATTTTGAGAATCATTAAGTTTTCAAAAAATCTAATTACGCCATTTTATTCTATTTAAAAAACGGTAAAATTTTCGTAAAAACATTTTTTCTCTAACTTTTATAATAAATAAGATATGAGATATTTTCCAAATGAGCGAAAAACGAGTTTTTGCCTGTAGCTCAAAAACAAAAGAAGATCGAAATGTCCTGTGGTGACTATTAAATATTTCTGGAAAAGTTGACCCTGGAATGTGCAAACGGTTTTGCTCTATCATTAGTATTACCCGAGATAAATTAAGTAAAATTAGTGTGACTTCTGTTGTTGCAGATTAGATGACAAATAACATATGTTAGGGTTGTAAGATGTTACTTTTAGCAGAATGCATGCTGAACTGGAGTCTTCTGTCAAACGGTTTCTAACCAAGTCTTTAATGTTATTCATCTCTGAAAATAATGACTCGCAGGCATAGGTTGATGAAAATATTGTTAAAATAGCATGAGCCAGTTTCTTCAAACAATTAAATGTGTCTGGTAACGCATTCCATGTTTCCAAAATTTTGTTATTAGCATTTTCACTTATATTACTTGTCAATCTTTCTGTTTCAATTAATTCTAACTCTTGTTTCAATACATTTTTGAATCCATATTGAACTAGACTGGAAATCAATCAGCTGCATTTCGAATTCTTCGATTTCCAACCAATCGAATTGGGACAAATTCAGTTTATCAAATGACGTCACATCAGGGTACTTAATAAACTTTAGTATTTCCGATAATTCTTTGATCTGAGACAATCTCGCTGAAAATTCCTTGATTGAAGAATCAATCACAGAAATAAATTCTTCAGTAACTTGGTCTTCGTCTGGTTTCTCATGTATTTCTAAATCGTTGATATATTTTTTCAAATCGCAGCCCGCGCACCGCACCCGAACATTCCGTAGCGTAGGGATCACTCGCGTTCGCTCGACATATAATACCTACTTCACACTTTTTTTTGTAGTGCATCATAATGAATTTTGTGATCAGTGACGTGCCCAAAATATTGTGTCGCGTGCCATTCGTTCGCCATCCCTGCCCTAGCCTATGCACCCTTTACCTCTAAGACAATCCTGACCTGAAGATAGCGCTTTGTTTTAGAGAGTCGAGATTAGTTCGTCGCGTCGTGAAGACGTTGTTGTTTTGGACATGTAGTGTGTTTTAATTTTGAGGCGCGCGCTAAACGTCCGCCCGCTGGATTACGGAGTGTAACATGTTAGTAATTGCTTAGTTGTGTTAGTTATGTTTAGTTAATAATAATTATAATCATGTAAATAAAATAGTTAGTTAGTAGTTTAGTCAGCAATTATCAATTAATGTCCAAGTCCGTAAATTCTAAGTATTCATAAAGTGTAAGTAAATGTGTGTGTGTTCTTCCATTATCACCAGTCAGTAAGAATAAAGTGTGCCATCGTTGGAGTAAACAGTATGCAGTAGTAGTATCATCATCATCTTAGAAGGCCCCTTCGTGTTACAGAGTCCACTGTAAGTTGTAATGGTATATTTATCTATTTAGGGCTTGTATAAAGCTGTCGCCGTTTACCCTCCAACCGGACTCACCGAACCATAGTGTTTTACCACTGCCGGTTTGTTTTCAGTCATTGTTACATTTATCTAAGATATAGTGGCCAGCTTATATCATTTGAGTGTGACAAATACAAGTAGCTGTATTTATTTTTTACGACAAATCACATATTGTCGGTCGACGAAAATCGATCGCACGGAATATGGTTTGTGTGACGTCACTGCGAGCTATGAGATGGGCGCTTATTCGCTCGGCCCAAGCCGACATTGGTATATTTATTCCATTCATAATTCGTTTTTTATTTATTTTATGTATTCATGTGACCTCGATTTGACGAATAAGAGTGAGGAGCCGCCTCCGTCAAAGTCCTGAACGGTCTAAAACATTGCCCGCTCCACAGAATATATACATGACTAACGTCAACAGAAGAGACACTGTTGTATGTATGCTGTCCGTGTGCTTATGGCTATGTGTGCGTGAACTTGGACTAGGGAGGGGTAACGTAAGGAGATTGAGCGTACTCCAGTACGCTAGGTTTTGCCAGTGACAGAGTGACGGCGTTTGTGTGTAGGGCGGTTCAGCGCAAGAATATTACGACTACCACACTGGACTACTAGACATAATGTCGGGTGGTATAATATATTGTTGTGTAAAAGGCTGTCCAAATTATAACTATTTGAAAATAATCCTAACTAAATCGGCGTTAAATTATATAATAAGTTAGATAGTAGATTTAATAATATTACTAGTGTTAAGGAATTAAAATTAAATTGAAACTTTATTTGATAGAAAAATATTATTATAGTGTACAGGAGTATTTAAATAGGTAAAATATGTCTTAATCTTCTTTCATTTTGTATGTAAATTTTTTCTGACTATGTCATGTATTTGATCTTCGAATGAATAAAATATTGTTATTAATAAAGATAATAAAAAAATTGTAAAAAGCTTTTTTAGATTACCGATTGACCCAGAAAAATATTATATTTATTTTATTTTACATTTCTATCGACCGCCTCAGTATATTATGGTTACACTAAAATTTATATGTAATTTTTAAGGAGTTTTATTAATTTAGAACAATTATATTTTTATTGATATCAAAATAAATAATCTTTCCTCTTAGATACCTAAGCAGATATCTTACGCACGCCTATGCTAGCGCGTAAAGCGAGCCTGTTGAAGGTCACCAAATTCAAATACACACGTATAGGGTAGTGTCGTACCAGTGCCCGCTCTGTACCGGACGGCGGAATGGCTATACGCAACCGGGAATTACAGTATGCTTCTTCATGGACGTCCAATATATAAAATATTGGGCAAATTAATAAGAAGACATATGAATATTGTTGAAAAATTATTTAATTTAACTGAAATAATTTTTTAAGTGTATGTACTTACCCGATCCTACAGGATGAATACGTCCACAAGCGGCTCCAAGATTTCTATTCTTTTTCATTAAATCTATCAACAATTGTACAGCGTTGGGATGGAAATCAATATCTCCGTCAAGAGTCAGCAGGTAAGTATTTTCCGCGATGACAGCTTTTCTATCAACAGGAATTGGCAGCTCCATTAGACGATGTCCGAGCAAATAGTACATGTACATCACTTGAGACCAACGTTTTCTGTGCCGGATTTTAGATTTGTCTTTCAAGTGAGCAATCATCTTGGTCTTTCCTGGCAATATCCATTCTAAGCGACCTCCGTAAGGAGCTGGGAATTTCTTTGGAGCCCGAATATGAATATGAGTTTGATGGACTTCTGTTGCAGCTTCGTCCATGGTCGTCAGGAGAAGTTTTACGAATCTATTAACTTGATTATCGTCATCACTATGATCGGAGATTTCAAAAGCGTCGTCGAAGAAAATATGAGCTATAAAGAAAATATATTAGTGTTAAGTTACAAATAAATAAGGATGTGTCTACTGCACTGTCCAGAAATGGACATAGACTTGAATAAGCAGTTTTATATTTGGTGTCCCAGACTCGCGAAACCACTAATTTGATTGTTTCAAATAGGAATAAAATATTTACTAGGGTTACAGGGTCCAACAGAATTAATTTTTGTCCAACATTAAATTTCAACCCCTCTTTCATCCCAGTTAAAACCACGGTTAATGTAGTTCTTGCCGTCCCTGAAAAGTTAGGGATGCTATATTAAGCATCGATGGGAGCCAACACGGAGCGAAACCGAGTGATTGGCTTCCGGCTGATCTCCAGTGAAACTGATAATTCGTAATTGGTAAATATTGGTTTTTAGGTTCTGGAGGTTGATTCCGTATTTTGCGTGACCCCTGACAACACCAATACACACAGATTTGTTACAAGTACTGCAAACCATCTATCGGACAAATGAAGAACTACTGGGTTTGACGTCACTTGTTGCAAGACACGCAAATTTAGAAGCGTGATCTCGGTAGGATTGTTTCTCATGTACAACACTATCATTCTCTTTCTATACAATGTTTGTCATATCTTCACTGACAGTTTGACGTTTGTAAGAAGTTCGATTATATTGTTAAATATATTATTATACATATACCAAGCAGTAGAGTCCGTTCGCTGTAAGAATATGCCCAGGACGTCATCGTTCGTGTGCGTGAGAATATTTTAGTCACGCCCATCAACAAACAGTGGCGTGGCTAATAGAATAGACTTAAGGCTGGTTTATAACGGATGTAACCGGTGATTTATTCTGTAATCTTAAAAGTTAAACTATAGGCATTTCCATGTTTCGGTTCATAATGACACGGAATATGATCTTAACTTATGCTATAACCGTAGTGTTCACCAAATTCTAAGTTCTGCATCATACGTCCTATTCCCAACCAGTAGGAAGCGAGTATTTTATCACGTGTATGCGTTTCAAAGCTAGCATTTTTTTGTGTTTCAGCAGACTTACTTGACATTTCGTGGAGTTTGTGTTACGAAGTCTTTATTTCTTTTTAAATAAAATTATTTAAAACATTGCAGACCCAATTAAAAAATCATTTTCCGAATCCATTTCTGACAGATAGAAGTAAGGTTATATTCGTGATTTTACGTATGATTACGATCCAATCAATGTAAAATAACATCAGACGTCCTACATCATAAGTTTACATCCATTATAAACAAGCCTTTAGCGTCCCGTTGTTATGCAAAGTTGCTCGTTGCTAAGGGGAGACGCTAACTCTGATTACTGCGCAGCCACACGGTAATGGCGTATTCATAACGTGCCTGGCATATTCTTACAGCGATCGGACTCTAAACTCTAAGTACATGCATTTTATTATATATTTAATTATTTAAATAACAGAAAAATAATATAATTGTATTATTTTGAAATTAATATGTTTAAAAAATTTGGATTATAATTATGTATGAATGGACTTTTTCATTTTAACGACTATCTCTTTCTATCACTGCAAATAGTAAGAAAATGGCGCGAACAACTGCCAGTTGGGCTGTCAAACGAAATGTCAAAAACATTGCAGTTATTAAAATACCTGTATTCTGTATTCTCGGTGAAAATGTGCATCGCTAGACATTTTAACTTCAATAAAAGCTTTTGTAACTACGTCTAATTTTTTTAGAAACAAACGCCATGCATCTCAGTTTTTCTTACTATGGGCAGATCTCCATTGCGCATATCTTCTATCTCTTTAAATTGAAAAGGTCTATTGGTAATTTTCAACACAAAACCTTTAAAACAACCTACCCACACTAAACTTTCTGTGAAAACCTAAGTCATAGAATTCCCTATAAAACTCACTTGAAAGAGAACAGTGACGTCATACTTTGAGCTAACGCAAATGGGGTCTTGCACTCTGATTTTTTTATTATTTTAAATGAAAGTTCTTCTAATTTTGAAGCAATTCGTAGTATTAAAAAGTCTTAATTGTTTTTAGTTTAACTGCATTTGATTTTTATTGTCAACATGACGTCACGGCGACACCTATAGCTACTAGATTAAGTTACAGCTGACTCGACCGCCATTATGGAGCCACTTCAATCTTTCAATATCAGTGTTACAGTATTATTAATCATAGAAATTATTTAAAAAGACGGGTTGTTCTGCTTCAAATTGTGCAAATCATTTGAGAAATGGTTATGATTTTTACAGGTACTTATGCAATACAAATATTTTTCTCTAACCTCAAAAATCTTAACAAACTGTATTTTTTCTTGTTTTATTATTTTAAATAAATATAATATGGCAAATAGTTATATATAATTATGAAAAATAGTTACTACATAAACTTGTAAAAAAATATTTGTATTTCATAATTTACTGCGTTCATTTTGGCTCCAGTATGGTGGACGAGTCAGCTATGTATTATCTAATAGCTGTAGCGACACCTATAGCTACTCGATAAATTAGCGACACCTATCATCTATTGGTATATCTTTCTCTGGCATAAGCTCTATAGTAGGCAGCGAGAGAAAGGTAGCACTAATGTGACGTCACAGTGACAATAAACCTCAAATATCTCGCAAAGTAATTATTAAAAAAATGTTTTTTTTTTCATCTTAATCGCTTTTTATTGAGTAATACTTTAAGTATGAAGTGTGCAGGACCACATTCAGTCACGAAAAGAGTAACGCAAGATACAAAATTAACCTCCTGTTCGAGAAGTGGCCGTTAGATTCCATCTGGTACATTTCTGCGCATGTGCGACAGTTCACCAATTTTTTTTCGGTTCTGTCTGGACAGTGCAGTAGACTGCTAAAAATAATATAAAATTTACTTTCAAGTTCGTAATAATCAGGATCAACAACTCGAAGGTACTTTTGAGCGACACGCCTGGCGCACTGATCTTCATCCATTCTCATGATAGATTTCAAGAACTCCATCATTTCATCTTTAGTTTCGTGCCACATAGTAGCGCATACATATATCCTAGTAATAGAATCGGAACTCTTTACGTTGCTCTTTGGACCCGATCCGGAAGTAACATTAGAAATAGTTTCATAGTTATCATCATCTTTCTCTTTTTGAATTTCATCTAAATCTTCAGGTTTCACATCTGCTTGGTCATCCACTCTTCGATTCAAACCCATTGATTGGTCAATTAGGAAAGCATTGTACATTGGAGTAACATATAACTTTTCCGTTGCTGCCAAACGTTCGCATTTGGGAGTCCAAATGTGTAAAGTGATCCAAGTTTGAGAGAGAAGCCAAAGTAACCAGATCCAAGCATGTTGTTTAGATATAAAATCATTTAAAAAGTAAAATGGAGGACTTTCAAAGAAAAGATAGGCCGGGAAAGTATCATGAAAATAACAAGCATTTTCATTTCGGAGACCACAAACAGAAATAAGAAGAGAAATAGAAACAGGAATAGTTAAATTTACAGGGAACGCATAACTGAAGCCTTGAATCATAATTTTGCATGCGAATTTGCCGAAAATGTACACTAAGTAAGTAGCAAAAATGTTGATAAGGAACACATAGATTGGTGTCATTTCATATGATGGGTAACTAATTTCGTCTCCAGTTCGGATAATTTCAGTAATATCTGGAAGAGATGTTCCTCCCAGAACTGGTTTAATCTGAAATTAATAATACTACATTAAGGTACAAGTTTCATTAGACATGATTTTAGCGCACGCTTTCTTGTTAGAAACAAGCGACTTGCCCCGAGTTTTCTAAGGTGACAAGTGCGCTGAAATCTTATGAAACGTGTATTTATACTATTTTTTCTATTTTGGTCCGTTTGTCAAAAATATTTACAAATATACTTTATTTCATTTTGAGGAATTTCTATTTTGGTTGCTTACTATGTACTTTAAAAAACTCATTTGGATGTCATAAAGAAGTAGATACTTTATGACATCCTAATTAGTTTCATAAAAGTACACATTAAAGAACCAAAATAGAAAATAGTACATTAAAACACAAGTTTCATAACACATGATTTTAACGAGTTTTCTAAGAGACAAGTGCGCTAAAATGTCTTATTAAACGTGTATTTTATACTATTTTGGTTCTTTTGCCAAAAAATATTTTTAAAAATTCGTTATTTCATTTTTTAATATATGTATATTGATTAGGAATATTTAATTTATTATTTGATTATTGGTAACAGTGACTTCTAGAAATAATAGTTACTTTTTGCACGATTAGTTTTTTTAAATGTTTACCGATAGTGTTTCCAAGTAGGCTATATTTATAAATTACTGATCGGTAAATGATGTGAATTACACCGTTTAAGAGACGAAACGGTAAGTAAATAATAACAAAGATCAAAGCCTACTTTAAAAGTGACAACAAAATTTTTTTAATATGTCAAATAAGTTTCAATTATTTAAAAAAAAATGTTATAAGCATCATAATCGTTAAGCAACTATTGATCGCTTTGCTGAGTCCCCAATTTTGTCTAATATCGGTAAACGGTCCTTACCGTCCTTAATACTTAATATACTATAAAATGAGAATAGGGGATTCCACATTTTTTTTATATATATGATTTCATCAGAAAGTATAAGTAAAACTAAGACTATTGGTGAAAATCCGGTGAAAAAAATCCTATTAATAAGCGAGTTATGGTCCCCCGAAATTTGAAAATATAGATGTGACGTCACGAATATAAGTTTTTATATAAAACTGTTTTCTTCGTGGATCTAAAATATTCTTGAAATGTATGCTATTTTTAAATTATATTTATAAAAAACAAATTAATATTGTAACACTGTACAAGTCTACATGCTTTATAATTGCAAGTGTATCAAAATTATTAAGTTTAATGCAAGAAATTTCTATTCAAATAAAAACTGTTTGAGAATTGCAATACTGGACTGGTAGCCACGTGTTCGCTATTTGAATTTGTCTACTTCCATTGGTAGTAGACTCCGCCCCCCTAACTAAGTCACCAATCAAAATAATATATATATATATATAGATTTCATATGAGTGACGAGCTGCTAAAACAAAAAACCCCTTATTTCCGAAGTATTTCAATTTTATCTTTTTATTTATTTATGAATATTCGTTATTAAGCATCTACTTTCACTATTTTTTTGCTAATTTCTCTTAATTCGATTGAGCTGTAATCCCCTATTGTCTAGAAATGTAGTTACCAACCTAACAGGAATTAGGTCAGAGTTCTTTTAAGAAGTAATTTATGACATCCAAATTAGTTTCATAAAGTACATATTAAACAATCAAAATAGAAAAAAAATACATCTAATGTTTCTTTAACGTTAAGTACGGTAACTTACTTCTTCAATAGTGATGGCATGAGATTTGAACGCATTTCCGAATTCAGTGAAGAAGTGACTAACTTCTCCTTCACGCAACCAAATGGTAATAATGGTTGCGATGAAAAATACGATTATTTTCCAAATAGAAATGAAAGAATACATAAAATATCTAGTTTGGTTTAGTTCATGTTTCATTTTTCCAAGTACTTTAATGAATGGAATTGGAGATTGGCGGTTGACATAATTTTCCCACCATCCACATGAGATCAAAAATATCGATACTGGTGTCAACCAAAGGAAAGGCGTTTCTCCTCCTCCGACAAGAGGCCACGCTACGAACCCAGTTGCTTGAGCTGCTATTGCCACCAGATCGACGATAACTTTTATAAAACGTTGTGAATCTTGGTCGCTTCGAGATAAAAGACCTGTAAAATAATTTTAATATAAGATACTGTTTGAAAGAAGTGATTTAGTGATTGAGTACATGTAGTGGATGAAATGAAACCTTTAATCCTGTATAGATGATTGAGTATATATTTTATTGCCGGGCACAGAATATTAAAAATACAGAAAATTTATAATTAAATACCATTACCTACCTACCTACCCCATAATATTATTTGTTGCAAGTATTTGCAACGGGAACAGCTAGCTGGTCATAAAAACAGTCAAAGTGGTTTAGAAAGAATGTTCAACAAAATTTATAATAAAATGGGAAATTAGTTTTTAGCTAGCATTGTTTCCCAAAAGTGTTAAAATCCTCCACCTTTGTTACCAAATTATTGAATTTACATATTTACATCTACACCTTCTTCATTTGAATTTCAGAAATGGTCATTTTTATTTCAGAAAGCGTCAATAGAGGGTTATGATTTTGACGTCACACGCAAGAAAGAATGCGACGATGTAGAAGTTGAGATGGAAGATCGAATTACAAACAAACCACGCCATTTTTAAAGTTCTGTCTTCTGTCACTTGTGTTTTAACACTTGAGATTTACATGTGATTCAATGTCTTCGGATGGCTGTGGAAACTTAAAGAATTTCACATTTGTCATGTATTCTTTATAATTATAGCGGGAATCACTGTTGCAAAGACCATACACTCGCTTGATACTTGGCACCATCTTGCAACTGTCACCATGACAGCGATTTGTTTGTAATCTAGCAACGGAGTGAAATGAGTCACAAGTGTAGTACAAGGAAAATACCAATAGATGGCAGCCCGAAAATATACCTTTGTATAACCCTCCATTGTAATTCAGAATAGTCAAGTCAATTTCAAAAAGCCTCATTTGTACTTCAGAATAGTCAATTTAATTTCAGAAAGCGTCAAATGTAATTCAGAGTCGTCAATTCAATTTCAGAAAGTGTCAAAAATAATTCAGAATAGTTGACAATTTTTCTGAAGCTGTGGAGGTTAATTTGTAGGAATAATTCTTGGATTAAAGCTTTTAAGTAGTTTTTAATCCTTTTTTATTAGATTAAGGTTTGACAACGTTTCGGCCTTGATGAAGGCCATTTTCAAGTCTGTATTACAATATATATGCATTCTGAATTACATTGATGCTTTCTGAAATTAAATTGACTATTCTGAATTACAAATATCGCTTACAATTACAATTTGACAAGTTCTCAAATTAAATTGTTTATTCTTAATTACAAATGACGCTTTCTGAATTACATGAGGAAATGGTGTAGTTTGAAATATTGAGTAAACGATGTTTAAGATATGCGGTGTGGACGCAGCTTTACTTTTCAAATGTTTTGATTAGTGTGCTGTTTATTTTAACGAATTATTCTCTAATACAGGTGCGCGCCGTACCATTGTGTCGCCCGTGTGCCAATGTTCATCTTGACGCCCCCCCCCCCCCAAATTCAACAGTTATTAAAAAAATAAGCAACGCCATTCGAAAGAACATAAAAAAGCGGCATAAAAAGGTACAAACTAAAATGTAGTACTATTTCATATTTGGTAAGTATGTATTCACAAAAAAAACTACAAAATTTACATTCTTGCCTATATCTAGTGATCTACGGTATTTTTTTTCTCAAGTAACGACACCACAAAATGGTCTTCTAATGGAGTAACAATTATGTGAACACGTTAACTTGGACAGCCTGTGTACTTTTTCATAGTTATCATATGTTTTAAATAAACCACAATAATTGTTTTTACCCTATAAAATTAAGAATTCTTGCATTTTCTGCTTGAAACATAGATATATCGTTGGAAAGTTAAAATAAACTCTTTTTCAATGGTATAATTTTGCGACTATGGAAATTATAAATTGGACCCCATTACATGAAATCTAATAGTGATAAAAATCTGAGCATCGTCGTTTGAAGGAAAATAAAAAAGGGTCCTTAAAGACATGCAAACCAAAATTCCATATAATTTCATATTTGGAAGTTATTTGTGAATATAAAAGGAAGTGTACCAAACGCGGGACCGTATTTAAAAAATTAAGATCTCAAATTGACATGGTTTTCACAATTTCTTTAAATATACCCCAACATTACCCAACCTAACGTCCAAACTCAGGCTTGGAAAACGCGGGTCAAGTATTATGCGTTAGATGAGGTTATTGTTGTTCTCTTTAGAGTAATATAAAAGCAACCTTAGTAAGCTATTCAACAACGGTCCCGCGTTCGTGCCGGGATTTGAATTTTTAACAACGGTTCCGAATGTTAAGACATGTCTCTTCGATGTTTCAAGTACTAAACGAGGGACTAAATCACGCCATTTGGAGTTTTGTACAGTAACTATTTGTATATGCATTTTTCGGAAAAAACAAAAACATCTTTAAAATGTTTACTAATGGGGCAATTTTGCCCTCATTTAATCGACTTCATATCTCTTATAGTTTACGAGATCCCAATGTGAGCCTCGAAAAACGGGCATATTAAATTAAAAAACTTAAGTCTTATTACAATTTTGCTCGCCGTGTCGCCCCTAACCAAGGGTCGCCCGTGTGCGACGCACACATCGCACCCTGTGACGGAGCGCCCCTGCTCTAATATACAATTTTATTATTTTATTTAATGAGTAATACAATTAAATAGCTCAATATTTTCGTGTTAGTTAGTATTCTGTATATTCTTTTATAATCTACTTGTTAATAAACTTTCTGTGAGCGACAAGTCTGTTCAAATTCAAACCAATGAAAATGACTGCATTCTGCAGTTTCGTTTGTCGTTAATGTTGTGTTGAAGTGTTTTTCTTTGAAAAATGTTAATATAAAACGGATTATTCATACATTTAAGTGGTAAAAAATGTGTATGTTAAAGTTACCGATTGAACACAATACTAGTGCTAGTGCTGTGTATTGTAATGAACATTTTTAAAGATATTTGTAAAAATTATTGTGCAATATGGACTTTTGTCCGTGTATAAAATAAAATAAAAAATATTCCAAGAATGTTGCAGATTTGGAGAAGGATTTTGAAGTTCAGGTATACATTTTAAAGAAAAATAAATGTAACAATGTATTATTATAAAATGTAATAGTGAAACATTTATGTTATTAATGCGATTACTAAGTTATTGTTGTTCATTTTATGTTATGCTTTTCGAATTAAATTTACTAATATTTGTTTTTTGTTTGTAGGTTCCAAAGACAACCAAGTCAACAATAAAGGTAGGAAACTTTAACTTCAAAATATAAAAATATCAGTGAATATTTTAACTTCTTTCTATGTTTATTTTAAAAGTTTAAATTATACCGTTATAAAAATACCGGGTGGTGGCGGTTAGTGGTGAACATATAATAGGAATTTAAGAAACAAGAGCCTAGCTATCACGGCGATATGGCCCCTGAAGATACAAGATGTCTTCCGAGTGGTAAATTAGAATCATTTATTAAAACGACCCGGGTTTCGCGGGCGCTTTGAACATATTATATCGCGTGCTACTTAGGGGCTCTGCCGCCGTGATGTCTAGACTCTTCTATTTAAGAAAATATTTTTTTTTTGCAATTTCCTAGACTCCTGTTCATTTCACGGCAAAAACTGTAGAATGCAAAGTTGTTCAGAATTTAAAGTTGCATACAACACTGTTTTTACATTTTTTTATTATGTTTCTATATACGTTTAGAGAACCAATATCTGTAACAGTTACCACTGACTCTCCAACCTGCGCAGGTTGTTTAATTCAAACTCATAAACATTGTTTAAAATAGATAAAAAAAAATATTATGCAACTCATTTAAATTTTTGACTAAATGTGTATAGACCATATTATTTATTATGAAATCTAATTTCGATTAGTATTAGGTCCTACAAAAGAGTTATATAATTATCGATATAACTATTTTGCAAGTACTTACTTGGGTAAAAATCAGTTGACATAAAATGTTCTGAACAAAACATTCATACTTCTTTAGTGAAATTTCTTTCCCATTTTTAATGCAATATGCCACTTTTTATTTAATATTTTATTTTTTTGGAAAATAATGAAGGAATATTTTTTCCTACAGAACAATACCATTTAGAATTACTTGGTCATTTTATATAAAATACATCCAACTATTAACATTATCACTGTATACATGGCGACTGGAATATTTTCAAATTTTGCCACCAGAGGTCAGACACTTTGCTGGCTCATCCGAATTGTTTTTACTGTAAATTACTATGGTATTTTTTTTAGAGTAGACAATAGGTACGTTCTATTGGTGTCAGAAATATTCCTACTAGAATAAGAATATTCTTAAACCAATAGAACTCTCAGTAGCATATAACTGTGAAGTAAAAAATAAATACGATAGAACAGTGGCAGTGGTTATGTGTTATTGTTAGTTAACAACTAAAGATAACTTTGTATATTCATTTTGGATCTTTAAAATGTTGTTATGCAAATATTACAGAAATTATAATTATACAAAAATATATTACATAATAAAAATGTAAAGGAGGTATTTTTGTTGAGCACAGTCTAACCTGAATGTAACAGACAGGTACGTGCGACAGTCGACTAGTAAAATTTTGAATTTATTTCCACTCTTTCAGCTCAGAAGTTGGAATGATTCGTAGGAATATTCAGATTTTTTAGACGCAAAAGAACGATCATTGAGGTTTACTAGAAGAAGGAGGAAGATTTCTGACACCGATAGAACGTACCTATTTATTTAATAAAACCTAACACCCTTAAAACTTAAATTCGTTTATTGTTATTTTTTTAAATTGTTGGTAAAACTAAATATTATGTGATCCATTTTACATTAAAATAATAAAATATTTTTGAAAACAAATCTTGCTGTGTCATTAGAACGGTAAAATGTCCGTAATATTATAATAAAAATTGGCGATAATTTATGATAGTTATTATTTATCATAAATTAACTAAATAAATTGAAATTAACACAAATTACCAACAATGTGTAATAAATTGTATTGATATTTATTTATATGTTGATGAGACTGAGGGTGTACCTACGCTTGCGCAGAGGTTTTCGAGTGGAATGAGTAGAAGATCTGTTATGAATGAAATTATGAATGTGGAAGAGGCAAAAGTAATGTGTTTGGATAGAAATAAGGGACGAAGGACGATTATATAAGAATAAGTAATAATATCTTACCCATAACAGCAGGAACGAAGCAAACACAGTTGGTAATCATCGCTCCCTTGACTACATCAAGATCAGGCAGTACAGAGTAGACAAAGAGCGACATACCAACAGTATGAGCGGTTTCTGCCAGGAAAACAATGAGGAAATGACTGAACGGTGGTACTTTCCATGACTTGAAGTAGCAGATACGGATGGAACGGATAAACGTTCCAATCTCTGGGACACAGAAGGCGAATAATAGGCACCACATCCACGCTACTCGTTCTTCTGTTGGCAGTTTCACTACGAATTGTTTATCTCGACCTAAAAGAGAAAATAATCAATATTTTATCATCAGCGTTTGTAAGGTTATGTTATTAATAACAATTCGACCGGTTAGAGTTCCTATTCCGTCATTCCGCGAATCATTTTGCAGTATGATGGCAAACGGAATATTCTGAATGTTTCAGAATTACTTACATATATAAATAAGACGTATAATTGGCTATGTGGCATTGATAAAATTTAAAGAAAACATTAATATATTATTACTTTAATATTAAAAATTAATAGAATGCGAGAGAAATGGCATTAAAAATTCTGTGACGTCATTTGTTCTAAGTAATACCTAGAAGCAATGAGAGTGAAAATTTTGTACCTATCTCTTTCGCTCTTATTGCTTGTATCTTTTCGCAGCGGTCACTTCATTACAAGTGTTAATGTTTCTCTCGAGTATTATTCATATTTAACATATTTTAAAAATTGCGGCTATTTTATTTATATTAATAATTAGATGGGTAATAAAAATGGTAACATACCCTATATTGGGTACGCTTTTGTAGCTGTTTTTGTTTGTATATTTGATATAGCATTTTTATAAGTATCTAATATTTAAAATTAAAACAAAACAATTTTAGATCCAAAGATCGTAACAAGTAAATATTTGTACTAGGTACATTTAAATAACGTTGCAATTGCGTTTACCGAGGCATTTACTGATTATTATTTATTTGAATAAATTTACCTAATCCTCATAATCTACAATATGTTTTTGTTTAGTACTAAAATAAGGACTTCTTCTATAATATATAAAAATTTATCATACCGAAAAATTTAAATACAGTGTAATCCGCTTATAACGACAATTTGGTTATAATGACGTAATTGTAAGCAATTGTTTTGAAAAAATTCTGATTTAACGACTTCTTTCATAACGAGGAATCCGGATATAACGACGGATATTTGTCGATCAATATTTTTTCCGTCGGTTATAAAGACAGGCATACGCGCCTGTACTAATAAAGAACGGGGAATCACCGGTCTCTGTTTACATATTTGTGTGTATGTATGAGATTTAAGGGAGAGTAATGCACAGGTGAAAAACTATCCAAGGAAAGGATTACAGTGATGGTAACAGCAAACATGACAATATAGATACGCAGCTGTTAAGACAGTATTTCAAAACTTGATTATAAAATCGAGCGCATTTATTATGAACATAAATGCACAAAAACAAAGCAAAATAATAGATTATTATTATTATTGTTATTATTATTACGACATCCGGCTTAACGACGAGATTTTTGTCGTCCCTTCGATGTCGTTATAACCGGATTTGATCGGTTTGGAATATTACAAATTTGAATGTATTCGAACGGTATGTACATTGAAATTAATTGCAAATAATGATTGAATAATAACTGATACTGACCTAATTCATGATTACAGTAACTTAATTCGTGTTTGGGGTTGATTTGTGACGTCATAAAGAGCAGTGTGCCCTTCGAGATAACCCCAGCGCTTAGGACTATGACGAAGGTTAAGAGGTAGGCTGCGGCTTTCAGGATTTTTACAGTCAGCTCCAGACACTCTTGGTTGGCCATGGAGCCCGATTCCTCCTTGATGGGAGGGTCTCGGAACACGTCCCATCCTTTGGTTTCATGGACAGTTCTTTGACTGCAATAAAAATATTTTAAATAAATTTCAAGATTAATATTTATTCATTATTGGTGACACTACAGCTAAGGTAGCCTAGTAGTGATTCTACTACTACCGTGACACAATACACAATCAGGTTTGGAAACAGTAATAAATGTGACAGTTTTTCTTCTATTCGTTAATTCCACAAGCCATAGGAAGCACACAAACATTAATAACCTAACATCAGTCAATATATACAAGGGCGATTCAAAAACCAACAGCTTATTGATAATATTTTTGACATGGCGTGCGTAAGCGGAAGGGTATCTTATACAGGGTGGTGGCGGTTAGGGGTGAACATAGAGATTTAACATGGGATTTTAGTTTTTTGCAATTTCCTGCTCTCCTGTTTATTTTACGGTAAAAACTGTAGAGTACAAAATTGTTCAGAATTAAAAATTGCATACAAAAATGAATGTACATTTATTATTATGTTTTTGGTTTCTTCTCAATTTTAAAAAGAAATTTCAAAATTTCTGTTATTTTGTGGCAATAGCCAAGGAATTTATTTTTTTCTGGTTGTCAAAAATTATTAAACGTCAACCATGCGTTAATATAACTTAAAAATTAAATAAAAACAAACAACTTTTAATTTTAATACGCATTGTTTATTAGGTATACCATTTAATAATAAACCAATTACAAATTTATCAACAGTTTCATAAATAGTTAAAAAATTTGAGATCACAACTAATGTAAGGTGAAAGAAATTAACGAAAATAATAATGATAATAGAAAACGTCCTAACAAAGAGAATGAAGACATAATAATTATAACATAATTTTTTGTAACAAAATACAGAAAGGAAATAATTAAGAAATTACAATAAATATTCAAATAAGCCACCATTCTCGGCAAGGCAATAACCAAGTTTATTGTAAAAAAAAGCTCTAACCTTGGCTAATTGCCTTTCAGTGATTTTACTACACTCTTCGAATATAGCTGCTCTTAATAAATCTACATTCCTATATCTTTTGCGATAAATTTTACTTTTTAGATGTCCCCATACAAAGAAATCGCAAGGGGCAAGGTCTGGAGATCTTGCAGGCCAATTTATTTCACCATGTCGGCCAATCCATCGATTAGAAAGGTGAAGTCTAAATACTCTCCGAAAAAACATTCATTATTAAATTAACTTTTTATTAGAGAAAATTTCGAAAATTTGACAGAAATTGAATGACGCATTATGTTTAAACATTTGAGTTATAAGTCATGACTATTGCTACAAATTAACAGAAATTTTGAAATTTCTTTTTAAAATTGTGAAGAAACCAAAAACAATAATAAATGGAAATACATTTTTGTATGCAATTTTTAATTCTGAACAATTTTGTACTGTACAGTTTTTGCCGTAAAATGAACAAGAGAGCAGGAAATTGCAAAAAACTAAAATCCCATGTTAAATCCCTATGTTCACCCCTAACCGCCACCATCCTGTACACAACTTTTTACTAATACATAACAAAATATTAAGTAAAAAACTAAATGTATAATGACTGCGCTTATGATAATTTGTACCGTCTTGAGCAATAATCAAATATTTTGGCAAGAGAGTAAAGTCTCGCAAAATTCATCAAAAATTGCTGCAACAATAAGACTGAGCAGAGATGTTTAACAGAATGAAGTCAGAGAATGGGTGTATTTTTAACTGAAACGTGTTTTTTGACACGAGCGGACCGTGTGTATTAAAAACGAGTATCTAAAAAGTTTATAAATGAATAACATTCTATACTTTTTCTACGACTGCAAATTAAAACAGAAATATAGAAACACATTTTTATGGTTCCTTATTTACATAGAATGACAGCTGCCAGCTACAGCAGTTAACTTCTTCCCGTGCTTAATGAATCACCTATTAGTGATTGCTATCTTCACGCCATGTCCAATACGTTTGATGCCATAGTTTAGTTACGATTAAGATGTTGTTTAGAGCCATGGAAATCACATTTTAAGAACGAGAGTGGATAATGTATCTTATACCATTTGTATCTGTAAATATCGTAAAAGGAGAGTAAAAAACTAAGTAGTATTTTGAGTACCTATGTAAAGTTTTTTTTATGGATTTAAATAAGAACTATATAAGAGTAGTTTATAATAAGTTAAATAAATATTGTTAAAAAAAATGTAAACAATATGTAAAGAAGTTTGTGTTCTAATCGAGAATTGATATCTCTACTATTATATTACCAACTCTACGTATGTGCATTGCAGGCTGCATAATTAAATGTAACAATTTCTTATTGTTATGACAAACACATAATTACAAGGCTGCACTTAGAAAGTGATTATTTTAACATATTTAAGTATAAATAACTGTTTTTATTACATCAGTTAAACAAAGTATATTAAATTTAAATATGTATGTGAGAAATTCCTACACATCGATGCACTATAATAAAAATATAGAAAGTAGAAGAAAAAATTAGAATAAGGAAAAAAATACGTATATCAATATGTAATTATATTTAATAAAACATACATATATTACAATAACTTAAGTATGTCAATACTGTCTATAGACAAAATTTGATAAATGATATGAGATATAAGGAAAATTAATAGTACTTTTATAAATATTAGGTCCAGTTATCCATCTATGGATAAAAATAAGTTAACATGTAGCTACCTTTCCATCTTTGGATAAAGTGATAGTTAACTGTCAGATAAAATAAAAATATCGCATCAAATAATTGACATGAGTATTCGCGATTCAAGTTGAGAAACCTTTATCCGGTGGCTAAATTTTGAACTAAAAATATTGCTAGAATATATTATTTTTTCTCCTTTACAGAATTTTAGAGTTATAAGGTCATTTAAATAATTTAAAACATCCTTAACATACGTTCAATGTTTTTAAACTTCCTTAAAAAGCGTAAAATGTACTATTAGTTACAGATTGACAGATCGTAGTACTTGTGACGTCACAAACAGTCTATATAATAGCGGGAAAACTTAATTTGAATCGCGAATAATTTTATCAATTTACGCTTTGATGCGATATATTCATTTTATCTGGCAATTAAATTAACTGACATTTTATCCCGGGATGTAAAAATGAGGCCTTACTATCCATTTCCGAAATATAGTCAGTCGTGTTTGAAACTCAATAATTTGCTTTAAAAAAAATCAAAAAATATGAAACACATTTTCAGCTATGGAGTATATATTTCTACGTACTTATACTAATTTCCATATTTTTAAATTAATTTATACAAAAAAATCTGATGTGGCCAGCACATTACCTTCCGTCAGTTCGTGCGTCAGTTCTATGTATTTTGTATAAATGTCATACAGAAAGTTCCTTGCAAAAGATCATATTTCTTGTACATTACCTTAAGGCAGTTGTATGTATTTTATACTAATTCTATATAGGAAGTTTCTAACAAGAGATCCTATATTTCCAGTAAAATTATAACATAAACATACTGTCAACTGCACTTGACACTGACACCTTTCAATCAGAATTTTCTTAATGTAGCAGCTGTTTCCAGAGTTATAGCAAAGCTGACTAATATATATGATATTCAATTTCTTTATAATTTTTAACTCTATGTCCATTTAATATGAAGTATAAAATGCATTCAAATCGTATAGAGAATAAATAATTCTTTAATATTTATAATAACATTAAATGTGAAAAAATGATATTTAACATCGTTTTTTCAAGAAAAACTGTTAAAATCTTCAAATGAGAGTACTTCCGGTTGAGCAATTATAACCAAAATCTAATCAGCTCTTCACATGGATGTGACGAAGAGGAATACGAAAGAATTATAATTTTTGGAATTGTAGTATTAGAGTTATCGCATTAGAAAATTTTGTCACACACACACACACACACACACGCACACACACACACATACATACACACACACACACACACACATACAGACATCATCGTAAAAATAGTAAAATCGTATTCTAGGGACCCTAAAACGTGCTTATTCATCAAAAACTCGCCACCGAATTTTTTGACCAAAGACAATACCTTCCTTACCTAAAGGTGACGGAAGGTAAAAAATTAAAACATATAAAAAATGACACCCATTTTTAGCGCGTTTAAAGAAATGCTCAATTTCATTGAGTCCAGTGTCAATAAGTATGAATGGAAAATATTTTATTTTAATATTTTGTAACCATAGGCTTTGTGAATATTTTCAATTTTTTTTTATTTTTTATATTTTGTTTATAACAATTAAAAAATCTGGTGTGGCCAACACAATACCTCCCGCCATTTACCGCCCGAGTCACAAAAAAGATTAAGCTAATCCTTATTTTTGGATTCGAGAATTATACTCTAATTATGGCAGTTTATTTCTCAAAATATAATCTAATCCAAGTAACTACCTTTTTTGATAATAAAATGAAGACTAAATTTTAAATACCGGGATAGAATAGAATTTACACTTATCCAAAAATGAGGATTAGCTTAAACTTTTTTGCGAATTGTTAATTTTTATTAATGTAAATATATACCTACATATTTACTTATGTTGGAAACTGTTTTGAGATCCTTTCCTATTGTTCTATTTATTTTGTTCTTTTTAAAAAGTTACTATTATTAATTTGAAATGATTAGTTCTTTGACAGTGACATTTATCTGTTACATACATTTGAATAACTGCGTAAGAAGTTTTGTTTGTTTAAAGCGTAGGTTCCGGAATTTAAATTATAGATAATTTTATAACTTTATCCATAATATATGCAGAAAAAGTATTAATGCAAATCTGTAAAAAAATTATAATCTTTAATTTTCATAATAACATTAATTTCGAAAAAATAACATTTAAAGGTATTTTTCGATAAAAAACTATTTTGAGCTTCAAGTAGGTAAAGTACCATTTCCTGTTATCCGATTTACACCCAAATCTAATGGGCTCTTTCAATAATAGAACAAGTTCGAAGTACAAGGTTTCAAAATTTTCTGAATAATGGTATTTGAGTTAGAGTAGAGGATTCACACATACACACAGACATCATCGTGACAATGTTAAAATTGAATTCTAGGGACCTTAAAATGTGCTCATTTACCAAAATCTCGATATGCGATTTTTAGCACGATCCCTATACCTCCCTTACCAAGGGTAGCGCGAGGTAAAAAGTAAAAGTGGTGGATTTCATCTTCTATTCATAATTAAGAATTGAAATTTGGCATGTTGATTCAAAATTCAGTTTTTACATAAAATATTAATAAATTTTTATTTGAAATATATTTGTTTAATTTTAATATCCAGTAAATAATTTGAAAAAAAGGCGTAGACTTGACCGAACCCATTACGTCATCATTTATTTATGAAACTATTGTAAACTGGCCGTATCTCAGATGTAGATCTAGTATTGTAATATTTTCAGAAAATGAAAAAAAATATAACAATAAATTAGTTGAGAACCGTAAGGCATACAAGCATAAAAACCCACTCTATGAATTCATTGAACCGAGTCATCCAATTCTATTTTTTGTGTCGCGGGGCGAACAAACGGCCTTAGTGTGGGAGCGACGTCTCCAGGGCGCTGCCCCCTAGCCCGCCGCCTAGCCTGACCCAAGGTCACGTCGCCATGGCTAACTTGACTTGCGGATAGCTATCAAACCATCTCGTAGACGCAACAATGCTTTGTACCAGCACTTTCATACCAAGCTGCAGAAAATGCGATGGCATTTGAATAGACTCTGGTAGCGTACTTGAAATATGAATGCTGTAAACTTTTATAACAAGATGAGAACTAGATACAAAGTTGTATGGCGAAAAGGTACTTGAAAATCTAATATGGTTAGACTTATATAGACTCCCACCTTGCTTGAATACAACTGTTATTATAAATTATAGGAGTACTTATTACTCTTATTTTTTCTGTAATATCAGTGTTTCCAAACCTTTCTAACACGATGTGGAATATGGGTACAGTGGTAGTGATGTGCTACTACAAAATTCCTGCAAGGAATTTTGTTTTTTCCCGGGAAAATTCCCGGAAATTCCTGCAACTACGATTTGTAGGGAAAAATATCTTGACTTTTTTCCCGGATTTTTTTAAAATTTTATTTTGAATAATATTATACATTGGCGCCTGTTATTTTGCTTTGCATGTTTGTGACTTATGTCTGTCTGCTACCTACTCTTACTCCGTCAATAAATATTGTGCTACGAAATATTTGGAATTACTTGATAAATTTTCAAAAAAAAAAATATTCTTGGGAATTGACCCATCACTAACAATGGGGGAGTATCTCAAGGAAGAAGTATATATTGGACGTATTTTTATTCACAATAGGTTGGTAATACATATGTGCGTTTTTAACCTACCAAACAGTTGGGAAGAGATTTATTATTCATTTTACTTTCCAGCTAGCTGGAAGAAAAAAATATCCGGCTAGTTAAATTAAATGCCACTTTCCAACATGTAAAATGTCAGACATGTTGATTGTGACAAGGCGAGGGTAAGCACAATAACAGATAAATAACTTTTTATAAACTCTTCTAAATTATAGTTTCAATATTCATATTTTAACTCTGTTTATCTATTTAAGTCAAAATTCAGTTTAGAAATTCTTATCATAATAGTCACGACATTTATTTGTTGATCTTAACCCCTAAGATAATCCTATCCTGGAGATAGCGTTTTTGTTTTAAGTCAGTCGGCATGAGTTAGCCATGGGATAAACATGGAACAGTCGATATTAGTTAGCCATGGGATAAACATGGGACAGTCGGTATTAGTTAGCCATGGGATAAACATGGGAGAGTCGGTTTTAGATACTCGTGAGAGTGAACATGTAGTGTTTTAGTTTTGGGGCGCGTGTGCAGAACGCCCGCCCGCAAGGTTACAAAATGTAACACGTTAGCTATGTTTAATTAATAATAATGTAATCATTTAGTTTAATTGTAAATAAAGTTTAGTTTTTAAAACAACTAGTATTTGTTCATGTCCGTAGTGTTCATCAGTGTAAAGTGTAAAAAGTTAGTGTCTGTGTGTTCTTCCTTCTCACAAGCAGTGGACGCCAGCCATCAAAGCGTCCACCAGTCAGTAAGTGTATCCTCGTTGCAGTTTGCAGTTATCATCATCAATCGGTAGAATTGCCAGCCAGCTTAGAAGACCCCCCTCGTGTTCCATGATTTTGACTTTTTGACAAGTCAAATTACAAAAAAATATCCAGAATTCAATGATTACTAATTTATTGTGAATAAAATGGTATACATTTTATATACTTTTTCCAACATGTAATAAAATATAAAATCTAACTGATATAGCTTCTTATGATAATAAAAACTAAACATTTGTTTGTAATAGTATTGTTATTAGCAATTTAATGTTTTGGAGAAGGGATATGTGACGTCGGCATGGTAGAATTGTGGAAGAAGACACATAGGCTGCGAGGGAAAGAGATAGTTGTAGATCAGCGTAACGATTATGTTGTGGTAGGTCATAGTAGTATACCGACGGCTGTCTACTATCTCTTTCCCTCCCAGTCTATCGGTTTTCCACCTACCATGTAGACGTCACATATCCCTTTCCCAAATTTAACTATTTTCTGGTATTTTATTTTTTGTCTAGTATCATATACTCGTATGTAAAAATCAACATTTGGTCACATACCCCATTGTATGCAAACAGAGCATTTTTATGTAATTACAAAAAAAAGGTTCTCGGTAAATAGGATATTTATTTTAAATGTGTTACTTATGCTGTCTGTATATTTTCAGTTGCTTCAAGTTGACTACTTGTAGTAATTAAAATCTACCGTACGCATAAGAAATAACTGCATCAAGATTAATCAGAGTACAAAAGCATATAATTTTAATGTTGTTCATTTTAAATGGGTCACTATTCCTATCTCGAGCTACGAAGAATGTTAAATCGCTAATGCCGGGACAAAAGCTCATAAGTCGATTTTTTTCAATAATTATTACGCTTGGGTAAAATTTTAAGTCCCACCTTATATAATTTGTCTGAAAACAAGGCTATGAGTCTTGGACGTTTATAGACATTCGTAAAGACGGTTGTAAGGGTCTAGTAGTACGTTTTAGATACCAAATTTAATCCAAACGCAATAATTGAAAAAATCAACATGTCATTTTGTATATACATATATATATATATATATATATATATATATATATATATATATATATATATATATATATATATATATATAATATAAATGAAATAAGTACATTAAATTTGACCAGTAATATAACTTATCGAGAGCAACAATATTTCTTAATAACTTTTTCTCGAAATCGCATATTTTTTAGCATTTTTACAACCCCGTAAATTGACGAGTCGTTCCACTTATTTTTCTAATAATTTAATGCAGTAGCAACAGCTAAGAAAAATTTTGTTTTAGCAATTGGCAGTCCTGTCATTTGTTGTAATTAAATTTTGAGATTATTAATAAACTTGTTTATAAGGTAAAATTCCGTCAAAATGCTTATGTTTAGGAATAGCGAGTACACACACAATGTAATTACTTGTCTATGGTTTATTTATTTATTCGTACCTGTAGTACATTTTACTTTGTTATTCACATAAAGACACTGCCATGGAGTTGTCAACGCATTTAGATGAAGCGTTTTCCAAATTCTGTTTCTAATATATATATATATATATATATATATATATATATATATATATATATATATATATATATATATATATATATATATATATATATATATCGACCATTAGTACTCAAATTACGGGGACCTTTATATTGGCAGGTAGATTTTAAAACCTATATTAGTCCCAGATTCACAATATTTCATGATTGTTATCATAACCAAAGTGGTGTCAATAACAAAGAAACTATTATTGTAACCACAACATAAAGCGAACATGCGGTCAAAATGAAAAATTTATAGTGAAATTCAATGCTTGATATTACATTTTTAAAATGAACTTAACAAGCAGATTTTATTAAGGGAACGTCAAATTAAAAAATTATAAATACTCTTACACGGGTATCTACTTTCATCATAGGAAATATATTGCTAAAAATTTTATATGTAAATTCTTCATATTAATTTTAGAACTAAAGTGAAAATACAAAAATGTTCAGAATTACAAAGTACATCAAATTTATTTATGTAATAGGTTCTTGTCATGAGATAAACGTAAAATAAAATATCCATCTTTAAGCTTTTTACAGATTGCCAAGACAAAACATATAATTCATATATTCGTATTGTTTTGACAGATAAGAGTGTATTAACTGATATTTAGTTGTTTATATGGTTCCATTCAGTTTAGGCTGTCCAGACGTCCTCTTTTACCCAGACAAGTTCTCTTTTCAGGGAATAAAATTCTGTCCGGTATATATCCGCATTTTCTATGTACAAAGTCCTCTATTTGCGAAGTGCCCCCTAAATGCCTAAACTATTCCCAATTTGATACTCTGGTATTGAGAGTTGTATGGATATATCATAAATCACGCGAATTCTATAAGCCATTTACGTTAAGTGATAGAATTTTGAACTAACTTGCGGACAGAGCTAAATCATTTTATTGGTTCGTCTCAAAAATGACCCAATTCCGACCAATAGAACTACTTGTCTCTAATAGTCGTGAATGATTATTATCCACGCATATTTTCAATTATTGCGCACAATACTTATTTTAACGTATTTATATTTTTTTATGTGCTGAAAAAAAGATCAATTTATGTGACTCCAAATAAACGAAGTCCATTGTTAGAGAAAAAAATAATCTCGTACCTATATTCACGTCTTAGAATATTAAAAAAATTATTGCGGCTTAACGAATAACAATAAAGATTTTCTAAAAATACAAGATGCAGTTTAATAAAAAAAATATTTAAAAAAATAGTGGATGATCCCATTGTGATATGGTATTTTATTTAATTACCTAACCAGTAATTTTTTTCCTAAATGTGTTCTGTATTTGTACCTGTCTAAATATTTTAACAAAAAAATTTCGACTCCGGCGGTTTTGGTCTTGCTTCGCTCGGCGTCCTCTTTTTCATCGTTTCAAATATGGTCACCCTAATTCAGTTTTTTCTGCGATGGTTAGTGTATCAATGATTATTGATAAATAAATTAATGAATTTAATAAGTATTAAAACTTTATGACAAATGTCCACTGCCAAACTCAAGCAATACAACTGTTTAACATTTTGTGCTTTTGCTCATGGCACTCTGTAAATAGGTAAAAATATTTCTTTTATTTTGCCTCTCTTTCACAAACGAAACGCATGTAAACAATAATTTTGGACTTATTAGATGCAGTTTTTAATTCTGAACATTTTTTGTATGTAGGTATACTTTTGTCGCAAAATTAATAGGGCATAATTTACAGCAATATGAAAAATTTTGCCATTGTATTTCCTATGGTCCACAAAAAAGTAGACAGCCGGTATATTATAATGAACAACACCTGCTTACAATAAGCTTTTCATGTATCAAACTGAAAATGGCTGTTATATAATATTATCTATGTACAAGACTGGAAATGCTAACAAACTTAAAGAAATGCTAAATGTCAAATAAATATGTTATTATACAACACTTACAACAGTAGGTAAGAGAATGAGTAGGACTACTGTATGATTAGCAAAGAAATCCAATTTGCAAAATAGGTAGTTAAAATACATCAGTCTGTTTACAAAAACCTACAATACTTTAGAAATCAGCGAGTAGAAAATTATTAAAGTATGTTAAACATATGTTGATTCGGTGAAAGGAACAAACATTGTTATTTGTAATAATGAGGGTTTTTAATTGGAAAATTTTGGATTTAAAAATTAAGTTATTTTATTGTCCTATTTAAATTCTCAGTTGATGTCGATATTATTCTAGGACACTCGTCTACCAGGTGTCAAATTAATATGCAAGTTACAAAAATTTACATAGATTTCCAAGCTCATTAAAAAATTAAAACTAAATCTATCAGTAAACTTAAATAAAAACAAAATCTAGCGTCGTAAAATGGTGATCCATATTATTTACAATAAACAACAATCATTTAGGACCAAGGCTTGAAATACAGCAGCCAATTTTGTAACAGGTTTTTAAGAGCTAGGAAGTGAATTTTCTAATATTTCATTTAGTGCAGGTGTTATTATATTTAGCGATTATGGTCTTATGGCTCTAGTTCTAACTATTCGAAATTAAATTTGGCCAAAATCACTGGCATTTTTGTAAATACACTTCTGCAGTTAGTGAATAGATTATAGAATCAAAGTACAAGGGAACATATTCATGTAATCTACTTGGCTATGGCATAAAACCTAACAATCGTAATTTTTTGTAAGTTTGTTTTAAATTAAAATAGATTTCTGCAGAAATTTATGTAGATAAAAGGAAATAAATAAAATGAAGCAGCATTCATACTGTTCTTAAGAGAGAGCAATGCACCCAAAATTATCCACGAAAAGATAATAGGGAAGATTATATTGTTTCTCTTTATGGCCAGGTACAGTCCTTGACACCAAAGAAAGTTGGTGCGGTAAGGGAGAGTACCCCGCGTACTGTGGTCCACCAATCACCAACGTTTGCGGAAGTGGAGAACAGTCGCCCAACTATAGTCTCGAAATAACGTCACTGTGAAATAGGGTTCATGCCACTGGTCTATTGCAGTTGATAATATAGATCGAGTGATCAACAAAGCGGTTCCTGTACCGCGTATAACAAGTAACAGTAAAACATTTCGAATCGTAGTGCCGCTCTACAGAAATTCTGATATAGGGTATCTAGCCAGTCAGTATGGATTTACGTCATCGTTTAGGGATTTTTATTATTATATATTTGAAACCATTTATAGAAATAATTACATTTGAAAATATATTTATTATACTGCATTTCAGATAAGATTAAGATAGGGCTTACGATTCCAGCTCTCTGATTGGTCTAAACGCAAACCAAGTTTACAATAGCAATATGTAAAGCAGGTATATTATTTCTTCCATTTTGAGTTTATAATCTATTTAACAACTTTAAGTAACTGTTTATTTACTAAATAATTAAAAAAGATCAAATTTTGACGTTTCGGGCTGTCAAGAATGTCATACACGAAACAAAACTAATTCAGAAGTTTTATGTGTTTAAAATAGGCTGGCGCAACAGTGCCACCAAGTCTATTCTTATCTAAAATACAGTATAAGTAAAATTTTGTTATTTTTGTAAAATGACGTTTGATTATTTTTTTTATTATTATTGTCAATAGACCTTTTCAATTTAACGTCTATCCCTTTCTATCGCTGCAAATAGTAAGAAAATGGCGCCAACAACTGCCAGTTGGGCTGCCAAACGAAACGTCAAAAATATTGGAGTTATTAAAATACCTATGTATTCTCGGTGAAAATTTGCTTTGTTTGACATTTTAGCTTCAATAAAAGCTTTTGTAATTTCTTTGGATAAGTTTTTTAAGGCCTAAAGTCACATTTTACACCTAAATTTTTTAGAAACAAACGCGATGAATCTCATTTGTTCTTACTATACGCAGATCCCCATTGCGCATATCTCTATAAATTGAAAATGTCTATTCTGAACATTCATATTACTAAATATTATATGTCTACAGTATACTTCTCAACCTGTATTGAGATTAAGTTTTTGTGATTTTTGGTTGGATTGTTCCATTTTTAAACTACAATACTACTTCATTTTACGATTATTTCTAAGAATATTCGCAATCAAAATTAACGATAGAGGCGCTGATTTTCGAAACAAGATGGCCGCCATACGATGAGTTTGACATATGACAGTTCACATTATTTACTGTGTTTCGTTGACTGTGCATACAAACCGAGTTTAAAAACTTATTCATATGAAGGCGACAAGTAAAAATATTTAATTATTAATTACTATACTACTAACTTAGCTGTTACTTGTTCAATATGGCGCTTGTATGATTTTCGTAGTACTTATTTGCGCCACTAGAGGGAAAATTTTATCTACGATTGCGAATACTTACCGAAGAACGAAAATCATTGTAAGAAAAAGTAAATATCACCAATAAATTATAAACGTAACAATGACATTGACACATCTAAAATGTCTAACCCGTCAAACCTAAATTTCAGATATTTCACATTTTTAGTCCAAACTTCGCGACAGTTAACGTAAACAGGATGAGCCGTAAGAGCACTAAATGTGGTAATAAGACAAAGATGAAGCTATTAGACATACCTATCAAAGAAAAAATAAAGGAAACCATGAGTACGACAGAGATAAATATACAATTACTTGTTATTTTGCGGTTCAGAAATTATTGAAGTGAAGCTCAAGTAATCCTAATTGATATATACTAAAATACTTATTTCTTACCGTAACAATGATTTGTATATATGGAGGTAACCCGCAGACTATTTTAATACGTTTTACATGCTCATGTAAACTTATTAACACATGATGTCGTTGTTTCTAGTGATATTATGTTTATGACGTAAACCCATTGACTGGCTGGATCCCTTATAGCATTTAATATTCCTCAGACCGATTTTCTTTCGTGTCACGGACTATATAATATAGTTATCTAATTTACTGTTCTACTTAAATTCCCAGCTGTTAATTTGTAATACATTTTGCTACCAGCTGTCAAATTAATATGTATGATACAAAAATGTAAATATCTTTCCAAGATCATTTAAAAATTATTACAATGAAATCTAAACAAAACAAAACCTAGTTTCATAAAATCATGAACCATATTATGAATATTATAACTTTCATTTTTCTTATTAGAACAATTTTTTGCAACTTAAGAAACTACCGGAGTTAAAACAAAACAAAAACTAGAATGTATCGATACAAGGCGCAAATTATAATTAATAACAGCAAAAACAGACGGAAACTGGCGAAGGCGGCTCGCGGCTCAATGTCATTTAGAAAAGTTGCTGGAGGAATGTTATAGTTACCATTACCAGCGCTTTATATTTTATGCAATACAGATATACTGGGTGTAGACCTTTGGATATTTTTCATTGTCATTTGCTTTGTCTCTTATGGTTACTGTAAAAATAAATCTCGAGGTTAGACAAGCCTAAAATAGCTTTCTACTTAAACAAATCAGCCGATTTTGCATCAATAAGAAAAGTAACAATATGAGCAAGTAAATAATGGTAGGTGTGAATGATTTACATGGAACATATCAATGAATTTTTATTTCGTACTAACAATTCATGTATTGAATATAGAATCTATTGAAATTCATTTAATAGTTATTTATTTATATGAATTAATTTCGTCATAAAATATATCATGAGTGGGTGTCAATGTTTGACAGATCAATAATTTCCTGTTAACTTTCACTACAAAAATATATCATTTATTGAGATCTACATAAGTTACATCTAGAAATACAAATAAAAAGTACCATAACTTATTGTTACATGTATATTAGGATTGTCGGATTAAAGTTTTTCAAAGAACCTTCAGTATAAACATAGTTCTTTCGATATTTTGAAGCACTTTTATAAAAGTTATGACTTCTTTTAACTACGCAACTAGTGTGCTAACCATAAAGTCAACATTGTCTTTTATATTTATGTTTATATAACTTTATTTAAAACAATATAAATAAACTAACTGCATTTCTTTTTATTTTATTACTTTTCATTCAATCTCAAAGAAAATTCAACCGTACAAAAATCGTATCAGTAAGACTTTCCACTTTCTTACGAAAAACTTGTATGATTGTAAGGTAAGATCAACCAAAACGCTGAATATCTATTAAATAAATCAACTCCATGAAGTATTTATTTCGCTTTTCTATTATGTTGGTATGATAACAAAGCAGATGGTATTTATAAGCCAATTTCTAAAGAATATCTAAATACGAAGATCTGCATCATATAAAAAATATCAAGAAAGCATTAAAAAAATTGGCTGATAACATCTCAATATTGTGCATTATATCTAACATTAACATATGTATGTATACGTAATCAACGTTACTTACATAAAACAAAGAAAGTTCATCAGGGTATGGTATGACTAGCGAATGAAAGTTGACGTTTAAATTATTTTATAGATGTGGTTTCTTTTGAAACCCTAGATGAGAATAGAACTGTACGAAATATTCAAGTATGAAATTTTTGCATGAACCCATTTAAATACTGGACTAGGAGAGCACAGAAATACATTACTATGTCTGGCTGAAAATAGATAGCCGGCTATGGTCACTGAATATCAAAACAGGGGTGCGTTTAAAATATTTTAAACATTTTTCATTTATGTTGTTTTTAAATTATTTAATTTGACAATTCTATGAACTAGGATTATTTTTAATTTTCTCTAACAGTAATTCCGACTCGATGGTTGCTTACACCTGAGACGAACGAACTAGAATTTGCGGTATTAATTTTTTTAAAGACATCCCTGAATCCTGTTGCTAAAGTCATTTTACATGCGGATTACATAAGGGTCAGTTTCCTTTCAAATCAAGTATAGGAAAATGTTTTCAAAAGAAACCACATCTATTAAATAATCTAAACGTCAACTTCACTCTTACTTCTTGCTTCATTAGTTTCCTCTAAAAAAAAACCTTTACTACATTAACAACTTCCATCTTAACAACTGAGATCCATGGCGTTTGTTTCTAAAAAAATTAGACGTAAAATGTGAGAAATATGTCAGATAACTCTAAAAAGTCATAGTTATAAGTTACAAAAGTTTTTATTGAAGTTAAAATGTCTAGCGATGCAAATTTTCACCGATAATACAGGTCATTTAATGACTGCAATATTTTTGACGTTTCGTTTGACAGGCATTTGTTCGCGCCATTTTCTTACTTTTTGCAGCGATAGAAAGAGATAGCTGTTAAATTGAAAAGGTACATTAGACATTAACATTAATTTTTTTATTTTTTGTTTTTTTTTGTCCTAATCCAAAACCAAAAAGTATATAATTTTTAATTTACACATCTCGCTTATACAAAGGACTAATTTAATAATATTGGATGTACTAGACGCAGAATTTAATTCTCTAAAACTATTATTTGAAGCATTTATTTCTAAAATCAAAATGAAACCAATTTATTCAAGAAAAACTGTTAACCACTTCAGCTAATATGTCACTTCCGGTTAGTCCATGTTAACCAAAATCTACCATGTTATTTCCATTGACATAAAAGTCTTATATACCAGATCTGAAAAGTTTTGTATTATATTTTAAAACAGTTTTTCATTCAACTATATTATAAGCTTCAAGTAAAGTACCACTTCTGGAAATTATGTAATGACCAAAAAGGGAGGTGCACAACTAGATGTTATAGTAGTTTTAAATTCAAAATATTATTCAAAACTTTCTACGGCTTACCGTTTTTGAGTTATGCGAAATACGTACGTACAGACGTCACGACGAAGTTAGTGAAAATGGATTCAGGGATGGTCAAAATGGATATTTCCGTTAAACTCTGAAAACTGATTTTTTTCGCGATTACAATACTTCCTTTACTATGTATAAGGAAGTAAAAATGCCTATTTTGTAGTGGGTTCCAAATAACATCTAAATTAAATTCAGTTTTTTGTGTGTCTTTTGTATATTTATGGCGAAACAATATCTCGTATAACATTACAAAATTCCTTTGGAGTCAAAAGTCAATTTCCTTTTGTATCCAATCCAATTTCGAAACACTTCGTATATGCTGCTATTGTGTACACACATACCACACATGTTAGCACAAGTAGGAGCATAGCATAGCAGACACCGTAGTACCCAGAACCGGTACATATCGCGTCAAGCTATGTATAATAGCACAACACGCACCCACAAGGACGTTCGTTCGCTGTCCACTCGGTACAGTTAAAAACGCCACTCTATTTGCAAGAGTGAGAGGTAAAGGAGTGAGTTGGTGCCTTTGTTTCAGGAATTGTTTGACTATTGACATTTAAGAACAAGAAGTACTTGTTAGCCATGGAAGTTTTGTGGAGCATTGCTTCCTTATTACAATGGGTGGAATTTAAAATGAGATTATTGCTAAAAAATATGTAAAAAACATCGATAGGGACTGACATTTTAAAAGTTACTTATAAAGCAAGCAAACAGGTAATATATAAAAAGTAGGGGGGCCACCTTTCCCAAGGGACTCTTTGTCCTGGTTTAGGGTTGGTTCAAAACTAGTCAAGCGAAACTGGAGTAGGTGTATCTACGTAGTAAAAATCTGTGCTTAATTAAACCTAAACAAACTCACTTGTGAGTCAAAGCTAGTCTGGAATTGCATGAACACCCTACAATAGCTGGCCAAAGGCAACCACGTCACTTTGTGGTGGGTTTCGGGGCATGAGAGTGTTCTAGGCAATGAAAGAGCTGATGAGCTCGCTAAAAAAAGAGCCAAATTACCGTTTTACGGGCCTGAGGCAGGATCTCAAGAAAAATACCCTTTACGTTTCACCTTCCTTTCCCTATTAACTTCCACAGGTGTTAGGGAAGCGAAGTGTTATTTGTCGTTACGTTATCATATAGCGTAGTGTAGTCTTGGGATCCCACCCCTAAACTTTCTTGTGAACTCTCGAAAAGCCATTTAAAGAAGGAAATAAAAAACTGGGAAGAGGCAACCATAGCCTGATATTGAAGAGACATCCCGGACCTTAGTCAGTCGAAGAAATTCATTTCACCCTTGTCGACAAAAGCCAAAGAGTTATTAGCCGTTTGTCAGGCCCGATCTTAGCGGGTGTTCATTTTGTGCCCAGAACTTGGGCGGCAAAGCCGTCCTAACTTTTTATAGCAAAAATTATTTAAGAATTTTAAAAATATCAACAATTTATGAAATAAACATATTAATAAAGCATTATTCTTTTAAATACTTGGTTTGGATGACATATCTATCCTAATATATGGTTTATTTTATAAAAAAACTGAGTTTAATACTTATGATGCCAATCAATGACGTAACTAGAAATCTTGCCCCCGTTTAAGAAAAATTACCTGTGCCGCCATGATGTACAACGCTCCAAGAAAAAATTCAAAAGCAAAAAATCTTAAATTTGCCATTATACGGTGATAATAATGTTATAATCAATTTTTTCTTTGCGTATTTATTAATTAAACTTTTTATTATTGTAATCAAATTTTCTTTGTTTTAATCAAACATTTCTTTGTTGTAATCAAAAATCTTTAGAAAAAACTCTAAATATATTCATAGGAACATATTTTCATTAAATTACCCAAATCTTGATACACATATACATAGGTACAGGGTGTTAACCAAAAAGCGGGCCATAGGCGTTTAACATTGAAAATCAGTTTCCCTTTGCGCAAAAATTCCAAATTAATTTTAGACATAAAAGTTTCAAATAAAACTTGTTGGTATGTTTCATTTAAACCATTCGGCAGATGGCGCTCGCATCAGCGCCAGTTTTAAGTAACTTGTCACTTGTCTCCAATTTCAGCCAACCAGAGGTCAAAACTATTCTTTATTCTGTGCTATACTGAGGGCCGGTATTTCCATCTTCGGATAAACTGCTGGATAACTTATCTGTCGGATAAATGAACAATATAGCATCAAAAAATGACATTCAATATAATTTACTTCATTTATGCTTTTATTTCGATGCGATATTTTATCATTTATCTGACGGATAGTTATCCTGAACTTTATCCGGAGATGAAAATACCGGCCCTAAATAGCTTAAATGGAACAAGTTATATGTATTTAAAATATCTGAAAAAATAAAATGGGGGGGGGGGCATTTTTGTATAAGAACAAAGGCGGCTGATAAGTTAGGATCGACCCTGCCTTCAGCAAAAAGGACATTAAAACTATGACAGGTATCTTTACTGGTCATTGCTCTCTGAAATACCATCTAAGTACGATTAGTATAGCCGAAAACAGTATCTTAATTAAACAGCGAGATAATATTTTTCTTTATTTTATATGTATAATGACGCATTTTATTTATTTAACGGTAATAAGTACGATACAAAGAACTTGTTTGTCCTTGATACATAAAGTGTACCTATTAATATGAAATATTTCTCATATGATTTAATCTATCAAAAATTTAGAACTAATACATGGCAGATCAAATCAAAGGAATATCATATGTTCTATTAAATGGAAAAAATATTTTATCAGTTAATCCACAAAGCTTAAAATGAAATATATCAAGGAGGTAGGGCATGGCGCAATTATCAAATGAAAGCAGCAACTTAGTTAAAAAATATATTTCCAGTACGAACGAAAATATTTATTTATTTTTATCAAAAATGGATTAATAATTACGGATATTATTATCAAATTCAAAACGAATAAATCGCTGTTGACAAAGAGGCACTTTCTTTGTATTAGTCTTTAATTTGAAAACCTTTATAATAGATATAGATGAATGAAACGAGGTACACTACTACTTGCTGCGTCATACAAGGATATTATTTTATAAATTTTTTCATTTATTTTGAAACATTTCTTAATTTATTGTTACTGAAGAGTAATAAGGGTAAAAACAATGAGCATTTTTTATTCTTAGTGTGTAAACATTTTCCCAGACTCTTTACGCTAAAGCACAGATTGCACCACAGGAGGAAAGGCATAAACCTTCGGAACAGATAAATTTATACTATACATGAAAATATATGAAATAAAATAAGTACTATCGTATTCGTATGCGTAAAGTATTTCTTGTATGAAAGCTTTATAAAGCTTGAAAATCCAGCAAGCATGAAATTTTAAAAGCTTGAAAATTCAAGTACAAGCCTAGCTTTGTTTCCATCAAGCCCATTAAAAAAGCTTGAATTTTCGAGCTACACCAATTTCTAGCCAAGCTTATTAGCTAAGTTTAACACTAGGTCGTGATACTCGTATATTTTTTCACAATAAATTAACAATTTCAAAAGTAATTGTATTTTAAACAGTCCAATGTTATTACATATTAAACTACAGTCTCTGTACGCGAATTGCAGTGTATAGTGATTTAATTGGATACTGTACGAGCCGCAACTCGATCATAATAGTGCGGTTTACATTTTCAACAAATTATAGTTAAAACCTACACAAATGGTTAGAAATTTCTACAAAATTATTTCGGCTACTTTAAATATATACTTAAAACGTAAAAAAACTGAGAGCCAAATGACGGGTGATAATAGTTCGAACGGCATTTTATCGAGACGCCTGTCACAATGAAAAATAACTTCGTATAAATCCAGTGCTTACAGTAAAACCTACCTTGCAATGCAAGACGTATGGAATAATACTCACAGAAAAATTTGCAGGGCTTAGGGATACAATGCCTAATAGAATTAAAACTGGTATTACTAATAAAAGTGATGTAACCCAATAATAAATGGCGGAATACTTGAATAACATATTCAGGGGCCTATTCAGAACTCGAAATTTGTGTAGTCGTTATGGTCTTTATGGTTGTTATGTACTATATAGATTGTTAAAATCGAATTTGGTATTCTCAGTACTGAAAGTGGTTACTGTCAACAATTGTTAAGCGTTTTGACAGTCTTTATCATAACGACTGCTAAAACTATATATTTATGGTTGTTATTACGTTGTTATTTGGCATGTGACAGGTTATTATATCAATTAAATACTATTAATATTGACCTTTCTGCCACATATTGGTGTTTTTATATTTTAGCAGGATGCAGTTTATTATACGTATAGATTCTGCTTCGACTTGAATAATGATCATAAGAACGATAAAGACCGTGGTGGAAGAAAGATACTTTTGACATTCTGTGGTATTCTTGAAAACTGTGTGTGATGTGTAATGTTTCTGTTACATATTCAGTTAAAATAAAAAATTTAAATCTTCGCATAAATTTTCAATCACGTTGAGATCATTTGTGGGAATTAACAAACCCGTTCTAAATAATGTAGAAGTTTCAAAATTTGACATAAATATCATATTGTTCTTTAGTTTTGGAAAAACGTTTACGTACTAAATATAATTGGCAATTCAACATTTTAGAAAAAAAATTAAAGCGTTGACAGATAAGATTAAGGTTAGATTAGATTCATATATGTATAATGAAGTTAGCTATTGTCAAATAATCTGGTTCATTCACTGTAGGTTCTGAATTGACAAATTCATAAAGATTGTTACAATAGCTATTTGTGTATTAAGAGCGCAAAATGGGACATTGTCGATTGAGAGGTTGTTGCCGCGCGACGCAGGAGCGAGGCATTCTCTCGAAATCGACAATGTCCATTTGCGCTCGAAACACACACAAGATTTTTTCTACAGTCGCCACAATGGGTTCCTCCGCCATAACAAAAATTTATTTTTTATTTATTTTTACTTATTGGTAATTTCCATTCTTCTTGAGCTATTTGCTTCAATCTAATCTAAGCATTTTATACTTTCGTTTTTGTAAATGAATGCCCTATTTTATTTTCACAGCAGTGCGGCATTTTGTTTGGTTATGTAACATACCGACAGAGCAGTTATATGTCAGATTGACTTGTTAAGTGGGTAATGTGTAACTACAGCGTCATTAATTCCTGACTAAACGTTTCCATTAAGAATGTAGCCAAGTAACATTTCTCATCATTGTATAGTTAGAAATTTGAGGAGCGAGCGTTTTTCTACTTTGTCGCTCTAGAGCGGTAAAGTGACATTTTGCGTTGACAAAAGAGAGCGCAAATGGCTACTTTGTATATAGACTGTAGAAAAATGTCTTTATGACAACAGTCTATATATGCATAGCAACCTTTATGACTGTATTTCTCTGAATAGGCCACTCAGTTTTTGTAAGTTTAAAATTTATTTTTTAAACTAATCGAATTATGGATTTGTGCTCGTATATTTTTTTTCTTGGTTAATTGCTAATGTCTTTATTGGAATTCGAACCCACAATTGTTCACGTAATAAACGTGTATGTCACCGTGTTGGTATGCTTATTCATTCATATTTCAAAATAAATTCTCCTAATTTTGAAACCTATAACGATCGGAAATCTTGTGAAGAATCATGAACTTTCTCATCGACGGCGCGGCGAATCGAAATGTAATCGGGATCTACATCCGCAGTAGTCATTCCATGTGGACAACCTTGGCATTTGTCTCAAGCAAGGCAGCACCGAACAACGTGACACATTCGAAATACTCGAGAAGTCGAGAATGCGATCTGAGGTTGCTAAATCAGCAGCTTGAATTAACCAGAAGATGATTAACTGTACTTCACAAAATTTAGAATAAATTGCTTGAATTCAGTCACTTTCATTCGCAGATTTTTGCAACTTGTAATTTAATAAAGTTTAGGTCTACGAGCAGAGCCGTAACTAGGATTTTGAGTGCTTATGGCAAATTTGTTATTTAAAATTAAAACAAAATAAACTGTTAATACATGACATGAAGGAAAATTTCATGCTGAATTCAAATTTTTAAACCGCGTTATCGTATCTTTAACCGGGTCAGAGTTGTGGATGAATTTGTTGGAAAAAGCTGAAAAAAATTATTCAAAAATCATCAATAATAAACTGTTATAAATAGTAAAACCTATTATACTCTGTTCCATTTAAGCCATTCAGTAGATGGCGCTGACATCGACGACAGTTTTAAGTAGCCGAAATTACATATATACTATGTATTAAATACCTAATATTGATTATTTCTTTGAATAATTTAAATTTCTATCATAAATTTTCGCTAGTGCGGCATATGTTATTTTAAATGGGGGATATATTTTACTAAGTTCGTTCCTATTTTTGTGTAGTGGATATTTTGGATTCCATAATGTAGGTTCTTGGTCAGACAGTTGTGTAGATTCATTGATATTTTCATACAAATCCATTTATGCGCTGATTTGTACACAGCAGAGCAACTCAACTTGTAAACAAACTACACGTGTTGAAACACGAAATATAGCGAACGAGGAAATAGTGAGTGATCTAGGAGGTTCCGCAAGTGGTGTAGGAGCTTCGGCAAGTATGATAGGCAAGCACTGGCAAGTGATTATGACTACGTTTATCTCGACGTTTGAAGCCGCTTGAATTTAGGAAATCCCTTTTCAATCTTCGAAATAAACGATCCAGATTAATATTTCAATCCGCTTGAATATGTCAAGTCAAGCCTGTAAAATAACAGGCTTGGACTTATGAAGCGGCTTGACTTCTGTCGAAATAAACAGTGAAACTTCAAATAATGGAAATACGCATGCGCACATTTGCAATATGTTGGAGTGTTAATGAATTCATATCATTTGGTTATTTGTATTTTACCTCATTTTATAAAAGTCGCGACATAAAACTTAGTAAAATTGTCCAAATGCGAAATATTTGAAGGGACGAAAAAACAAATTTTTTTTTTTAAAGAAAAGTCAAATAACAACATGACAATTTTTAGATTTTGAGGTTACATATCCAGCATGAAATTAGAACATATACCTCTCTCTTTCTGTTTGCATAATCTAGTATTAACTATCTTTTTTTAGTCGATACGAATTTAAAGAAGATTGTAAATAAGTCAATCCTAATTTCAATCCACTGAGATAAACCAATAGGATTTTTCAATTCATAATATACTTGTAGCCGCTTGAATTGTCGATATAAACGTAGTCTATATCCTCTGATTACCGATAATGGATTGGAAACGCCGAGTGCCAGTACGAGTGAGCACGAGCATAGCCAAGTACGAGGAATT